>OY978018.1:13988123-14734725 GCA_963854515.1 Pandemis heparana | reverse complement strand
TTGGAAATTCTCACGGGAATGGGAGAAAACGGGATTTATATATTTGAATCCAAGTGACCCTATCTCAGTGACTATAATAACTAGAGTTCAAATTTCATACACAAGTAGGTGATTACAAAACTAAGAAAGTTATTTCAGGATTTTGGAAATTCCCACAGGATAAGGAAAAAACGGGATTTATATATTCTGTTCAACCAAATCCTATGAACTATAATGACTACTCTTCAAATTTGACTTAGAAAGTAGGTGATTATAATAGTAAAAAATAATTATAAGGATTTTCGGAAATTCCCACGGGATAATGATAAAACGGGATTTATATTCAGTTCTACGGGATCGATTTTTCGTTTTACTTGTCGTAGAAAACTGAAACTTGGCCTTCAGGTGCTTTGGGGAGTATAAGGAAGCATTAAGAGACAATTGACTAAAATTCCCACGGGAACGAACGGGAAAAAAACTTGATTGAATGAGGAAGATTTACTGGTCGTAGAAAGCTGAAATTCGGCATGTGGTTGCTTGATGAGTGTAGAGGAGCATTAAGAGAGCATTTCCCGAAATTCTTACGGGAACGGGAAAAAAACAGGATTGAAATACTCCTGGTACACGCGAGCGAAGCCGCGGGCAGAAGCTAGTAATAATATACTTTTCCATGAGTGCTTTTATAAGGTTATCTCGATTAAAATCATTCCGACCAATCCGATCACATAATACTAGTGAAAGACGCTTTAGCCCCACCTGGGGCTATAGCGTCTAAAAATCCCAGCTTTTACAGAAACGTATGAATTTAGATAAAATATGCTAACTTGTATCATAAGTTATAGCTTTTAAGCATACATAATGTGTTTGTTATAATCTGATAAATATGCTGTTTAAAGTATTGTGACGCATTAGCTCCGGTTGACCTTAAATACACCTATTTAAAGTTTTATTGTTTTACGTAGGTATTTTCTTTGGCCTAGCCTAGCTTTAGCCCACGACGACTTTTCCTAGGTAGGTACTGTAGGGAAGTGTAGCTCAGAGTGTAGATAAAGTAAACTCATTATTCTTCAATTAAATAGATTGTAGGTATTCTGCTTCAAAAGTATTTCATTTAACAACCATGGGCTCAGCGTAGCCCCGAGATTCTACACAATAGGTATGACTGAGCGTCAAACGTATCCGTAACCATTCCATTAAATTAATACCTATTTTAAACACGTTCCGACACGCAATAATGGCTAACTCGCTACAGTATGTACCTACCTTATTTCTTATATTTTACACCTAAATGATCATTAAAAGATGTCATGCCATTGATTGATGGCAAATACCAGGCAATTATAAGATTTATAAGGCTAAATTTCGCTTATGTACCTACCTATGTAATGTAATGTATGTATGTGTAGGTATGTATGTAATAGTACTTTTAAACTTAAGTTTTAGCTCTTGGTGATACATGGTGAGGTTTAAGACTACCCCCGAGCGGTCGTCGGCGGCGCCGGCGCGTGAGAAGGTACTTCGTTCGTTGCCTAGCAACGGCGAGTCAAGGTCACACTACACGCCGCTTTTCGATTTAAAAATCGCGCGTTTGAAAAAATAATGAAAAATTAAATACACGTGATATCTTTACTACAACCCCCTCCCCCCTTGTGACATTTCGTGATTTTTGTCAAACCCCTCCCCCCCCCCCCCCTTTCAAGCCTCACGTGATTAATGGACGGCCCCCTATGCGTCTAAGATTCCTAGTCCTACCGTAGCGAACAAGAGCTCATGACCTTGAATGTCTAAAAACCATCGCTAGACAACCGGCTTTCAAATAAAAAAAACCGTATTCAAATCGATTCACCGGTTTAAGAGCTAGCTACGGTCACAGATTTGATAATAGTTACCTACGGTGCCTGCAGACAGACACACAGACACACTTGTACCTAACACCCCTCTTTTATGCGTTGGGGGTTAAAAAAAGAAAAAACAAAATGAAATACCTACCCAGGTACCTATGTACTCGCGATGACCTACCTATATTTTTGAAGTCTATAAAGTCCAAGTACTTACAGCAGGTAGGTAGGTATACCAATGTTATAGGGTCTATGTTTGTAATGGCTAAATTATAATATATTTTAATGTTAAACCTACAAGGTGTCATGACGACCTTGACATAATTACGCCGTACCAGACAAGTTTCACTACTTAATCCCGTCTTGATGCATATTTCTGCCACGGCATGCGCTGCGATCGTTTTCTATAATTTCTATATTATGTATACCTAATCCACCCAACCAACTTCCCGCTGCCGCCCGCTCGTCGGTCGCGCAGGGTGAGGGGGAGGGGATCGGCGGATCGGGCGCGCCTGATACATCGATACATCGATGTTTCAGAACAAACATCGATGTTCAAAAAACATCGCCCGAAAAACATCGATGTATCGAAACATCGATGTTTTTTTAATTTCTTTTATTATCTATCTATTCAATAGTTAAATTATATATTATCTATCATCTATAGCAATATTTTCTATTGAATAGGTAAGTCTTTAGAATAAGGAAGGTGTAGAGTAGAGTATAGGAAATAAAATTACCTTTAACACCTATTTTCTGCTCTGCTAAAAGTACCAAACATTTCTAATAGATGACAGGCAAAAGAAAAACATCATAATAATAAAAGCACTAAAAATTTCTAACAGATGGCAAGCAAAACATTGATGTAAAAACATCGCATAAAACAACATCGATACATCGATGTCTTGCAATGGTGAACATCGATAGCAAACATCGATGCATCGTTTGCATCCCTAAGCACGCCGCGCCGCGTGCGACGCGACGCGAGCCGAGCCGAGCGAGAGCGACCCCCCCGCCAGACAGAAGTGAAGTACAGAGTAGAACACACGTTCGTTGCGCCTGTCGTCGTGTGCAAATCCGGCTCGCTACTAAATTTCCAAATCCAAATTAAATTTCTTTTAAAATAATGGAAAGTGATTCAGAAGACGACTTAGGGGTGAGTTATTTGGCTGAGTGGGGGCTATCTGAACCCACTATAAAGAAATTTGAAGGTAAGTTTGTACAACATGAATATATTCTTTGAAATATGTATTTATTTAGTGAAAAGCGTTTCGCATTTCTGTTTAAAATATTGAATGCATCAGTGGCAGTGGTTGTATTGTGAGGTAGGACACGATGGTCGGCGGTTGAGCTGTTACCTACCTACATCGATAAAGAAGCGGTTTTCGTCCAGGAAACTGCTTTTCGTTTGTTTTATTGTATAGAAAAGACCTACTTTATCACTTTGGTAAAATTAACAGTAATACTTAGGCAGGTATTTACTAAAGCAATTTGGTAAATTTTACAGTAAAATTTATTCGTAAACTAGCTTTTGCCAGCTAAGTTGTAAGTGTTTTTTCCCGTTCCCATAGCTGGGCACCGTTAAGCAAATAGTTAATCGTTAGTTTAGTTTTGTTTTTATTTCACTCTGCCACGCGCCGCCTGAAACTGGTTTGAACCTGTTTTTCGCGCCGCGCCGCGGTGCCGTGCGGTAAATAGTAGGTATAGGATTAACGATTAACGGACTTCTGCATATTAACGGAAGTTAACGTGTCCGTTAACATTTTTAAAAGTTAATCCTTTAGTCAAAATGTTAACTGTTAATGTTAATTAACGAGGTAATGCCTAGCTATGCCAATATCTATTTTGAAAAACGAAACCTACAAACCTAGCTTTTGCTTTTGTGTTGACTGACGAAGTACCTAGGTGTCAAACATAGGTTGAACACGCACGTCTACTAAACTAACATGTACCTAGTAAATTAATCTCCTATTTTTGTATTTTAGAAAATCGGATACCCTTCAAATTGATGAGCGACATACAAGAGCCAGAGCTTAAAGAGCTCATTCCCGACCTAAAAGAAAGGATATTATTTAAAAGAGGTCTCAACAAGTTGCAAAAAATTATTACTGTAAGTACCTACCTACTATTATTTCCTGCCTGTTACCTCTACAGAAGTTCTTAAACTTCGCTCTCAGTAGTTAGGTAGGTATAGAGGGTTAAATGCAATTTATTATAAACTAGCTGTTGCTCTTGGCTTTGCCCTGTTGCAGCTTTATTTTTCAAAATTTCCTTCATACAAGCCTTGTGCTGGCAATAGGTTATTTTACTAAAAAAATATAATTAGTCCGTCAGATTATCCAAAAAATATAGGACCCTTTTTTTTCTTAATTAAACAAAAAATTATAATGAAGCCTGTTAAAGTTCCGCGTGACGTCACACCGTCAGTAGGTACAATTTTATTTATATGTATAAAAGAAGATGCCTAGATATAATTCTTGGTTTCTCTCTAACCCTAAAAGAGAATATCACATGATTCACAAAATAAATATATTTGTACTTTATTGAGTAAACAGAAACTACATTCATACATATCAAAAATATCTAAAAGAAAGAAAGAAAAAATACCTACTATTTACAAAACTTATACTAAATAAAAAATTAAATATAGTGCACATTGTAATATTAACAAAATTATTACAGGACACAGCGTCTGAGGACACTCTTAGCTGTTCCAGCGATTCATTCAAAAGCGGAAGCAGTTTGAGCAGTCATGATGGGACAGAACCGGCTGCAAAAAACCCCACTCATGTAAGTACTTCATTGAATCGGGCCCCTATTTCACCAACTCGACAATTATCAGAATTATGACAATTCGAAATGCAATGCGTGTTCAATATGAAGTCAACCGGCGTAGATTCTCATCGAGTTTGTAATGTAAAAAGAATTGTCACTTGTCACTGACAATTGTTGTGTTGATGAAATAGGATTCAGGTGTGTGTGACTTGTATTATCTGTCTGGACCGGCGATTGTCAAATTATATTATCGTTAGATCATTACCCTTTATTTCGCAAAGTTGTTTATAAACATAAACAACATAACTTTTGACATACATGTTGTATTCTTTTACTTAATTGCAAATTTTCAAAGGTTTTTAAACAGAGCTAAACAGTGATTGGAAACAGAGGCTGGAACTCAGTATTTCTTTTTAAATTGCGAAATGAGGGGTTAGTATAAGGCCGTTTGTCCACCGCCGCCGTCACCGTCACGTCACCGAGAACGAGATGACGGCGCCGAAGTAGCGGTACATACATTTACTTAAGCCGCGTGTCGCTGCGGTGGACACGCGGCTTAAGTAAATGTATGTACCGCTACTTCGGCGCCGTCATCTCGTTCTCGGTGACGTGACGGTGACGGCGGCGGTGGACAAACGGCCTTAGGCTATAAAACTGCTCAAAATGGTTGTCTGCATGCTTATTCTGATTTCGTTGTAAAAAATGATGTTTTCTTTTGTTTAGAATGATGATTTAGAAATTATCTTAAAAAGTAATAGTGCCGGAGAACTATGTCTAGCTTCTTTAAAGAAGAATGGAAAACTAGACACGACGGCACGGAACTACTTAGTTAAATCAGTAGTGGAATATTGCATTAAGCAATATGGCGTTATGAAAAGAGATCTATTTGAAGATATTTCCTCACAAATTGTGTCCTTAGTCCCAACTGAAGTTAAGGTACTTACCTATTAAAATTGTAACTGAAGTTTTTGAAGTGGATACTTTTTGCTATAGTTTGGCAGATAAATCACTGCAGCCAGATGACACTTTTCAGTGTTGTCAGTTTTTGGCGAATATTAAATAGTGATGTGACTTAGTGAGTGAATGAAAGAATGAACGATATAATGAAATTCATTTTCGTCATTTATGTTGAAATAGTGAATTTTCAAAGCGAATTTTAATAAAATTATTTGTTCAATAAGGTTTTTTGTATGTTTTCTAGTTAGTAGTAGTGTAAGAGCGCGATTTGGAAGCATGACAAATCAGTTACCAGTTTTCAACTCATTCCCCATTTTGCCATAAATGAAACAACTATGATCTCATTAATATTTTTTTCTATCTCTGTACTTTACTTAAAAAGTTGCAGTTCGGAGTGGAAATGCAAAAGTCATTTTTGTTCATTAATATGAACCTTGAACCCATCAAAAGTATCGCGTTTAATTTAAAATATACTAAACTAAGAATGTGACATTCATAAAATATTTCGTTCGTTCAATAATCAAATCATTCATTACGTGACCTTAGTCGAGCACTAGTGAAATAAATGTGGTATCATTATTTCGTAAAATGACATTTGGAAGTGTCATCTGGCTGCAGTGGTTTAGCTGCCAGACTATAAGAAGGAGATGTTAAGAAATTGTATGTCAGTTCCGGTATAATTTTTTAAAATCTTTTTTTATTGAATTACAGTTAAATTTCTGACTATAGATTACTTATAACGTTTTTAACTTTTTAATAGTTTACAGTTTGTAATGATTTAAAACCTCGGAAGTAAGCGCAGTTAGTGCCGTCATTGATTATTTCTTCTGTGATTGATCGCCCTGGTGCGAATTTGTTGCCAGTTAAATGTGGCATAAGAAAGTATTCACTTAACTTAGTGAAGTAGATCAGTAGGTTACAGGTGTAGATGTAGTAGTTAGTAGTAGCTAGTATATATTTTTATGTAGACTATTAAAAAAAACTTACTTTATACTAACATGTCAATGTCATATAAGTCATTTAATTTGACACAGTACCTACGTAGTACTATTAGTTATTCTGTGACAGTGTGGAGTTTCATACTAAGAATACTGAGCGGGTCGAGTTGAGCGGGTGCCGTGCCGGCGCGGAGCGGTAATGTGTGCGTCAACCTATAACTGGGTGCGTTTCACTCTCTATAAAGACAATTGATATATTATTGACTCGCACTTGGCCGGTTTTTTTTAGATAACATTAGAGTAAACATTACATTTAGAGTAACCATTATTCCCGAATAAAATCCAGTGTTATACTTGGGACTTTAAGGTACTTAAAATTATGTAAACAATCTTGACATGTCATTTTAAAGAAATGTACACTTTAAAAATACTTTACAATTTATGTAGTTATAGCTTTTGCCCGCGACTTCGTAAGCGTAGACAATATAACTCAAGTAATACAAATACTGGTTTTTAGTAAAAAGCTACATTGTGTCTGATTGAAATACTACTTTTATCCCAAGAAAGTGTAAAGTTCCCGTGGGATAGAAAACAAAACAATAAGACTTACTGATATTGTATATTACTGCAAATTTATTATTATTTTAATAGAAATACATTTGCAGTGATATGAAATATCAGTACTTAGTCTTTTGCTTTAAACGCCTCGGGCTATCTGTCAGCGCCATCTACATTCACGAATTGAACTACATATCATCCTTGGTAGGTATATAAATATATATATTGCAATACAAGATATTTACTGTATTCATGTTTTACGTACCTAGTGTTTGCAGTTGGGTGAGTAGATAGATGCTGTAGTTAGTTGTATTAGCAGCGAATTACGATGGCGTGTCCCACCGGAAGCATTGTTACTTTACATCACATGGTTTTTAGTTCAGTCGCTCGCTGAGGACATAAGGTGCAGATTTTGGTAGATATCAGATGCATTCACTTGGTACAATTGTATCCTAGTATGGTCAAATGCAAAAATAAGTATCTATGCGAACTTCTCAAAAATATGTCCCACGATAGTATTGTTTTGGAATAAGAGCGTGTGGTACATATTTTTGAAGCGTTGCATTGATACACATATTTTTGCACTTAACTGTACAATACCTATAGCTAATAAAAAATATATTTTCCTAGGAGACCTACTATATTCGGAGCCAAAAGTTTGGCAGCAATAAATATATACCTGCAAGAGGAAAACTAGTGGATAAATATAACAATCATAAACGACTGCTACGGAAGAGTGGTGTGATCGCCAAAAGTAGAAAGGACGTACCGCCCGAGCCCGACACGGTGTTGCAAACAGGAGATGAAGGTCAAGGTGGTATATATTTGAACATTATGTTGTTAAAATTATTTATCTACTTACACAAACATACCTATCAGCAGATCCAGAAAAACCCTTAACACATCCGAAGGCTAGTTGCTGATTAGCTTCACAGTAAGAAAGTACTCGGTACACAATTTTAAAGCGCGGTTCACCGAACACGCCTAAAAATAAATTGGTTGTGACAAACTGACAGACAGACGGACATGATGAAACTATTAGAGTTGCGTTTTTGCAATTTGGTTACGGCACCCTTAAAATGACCACTAGCTTTAGGATGAGCAAAGGGTTCTGGTCGAAGCTTTTAGTAGTTATAGGCCGCGGCACAAAAGTCTAGCGATGACAGTTAATATCTGCGCATCGGTTCAGTCGCCAGCCAATCGCCTTGATTAAATGTATACTTTTATAAACATATATACACTATAATATTACACTACACTTCTTACACATATATAACTAACGTTACGCTAATCTAACTAATATTATAAATGCGAAAGTATGGATGGATGGATGGATGGATGTTTGTTTGTTACTCAATCACGCCAGAGCGGCCCAACGGATCTGGATGAAATTCGGCACATAGATAGAGAAAAGTCTGGAATAGCACATAGGCTACTTTTTATCCCGGAAAATTGCTTAGTTCCCGCGGGATAGCGATAAACGAATTCTTTGCAGACGAAGTCGCTGGCAACAGCTAGTACGCTATAAATAACTAACCTTGATTTATTGTTTACCAGTATCTAACGAAGAATATGAAGAAATAAAAGTTTGGCTGAAATACAACAAGGAGCCAGTGCCCGAAGTACTCGAGAACTGGAGGAAAACCTCCAAATTGCGCCTTAAGGAGATACAGTCAGAAAAATATTCACACGTACGTGACATCGTGAACGATTGGCCCTCATATAAATTGAGTTTCGGATATAAGTTGGTAAGTTGTGACCCTTTTTTTACAAGCTTTTCATTAGCTTTCCATAAGTATGTGAATACATCTTAGTGATTGCTGTTGATAGTGGACTTTGCATACCTATGGCGATACGCGCTACTCTATTTACTGGGAACCGATTTTTGGATTTCCCCCCTAAAGTGCCCCCTCCCACTCGTAGATATCTCACCGCGTGACATTTTTTGAATTTGACATTGATCTAACGGTAGCGTAAGCAAGTCATGGTCTTGAACGAGTAGCGCCGTCTAACGTGCGATAGAGGAACTAACACGACACTGACACTGACAGCGACTGAGCGACACTACGTTTCGTTTTAGGTTTAACTCAGTTGATTTACATAAATATTCAAAGTTTTAGTATGAGAAACAAAAACCGGTATTAAGGTCGACACTATACTTATCTGCGTAAAATTGGACGTAACTGAAAGATTGTCTATGACTAACACTGCGAACAACTGCGAGATATCTGCATGTTGGTACATAGGGTGTGACATTAAAAACTACGACATTTGATAAACAGTGACAAAAAAGTCACCAGTGACATAATATGTCACCGGTGAGTTAAGAGATCATCGGTGAGATTCAAAAATCGGTTCCCTGTTGTTAAGTATATTAGTTATATAGTTGAATTTCTAATTATTCTATATTTGGTTTTGGCAGACCATAGCCGTTGCACCTAGGCCGAAAGTTGATTAGAAACAAGATACCTAAGCATTTTGCAAATTAATTCAAATACTTATACTTAAACGTATTTTTTTTTTTTAGATCGAATTGGATTTTGAATCCAAATTTAAAGGATCAGAGCTCCTATTATTCAAAAAATGGCCGAATTTTTTAGACAAAGCGCTTAATCTTTTCAAATCGGTAAAAGCTGCTTCTGACTACATACAATTGATTGAAGAAAATCCAAGTGAAGGTTTGTTATTATACTGATCAAAACTTTCATGAATTTCACACAAAACCCGAAACAATTAAAATAGCCATATGAAAATTCGGGCAAACGATACATTTGCAGATAATTAAGCCGACGCGTATTCATCACAACTAAATATTTTTTTTATATTTCAGATGTTAGAGACTTCTGCTATTGCGCGGCTATTGGCTATAAAATAGTGCCTACAGTGAGAGTACAGTGCCAAGATATAGATGGTAAAAGAAAAACCATTAAACCGAGTATAAAAGAAGCTATGAACAGTTTCATTCTTCATGCAAAGGTATATAATTTCACTCTTAAAATTATTTTGAGATGACTACTTTCCATACACACGGCGATAACGATTCCACCACCTAAACGTTAACTCATTTCGACCAATTTTAGATATACTGTCATCAGACCAAAATCTAGGTGTGTACGTTTAGTTTTTCAAATATTTATTAATCATCAGTAAACAAATTACGGCTGAAATTTGTTTTGTATGAAAACACTAGAACAGGAATAATATAATCAAATCTATTAATGATATTGAAAAAAGCGGAACCTACAACCAACCTTTTGTGTCGACTGACAATGTGTGAGAAATTGGAAGGTGGAAATCGTAATCACAGTTTGTATAAAAAATTGAAAATACTAATTTTTGCCATTGCTTAACGATCCTCTTCAATATTTATTATTTTTATTAAAAGTGGTACAGTCAACAGCAAAAGAAACTGATGAATAAAATTAGCCTCCCAAAATAATATAAACATTAAATAAGTCAAATGTTACTGACTATTTGTAGTTTATTAGAAGTAAATGAACACACAATGTGTCATAAGTAAGTGATCACATTTATTTCGATCCTTGAGGACTAAGTGACATGCCATTCAAACAGTTAGTCATTGTAGTGTTTCAAATTGAAGTGATTATCTATAAAATACGGATTTATGGGACACCTCGGAGTACAACCCAGATATTCGGTATATATCGGTTATATGTTAAGACAAACATGCAAAGCGACTATAAAACCTTTCATGTCCGTTTGAAATGTTGATTTTGATCACTTACTTTTGTCGTTGACTGTACATCGAATGATCATTAATATGAATTACGTTCCGAACCCCTTTCAATAAATATATATAATTGCGATACCAAACCAATAAAAGTCAACAGTCAGTGTCAACGCTGACTAGAAATTATAATAAATACGGATAAAAGTAAATAATTCATTCTGATTTCCAGAACCAAAGCGAAGTCCTCACCCAGCTGGACTACCGGCGAAAAGCCCAAATGGCTAAGGGTCTACGGTGCCAACCCATTATTGTTGCTGTCGGACCAACCATCGATGCCCTAAAGGACTTTTATGTTGCGTATGACGACATCCTTTACAAATTAGACACGCTCCTGAAAGCGCTGGACGTATGCTTTAAAACATTCTATTGTGTGGACGCTGAGTATCCTGCAGAAGCTGTTCACATTTGGCTATTTCTGCAAAAATATTTTTATGAAATTGACACGAAATCGGACAAAAAGCTTGCAGGTGTCTCATGTTTTATCTCCGAGTTGGCATAGGTAATTTGTTAAGCATATAAATACATTGCCTGGACGCTGAGTATCCTGCAAAATCCGTCCAAATTTGGCTATTTCTCCAAAAATATTTTTATAAAATTGTCAAAATATCGGACTTCATTATATCGGCTTGTGTCTCTTATTTTATCGCCTTTGTTCAGTTACTTGTTACTCCGTGTTTTGTGTACAATAAAGAGATATACATACATACATCCATACATAAGTAATTTGTTAAGTATATACATTTTATCAAAATGTTTGTTTGTTTCAAATGTCTCGCTTCAGTTGAAGATTACAAAGATTTTTGTGAACATTTAAAAGACCATAGCTTAAGTTCAAACGCAACATATCGCTGCAAACAGTATCAATGTGACCGTGAATATCAAAATGTAAGGTCTTTTAGACGCCACTTAATTTCCCAACATTTGAACACACGAACAATTTTTAATCAGAATCTCCTTAAAAATGATTGCGCATTAAGTGAAAATATACAAGATACGCCTAGTTTGTTAGATTGTTGTGAATCCTTTGAATATCATCCTCTAAATAATGTTTGTCGTGAGAACGCTTTGGATACTGCCCATAGTATGTTAGAAAAATCTGCTACTACTTTAGCGCTTTCATTATACAGTGATGGTGGGGTTAACCGGAAAACTGCTCTTAAAATATTAGAAAATGTTCAACTTCATATTACACAAGTTATTGGTGACATTTTTAAACATGTAATGCCTATTTGTAATGAGTTTGATCAAAGTGAAATAGATAATATACATAAATTGATATCAAATCCTTTTGTTAATATGCAAACAGAATATCAAATTATAAAATACTTAACAGATATCAATTGCTACATTGCTCCTGAAAAGTACATAATTAACGAAAATGTTGTGGAAAACACAGTCAACACTTCAGTAATGCTTGCGCCTAAATGCTGTACGGGCGCCAAATTACCGCTTCGTTCAGTATTTAAGAAAATTTTTGAATTACCTAATTTTTACAAATTTGTTTCAAATACACTAACACCTAACGAGGTTGATTTTCCGAATTTTGCTCAAAGTTTAATTTTTCAAAAAAAAATTGCAAGGAAAGAGGGCCAACTCTGTTGTCCGTTTTTTATATATTTCGATGATTTCGAATGTAATAATCCCTTAGGTAGCCACGCCGGTGTGCATTCAATATCGGCTGTATATTATCAATTCCCTACTATGCCACAGGAATATCTTTCATTGCTGGAAAATGTGTTTGTCGCAATGTTGTACAACTCTTCTTTTAAGATTTATGGCAATCAGTCAGCATTCTACGAACTCATCAAAGAATTAACATATTTAGAGGAAGAAGGTATAGAGTTAAATACCCCTAAAAATGGTAATGTAAAAATACATTTTATACTTGGAATGATATTAGGGGACAATCTCGGACTGAACACAATTCTCGGATTTTCGAAATCTTTCAGCAGCAATTACTATTGTAGGATATGTAGAAGTCACAAAAATGTAATGCAGTATCAAACCAAAGCAGATCATGCACTGTTAAGAAATCGGGAAAATTATAATAGTGACCTCGAGCAGGATAATGTTAGAGAAACAGGAATAAATGAATATTGCTGTTTTAATAATATTCCTAGCTTTCACGTAGTAGATAACTGTAGTGTAGATATAATGCACGATATTTTTGAGGGGGTTTGTCATTACGACTTGGCCCACATTATTTTGTATTACACCGGAACATTACGCTGTTTTAATCTAGTGACTCTAAATAATCGCTTAAAACTATTTGACTATTCAGTTACAGAACTTAATGACAAGTCTGTTTGCATCAAACAAGAACATTTGGTTCGCAGTAAATTCAAAATGTCCGCTTCCGAAATGTTGACGTTTGTGCACTTGTTTCCTCTACTAGTTGGAGATTTAGTTCCTGTAGACGATCCCGTGTGGCAATTGTTAATAATTTTATTGAAAATTGTTCAGATTATATTATGTAGCGTAATACATGCCCCGACAGTAAAAATGTTAGAATCTTTAATCACGGAACATCATGAAAACTACATTAAACTTTTTCATGATACATTAAAACCGAAGCACCATTTAATGTTGCATTACCCATATATTATTGAGCAAGTGGGCCCCTTAAAGCAATTATGGTGTATGCGATATGAAGCTAAACACAAAACAATGAAAAACACAGCTCATATCATCACTTCCAGAAAAAACATTTCCCAAACTTTGTTAATAAAAGAACAATTAGCATTCGCAAACAGAATTTATCTTAAAAAGGGATTGGAGGATAGGTTGGAACTAGGCAAAGTTACTTTACGGGAGTTGCATATGGATATTTCGCACATTAACAATTGTCATAAGGACGATGTTGATTTATCTTGTGATTTTGAATGGATACGTTTCAAGGGCACAAAATTTAACCCAGGAATGGTAATAGTTACTACGAACGAAAACGATTATTATTTTTTTAAATTACAAAATATTTTTCGTTCTAAATCGTTTTTGAGTTTATATTTCTTGTGTAAATCATTAAATTGCTCTGGTTTTAATGATCATTTTCAAGCTTATTCAATTGAAGGAGAAAACGACTCATGGGAGCTCTTAAAACCAGAAAATTTAATTATTTCTCCAACTAATCTTCATGTTGTTGCCACAGGTGAAACCTACTGTAGATTTAGTTACTATTGAAAATTTATGTAATTTTTTATGTGCTTATGACTTGCTTGCTTATGCTTTGACGTTGGTTTCAAGATGAGTTTGAAGTCATGGCTGTCCGGACAAACGGTGTTATGATAACTTTTCCACCCCTTAAACGTATACCGATTTTTACCAATTTTCGATATGTTCTCAGAGAACACAAATTATAGGCCTTGTGTTGTGTTTTCTGATAAGATAATAAAGAGATAAAGATAAAGATAATTTATTCATAAATGTTTTACAAAATTATAACTAAGAACAAAGTTTCCTTATAAATCTAAGTTAACAAGTCATGCCTGCACTAGGAAACCCTGTGTTTCAGGCTGTAAGAGCTAAACAAAATGGATATTAAACAATTAAACAATCACCAGGGAAAAATAAGTATACATCATTGACAAAACTATAAAGAAATTATTAAATTAAAACTATGATCTTAAAAATTAAAATCCAATAAAAATAACGGTAAAATAATATACAAAATTGATAACAATCGGTAGTCAGAAGCAGCTTTTACTGATTTGAAAAGATTAAGCGCTTTGTCTAAAAAATTCGGCCATTTTTTGAATAATAGGAGCTCTGATCCTTTAAATTTGGATTCAAAATCCGATTCGATCTGAAAAAAAAAAAAAAATACGATTAAGTATAAGTATTTGAATTAATGTGCAAAATGCTTAGGTATCTTGTTTCTAATCAACTTTCGGCCTAGGTGCAACGGCTATGGTCTGCCAAAACCAAATATAGAATTATTAGAAATTCAACTATATAACTAATATACTTAACAACAGGGAACCGATTTTTGAATCTCACCGATGACCTCTTAACTCGCCCTATCCTAGTCACTATATATATCTTCTTTTACACCAGCACGTTCCCTCATCACACTATTCCTTATTCTATCTTTCAATGATACACCTTCCATACTTCTTAACGCTTTCATTTCTACTGCATTTATTCTACTTTCATGCTTCTTTTGCCATAACTTACCTTCAAATTTCTTTATAGTGGGTTCAGATAGCCCCCACTCAGCCAAATAACTCACCCCTAAGTCATCTTCTGAATCACTTTCCATTATTTTAAGCAGGCTGTAAGAGCTAAACAAAATGGATATTAAATAATTAAACAATCACCAGGGAAAAATAAGTATACATCATTGACAAAAATATAAAGAAATTATTAAATTAAAACTATGATCTTAAAAATTAAAATCCAATAAAAATAACGGTAAAATAATATACAAAATCGGTAACAATCGGTCAACGTTTAGGGGGTGGAAAACGTTATCGCCGTTAGTATGAAAAATCTTATTCTCGCCATGGCTTTAAACTCCTCTTAAGGATAACCCGTAGTTATAATCTGATTAAAGATATACCCCCTTATTCATAAACGCTCTATAGGCTTCTACTAACTTAGCAATCGTTGGTCCTTACCTGTGAAAGGTAAATGTCAATTTATATCAATTTTATTACTAAATTAATTTATAATTAAGGTTCAATAACACCACCTTGTTACTTAGGTGGAGTTACCTAGGAACCTTAATAAATTATTAATTAAAATAATAATAAAATTGATATATTGTATGTATATGTACATAATAATAATAATAATAATAATAATAATAATTTATTTATTGTCAGAACTGTGTACGTATTTATAATGCTAATTAAAAAAGTTGATAACAATTCTGACATCTTAATTATGTACAAACTTTTTGATTTTTTACCATCTATATCTTGGCACTGTACTCTCACTGTCGGAACTCTTTTAAAGCCAATAGCCGCGCAATAGCAGAAGTCTCTAAAGGTCGATTTAGACGAGGACTATTTTCAGGCGCCTAAATTTCGGCGCCTGGAAAAGGCACCGTGTAAACACTTTCGGCGCCACTTTTTCGCGGTATGGTGCCGAAAAAATGGCGCCGAAAGTGTTTATACGGTGCCTTTTTCAGGCGCCGAAATTTAGGCGGCTGAAAATAGTCCTCGTCTAAATCAACCTTTACATCTGAAATATAAAAAAAATATTTAGTTGTGATGAATACGCGTCGGCTTAATTATCTCCAAATGTATCGTTTGCCAGAATTTTCATATGGCTATTTTAATTGTTTCGGGTTTTGTGTGAAATTCATGAAAGTTTTGATCAGTATAATGATAACAAACCTTCACTTGGATTTTCTTCAATCAATTGTATGTAGTCAGAAGCAGCTTTTATCGATTTCAAAAGATTAAGCGCTTTCTCTAAAAAATGACAATTTGACAGATAAGGAGACGATTGCTGAGTTAACAAAGGCCAACAGAGCGTTTATGAATAAGGGGGATAGTGAATAAACATTAAGAATATTTTATGTATAATAAAGTTCTTATTTTATATAAGTATACAGGTTGTATCAGATAGCCCCTAACAATAATCAACTGGGGTATATAACCATAGCTATAGAAGCTAAAAAAGAATTGGAGTATTTTTTTTTATGTTTTCTATAGGAATGATTACAGTTACCATTCCTATAGAAAATATATAAAAAAAAAATTACTCCAATTTTTTTTAAATATATTTTTTAGCTTCTGTAGCTATGGTTATATACTTCTTAACGCTTTCATTTCTACTGCATTTATTCTACTTTCATGCTTCTTTTGCCATAACTTACCTTCAAATTTCTTTATAGTGGGTTCAGATAGCCCCCACTCAGCCAAATAACTCACCCTTAAGTCGTCTTCTGAATCACTTTCCATTATTTTAAAAGAAATTTAATTTGGATCCAACCAAAACAAACAAAACCAAGCAGTAGATTTAGTAACTATTGAAAATTTATGTAATTTTTTATGTGCTTATGACTTGCTTATGCTTTGACGTTGGTTTTAAGATGAGTTTGAAGTCATGGCTGTCCATACAAACGGTGTTATGATAACTTTTCCACCCCTTAAACGTATACCGATTTTTACCAATTTTCGATATGTTCTCAGAGAACACAAATTATAGGTTTCGTACATTTCGTTTCTTTTTTTAATTTAATAAGTACATTTTATTTGATTTCCGTTATAGTGTTGGCATACAAAACAAATTTCAGTCATTATCTATTTATAATTAATCAATATTTAGAAAAACGAAACGTTCAAACCTAGATGTGTTTTCTACATACATACATACATACATACATACAAACCGTCACGCCTTACCCACAGGGGTAGGCAGAGACTACTTTGTTCCACTTACTACGCGATCCTGACATACCTCTTTCGCTTCATCCACATTCATCAATCTCTTCATACATGCTCGTCGGTCTCGGGCTGACCACAACTCATTCCTCATCACCCGTCATAATCCTTCTCCAAGTCAACGAATAAACAGTATGTTTTCTGGCCTTGTGTTGTGTTTTCTGATAAGATAATAAAGAGATAAAGATAATGATAATTTATTCATAAATGTTTTACAAAATTATAACTAAGAACAAAGTTTCCTTATAAATCTAAGTTAACAAGTCATGCCTGCACTAGGAAACCCTGTGTTTCAGGCTGTAAGAGCTAAACAAAATGGATATTAAACAATTAAACAATCACCAGGGAAAAATAAGTATACATCATTGACAAAAATATAAAGAAATTATTAAATTAAAACTATGATCTTAAAAATTAAAATCCAATAAAAATAACGGTAAAATAATATACAAAATCGGTAACAATCGGTCAACGTTTAGGGGGTGGAAAACGTTATCGCCGTTAGTATGAAAAATCTTATTCTCGCCATGGCTTTAAACTCCTCTTAAGGATAACCCGTAGTTATAATCTGATTAAAGATATACCCCCTTATTCATAAACGCTCTATAGGCTTCTACTAACTTAGCAATCGTTGGTCCTTACCTGTGAAAGGTAAATGTCAATTTATATCAATTTTATTACTAAATTAATTTATAATTAAGGTTCAATAACACCACCTTGTTACTTAGGTGGAGTTACCTAGGAACCTTAATAAATTATTAATTAAAATAATAATAAAATTGATATATTGTATGTATATGTACATAATAATAATAATAATAATAATAATAATAATTTATTTATTGTCAGAACTGTGTACGTATTTATAATGCTAATTAAAAAAGTTGATAACAATTCTGACATCTTAATTATGTACAAACTTTTTGATTTTTTACCATCTATATCTTGGCACTGTACTCTCACTGTCGGAACTCTTTTAAAGCCAATAGCCGCGCAATAGCAGAAGTCTCTAAAGGTCGATTTAGACGAGGACTATTTTCAGGCGCCTAAATTTCGGCGCCTGGAAAAGGCACCGTGTAAACACTTTCGGCGCCACTTTTTCGCGGTATGGTGCCGAAAAAATGGCGCCGAAAGTGTTTATACGGTGCCTTTTTCAGGCGCCGATATTTAGGCGGCTGAAAATAGTCCTCGTCTAAATCAACCTTTACATCTGAAATATAAAAAAAATATTTAGTTGTGATGAATACGCGTCGGCTTAATTATCTCCAAATGTATCGTTTGCCAGAATTTTCATATGGCTATTTTAATTGTTTCGGGTTTTGTGTGAAATTCATGAAAGTTTTGATCAGTATAATGATAACAAACCTTCACTTGGATTTTCTTCAATCAATTGTATGTAGTCAGAAGCAGCTTTTATCGATTTCAAAAGATTAAGCGCTTTCTCTAAAAAATGACAATTTGACAGATAAGGAGACGATTGCTGAGTTAACAAAGGCCAACAGAGCGTTTATGAATAAGGGGGATAGTGAATAAACATTAAGAATATTTTATGTATAATAAAGTTCTTATTTTATATAAGTATACAGGTTGTATCAGATAGCCCCTAACAATAATCAACTGGGGTATATAACCATAGCTATAGAAGCTAAAAAAGAATTGGAGTATTTTTTTTTATGTTTTCTATAGGAATGATTACAGTTACCATTCCTATAGAAAATATATAAAAAAAAAATTACTCCAATTTTTTTTAAATATATTTTTTAGCTTCTGTAGCTATGGTTATATACTTCTTAACGCTTTCATTTCTACTGCATTTATTCTACTTTCATGCTTCTTTTGCCATAACTTACCTTCAAATTTCTTTATAGTGGGTTCAGATAGCCCCCACTCAGCCAAATAACTCACCCTTAAGTCGTCTTCTGAATCACTTTCCATTATTTTAAAAGAAATTTAATTTGGATCCAACCAAAACAAACAAAACCAAGCAGTAGATTTAGTAACTATTGAAAATTTATGTAATTTTTTATGTGCTTATGACTTGCTTATGCTTTGACGTTGGTTTTAAGATGAGTTTGAAGTCATGGCTGTCCATACAAACGGTGTTATGATAACTTTTCCACCCCTTAAACGTATACCGATTTTTACCAATTTTCGATATGTTCTCAGAGAACACAAATTATAGGTTTCGTACATTTCGTTTCTTTTTTTAATTTAATAAGTACATTTTATTTGATTTCCGTTATAGTGTTGGCATACAAAACAAATTTCAGTCATTATCTATTTATAATTAATCAATATTTAGAAAAACGAAACGTTCAAACCTAGATGTGTTTTCTACATACATACATACATACATACATACAAACCGTCACGCCTTACCCACAGGGGTAGGCAGAGACTACTTTGTTCCACTTACTACGCGATCCTGACATACCTCTTTCGCTTCATCCACATTCATCAATCTCTTCATACATGCTCGTCGGTCTCGGGCTGACCACAACTCATTCCTCATCACCCGTCATAATCCTTCTCCAAGTCAACGAATAAACAGTATGTTTTCTGGCCTTGTGTTGTGTTTTCTGATAAGATAATAAAGAGATAAAGATAATGATAATTTATTCATAAATGTTTTACAAAATTATAACTAAGAACAAAGTTTCCTTATAAATCTAAGTTAACAAGTCATGCCTGCACTAGGAAACCCTGTGTTTCAGGCTGTAAGAGCTAAACAAAATGGATATTAAACAATTAAACAATCACCAGGGAAAAATAAGTATACATCATTGACAAAAATATAAAGAAATTATTAAATTAAAACTATGATCTTAAAAATTAAAATCCAATAAAAATAACGGTAAAATAATATACAAAATCGGTAACAATCGGTCAACGTTTAGGGGGTGGAAAACGTTATCGCCGTTAGTATGAAAAATCTTATTCTCGCCATGGCTTTAAACTCCTCTTAAGGATAACCCGTAGTTATAATCTGATTAAAGATATACCCCCCTTATTCATAAACGCTCTATAGGCTTCTACTAACTTAGCAATCGTTGGTCCTTACCTGTGAAAGGTAAATGTCAATTTATATCAATTTTATTACTAAATTAATTTATAATTAAGGTTCAATAACACCACCTTGTTACTTAGGTGGAGTTACCTAGGAACCTTAATAAATTATTAATTAAAATAATAATAAAATTGATATATTGTATGTATATGTACATAATAATAATAATAATAATAATAATAATAATTTATTTATTGTCAGAACTGTGTACGTATTTATAATGCTAATTAAAAAAGTTGATAACAATTCTGACATCTTAATTATGTACAAACTTTTTGATTTTTTACCATCTATATCTTGGCACTGTACTCTCACTGTCGGAACTCTTTTAAAGCCAATAGCCGCGCAATAGCAGAAGTCTCTAAAGGTCGATTTAGACGAGGACTATTTTCAGGCGCCTAAATTTCGGCGCCTGGAAAAGGCACCGTGTAAACACTTTCGGCGCCACTTTTTCGCGGTATGGTGCCGAAAAAATGGCGCCGAAAGTGTTTATACGGTGCCTTTTTCAGGCGCCGAAATTTAGGCGGCTGAAAATAGTCCTCGTCTAAATCAACCTTTACATCTGAAATATAAAAAAAATATTTAGTTGTGATGTATAACTAAATCTAAAACTAACAGATTTACTTAAATTTAAAACGCAACCTCAAAGGCACCTCCTACTTTAGCAATTTTCAAAAAGTTTGTACATAATTAAGATGTCAGAATTGAGTAGTAGGTTGAGTATACACTCTCTTATTGCGTCCCCATTGTGTGGCCCATCACACTAACAATTATCAAGCATGTTTAATATTAGTATTTGTTATTCGAAATATTATAAACGGGATGTGAACCGCGATTACCTTTATTGAGCTCCCGATATTTCGATACAGTTGCATGTATCATGATCACGAGTAGTGATATCGGGAGCTCAATAAAGGTAATCGCGGTTCACATCCCGTTTATAATATTTCGAATGAACTTAACCGTGAATCATTAAAAACTCTTATAGTATTTGTTAATTTGGCATATCTTGAGAGTTATCCTGTGTTATTTACAATAAACAATACTAAGCACACTGTAGCAAATCTGTTTTTAATTTGACTTTCAACCACAATTTTGATTAAGCCCTTTTTATGTCATTTTTGAAGTGTTTGTATAAGTATATTCAATTTTAAAGATAAGTGTACTAAGTTTTTATGTATCGTTCTTAGGTCATGTTTTTTTATTTGAAATACTTTTAGGGTGTCGCTATGAGTATGGGTCCCCATTGTGTGGCCCATCCATCACACTAACAATTATCAAGCATGTTTAATATTAGTATTTGTTATTCGAAATATTATAAACGGGATGTGAACCGCGATTACCTTTATTGAGCTCCCGATATTTCGATACAGTTGCATGTATCATGATCACTACTCGTGACCATGATACATGCAACTGTATCGAAATATCGGGAGCTCAATAAAGGTAATCGCGGTTCACATCCCGTTTATAATATTTCGAATGAACTTAACCGTGAATCATTAAAAACTTATAGTATTTGTTAATTTGGCATATCTTGAGAGTTATCCTGTGTTATTTACAATAAAAAATACTAAGCACACTGTAGCAAATCTGTTTTTAATTTGACTTTGAACCACAATTTTGATTAAGCCCTTTTTATGTCATTTTTGAAGTGTTTGTATAAGTATATTCAATTTTAAAGATAAGTGTACTAAGTTTTTATGTATCGTTCTTAGGTCATGTTTTTTTATTTGAAATACTTTTAGGGTGTCGCTATGAGTATGGGTACCAAGAAATCTCCAAACTAGAATAGCCATATAGGATAACTGAAATGTTATCTCTTTTGTAGCTATTCTAGCTTGTAATTTTCGGCGGGCTACACCCTAAAATTATTTTGAAAAAAAAAAACTGATTTGGTAATATCTACTTAATAAGCTTTGTATATTTTACTAGTGTTAGTTTGGTAAAAATAACCAAACTAACATCAGTAAAATGTACACTAATGATTTGGTAGGTGTTACCATACTAAGACCGGCTAATATCTACCAAATCATTAGTGTACATTTTACCAGTGTTAGTTTGGTAAAAATAACCAAACTAACATCAGTAAAATGTACACTAATGATTTGGTAGGTGTTACCATACTAAGACCGGCTAATATCTACCAAATCATTAGTGTACATTTTACCAGTGTTAGTTTGGTAAAAATAACCAAACTAACATCAGTAAAATGTACACTAATGATTTGGTAGGTGTTACCATACTAAGACCGGCTAATATCTACCAAATCATTAGTGTACATTTTACCAGTGTTAGTTTGGTAAAAATAACCAAACTAACATCAGTAAAATGTACACTAATGATTTGGTAGATGTTACCATACTAAGACCGGCTAATATCTACCAAATCATTAGTGTACATTTTACCAGTGTTAGTTTGGTAAAAATAACCAAACTAACATCAGTAAAATGTACACTAATGATTTGGTAGGTGTTACCATACTAAGACCGGTACAATTTACAAGACAAACACTGATAAAATGTTGGTAGATTTTACCAGTAAAAGTTTGATAATAACTACAATATACATTATGGTACATAATACCAAACTATCTACGATAAAATCTACTATACAGTTCTGGACAAATCTGGTGGATAATACCAAAGTACATTTGGTAGTAAATACAAAATACACATGGTAAGTAATACTTTTTATATTTGGTAAGATCTACAAAACTCGTTTGGCAGATTGAACTAAATTTACTTTGATAAAAACTACATGAAAAATATAATAGATAATACCAAACTAAATTTGGTGAAAATTACTTCTAACAATCTGGTAAAAAATATCAGATTATATTTAGTAAAATATACAAGATACATATGGTAGGTAATACCAAACTATATTTAGTAAAAAATACAAAACACACATGGTACATGATACATAACTTAATTTGGTAAAATGTATTATGCTCGTCTAGTAGATTCTACTAACCTTAACTTTGATGTGAACAACAGCATAAATCTGGTAAATAATTACTAAACTAATACTGATAATCTAGTAGATTATACTAACCTAACTTTGATGAAAACAACAACATAAATTTGGTAATTCAACAATATAAAACTAGTAAATAATTCCCAAACGAAAACTTATAATCTAGTAGATTATACTAACCTAACTTTGATGTGAACAACAGCATAAATTTGGCGATTCAATTTAACAATATAAATCTGGTAAATAATTACACTACAAGATAAGTTTGGTTAATTCTACCAAATATTTTACCAAAGTAGACAGTTGATTTCGGTCCTATCACGAATTGTTGTTGATTTTACCAAACAAAAATTGTTAGTGTTTTACCAAATTAATATGGTACTTGTTTACTAAAGTTTTTAGTTGTTTGTACCAAACTTAGTGATTAAAACTCGATTAAAACTACAAGATAAGTTTGGTTAATTCTACCAAATATTTTACCAAAGTAGACAGTTGATTTCGGTCCTATCACGAATTGTTGTTGATTTTACCAAACAAAAATTGTTAGTGTTTTACCAAATTAATATGGTACTTTTTTACTAAAGTTTTTAGTTGTTTGTACCAAACTTAGTGATTAAAACTCTACTAAAGTACTTTGGTAAAAACAACATTCTACTTAAAAACTTTAGTAAAAAACTACCATATTAATTTGGTAAAACACCAACAATTTTTGTTTGGTAAAATTAACAACAATTCGTGATAGGACCGAATTCAACTGTCGACTTTGGTACAATATACGAGGAATCTGGTAAATCCAACCTATCTTTTTTTTCAGTGTATGTAGTGATGATGAAGTGTGTGTTGCACCAAGTTGTTTTTTTGTATGTATATACATACAAAAATCACGTCTTTATCCCTTACGGGGTAAACAGAGCCTAAGGTAACAAGACCTAAAGACCACGTTTAGCATGATCGTGGGCGTAAGGGTGGAAAAGGGAATCAAAATAGTGATGGGTTGCGATTGGATTGTTTCTATTATGAGCTACGAACATTTTATCTTTTGACGGAGATTAAATTACTTGAAACTGTAAGTAATATTTTTTTTATTTTGTTTCAGGTACTTATGCTACTACCGACTGAGAAGTTTGACATTAAGTATATTAATATTCTATTTACCTATTAGAAGCTAACCTGTGCCCAACAGTGGAACGAATATAGCATACTAGCTGTTGCCAGCGACTTCGTCTGCAAAGAATTCGTTTATCGCTATCCCGCGGGAACTACGCAATTTTCCGGGATAAAAAGTAGCTTATGTGCTATTCCAGACTTTTCTCTATCAATGTGCCAAATTTCATCCAGATCCATTGGGCCGTTCTGGCGTGATTGAGTAACAAACAAACATCCATCCATCCATCTATCCATCCATCCATACCTACTTTCGCATTTATAATATTAGTTAGATTATTTTATTATAGTCCATTCCGACTCATTTTAATTATAATTTTAATTAATTTTAATATAATAATCATAGTATGATTGTTATAAAATGTCGTGAGACGTCAAGTATTGATCTTTTAACATTCCAGTGAATGTCATGCTACATATGTACATAATTTAGATCAGTTATTCCGGAACGCTATAATCTGGACATCTTTAAGGCTAAAATGAACAGACACCTTCTAGGCAAACGTGTACCATCTTAGGCCTCATCTTTGCCTTCCATCAATCGAGATTTAAGTCAAACGTAAGCCTATTTTTTATAAAAAAAAAACAAGTCTATCCCTTACAGCACGTCTAGCACAACAGCGCACAAAAGTCGCATCACGCGCGAGATAGATTGCCCGTCTTTTTCTTACTATTCGTTCTAGAAAGAGACGGCTACTCTATCTCGCGCGCGACGCGACTCTTGCGCGCTGTCGTGCTAGCCAGGCAGGTTTCACAGAGCCCAAGACAACAAGACCTGAAGGCCACGTTTAGCATGATTGTGGGTGTGTGGGTGTGATGGAAAAGATATTCAAAATAGGGATGGGCTAGCCGCATGCTAATTGCATAGTATTTACTATGAGTGATTGTGTAGGGAGATTTTCTGTAACTTAAAAGTTGTACTAGATGCTGAATTATTTACTTTTGCATTATGTATGTTCTTTCGTAACACAGAACAGTGTCAAGCTCATAAATTGTGAATTCTGAGCCAGTAGTCCGTACGCCGCCATAATTTGAACAAATATGAACAAATACTGGCATTGTTATGTCTACGTGAGTGCAATAATGCACGCAAGGTGACATACGTGACCTTTATGCGTCTCAAACTAAACTATACACAAAATATAAAGTGGTAGAGGTTATTTTGCTTCAAGAAATGTATGCAATTGTGGAAATAGTTTGTTAATCTGTGCAAACTGTAAAATGTAGAGCCGTATACTTTGTTGGAAATATTAGTTACTTCATTGGGTTATTATATTCGTGGGTGGTTTTTTGAAGGTACAATAGGAAACGTTAACGAGGGGTGGGGGTGGTATATAAGATACATAGACAATCACGCCTCTTTCCCATAGGGATAGAGACAGACACTATTTTTTTACACTTGGTTCGATCCTGACGCCTTTTTCGCATAAAATAAAGTCGCTTTTCGCTCTGTCTGTCTCTATGTATGCTTAGATCCTTAGAACTACGCAACGGATTTTTTAATAGATAGAGTGATTCAAGAAGAAGGTTTATAACATGTATAATATACCGTGCGAAGCCGGGGCGGGTCGCTAGTTTTTTACATAAGATTCTCAGGAAAAATTTAGTATTACTTAATTTTAAAAGTGAAACAAATATCTTCATTTAGAAAAGTACTATCTACAATTTTAACGAGTTTCCTTACGTGTAAGATAGACTATCCGTCTCTTTCTAGACCGAACAGTAAGAAAAAGACAAAAGAACGTTTACTAATATTAGGTTGCATGGGCCTCTACTCCTTTAACCACGAGAAAATACTTAAAAACAAATGAACAAATGAAGCTGTCATCTCGTGAGCACGGCTCTGTTTAACTGGACGTTCAAATGGCTACAGGATAAGTTTGAACTGCAAGAAATTCTGGTTTATCTCAGAAATTAATGTTGCACAGTAAATCACTCTGTGATACCTCGGAGAGCCTCCACTAATGATACCCTTAAATATATAATTATAAGTACACCAAACAATGAGGTCAAAAGATACCTTATTGTGTACTGTTATGGTCATGTTTAGGTTTCGTTCGGTTTGTAGTTACGCCGTTTTGAAAAGCCAAGTTGGTCGTGATGGTGTATGGTGAAATAATTACAGAAAATTTGAAATAAATGGCCATGTTTCGAGCTTTGCCTTGGTTCATTCGAAACTCTTATTTGCCTTGGTTTGCGCGGAGATTGTTATATAATAATAAATAATAGCGATATTATTGACCGCTGTATAGGCTGATTGAAAATTGTTATGGCCTCGTTGGTAATTTGGTTAAATTTGTTTTTTTATCGTTAAGTTTTTTATTGGGGTTCCTTTTTGAAAGGGTGTTTTAGGAATTACCCTATTGGTAAGTCTACCTGTCTGTTTGTCTGACAGATTTATATGCTTGAAATGTTTACAGGCACAAATTGCATTTTAGTTAGTATGTTCTCATACAAGAAATACGTATTTGGAGCGTAATTGTTGGAGCGAATTCGACTCGGACTTGGCCAATTTTTAAAGTTAGTAGCTGTAGTTACCACGACCCTGAATTAATTGTAAGAATTCTTTGAGTTCTGCGCTCGAATAATTTTGTTAACTTCTTGCTTGTTTTTCATCGCAATTTAAAAATAAAAACATCAAAATTATAATTGGTTTCTTTGGAATTAATATTTTTTCAAATAACGATAATATTATTGTTAACTCTGGATAAAACTCTATGTGTTATTTGTAGATTGAAAGTTAAGGCCTTAGATAAATAAAACAAAAACCAATGTAATATGTACGATTAATAGGTACGGTTTACGTTTTTTTAATAACATGCACCTTCCTAACTTTTTTTTAGTTGATAATTGTTTTTTTAAGTAATATTAAACGAAATTATTGTATACGTCTATAATTATATTATATTACTATCACATACGAACAGCGATTATTACATGTTATTAAGTCATACATAAAGTATGACGAGTTTAATGCGTTACAAAAACTTAGGTCAATAACTTATTAAGTATCAGTCCACTCAAATTAAATCACTTTATCTTCGGCATCAGCTACAAGATATAATATTAGATATGGCGATTTTATCTGTCCACATGTTATTCTGGTTTATGACATATAACCCTGCAAACATATCCAAGACGGTGAGAAAATATTGAACTAATTCCTTTAACACGCTAAATGCTGAGAATACGAAGACAGTGGCGCCTCTTCTGCACGAAATTGTAATTTAGTTCAACCTTCTATTACCAATTTAACATGTGCTGGTGGGAAAATATTGAACTAATCCTATTTCATATAAATAAAGTGGAATATGAGGACAGTGGCGTTTCTTACGGAGGTAAAAGTAAGTTTGCGTCGATATAAGGTTAGCTGTCATGTATTTCTCTTAGTTTAGATTTTCTTTGGCAACCTATTTGAAACCAATAGGTTTCTTGTTAATTCTATATCGAGTTATGGACAAGCAACAAGTCTTAACTCCATAGTCTGTCATAGATAGTGACTTATATAGTCAGGACCTGCGATCAACACCATATCAATAAAATAATAAAGCCTGCAAATTGGTTACGAATAGGATACGTGACTTTGTTTAAATTTTTCATCTTGTGGGAATTTCCTTATTCCTTACATACACACATAAATAACTCACGTATCTTTATCACTTACAGGGTAGACAAAGCTTAAGGTAACAAGACCTTAAGGTCACGTTTAGCATGGTAGTGGTGGGATCCCTCCATTTCCCATAATTTCATTTGTACTAATTTCATTTGCCATAATGGTCACTGGCTATAACCTTCAATTGCCCTAATATCACATACCATAATTTTTGAATGCCATAATAATTCTCAAACGTCATAATGTTCAACATCCCTAATATTAGATACCATAATATCACTTCCCATAATTTTTACGTTCCATAACTTTCAAAACCACTAATATTTCATGCCAAAACAATCATTTGCCATAATAAGGAAAATACAGATCCATTCAAATTTTATCAAAATTGCTTTAGCGGTCTCACCGTTAAGAGATAACAAACAGACTGACAGAAAGACAAAGAGCTTCATAAATTTAATTTGCTATGAGTCTCGAATAGTCGTGGATATTAAAGTAACAAACTAATGGATATTTTCAAGTGTGATGAGATAGAAAATTAAGATAAACTGATCTCGACTTTCTACACTACAATGTTTCTTCAAAACACGTCATATATTACAGCTGTCGGCGTTAAAATAGAAAAAACAAAAGTATGGATAATTTCCCCACACTCCGAAGGGCATAATTCCTTTTTGAGTCATAAGCGGCAAGCGACAAGCGACGAGCGTAGCGATAGTTAAATGATTAGAGCGCAATTTACATAGAATGTGTTTTGCTTATATTTTCACTGTAGGTTGTGCAAACCGTCGTATCAATAGTTCAAAAAAAGACATGTAAAAGAGCCCTTGGCGGCCTATTTGCAAAATAGGTTGGCAACGCATCTGCAATCCCTCCGGGGTTTCGGGTGTCTATGGGCAGTGGTGATCGCTTACCATCAGGTGACCCACTTGCTCGTTTGCCTTCCTATTCATATAAAAAAAAAAAACTTTTGACTTTTGACTTTCAGTATTAAAGACATTCTATTGATATTGAAAATACGAAAATGACTAAGTGTCTGTCTGTTACTTGGCTTTTAAAACGCTGAACCGATTTATATGAAATTTAGTAAAGTGGTAATTTTAGTCCTTGGAAAGAACATAATGATAATTGTTATCCATAAAAACATAATGATAAATGAATTTTGGCAGATGAACTCGTGGGCAACGGCTAGTACAGTTTTACGCGCTTTTACCATTAAAAAGGCTCATTAAGTACATCAGTGGGCGGGTTGTGGCCATTTTTAACTTTAATTTGAGTTGGCTAAGGTATAAAAAAGTTTAGAAATCTATGGTCTTGAAGTGGTCTGAACCGTGTCACCTGCCCCATTATCGCGCGTCGCGCGCGTGCCAATCCCGAATCGGCTCTAGGCTTTAGTTAGATTAAAGAAGCTTATTGTTTACGTTACGTCCAGTTTATGTCTTGCGCCGCCGCCGGCGCAGCAGGGGACCTCTAATTTATTTGAAGGCTCTATTACTGGCCGAGCCGTTTACACATTATGTAATTTACACCTCCAGTTTATCCACTGCAGCAGTTTACGTTTATTAGATTACTAAACGTGTAATAGAAAAAAAAATATTTTAATTCAGTGCCGAGAGTATGGACCTAAATTTTGGGTCACCGCCCACTTAGAAGAGATCCCATGGCTAATATAAGTAAGTCCTAGGACCTAGGGATAAGTTCGCCATTGTACTATTATATTATTGTGTCATTATTGTATTTATTTTAACTCCGGACGCAAAAAGAGGGGTGTTATAAGTTTAACATCAATGACCGGAGCCCCTCTTTTGCCCGAATTTCATAATGCCATAATGTAATGTTTGCCATAATGATCATTTGCCATAACCCTTTTTTTCTCTGAAACCGTAATTTTTTCAGGAGCATTGTAATGGCAATCCTGTAGAACTCTATAGGTTAGGTTAGGTTTGTTTCATAACAATCCTGAATAATTAACAAATAAAGAGAAAAAAGGGTTATGGCAAATGATCATTATGGCAAACAATACATTTATGGCATATGAAATTCGGGCAAACGATAGAGACCCATCAATGACTCTCTCTCTCTCTCTCTCTCTCTCTCTCTGTGTGTGTGTGTGTGTGTGTGTGAGTATCTGTCTGTGGCATCGTAGCTCTCAAAAGAATGGACCGATATGGATGACAGCGATTTGAAAGGGGTTTTTTTAATTTTTAATTGACTGTTATTATGTCCCAATAAGGCTTGATTACCCTTCTGGGTTGGAAGGTCAAAATGGCAGTCATTTCTGTAAAACTAGTGCCTACGAAAAACGCTAGAAGATTATGAATTAAGTGTTATTATGTAATGGTTATATGCGATATAGTTACTATACTATTAGCAAGCTTTTTTTATGGTTCAATTCAGTTTAAATGAAACCAAGAAATAACTTTAGAATATCCCGTGGGATATGAACCTAGATCATTTATACTGTGTACTTCCATTTAGGCGAAAACTTTTATTTCATTGACAAGTATTTTAGTAAGGGTAAGCGTAAGCCCTGAGTGGACGCTCACATATATTTGCTTGTGTTTGACACGAACGCCGCACGCCTCGCCCCGCTGCACGCTCCGCTCGAGCGTCCACTCAAGTCATACCCTTAGAACGACTAGCATGCAAACTTTTAGGTACAAGAAAACAAAACATGGAATCACTCAACAACATTTATTTTGTACCTTCAATTTTTCGTACCAATTCATTTGCACAGTTGCTTAGTTTCCGCAGTAAGTGAGTAGCACGTCGATGGTGCAGGGTTGGAGGCAGCACTCCTCGACGATCTGCCTCTTGCCTTTGGGGCCGGAGAGGCCGCGGGAGTCGGAGAGGCTGTGGGAGTCGGAGAGGCTGCGGGAGTCGGTAAGGCTCCTGGAGTCCGCAAGTCTGGCTCTGGCTGCGGCCAACCACGGCCAGTTGAATTCGGGCTCGTAGCCGACCTCCAGGGAGTTGTAGTTGGACCTAAGGAGGAAGTAGCAAGATGAGAATACGGATTTCATGATGCGTTTAAAGACGAAGTTCTCAATAAATGCTATGATATGAGTTGTCTTCTGCGAGATATTCTTCTTCTTCTTCCTTTTTAATATGGCCCCATCGATCGATGCGATGATTTCGCCAATTTCAAAGTAATAAATACAGTATTCAAAAATCTTGTGACAAAAATGTCGGCAACGTTGTACGGTAGAACACGGTCAAACGACCGCCTCCCCCCTGCCGGGCTCTGAGCCAACGGATAATGATATCCCTCGGAATCTGCCAGGAAATCATTAACCGATGCCCAGGGTGCACCGGACCAAGCACTGCTCTTCCCGTCGGACGGATCCAAAAACGAACCGCAGCTCTTGACCACTCGCGGAGGTAACCCGACTCGTACCCCGAGATATTCTTGAAGTGGTTCAAAATTGACATTCAGGGAGACCCTGACTATGAAACTTGAGATCCCAGGTTCGATTCCCGGTCGGGGCAGACATTATTATGTGAAGAATATGAATGTTTCTTCTCGAGTCTTGGATGTTTAATATGTATTTTATTTAAGTGGGTATGTACTCGTATAGACATAAAAGTAAAGCCGTGGTAACCTAGTGGTTTGATCTGTGGCCTCTCAATCAGAGGGTCGCGGATTCGAATCCCGGGCTCGCACCTCTGAGTTTTGCGGAATTTAAGTGCGAAATTACATATGAATTTTACCATGAGCTTTTAGGTCAAGGAAAACATCGCGTGAGGAAACCGGACCAATCCTAATAAGGCTTAGTTACCCTTCTGGGTTGAAAGGTCAGATGGCAGTAGCTTCTGTAAAAACTGGTGCCTACGCCAAATCTTGGGAGTAGGTTGTCAAAGCGGTCCCCAGGCTCACTGAGCCGTGGCAAATGCCGGGGAAAACGCTAGGAAGATGATGATAGATATAAAAGTATAACTTACCTTTTGACCAAGATACTACTGTACTCGTTCTCACAGAGCCAAGCCAAGGCCTGTGACAGACGCCTACCGCAGTACGTCTGCTTGGTCTGGCCATGCCCAGAGGCAAAGAGGGCAACGGCGAAGACAATGACCAGTTGGATCTTCATGATGGGGCTGGAGACTTGGTAACCCAGTTGTTCTTGGAGAGGAAGGTGTTCGAATGTGTCTTCAGTTTGAAATCTTCCCGTTTTATACCCCTTCGCTCATTACTATTCAACCGTATGAGATGTTACCTTAATGAAATGTGAATGTGTGAATCCCGTCAAAAACATAAATGTGAAATAGCCAAGTTCAATATTAAAAATATGCGTTGTTATTGTTCGCCGATAAAAGAATTAATATGTGTATGAAAATGAAAGTTTATATCTTTTTTAGGTTTAAGTACACGATAGTATCAAGGTTGGGACTTCCTAGTAAACATAGGAATACTTGTATCAGGAAGTCCCGCTCCTCTATTAATGCCAGTATATGGCTGCCAAGTTCTGAGTAGAAAATCCTGCATTTATTTCACTTGGAGTGTAATTAAATTTCAAGATTTGACTTGGTTAGTTGTTACCAACAAAAACCAAATTTTTGAAAATTAACATAGACAAATATTATAGCCTGTAAATAAAAATGCCGGTTTAAAACCTTAATACCTCTGTATTAATAATTTTATTATTAAGTTAGGCTTTAAGTAAAACAGTAACAGGGACTTGCCTATGCCTATGTTTTAACAAACTAAAATTAACAATGCATCATAATAAATATCTATCGATGGATAGCAAGCCTAATCAAAACCTCATTTCAGGTATACGCTTCTTATCTAGCATAAACATTAATAATTTTCAGTTTTAAGAGTTTCATAAGTGTATATTATTAGGTATACACCTGATATGCTACCTTGATGCGAAATATCAAGTTTCTAGGTCGACTTTTCTTGATCAATATTTTACTACTATGAGTCAGTGGGTCAGTTACAAAATCGCCGGTTTTAGAACGTTAATACTTTATTTTTTCTTTATGAGCCTTTTTATTCCGAATTCGCTACAATTTCAGTAAGTACATGTTGTTTTTGTTGTTATTGTCGTTTATTTATTAAATTGTCGCGTAATTCGGCGTGCCTCATGGCATAGGCCTCCTCCGTGTATTAGAGGGTTTGGGCTATAGTTCCCACGCGCGCCCAGTGCGGACTGGGAACTTAACACACACCATTCAATTTCTTCGCAGATGTGTGCAGGTTTCCTCACGATGTTTTCCTTCACCGAAAAGCTCATGGCAAATTACAAATGTAATTTTCGCACATAAATTCCGAAAAACTCAGAGGTGCGAGCCCGGGATTTGAACCCACGACGCTCTGCTTGAGAGGCCACAGGTCAAACCAATAGGCTACCACGGCTTTTTTATACTTATAATTATCAATAACTATTTGAGCTGCATTAATGAAATTTTGCATTTTAGGCAAGCTAAAAAGGGTCTAAATAAATGTGCCAAATTTCGTGTATGAAGGTTAAATAGGTTTCGAGTTGTGAAGGGATCAAAAATAGCTCGAAATGGTTCGTGTAAATATATACACGGCAGCGTCGCCAGGTCTTTTTACTTTGAACTTGGCTAAAACGCTTCCGCGTGTCTAGATTCCATATTTATGATGTTTAATTTGAAGTCGCTAATGTGAGGCGACGAACCATCGGTCCTTCATGGAAAATCTGAGATTAATGGAAATGTTTAAGAGTAGGCGGCTTTGCAAAAGATATTTATCAAGCTTATGCTCTTATGAATCATGTTATGGGCGATGCTAGCAACCCATCACTATTTTGTTTTTGATTCCTCTTTCCACCTAAACGTAGCCTTTTGTTACCTTAGGCTTTGTCTACCCCGTGAGGGAGAAAAATGTATTTTTTATGTTTACTTTTACAGTTTTACCGTTAGAAATTTAGTTTCTAAACGACACTAAAAATTAGAACACAGATAAATCCGAAAAGTAAAGCTATGGCCGGGAATCGAACCCGGCTCCTCGTCATTCCGTGACGCGTGCTACACCGCTACACCACCCATAGCAGGTGAGTACTTGTTTTGTTGTATTTAAATACCAGTTTTTGGAAAAATCGTTAGAAACTTTTGCTAAGGGAACTTACTATGAATTCTCGTGAAAGTTTCTGGAAACTTCCGAGAGCATTCTTGCTTTTTTGAGAATCTATTTAACACACAGTATACTTCCTACTAATTATTATAAATGCGAAAGTTTGTGACGATGTGAGTGAGTGAGTGTGTATGTTTGTTCCTTCTTCACGCTAAAACGACTGGACGGATTTGGATAAAATTTGGAACGAAGATAGCTGGTACTCTAGATTAAAACATAGGCTACTTTTTATCCCGGAAAATTGTATTAGTTCCCGCGGGATAGCGATAAACATATCAGTTGCTAATTCTACGCAGACGAAGTCGCGGGCAGAAGCTAGTATATACATAAATTACGTCTTTATCCCTCGGGGTACACAGAGCCTAAGGCAACAAGACCGAATGGCCATGTTTAGCATGGTTTTGGGCATTTAGGTGCGTATAGGGGAATCAAAATAGTCATGGGTTGCTAGCATCGCCTATAACATGATTCCTAAGATTTTCGCCCATTGCCTCGATGGGCTTTTACTTGCGCAGGAAGAGAAGCAACTGGTACATTCTATGTTTTTTTTTTGGACCCAGAACAGCTCGGAAGGAACTTGGTCTTACATTTTCTAAGAACCTAAAGTGTTTCATAGTGAAGACTAGAGTTAGCTATTAACTATACTCCTTCCATTCTAATGACCGTCAATCACTTCACACTGAATCACCAACAATGCCTGTTTTAAATGATGATTGATATTTCTAGTCCAAACGGGAGAAAACGCCAAATCATCCATGTAAATGTTGATTACGGGCATTGTGTTCACCAATCACAGTCAAGCGGTGTTCTGCTAAGTTCAGTTGGCGTGTCAATTAAACCACTAGGAAACTGGCGCAGTGGGACTCGTACGAAAATATTTGCATTAGTAAAATAATAACTATTAAAAATACAAAACAATCCTACGCAATGAATAAAATCAAGTTTATGCCAACGATGCCTTACATCATTTTGGAAAGGAGATGATACTCATCAAACCGCTCGACCGATTTTTTCCAAACATGGCTAAGAACAGAATAGTGTGATAAGGGAACGTGCTGGTGTGAAAGAAGATATAGTGACTAGGATAGAAAAAAGTATGCTTAGTTGGTTTGGTCACGTAGAGAGGATGGATGAAAGAAGATTAACTAAACAGATTTATATGGGGAGTGTGAATGGGTGCGTTGGGAGGGGAAGGCCTAGGCGGACGTTCCATGATCAAATTGGGGACGTTTTGGATAAAGGCCAGGTCAAGAGTACCCGAAACCGACGAGCATGATGAAAGTGGATGAAGCGAAAGAGGTATGTCAAGATCGTAGCAAGTGGAACAAAGTAGTCTCTGTCTACCCCTGTGGGAAAGAGGCGTGACGATATAAAAATAAATGAAAAAAATAAAAAATGTATGTATGTATGTATGGCTAAGAACCACCGCAAGGAAACTGGCTTTCGAATGAAAAAAACCGCATCGAAATCGGTCCATCCGCTACGATTCCTCAGACAGACAGACACATCACAGACATTGACGTCAAACTTTAACACCCCTCTTTTTGCATCGGCGGTTAAAAAAGCAGTAGAAAGTTTCATTTGATAGTAAATACAAGTACTCTTTATTGAACACCACAAATCAGTACAAAACAATACAGAAACAAAGATCAAGGTAGACAATAGACGGTCTTATCGCTTAATAGCGATCTCTACCAGACAACCAATAAGAGAATGAAATAAGTCAAGTTTTTTTATTGCGTTTTCATTAAATCAGTTTAAACAAATAAAATGTGCTGTAGGCTCTTTACGCGATTCCGTTAATTAATAAATTGGTAACATTTCTTTGGTGCGTTGGTATTCCCATTGCACTTGACATTTTTTCTACGCACATATCATTATTGCTCTAAAATGCGTTCAGAAACAGTAACAAATGACCAGTAGATATTTATTACACCCTTACAAAAATCTATATTGTAATATTTTATTGAATCAGGCGTTACTTTCAACATTTTAACATTGGCGTTTTTTTTTTGTGTTCATTTTTATATTGTATTAACATTAAAGTACAGATTTTACCTACTACCACAGAAAAGAAAAGTACCTACACGAGTACAGTACATAAATACGTATATAAATCACGTCTTTATCCCTTAGGGGGTAGACATAACCTAGTGTCATTGGTTGTAATAATGCTGGTCATTTCCCTATTGCTTCTGAACCTACGTACTTATGATATGTGTGTAGATAAAGTAATGTATGCAACCGTTACATAATTTAGGCCTTAAAACACTTGTACCTAACGGTGGCATTAAAATACTATTGATGCAGCGCGTTCGAGTCGTATTTTGTGACCGAAAACTAACAATTAGCAAACAGCTTCGATTACTAATTAGTTAACGATATACCCTGGTTTTGAGCCTTAATGGTAACAGCCCGAGGCAACACACGTATGTACGCTGGCACTGAACTGATTAAGCCTATATCCAATATTATCTATCATCAATGTTCTACATACTCTACATAGAGTGCGACACTAGGTACAGAATGCGAAAAGAACTGAGATTTAGCTTCCATTCTAATCATTCGACAGCTTTCGGGGGTCTTAGGGTGCGACCAAACCGCCGCATATACGCAGTGACGTGCCGTATGCGTCACGTTTCCTCACTGTTTCTTCATACATTTTGTTGCGATTCCGTAACGTCACCGTTTTTTTAGCGGCGGTGTGGTCGCACCCTTACCATGGAGGTTTTAATTATGATAAAAAAAAATACAAAAAGTTTATAGGCCGCCAAGGTCTCTTTTACGTGTTTTTTTTAAAACTACAAGCGCATTCGGAAACAACATCTTTGCCAAGACGAATGCGCCGCGTGAAACTTGGCAGAAAGTTTTTTTTTTCAGAATAAAATAAATACTTAAATTCTACTTATGATACATTTATAAAAGGGACGTATAAGGTCCCCAAGTTTAGTAGGTTCCGATTCAGTTTAGGTTCGCTCGCTGTCAGATCCGTACTAACAATGACAGCTAAAACCCGAACTGAGTCTGAATTGAATCTCATTAAGACATCATGGTAAGGCCCAAAGCTACCATGGCTTTTTCAATTCAATGATCCTTAAAATCATTGTTTATTAACAGTGACAGCTTTATTCTTAGCTTGACACAGACGGTGACGTCAATGCCGAAACGGTGTGGGCTGTAGTTTCCACTGATATCACAATTAGGTCGAAACCTGTATGCATTAATTACTAAGGGTATAAAAGGGGACAGGAGCTCCCCATCCTCACATTAACCTGAGCAGAGCCGTTCAATCCACAATGAAGATCCAATTAGTGCTCCTTGTGCTCATCAGCTTTATGTGCATCATGCGCTTCATCAAAGCTGACAACAACTCTGCTCAAATTTACTGCGGGAGACGACTGGCTGAGGTGTTAGCAGCCCTCTGTTCCAGTAAAAATCTGATCAAACGAGGGTACAACATCCCGTTTCCCGAATGGAATTATCACCCAGATTTCTGGCCCTGGGTTTCCCCAGCCAAAGTACAAGGGTTACATGGAGGGAGAAACAAGAGACTGGTGGTCACAGAGTGCTGTGAAAAGGCTTGCACCACTGAAGAACTGCTCACGTACTGCTAAAATTTGATGATCAAACGCCGATGGTCACAGTAGCCTCGAAACATGTCGTTTGCACGCGCGGGTGAAGTAATTTTGTTTGCATCAACATTATGTTTAGTCATGATAAAATGTGATTTAACTGTAGTGTATACTCGTAGTATAGTGTAGTGTATTTAGTTGCTGTATTTATGAAATTACAATGTATTCTTTATGCGATACTAGTTAACTGTCCAACAAGTGTATCATATATTATATTTAAGACGCTATCGATTATTAAACTGAGCAGCCAATTAAACCTTTTATATTCATAGTAATAATTGAAGAAAAGACTCTTAAAAATTCATTTTTTTACACCGCCACCATAATCTAACTCCGTTCCAAATTTCATCCAGATCCGTTAAGCCGTACCGGCGTGGAATAGTAACAAACATCCATACATCTTCACACACTTTCGCATTTATAATATTAGTATGATGGTTCAATATAAATATGGGACTGCGGACTCCTATACGTACCCTCACGGAACCAAAGAGGTCCGTGGACCACAGTTTAAGAAGCACTGACACTGACTGTATCTATTTGTGAAAACCGCACGAAAATCTGTTCAGTGGAAGTTCAATTTTCCTTGAAACATTGAAAACTGTCAAATTATTCGCTTTGCATTCGTTATTTATGTAAAGATTTACAACAAACAGATTCGCCATTAATTCTATTAACTTACATGATTTACTTTTCCGACCTACTAGTGTTCGAGATGCTACTAATATTGCAAATGTGAAAGTTTGTGTTTGTCACTCTTTCACGCTAAAACGGCCGGGTGGGTTTGTGTGAAATTGGGTACGTAAATGACTGGTTGTCTAGAATAACATAGGTTCTTTTTTATCCCGATATTCCGAAGGAATTGGAAGATACCGAACTCGATAAAGACTCAATCAATCAATCAATTCTTTATTAACTTACCCCTTATTCATAAGCTGTATAGGCTTCTGCTAACTTAGCAATCGTTTGTTCTTATCTGTGAAAGGTAAATGTCAATGTGACAGATAAGGACAAACGATTGCTAAGTTAGCAGAAGCCTATAGAGCGTTTATTTCGCCATGTGCGCGAGAAGAGAGACAACTGGTATATTCTATGTTTTTTATTTACTCCCAGACCAGCATGGAAGATATAGTTATAGTTATTTACATGACCGTTTTACAAAATACATGTAAATAACAGCACCTTTCTATTGAAGTTTATAAACTCACGATTATGGACAGTTTCAAGAGAACGAGGCATCATTATTATTTGTTATAAGCATCTTTGGATTGGAGTTGGATGCTATACTTAAACGGAGCGGCCATTTTAGATTTAGCCATCAGGCTATTACCCAATTGGTTGAAGCGAAGTAAATATAGGTTAAGTTAACATGAGAAACATTGCTTCCGCGATATTACAAGTATTACAACGTAATTGTGGTTATTTTGACGATGAAACTCGATTCTCTGCTGAATCTTTATTGTTGGCATGTATTATAGATGGTCAATTTGAATTGACAACATTTCATTTTTATAACACCTGAAAACGTATATATGGTTCGAAAGCATTTTGCCTCCTGATCACTCTAATATGTTTATACAATTTTAATACCGCTTATTATAAAAAATAAAAAATAATTAAAAATATGTCCTAATTTTACCAAAACTACCACAGGATAGGTGAAATGCCTTTGCTTTTTCCACGAGAAAAAATAAGCGATCATTACTTTGTATTTTTGACAACTTCAAAGTACAAGGGGGGAAACTCTGAAATTCTATTTTCGAAGTTCGTTGCATACCTTCTCTCTCACTCTCAAGATAATGACTATTAATATGAGCGGAACAGCACGAAGCGAACCTCGAAAATCGAATATTGGAGAATAGGGCCTGACATTGACAATTTGAAATTAACGTTAGTTTTTTTTTTCTATAGAGAAAATACGAAGGGATAAGTGTGTATTCTGTGATAGTATCGGAGTTACACCCTTTTAGAATAAGCACAAATTAATAAATTAATTATAAATTAAATACAAGCCCTAGCGAAAAAAATAAACTGTCAGCATGTTCATATTTTCAAACAAAATACAGAGAACCATTCAAATTATAGGCTCAGAAATATGAAATGTTGTCAATTTAGATGCTTGGTATGTCAATATTGTATCGTGGATATCAAAACATCCGAATTCCCCGCGAAACGTTTTCACATAATATCAACCATACGACGTCCACTGTTGGACATAGGCCTCCCCCATAGACTAGTTGCCTCGGTAAGGAAACGCATTCACAGTGAACCCGCGATTTTAACCGTCATCCGTCCACCTCGTTTGTGGACGCGCTACGCTGCGCTTGCCGATCCTGCGCCCACATTGGACACATTGGACACATTGTACACATTACACGTAACACGTACACGTTTACGAGTCACGTAAACAGCGATAAAAGCGCCGTAAACAGAGACGTTGCTTGTTAGCCGGCTCGATAAACACGAATATTGATGGAATTTATTGCTTTTTCGGTTATGTTTTACAACGTAGGGATAAATAACGAGTACTACGTTTGATATTAATCGATTTTCAAACTCTGCGAGAAGGAGAGGTCGGAAGCTTTCAGTCTATTCGTGTAACTTACAGCTTTTAGTTTTTGAACTATTCGCAAACTACACTGAAATTTTATAGGTCCTTACAGATTTGTAAAGGTGAGTACCTAAGTAAATGCTTTATTGTACAAAACTTAAGAAACAAACACAATTGTCAAAAAAAGATAAGATATACTTACAAAGGCGCACTTATCCCTTTAAGGGATCTCTACCTGTTAATCTTTGCTACGACTTTTGACATGTTTAACGCTATCCCACGGGAACTACACAATTTTCCGGAATAAAAAGTACCCTATGTTTTAATCTAGGGTACCAGCTATCTCCGTTCCAAATTTGATCCAAATCCGTCCAGTCGTTTCAGCGTGAAGAATGAACCAACATACTCACTAACATGGTCACAAACTTTCGCATTTATAATATTAGTAGGATACTTGGTATTGTTAAATGCAAATACATTACGAGGAGATTTCAATTCAGCGCCCATGTCCAATTGACTTATATCAGATAGGATACTTACATTATATGCATAAGTAAAATAACTCCTGTTTTAATGAATAAGTTATCCTTTCTCTAAAACTGTTGACATTTAAGTTGTATATCAAGTCTTTGCTCAATATATTTGAGTTTAAATCGTATCGCAAGCTGCCATAAATATATTTATGCACTCGCGCTCTGCGAATCTAGCTTCGCCATCTTGCTTATTAATGTTAATTCAAATATGGGAGCATTCTATTTGGAATACGTTCGTAGTTAGGTACATTTTGCAGATGAAAATGCGGATGTCGGATAACGAGTTCAGCTTCTATGTTCTTTTACCTTTTTCTAAACATTATGTAGGACGGATGACAATGGAAGTAGAGTCAGCCAAAAGTACAGCCAGCAAAAAAAACTTGTATAACTGTCATTTTTGACAGAAACTTATTTTTTTCTACTAGAACTACTTTAAACCGATGTTTTTTTTTCATGTCAATAGGAAGGCAAACGAGCAAGTGGGTCACCTGATGGTAAGCGATCACCACTGCCCATAGACACCCGCAACCCCGGAGGGATTGCAGATGCGTTGCCAACCTAGAGGGCTAAGATGAAATGCCTCTTGTGCCCGTAATTTCCCCGGCTGTCTTACTCTCCACACCGGAACACAGCAGTGCAAGCACTGCTGCTTAGCGGCAGGATTAGCGAGTAAGATGGTGGTAGCTATCCGGACGGACCTTGCACAAGGCCCTACCACCCGCAATTTGACATAATATTTTAAAGGTTTTCTGTCAAAAACCGTTGGTTGTGGTAAATGGTATGAAAGTTTCCTGTCTGGTCCTCCCCCAAAATCAAAATTATTATAAACCGAACAATCTCCTCACGTGTGTTATGTCACTACGTCGGCATTGGCGAAATACGCCTTGCTAAATTAAATCAAGGGTGAAAGCCATTTAAAAAAAATATGGTTTGAAAGTAAGTTTGTGCAACTTGCGCTAAGAATTTCAGTTTAGTAATTAATACAATCTTAATAAGTATGCACGGAGAACAGGTGGTCGTTGGGACCGTGAGGTTCTCGAGTGGAGACCGTGGATCGGCAAGCGCAGCGTAGGACGTCCACCAACGAGGACGGATGGCCAGGGGCCTTACCATGACGTCTTAATGCGTTTCAGTTTAGGTTCGCGTGCTGTCAGATTCATACTAAAAGTGACAGCTAAAACTTGAACTGAGTCGGAATTAGGACGTCATAGTAAGGCCCCTGTAGGCTTATTGTCTAACTCGCTCGCAATCGCCATCGTGTTCATTTTGACAGTTCATGTACAGGGTGTATCAGACACCCCCTAACAATAATCCACTGGGGTATATAACCATAGCTATAGAAGCTAAATAAAATATTAAAAAAAATGGAGTATTTTTTTTTATATTTTCTATAGGAATGATTACAGTTACCATTCCTATAGAAAATATAAACAATTTTTTACTCCAATTTGTTTTTAAATATTTTTTTGGCTTCTATAGCTATGGTTATATATACCCCAGTGGATTATTATTATGGGGTATCTGATACACCCTGTATGGGCTGACAATTGGCATCGGAATCAGCTAGCTGTCACATTCATACAAGAACTGTCAAATGAACACGATGGCGATTGCGAGCGAGTAAGACAATAAGCCTACTGGTTAAAGTCGCGGGTTCACGGTGTATGAGAGCCGCTTCCAACCGAGACAACTAGAGGTCTACGGGGGAGGCCTATGTCCAACAGACGTCCTATGGCTGGTACGATGATAATGATAAATTTATACAATCTACCAAGTGGCCTGTAAGCTAAATACCGCTTTTATCAGTTAACGAATGACTGAGATAACAGGGCTTATCTATTCTCAATGAATGGAATTGTGGACCACAAATTATATTATTACGGATTCAATGGACTAAAACTGGATTTGATTATGTGGTTACGATATCGGAATAGATAATTGTAATTGATTCGATAAGCTCCACGGAAGCTAACTTTTGATTTCTTGATCTGTCTAAATATTTTCAGTGCTACTATGCTATAGGACCTAACGGCAGTTTATAAAATGTAACAAAAAGCGGAAGAATTAGTAGGATTATAAACCTTCCTCTTGAACTGTATCTATCAAAAAAGCCGTATCAAATTCCTTTGCGTAGTTTTAAAGATCTAAGCATACATACAGACAGCGGAAAGCGACTTTGTTTTATACTACGTAGTCTAGGTACTACTGGTTCGTACTTCGCACCTCGAAATGAAGTGCTACTTAACATTCCATACAATAGTTTGGATGAATAAAAAAACTAAAGGGGCAACTAAACGCGCAAACCGATCTAATCCCCAGCGCGTGGCGTGGATCGTGTGGCGATAATCTATCGATATGCGCGCGCGCAGGCCGGACTGTGAACCGCACAGGACGCAAGCGCCGAGCGATCTATCGATTATTTATTACTTCTTGCGAAATAATTTTATTAGTTATAATTACAAAAACGTATCCGTTAACACGCTCACGTACCAAAGCCGAATAATGCTCGACTATGTTCCGGACTAATCCGTAGTGCTTCTTCAAAGAGCGCTCGCTCCGGCGGCAGCCGAAATACTTGCGAATTTATTACGAAATTTCTGATTTCTCGTCTCTCTCTCTCTTCTTTGCTGGTCTCGGAGCAAAGACGAAAAAGAATGTACCAGCTTCTCTTCCCGCGCAGATGGTAAAAGCCCATCGAGGGAATGGGAGAAAATCGGAATCATGTTATAGGTGATGCGGCTAGCCCAACACTATTTTGATTCCCCTTTCCACCTATACATTCACAATCATGCTGAACGTGGCCTTTCCGTCTTGTTATCCTAGGCTCTGTCTACCCAGTTAGGGATAGCGACGTGACACACTTAAGTTTATTCGTTACGCAAAAATAGTGACAACATAAGGGAGTTTTTCGTGTTGGCGTCGAAAATGGAACGATAAAATGCAGTTTTTTGTACCTCATGTTACGAGGCTCGTAAAAAGCGTAATAACCTTTTGTTTTATGATTGTGTAAAGTGTTTTGGCGTTTGCAAACGGCAATGGAAGGAGAAAAATGCTATTGTAAAGCTGTAAAAGCGGAATCAAAATGACTTTATTTGGTCAAGCGTGTTACCTAAACTTTTTATCATCACACTAATTTTATAAAGGCAAATCTTTGTGAGTGGATGTGTGTATGTTTGTTACTTCTTCACGCGAAAACGACTAGACGGATTTGGTTAAAATTTGAAACGGATATAGCTGATACCCTAGATTAACACACAGGCTACTTTTTATCCCGGAAAATATAGTTCCCGCGGGATAATGATAAATATGTTAAAGGTCGTAGCTGCCTAGAGTCGCAACGTAAATAATTATTGCAGAATATAAGTATGTATCATCATCATCATCATCATGTCCTCCTTGACGTAGCCGTATGTAACAACAAGTTCTTCAATCTAATTCTACGCGGACGAAGTCGCGGGCAGAAGGTAGTTAAACATAAAGACAGGCTTTATGAAGTTTTTTAAAATGTAACTTTACTGCAAAAGATTGAATTCACGATATGCAACAACGGGCGACTTAAAATAAATAAGATTTTAACTACCAGGGATCGTAAAATACTTCCGAAACGTAAAGCTATGGCCGGGGATAACTGTTCCATATCATTCCGTGATGCGTGAGGAGTACCTACCCTGCACCACCCATAGCAGGTAACAGTGATAGTAGGTAGGTAACAGGCGACGATGGTATGACGATGTGGCGAACTGTACTACTTGTTATTTTTGTTGGTTAGCTAGACTTTTTAGTGGAAACTATTTTCGTTGGCAAAGCCGAGCGCTTCCGAGCGCCAGCTGAGGACTTCCCGACCTCAAAGGTGGAGTGCTTGTTTCCTTGTCGCATCCGTAGCACCCCATAACGTCTTTCTTGATGTGATTCAATTCTGATTCAGTTTAGTTCGCTCGCTGTCAGATCCATACTAAAAATGACAGCTAAAACCTGAACTGAGTCGGATTGAATTCCATTAAGACATCATGGCCCCTATATAAGGCCCCTGTGCGTATAAAGACTTTTAGTTCTTTCCGCTATAGCCTTCTCCCTTGCACCACACACAAACTGCATAGCTCTGTCGACTCGGTCACGAGTGATGACTTTCAACAGCGATGATGGGATCAGGCGTCAGAAATTAAATAGACACTGTTAATGCGCTCCAAATTGTTGCTTTAACACCTTTTGTGGGGCTGAGAAAACAGATGTGGCAAGGTTTAGTTCGGTGCTATAAAGTGTGTAAGTGCCGCAAGTTAGGAGAGACTAGCACGGCTAGCACAGGTGTACGCAAGAGCTGTGCGGCGAAGATTACCCGCCTTTTTCATAATGTTCGCGCTAGACAGAGACAGGTCTATATTATTACGCGCGACACAGCTATAAGTTACAAAAAAGCTCGATTTTATATTTATAGCACAGGATGCGGGTGGTAGGGCCTTGTGCAAGGTCCGTCCGGATAGCTACCACCATCTTACTCGCTAATCCTGCCGCTAAGCAATTACCGGTGTGGAGAGTAAGACAGGCGGGGAAATTACGGGCGCAACAGGCATTTCATCTTAGCCCTCTAGGTTGGTAACGCAACTGCAATCATTCCGGGGTTGCGGGTGTCTATGGGCAGTGGTGATTGCTTACCATCAGGTGACCCACTTGCTCGTTTGCCTTCCAATTAACACAAAAAAAAAAAACAGGACAGGGAGGTGTTACCATGACGTCTTAGTGCGATTCTATTCCGATTTAGATTAGGCTCGCTCGCTGACAGATCCATACTATAGCCCACCAAACGAAGGAATCTCGCGGGAAAAAACTCGTGTATAACAGTATTTTGGCATAGTTGTAGAGAATGGTGTTTTAAACCACATACTAAAAGTACTGATGGTTAGGGGTGGAGCTAACGGTGGGAGGGGGGTCCAAAGGTCCCTTTTTTTAGTTTTTCATTAATAACTCGTTAACGGTGGCCCATAGCAAAAAATGAGCTTAGACGTAATTAATCTACATAAAATTTTCTACAAAAAAAATTGTATACACTTTTTCTCTGGGATCAATATTTCATGAGATATGGAGGGAAGAAGATGGACAATAAAAAAATAAATATTACTTTAAGTTACTGGAGTCTCCTGGAGCTTGGACCTTGCACTTTTTTAAGCCACTTCGCCCAGGGGTACTTATAGGTAAACTGAGTCGATTCTGACCTGGAGCCAGGAGCAGGCATCGTGCAGGGGGCCAGGGAAGGGGGAGGAACAGTGGCTCCGCCGCGCTCCACTCTAAGCTCAATTTCTTCGTAAATAAAGTATGTAACTGTATCGTGTCTGGTATCATTTGCGGATAACTTAAGCCCCCCTCCTCCGGCCCCCTGCACGATGCCTGCTCCTGGCTCCAGGTCAGAATCTACAACTATGCCGAAATTCGTTTATACACGAGTTTTTTTCCCCGAGATTCTGTTTTTGGGCTTCGTTGGACGGGCTACTAAAAATGACAGCTAAAACCTGAACTGAGTCTGAATTGAATCGCATTAAGACGTCAAGGTAACCCCCAGAGACTCGATAGGTACATCGCTACTGATCTGCCCGTTTTTCCAACTCAGAACAATGACCAGGGGCCTTACCATGACGTCCTAATTCCGACTCAGTTCAAGTTTTAGCTGTCACTTTTAGTATGAATCTGACAGCGAGCGACCCTAAACTGAATCGCATTAAGACGTCATGGTAAGGCCCCTGTACACGGCCATAAAGATTGCACTTCGTTCTTTGGAAAGAGACAAAAGCACGTAAGTTAGAGCGAGACAGCGCTCTACGAAGCTGAAATTAGCCGAGAAGACCGATGTTCAATCTTTGTGGCGGGGTACTGTATGCCGCCTTTTTGCTTTTCGAGCTTGGCTAACACCTGTGTTTCTACAGTCTCAGGAATAAATGGTCATGCCATCAGTCTTGGCCCAATACTTACAATATTGTATTTGTCATAAATTTTATTTCACTGTCCAATGTGCCCTAGGCCTTATGCTTGGAATGCCAGTGTTGCAACACTTCATAAATCTATCGGAGGCATTATCTTTTTATGGTGAAATTACCATATTCGTTATATTTGAAAGTTTCAAGTCAGTGAAAGACAACGCTGGTAACGGGGTCAGATTTAATAATTATAAGTAAAATTCAAGTGTTACTTCTCCACGTTCCGCTAGCCCATTAACTAAAGGAAAATTAGAGCTTGTATCTCAATTTTACTTCTTTTTGTCATTATTAAATAACTGTACTGTAGGTACCTAAGTATTGTATTAACAAGCAAATTCATTATTTAAATAAACCCGACTGCGTAATTTCTATTGATGTACCGTGTTTGGTACATCACGACTAGGATGAATCTAATGATACCCCTCAAGTTCAATGCAATACATGCCGTTTAGGCTCTAGAGCGTGCCAAAGAAATATACACAATACATATACACTCGAAAAACATAACCGTCCTTCTGGCGTAGTCGGGTAAAAACTGCGACACACATCTTTTCATTCTACTAACCATCGTACTGGCATTATTATTTAAAAGTTTTATTTTCAAAGAGCATTCAGAAACCTGTCTAAATTTGAGTAAGCAGCCAGGGTCAAAAGTCAACCATCCGAACAGGCCTCTTTTACTTTTTAAAACGTAAAACATTCGAATAACTTAACGCATGACGATGTAAATTTTTGCTCGGCATTCTCGCAGCTCGGAACAACTTAAACAATTCCATCGTTTCAATTCATTACGCAGGAATCTTAACATTTTAAACTTCGAATATTCTGAATGGCAGCGTTTTGAGCAGAACGCGTTTGCGTTCGGAAATAATGAATTGCTCATTGTGCATTGAAACTCGAAACAGTCCCGTTTCCGAACGGACAATGCTGAAAGTTGCCAGCGCAATTTATAAAAGCTATTGCAATTATCGTTAAATGCCAATTTTAATTGATTGGAAATCGGAGGAGTGAATTGTGAGTTTTGACGTTGGTGAAATTTGTGGACGGATAATTATTGCGTTTGGTTAATTACAGAGTTTAAATAACGTTCGGAAAACGAGTATACATACTTACATACATACACAAATCACGTCTATATCCCTTAGGGGGTAGACAGATCCTGGGGCAACAAGGCCACGTTTAGCAAGATTGTGGGCGTACCTCTAACTATAGGTGGAAAGAGGAATCAAACACAGTTTAGCCTAGCTGTAGTAAGACAACCAATGATAATGCTCTTATTTGGAAACGTGCGGGGTACTCCGCAATTCGATAGTCGAATTTCTGTTCTAATTTTCAGTGCCGTTTAGAAATTTAATTTTTAACTGGTAAAACCGTAAAAGTAAACAAAAAAAATCAAGAGGTAAAATTCTTGATTCATTTGATAGCGAAAAACAGCGCCTTCTCTCATCTCTGGTGAGCAGTAGATGTTCCACGGGAGTTTTTAATTGTGTCGCACAGACATCATTCAAAGAGATGACGCTTGGCGAGAAAAATTCGCTTAGTAACAAGGTCACGTGACAGCTGGTACAGATAGAAAGATTCGACTGCTATGAGTGATGTACGTGTAGCGGTATAGCACGCATCACGGAATGAAGATCTGGGTTCGATTCCCGGCCATAGCTTTAATTTTCGGAGTTTTCTCTGTTCTAATTTTCAGTGTCGTTTAGAAATTTAATTCGAAGGTCGATCATACCGTCACTACTCTCATTTTAACAACTAGGTACTGGTGTGTGCGGACGAAACTTCAAATGTCGAATTTCGAAGGAGATGCGCATGAGCACGCAAGTGGCAAGCGTACTCAAATTGATTTAGCGTCATGATCTCATGCCCGAGAGATGGCGTTCAATAAAACGACCATTTGTCTCGCTTACCACGACCGGCGGGTAACGGTCGTGGCAAAAAAAGTGGAGAAACGACAGAGGATGTACAGTCGGCATTAGATAAGTTTCTTATTGATCTCTTACCCCCTTATTCATAAATGCTCTGTAGGCTTCTGCTAACTTAGCAATCGCTTGTTCTTATCTGTCACTTTGACATTTACCTTTCACAGATAAGGAGAAACGATTGCTAAGTTAGCAGAAGCTTATAGAGCGTTTATGAATAAGGGGTTAGTGCCTTATTGGTTTTTGGTAAAGATTTAAGACACAAGACCAGGATCACGTTAAGACTCCACAGCATATATTAATATTTGTTTCAACTGATTATCTAATGAAAACGCAATAAAAACACGAATACCTAAGCAGTTTTTGGAAAATTCCCATGGGGAACTCTCGTTGCGGGAGCTTTCTATAAATTATTTCTGGAAACTTTTAAGAACATTCTTATATTTTTGAGAATGTGCTTGTAACTTGTACATTGCTATACTTCATTTAATTTAGAATGAGAAACCACAACAACATTATATTGCGGCTCGTGAAATGTAATCTCTTTACAATTTGTACTAGAGTAACAAATAACGACACGCAAATAGAGTTACATTAAAAACATTTTTTTTGCGGCTCCCTGACTATTGTACTGCACTATTTGCTAGGTAAGAAATATTTGATCACACGCAATATTATATAATGTTATTGTGGTTTCTCATTCTAAATTAAATGAAGTATACGACAGAATCAATAAACAAATTGGTTCGTCTTTTCAAACTCCTAATAATGTGACTATCTGTTTATGGATTCGTCAAGACCCCAATTTGTCATAACTCCAAGCCGATAATGTTATCTTGAGCGATGCGGCGCGCGCCGATCCGTCAACTCCCGCGCATAAGTCATCCTTATCTACAATTTATTCTATCTAATTTATTTGGTAAGAATTTTGAAATGATTTTATACAATGATTGGACTCCGCTGTTTTCATGCCTCGTTAGAGCTTAGAAAGAAAAAAAAAGTTTATGTACATATGAAAATTATTAAAACCTAATGTACGACATGATTATTATGCAATAAATGAATTATGAATTATATACCTAAGCCCTTACCAGGATTCGAACCCGGAACGCTTGCTTCGCACGCAGGGCCACTACCAACTAAGCCAACCACGTCGTCGATATACTAAGTACTCCCAAAACCCAGTGTTTGTACAAATCTGTAATGATTTCTCATTGTATTACAGTTGTCTTACTATTCGCTCGTTCGGCCCGTTGGTCCGCGGGTGACACGCGGGTGCATTGTACCGGGATCAATAGCAATGCATAATGTAGCAGTAACTGACAGCGGGCAAACTCGGGTGAAAGCATTAACCTCGTGAAGCCCTGACCTAATTAAAGTTTTCACGTGAAAACTTAAACAAAGTGAATAAAACGCGTTGAAGTGATATACAATACCATACCTCTTTATTGAACGCCACATATAACAATCAAAACAGAAAAAAGGTATACAGAAGTAATAAGGTAAGAATAAGCGGCCTTATCGCTACAGAGCGATCTCTACCAGGCAACCATAACGGACTGGAGAAAAGAATAGATCTGTAGGCTTATTGTCTAAATCGCTCGCAATCGCCATCGTGTTAATTTTGACAGTTCATGTATGGGCTGACAATTGGCATCGGAATCAGCTAGCTGTCACATTCATACAAGAACTGTCAAAATGAACACGATGGCGATTGCGAGCGAGTTAGACAGTAAGCCTACTGAGCAGGTGGTGAGGTATGATGTACTTATTAGGAGCATACAAATAAATAAATATATACACATATATCGTCTTAGTAATAAGGCCCCCTTTTTGCTATTTGGGTACGGAACCCTAAAAAGTCTGGTAAAAATACATAAGTATTTTTAGAATCAGGTACAATTTTTTATTTTATTCATAAGAATAAAATAAAAAATTGTACCTAATTCAAATATTGTGTCCGGCTCTTCAGCTAATGTTCAAACGAACAAATCTCGCGGTTTTATATTAACGAAGTTGTAACCGTATTTATGATTAAGTGTAAGTACGTTTAATATCGTGGGTTTGTCTGTTTGTTGGGGGTCGGCGGGCAAGTTAAATTAAATTCGGGGACTTTGATCACCGCCGAATAGATCGTTGGGCCGAAAAATGATTCAGCAACCAGAATTATTTATGTTTTTTACACTTTTTTAAACTATCCTTCGCTTATGTGTGTTTGATAAATTACAAAGCTTGAAACTTAAGAGCAGACGTTTAAAAATATACTCATTGGCACAAAATTTTTATTATCCATACAAATACCCAAAATTACCTATATTGCATAGGTATTGGTATAGATATTGTATAGGTAATTGGTACCGCCTATTGTATACTTTGTTCTTTGTCTCTGTATTGTTTTGTACTGATTTTTGGTGTTCAATAAAGAGTATTTGTATTGTATTGTATTGTATTATATTGCTTACCACATAATATTATAGGCCACATTTTTTGCCACTTAATACATTTTTATGCTTACATGAAGTTAATTCTTTTTTGATAAGTGACAGAGAGAGGAGGAGGCTTTTGCCTAAGAATAAGACCAAAATGGGCTAAGAAAAAAAAAACGTTTTTGATATTGTCTGCGTATTTATTGCCTCGTACCTACTTCTTAGTTTTTAGCCACTCACAAAAATAACTTTCCAAAAAAAACAAATCAATAAGACGTGAATATTTTAGTACGGATTTGGTACCTCCATTCTGATCTGGCACACACTTGTCCTTCCCTTGTTTTTGGCAACACATTTCTGTCTTAAAGCACATTGCCCGACATTTAATGTCCTACAAACCCAGCGGGGGGCGGCAGGGTCTATGGTCTTTCAATGTCGACCACCTACAGGTTGTACTATATTTTAAAAATAAACGTAATTTGCGTGTGGTCTCATAACCTTAGAAAAAACCGGCCAAGCGCGACTCGGGCTCGAGGCGGACGGAATGATTTCTTTCTGATAGGGACGATCCAAGTTTTTTAATAGCCCTGGTTGCTCCAATAAATGACATAAAACAAATGTGATTGTCGAACAAGTTTTTTTTTTATGTGAATAGGAAGGCAAACGAGCAAGTGGGTCACCTGATGGTAAGCGATCACCAATACCCATAGACACCCGCAACCCCGGAGAGATTGCAGATGCGTTGCCAACCTAGAGGACTTAGATGAAATGCTTCTTGTGCCCGTAATTTCCCCGGCTGTCTTACTCTCCACACCGGAACACAGCAGTGCAAGCACTGCTACTTAGCGGCAGGATTAGCGAGTAAGATGGTGGCAAGTATTTGTTTGTTGTCAAATATTTTAAAAACTGATAATGTAGTTTGCTGACGAGACTGCAAAACAATTTTGAAACTAAATCCAATTCACATTAGTTACAAATAGTTACTTACTTACTTACCAGTTTAGTTCAATGCAGAACAAAAAATTGTGACAATAGGTACCATGGTAAAAATAAAATGTATTTACAAACTCCCAAGTTGCTATCACGTCTCTAAAGCTATGATGCTTTGAACCTAATATTAAACATACCAAAGTTGAAATTGCATGTTACATTTATCTAAGCGAGATACGAGGTTTACAAAAGTAGTGAACATCTAAATCGATCCATAAAATGTCCTTTGAAAATAAATAACGTGAAACCCGTTCGTACCTACCAGTACACTGCCCTAGGCTCACTGATCCAGACATTTCATTTCACTAATAACAAAGTTCTATATTAACACTTATCCCGTTCAAAAATCAATCAAAAACTCAAAGCCATAAGATCCACATTGAAAAAGCCACAATCGAATGAGGGAATTCATTACGAGCCACCATTTTAAAAGACCCGCGTTCAGCTTTGCTCATCGACAAAGCACGGGTCTAACCCGCTGGTTACTATTTCTATGCAACGCGTCCAATTAAACATGAGCCGCGGCCTCATACAACTGCTGGAGGATCATGGGTTCAGCTAAATTGGGGTTCATGTATGCATGTAATTGAGCTTGTCAGGTCTGCATTTGCATAGTTATTAGTGTTTATTTGATTTTGCGTTTATTGTTACTGAGTTTATATGATGGGATTAAATGGTGTAGCGACAGCACCAGTGTTTAATTCAAGGCATAAATGTGTACTAGTTGCGCGCGACTTTGTTTGCGTGTGGATATAAGCAGCATTCTCGTACAACAAAAAGGAATAAGGCTGCGTGAAATTTGGGACTTGTTAGATAATTTTCCCGAAACCGTTTTTTCCTAGGTACCTATTAGCAAAATTTCCATTCGCAATTTTTGACAAATGTTTTTTTCTCACTATGGTTTTTTTACTTAAGCTTATATTTGACAGTAGCGATTTTTTTGTGTCGCCTTTTTCCACAGTCACGTTCTTATCCGATCCCAATAGACACAGAAACTGTGTCGATGGAACCCTGGTATCAGAGCTTCTGTTTCCCATCGAGTCTTATTGTATCGTACTACTAAATCACACATCTAGGCTAACACACACAGGCAGCACGCAGGAATAAGAGCTCTGAGCTAGCGGATTAACACTGTTTCTGTTGCCGATCGGGATCGGGTAAAAACGCGTATATTGAAAAATGCTACACAGAAAAATCGCTACTGTGAAAATAAGCTTCAGCAAAAAACCATAGTGGGAAAGAAGCATTTGGGAAAAAATGCGAATGGAAATTTTGCTAGTAGGAAAATACGATGCGGGGAAAATTATCCAACAAATCTTTTTTCTTTGCTCCCAGACAGCAGGCAGTTTTTTATTCAAGATACTTTATCGTTGGGTAATAAGAAACTTGCCTGGATCTTTGCCGCACCATATTTGGTTAAAACTCCTATGTTAGCCACTAACGTCTGTCCGTCTTCCATGACGTTCTGAACTTTGTAATTACATGTAATTTATATTAGTTGTTTGCATTTAAAGTTAATTCTGTCTTGAACTGCGTAAAGGCGAGGTCAGCATTGCATTTTATCTTTCGAGATGTTAAAGTTGTTATACTATGTCTATGTATATCTGTTACTCTTTTACGCTAAAATGATAAGACGTTTGGTCGAAATTTAGTATGTAGACAGTTGCATGGGCTTCGTTCCCTTAGATTTTGCTAAAAGAAAAAAAAAATGTTGTATATTATCGCCAAGTGTGCACTCCGTTTTAAGAGCGTGTACTCTCTAACTAAAGCCCAGTTTAGATTAGAAAGAAAAAAAGGCCTATATTTCACCATGCGACAATTGTCGGTGACCTGTGACGATTTTTTTTATATGAATAGGAAGGCAAACGAGCAAGTGTCACCTGTCACCTGATGATAAGTGATCACCACTGCCCATAGACACCCGCAACCCCGGAGGGATCGCAGATGCGTTGCCAACCTAGAGGGCTAAGATGAAACTGTTTACATTACAAACTCGACGAGAATCTACGACAGTTGGCTTTGCATTTGACTACGCCTCGCATTTCAAATTGTGTAATTGTCAGTGGTCACTAGTGGTGGTCGTTAATACAACAGCAGATAACGTAATGCATTATTTGCACGCAACGAACAACACACTATCGAATCGTCAACTATCCTGTTATCATTATTCGTTTTCTGTTGTCAACGTTGTTCATACGCGCACTGTTGCCGCACTTGGCATAGAAGCGCAAACGAGTGCGCAACAAATCAAGTAGGTGTTTGCGAGAGATAGCGCTATACGCGCGAGCTCGCATCGCAATCGCAATTCAAATAACTGACTTTTGGTATCATAATTAGCTGTTGCTGTTTGTTATCAGTCAGTACAATAACAAACAAGGTAACAGAGCGTTGTTTTGCTTTTGTTCCCGTACGTTTTTATTACGCTGCGATCGCGACGAAATATGTATAACAATTATTTAATAATAAGTTCATTATCGTTTTGTAAAACAGCAATAAAACAGGATAACAGACAACAGTTTACAATAACAGCTATTTAAGAATAACATCATCATCATCGCCAGCCTATATACGTCCCACTGCTGGGCACAGGCCTCCTTTCAGAACGAATGGGCTTGGGCTATAGTTCCCACGCGGGCCCAGTGCGGATTGGGAACTTCACACACACTATTGAATTGCTTCGCAGATGTATGCAGGTTTCCTCACGATGTTTTCCTTCACCGAAAGGCTCATGGTAAATTTCAAATGTAATTTCGCACATAAATTCCGACAAACTCAGAGGTGCGAGCCCGGGATTCGAACCCTCGACCCTCTGCTTGAGAGGCCACAGGTCAAACCCCTAGGCTACCACAGCTTTTTACTTTTTAAGAATAACACAACACTGTTATTCATTATTGCAAAACAGCCGTTATTGCCACCACTACTGGCCACCGACAATTGTCGAGCTGGTGAAATATGGGGCCTGGGGCCTTACCATGACGTCCTAATTCCGACTCAGTTCAAGTTTTAGCTGTCACTTTTAGTATGAGTCTGACAGCGAGCGGACCTAAACTGAATCGCATTAAGACGTCATGGTAAGGCCCCAGGTCGTGATGCGAACTACGTAACTCACTCGCGATCACGATCGTCTTCATTTTGACAGTTCATGTATGGGCTGACAATTGGCATCGGAATCAGCTAGCTGTCACATTCAAACAAGAACTGTCAAAAGCAACACAATGGCGATTGCGAGCGAGTTACGTAATAAGATAACGGGTTAAAAAACATCGACCCAGTGCAGAAATGTAAAGCGAGTTGTTTTTTTTTCTTGCTAGTATAAACCAGGCTTTAGGCATAATAATAGCTACAGAGTCTCGGTAACTTCTGTTGTCTATGGTCCGGTAGAAATATGACCACAGACAGAACAATGCAGGCAGGGGACGCCATTGTGTGCACTTTCTTTACATTTATCAACCGCTGTCTCCAGCCTTGCTCTCCAGGACTGTTTAAGATCGGGATTTAAATTTAAAGATAAACAAATACTAAGTTTTTTGCGAATAGGAAAAGCAAAAGGAACGAAGGCCATGCAACCAAATTTAATGTATTCGTTTTACACATGTATCAATTATTATTAATTATTTTGTTTTGTCTCCTATCACTTAAAAAAATATAAACATAGCTCTTTTTGTACAGGTCAGTCAACCTATAAATACATCATAATACATAACTCACATCTTTATCCCTTATGGGGTAGCCAGAGCCTAAGGCATCAACCTAAAGGCCATGATTAGCATAATTGTGGGCGTATAGGCGGAAAGATAGGAATCAAAAAATAGTGATGGGTAGAAGTTTAGTAATAGCTATCATAATACGACGTCCAAATTTCAAACGTTATAACTACATACAGACATATCGTCACGCCTCTTTCCCACAGGGGTAGGCAGAGACTAGTTTGTTCCACTTGCTACGATCCTGACATACCTCTTTCTTATATATAATTATAGGCCTTAACAAAAGAGTAGGCTTGTTTGTTGAAGATCCGTAGTTTGTAATGGTCCGAAATAATTTTCTCTCTGACGTTATCCGCGCAGACGAAGCCGCATGCAAAAGCTATTATATCTGAACTAGTAACCCTAGGCGCAGGAAGATCGTGTGCGTCCGTAACATGATGCGCGCGCGCCGCAGAACGGGTTCAGCTGAATGTTGGCCAAATATCTGGTTACTGGAGCCGCGAGGTGCGTCTACGCACATGGGAATTACGACCAGTTGCTTAATGTTTCTAGAATTGTCAATTTCTCTCAGAATTATTTCAGAACTAGCTTCTGCCCGCGACTTCGTCCGCGTAGAATAAGCAATTGACATGTTTATTGCTATCCCACCGGAACTGATGTGCAATTATCCGGGATAAAAGTAGCCTATGTTTCAATCTAGGATACCAGCTATATTCGTTCCAAATTTTATCCAAATCCGTCTAGTCGTTTTAGCGTGAAGAAGGACCAATATACACGCACTCACTCACTCATATCGTCACATCGTCACAAACTTTCGCATTTATAATATTAGCAGGATAGGATTAGTAGGATATTTCAGCAAATTAGTCTCTGCCTACCCCTGTGGGAAAGAGGCTTGACGGTATGTACCTCTACCTATGTATGTATATTTCAGCAAACAGTGGCTGGGTTAGTTTGACTAAATAACTAACTACTTACTTAACTTGGGGACCTTATGAATCTCTTTTATAAATGTATTAAATTAAAGTTAAGTAGAATTTAAGTACTGTTGTAAATCTATTTTATTCTGAAAATGACGTTCTGCCAAGTTTCTTGTGGCGCATTCTTCTGGGCAATGATATAGTCTTTCCGAATGCGTCGGTAGTTTAAAAAAAGACATAAGTATAAAAGAGCCCTTGGTGGCCAATGTAAAATGAACTTTTTGATTTTGATTTTTAACCTCTGTGCATTATGAACCGCGTCGCGGGACTAAATTTTGAAATAAAAATTTAAATGTAAAATCTTTGTCTGAAATATAAAATATACCATTGTATAGATCGTCAAAAACCTAGAGGTGCGAACACGGGACGTAGGTTCAAACCTACGACCCTATGTTCATCGACCGGGACCGTTGCACTTTTGCGAAGACACTCACCACTGATGATCTATTTTTCATGTCTGTGTATTTTTTTTTTAGGGATCCATACCCAAAGGTTAAAAACGGGACCCTATTACTAAGACTTCGCTGTCCATCCGTCCGTCCGTCTGTCACCAGGCTGTATCTCAAGAACCGTAATAGCTAGACCAGTGGTGGGCAAAGTACGGCCCGCGGGCCAACTCCGGCCCGCGAAACCATTTTATCCGGCCCGCCGCGGATACATCGAAATAGTTTGTATATGGCCCGCGATGATTATATTTTGAGGATTCACCCAGTTGCAGAAACTTCACGCACAATTTGAAACTAGGTTTCAAGATTTTAAGAACATACAGTCATCGCTAGATTAGATCACCGTTTAACATAGACCCCGAGAACGTCTCTGCAGAGTTGCAATTGGAAATTATCGAAATGCAGTGTAGCACCCATTTAAAACAACTGTTCTTATATTCAACAAAGCTAGATTTTTATAGAACTCTACCGAAAGCTCAATACCCAAAGATGATTGCACACGCCCAGAAAATTATGGCGATGTTTGGGTCATCGTATGTGTGCGAACAGACATTTTCAACCATGAAATTGCGAAAAAACTCAATCAGAAACCGACTTACTGATGAACACCTTTTCTCGCTGCTGAAAGTCACTTCGTCGCAACTCGAACCTGCATTCGACGATATATTGGCAGAACAAAAACAATTTCATATGTCTCACACACCTGGGCCTTCGAATAAATAAATAAATTAAACCATTTGAAATAATTTTTTTTATTATGTTGTTATTTTAACCGTTAAAAAAAGCTTGAGAAATTTCAGAGGAGGGCCAGAGTTGCAGCAAAACTGCACTTTTATATAAAACCGTTAAATTTTAAAATTTTGCAGTTTTGCTGCAATTCTGGCCCGCCTCCGAAATTTCTCAAGCTTTCTGGCCCCCCACGAAAAAAATTTGCCCACCACTCAGCTAGACAGTTGAAATTTTCACAGATTGTGTATTTCTGTTGCCGCTATAACAACAAATACTAAAAACAAAATAATAACAATAATTAAGGTGGGCTCCCATACAAAAAACGTGATATTTTAGCCCTTTTCCATGGCTACCACTCGCCAAGCTAGATCTCAAGAACCGTAATAGCTAGACAGTTGAAATTTGCACAGATTATGTATTTTTATTGTGGCTTCAATAACAAATACTAAAAACAAAATAATAATAATAATTAAGGGGGGCTCCCATACAACAGAGTATTTCTGGTATGGAACCCTACGTGCGCGAGTCCGACTCGCACTTGGCCGGTTTTTTATAAAATTGTGTGTATGCTCTTAAATTTGTGCTTGCAAAAAGGAATAAATGTCTTCTGTCTTTCTTTCTGTAGAGGGACTACGGGTCAAATTAAGCTACGACGATTACCACACAATCGTGTTACATAAGTGGAACAATACCGTAAAACCTTTTCTCTGCTTAAAGAAAGTTAATAAAGCACTTTGACCCCCGCTCGTAAATAATCAAATATATTACTTAATAGCAATTAAATTTATGGCGGGCCGACTACAGTGGGCGCCGCGCGCGCGCCGGCTCAAGGAATCTCATCGTAATTGAGTTATAGGACCATTATAGCAGCGCCGTGACGGCTTATTAGAAGGGTTGAACAAATATGACCTGGGGAGTTGAAGCTGTAGGGGCGTTCAGAGTACGTTCAGGGGTTGTTAAGTCGATACTGTACTGCTATGCTGGGGCCTTACCATGACGTCCTAATTCCGACTCAGTTCAAGTTTTAGCTGTCACTTTTAGTATGAGTCTGACAGCGAGCGAACCTAAACTGAATCGCATTAAGACGTAATGGCAAGGCCCCTAATCAGGGAGCAAAGAAAAATCATTGAATGTACTAGTTGCTTTTCTTCTGCAGATCGTAAATGCTCATCGCGACTGAGCGAAAATCTTAAGAATCCTGTTATAGACGACGCAAGCAACCCATTACTATTTTGGTTCTCCTTTCCACCTTTACACTCACATCATGCTAAACGTGGTTAGGTCTTGTTACATAGGCTCTGTCTACCCTGTAAGGGATAAAGACGTCATTTATGTATCTACTAGCTGTTGCCAGCGACTTCGTCTGCAAAGAATTCGTTTATCGCTATCCCGCGGGAACTACGCATTCTTCCGGGATAAAAAGTAGCCTGTGTGCTATTCCAGACTTTTCTCTATCTATGTGCCGAATTTCATCCAGATCCGTTGGGCCGTCCTGGCGTGATTGAGTAACAAACAAACATCCATCCATCCATCCATACTTTCGCATTTATAATATTAGTTAGATTAGATGTATGTACTGGAAGGTACAAGAGACGATGACACGAGTTTGCGGGTAATGGGACCTCGAGCAAGGGTTTAAAAATAAAAGCCTTATCACAACTAAACTGGACCAAAACCTTTCCCACCCAATTTAACATAATCACTCCTTGGTTACACTCATTCTTCTAACAATCACAGCTCAACTAAACTAGAACGTACGCCAATTACGAACTTCGCGACAATCACCGCTACAAAGTCGTAAGTGACAATTACAAAAGGATTGTGAATTTAGCTTTAAATGATAGGACGTAGAGTTTAATTTTGATTGTTTTCTGTTACTTGATTGTTATGATCTGTTTGATTTACTGGACTCTGTTCAGTTAGACTTGATTGCGATAAAGCTCATTTTAAGTCAAGTCAAACGACATAAGTCTATGGGTACGGCAACGTGAACTGTGTTCTCTGTGTATAAGATAGATTATAGCTTTACTTTTCGGATTTTTATGTCTTCTAGTTTTCAGTGTCGTTCAAAAATTTCAAACGGGCAAAACCGTAACAATAAATACAATACAATACAATACAAATACTCTTTATTGAACACCATAAATCAGTACAAAACAATACAGAAACAAAGAACAAATTATACAATAGGCGGTATAGGTATAAATATAAAAAATAAAGAAGTAAAGTTCTTGAGTCATTTGATAATTCACTATTACTGTTCTCATAGTACTTATTTAAAATTAACGAGATCGGGACGTATATTGTGACCGAAAACTTTCCAAGCATACGTGCGTACTGCCCGCAAAAGCGGAAGTTCGTCCGAAGTGGCCAAGTCTTTTATTTAGCCACCGACAGCAAAAACAGCACCTGCCGCTGCAAATTGACCGTGCTAATATTTCCAAGCAGACTGTAACTTGATAGCTTCTGTCGGAGACTTTCTTATATATTTACGTTTTTAGGGGTTTCGTCATCACTCACTACATAGTATAAAACAAAGTCGCTTTCCGCTGTCTGTCTGTCCCTATGTATGCTTAGATCTTTAAAATCAGCAGTGATGCAGTGATCACATTTTCATGTCTGTGTTTTTTTTTTGTTTTTGTTGTTTCTTTTCTATAAAATTGTGTGTATGCTCTTATATTTGTGTGTCTTGCAAAATGAATAAATGTCTTCTTTCTTTCTTTTTTTCAACGGATTTTGATGCGGTTTTTCAATCATCATGTCAGCCGAAAGACGTCCACTGCTGGACATAGGCCTCCCCCAAGGCTCTCCACTCGGACCTGTCCTGTGCCTTCCGCATCCACCGCGATCCTGCGTTCCTGATCAGGTCGTCGCTCCATCTTGTTGGAGGCCTACCGACAGCTCGTCTCCCGGTCCGCGGACGCCATTCGAGAACCTTCTGACCCCATCGGCCATCGGTCCTGGGAGCAATGTGCCCCGGCCGGACGTCAGCCTGTTGTCGGGGTTTTTTAATAAATAGAGTGATTCAAGCGGAAGGTTTACATGTATAATACCTACATGCGTAGTATAGTACCTTTGATTTGCACCCGTGCCGTGTTCAAAGGCGTTATAAAGGCGCTAAGCAGCTGTGCTTGCACTGCTGTGTTCCGGTGTGGATAGTTAGACAGCCGGGGAAATTACGGGCACACGAGGCATTTCATCGAAGTCCTCTAGGTTGGCAACGCATCTGCAATCCCTCCGGGGTTGCGGGTGTCTATGGGCAGTGGTGATCGCTTACCATCTGACCCACTTGCTCGTTTGCCTTCCTATTCACATAAAAAAAAAAGTTCCTTGACAGAACTGTTAAAAAAAATCCAATTGTCTGCTGAAAGATTCCAGAATTAGTTTTAAACACTTTAATTTTTTTTTCTATTCATATTTTTCAATGGTTAAAAATAATGTACTGGCAACCCTATAAGGACATCAATGGCGGCCATGCGTCGCGATGCGCGCACCGGGTCGAGCCTACTCTTAAGTAATTAAGTGGCAGGTAATTAATTTTACAAGGCGTATCATTAATTACTGTTGCATGTACGTTGTGTAAAAAGTAGCAAAGAAATTCCACAAGCTACCTAGCTAAAATGTTGAACAGTTGCACCTACGGCCTCTCAAGCCAGGGTCGTGGGTTCTCCCCGGCTCGCATCTCTGAGTTCTTCGGACATTTATGTGCGAAATCACATTTGTTTACCTGATTTCTGAATTCTTATGATTTATTTACCATATTAATAAAACTCCTAAAATACAACTTAAATATAAATAACAAGATAAACTAATTTAACTAAAACTAAAATAAATCTAAAAACGTACTCCCCCGCGGCATTGAGCCAAAGATGCTGGCAGCATTTCCCCGCTGTATTGCAATACTAATACGCTGAGCGAGGAAGCTGCCAGCTCTTTGGTCTCCGTTGCAGTCGATCAGCCTCTTAGTCAATTCTTTCATGAATATATGCGCGCTGGGACCCCACGGACCTAAGGTCTCAACCCCGAATGGCAGGAAGTAGTATTCGGGGCCGAGACCTTTATATTTGTTAGTTTTTAATTTTTCGGCCGCCTCTGCTGCCGCACCTGCTCTAATAGCTGTTCCGTGGACGTGGGAAGGGGCCAGTGTGTCTACACAGGTAGCGTCCCATACCAGCACCCGACCCAGCTTCCACGGAATCAGTGACATTTCTTAGATATTTTTTCCGAAATCTGAAAATCTCAAACTACATTCAACAAAATTTCTAGGGATATTTTTTATCCCTAGATAGTTTTGAACATTTCAATATATTGATATTACTACCGAGTCAAAACATCAAATTTTGTCCAGGGATAATGATTATCCCAAGGCTTTTTTGATGTGTGTATTATTCGACGAGGCCTACCAACATTCTATTCTCCAATACTCTAAATGTAAAAGTAATGTAACTCAAATCAAAAAAATATAGGTGAAAAACTTAAGAAAATGACCGTTGTTGTGTGAGTAATGTGTGCGAATAGACAAAGTGATGTTCCAAATTAGAAAAAGTCGTAACTCCCATATAATTCTGTACACTACTACATACAACAGGTCATTGAACTTAAGTTTTTCACCTATAAATACCTCAAAAAGTAAATAAACTGTAACAAATATTAATAACACTGTAATACGCGAACCGGGCGGGGGCCTTAATTAATTAAGAGGCGGGTAATTAATTTTACACGATGAGAAGGCCATTAGTCAGTCACGGCGATTTGTTATAATTCATTAGTTATGACGAGTACTCTGTGTGAGGTAACACACATACATACAGATACACAAATCACGTCTATATCGCTAACGGGGTAGACAGCCTATCTAAAGGCCACGTTTAGCATGATTGTGGGCGTATAGGTGGAAAGGGGAATCAAAATAATAGTGTGAGGAATAGTGTGAGGTAACAGTTACTTATACTGAGTACTCGCTCGCATACTACTCAAGGGTTAAAAGCGGGATCCTATTACTAAGACTCCGCTGTCCGTCTGTCTGTCTAGCTAGACAGTTAAAATTTACTCAGACGATGTATTTAAAATACTAAAAAAATATTTTTTAAGTCTATCTGTTTGTAAGTAACCAATATAAAATGTCTACACACTGCCGACTTTTTACTTAGATTAAAGAATGAATAGAAAAAAACTACCATTAACAATGTATTTGAACGATTCCAAAAAATGACAAAAACGTGCATTTTCTTGAAAATCAAAGGTCTTAGCCTTAACTAAAGTCAAAATCAAAATTTAAAATATTTTTAAAGTCCTGGTACACATCGGTCTAATACAACCTTACCTAAGTTTACTTTACACTATTTCCGTTCATCGTTTGATCCAAAGTCGCTTCCCGAAACCATAAAAACTCAATTTCGTAGTAAGCTACGTTAAAACGGACTACAAACTTATTTTACACCCGAAAAACGTCGCTGCCATATAAGTAAGACATCCAATTTGTACGTGAAATTAAGTAGTACCATTTTTATCCGCCCGCATATTAAATTTGTCATCGTTTAACTCAGGTAACCGCCCATATTGGAATGTCAACCATTTTTTTTAATTCGCTTCAATGGACCACGCCAGACTCCGTGGCAACAAAAACTTTTTTCGAACTGGCCATTCATAAAAGTTGCCTTAAAATCATTCGATTCGTTTTCATTGCAATGTGAATAAGATCTTATTGGTTATCGATTACAGCTCGATTTTTAAATACGGGTGTCACATTTTTATTCCTTTTAAAATGTGGTAGCATTTGACTGCCAGTAACTTTAAAACGAATCGTGGCTTATGGAAGTAAGGTTTTATTTTGAATGCAACTTTTTTTTCATGATTGCGCCCCGGCTGCCAGTTTGTTTAGGACATTAGGGACGTACCAAAGGATCATTTGTGTAACGTTATTATTAGCGGTTTTAAATCACAATGGAACGATTAAAGTTTGGCAAAGAATGCCACATTTATACCTTTATCTGTGCATTGTGAAGACACACCCATACGTAAGATCCAATTTTAAATTGGCACGGTTCGTTAAACGAGTTCCAGATGAATTGAAATTAATAATTCCTGTAAATATGAACATAGAAAGCATTATTGTTCATCAAATTTTGTAGAGATTTTTTACAACACAGGTTGTGTTTAAAACAATAAGAATAACTGGCCTTCTAGGGCCTCGTGTAAGGGCCGTCCATATTACCACTGATCCTATCGCCCAGCATCAGTACTTGCGCTCCTTCTTTGCCGGCGTGGCGAACATGGCAGTCGGTAAAAAAATTTAATGGCGCATGACGTATTTTGACTCTCACTAGGCTAGCAACGCATCAAAGTTCAAAATTCAAAACTTCATTTTGCAAATAGACCGACAAGGGCTCTTTCACATGTATTTTTTTAAACTGTCAGCGCATTCAGAAATACCATTATTGCTAAGAAGAATGCGCCGTAAGAAACTTGGCAGGAAGTAATTTTTTCGAAATAAAATTCATTTACATACTACAATTTAATACTTAAATTCTACTTAACTTATAATACAGTCATTTTAGAAAAGGTCTCCAAGTTAAGTAGGTTAGGTACCTACCTTAAATAATATTTGGTCTATAGTAGAGGTGTATAAAAACTGTACCGGTCAAAGTCAAATGAAAGGAATAAAGAAGAAAAAAATATATAATAAAAATCATTTAAGTTCAGCGGAGGTGTAAAACGCCTCCATCGTCAAATAAACTAATTGGAGATATCTCCAATGTCGAGGAGAACGAAAAAAAAATACATCTCATCTCAAGTAAGTAACCGATAAGCTTTTGGATTCCGATGGCAAGCTTACGTCTGCCATCCTCAGGTGCTCTCTTACCATCAGTTGATACACCCTCTCGTTTACCACCCTTAAAAAAAACTCTTAATTCGCTGTAGATTCTATACAAGTTTACACCGCGGATGTGCTCTATACAGCTAACGACTTTGAACAAATAAGCTATCTGCATTCTGATACGAGCCAGCTCTTTACGATCCTTTGTCTGTTTGTTAGTCTGTTTGTCTGAATATCCTGCTTGTTTAGATACTTTAAGACTGCAGTTGGGAGTTAGTGTTTACTTCCTGGACAAGTATTTATGTTCGTAAAATACAGGTCTGGATGCATTAGTACGGATAACAGTGATGTTGGGCAGACTGGGTTTACTTTAGATGATACTAGCGACCCGCCCCGGCTTTGCACGTACATATATATGTAGAATAAACGCCAGCGAGTAACAGAGAGAGTGTGCGAGAGGGAAGGAGGGATAGAATGGCAGTTAACCACGATCGTTACGGTGTTCGTGAACTGTATACCTAATAAAATAAAATAAATAAGTTTTAAGGTTAATCTGAGTTTCCTTTCATTTTCAACATCCCACACGTATATATCACGCCTTTATTCTTTACAGGGTAGACAGATAGAGCCTATGGTAACAAGACCTAAAAGCTACGTTTAGCATGATGGCGTATAGGTGAAAAGCATCGCCTAATAACATGATTTCTAAGATTTTCGCCAATTTCTTCGATATAATTCTCCTTTCCACCTTTACCAGTACAATCATGCTACACGTGGTCTTTAGCTCTTGTTACCTTAGGCTCTGTCTTCCCCGTAAGGGATAAAGACGTGATTTATGTATGTATGTATGTAATATTTAGAGACCTTGTAGGAATAACGCTACAATACTGTCCAACATACAATCCAGACATACTATCAATACAAATATTTACCGCGTTAACTGCTCGTGAGTCGTTAACGCTTGTTTGTGCTGCGCGGGCGCATAACTAGGTAGCATCAATAAACTGACCGGGATCGGAAATTCGAAGTTCGAAGTTCGAACCATGTCGTTCGATACTCATAATATTGTGAGCGGAAAGGCGCAACACAAAAAATTGGATTTCGAATTTCGGGGTATAACGGGGTTGCCATTGCAAAAATTGAATAAGTTTGATTCCTAAAATGTTTGACTTAAAAAAGGGCAACTTTAGTACTTAATTAAGTATCACTACTATTCCTATTATGCAGTCTCTGAACCTAGGACATTTTTTTCCGGCATAGTTTGCGTGGGTTGCATTTGGATTGCAGTTGCATCGGTTGGAAGCGGCTTGCATTCATAGTTAACCCGCGACTTTAACCAGGTCATCCGTCCTTGTTGGTGAGCGATATTCAGACCGATTTAAATTATTTCAAATGTCTTTATAAACCAATTCAAAGTCAACAATGATAAATTAAAGACCCAATTTTTCAAAGGAAATTAATAAATTCACTCTAAACATTGGCAAATAAAATAAACGAATATAAAACCGTTTCCGCACGACTAAATCAGTAGATTAAAGGCAAAAAGTTGATAAAATATCTTCACACTCGGCAATTAAACAGGATTTATCGCTATCGAGCGAAATGCATGTTTCAGATGTAATGGTGGGAGATAGTAAAAATACAAGACGCTTAATGCTCTTATCATTATTTCTATCTGGATCTACATTTTAAATGGATGTAGAAGATGCAGAGAAACAAGTTGGAATACGGATTATACAGCCCTATAGAATGTCTCTTCATTATTTTATCGAATAACGTTAGTCGTTGCATAAAAATCACTAGGTATATATATAGTATAATAATAAAGTCGCTTTCCGCTGTCGGTCTGTCCCTATTGTACCTCTATGCTTAGATCTTTAAAACTACACAACGGATTTTGATGCGGTTTTTTTAGCAACCCTTCACTATTTTGATTCGCCTTTCTACCAATACGCTCACAATCATGTTAAACGTAGCCTTTGTATGATGTATCTTAAAATTAATACCGAATATTTTTTAATAGGGTGATGGTACCAGTCTTGGACACTTTAAGCTAAGGGAGGATAAAGAAACTACACAAAACAACACTAACATAGTCATAAGTGATTACTAATAATAATTGGATCTTTGTTGTCTGAATAAATAACTTTATTATTATTATTATAAAGGCTAAAGATGTGATTTATGTATCTATTTATGTATATGTATATTAACAAACAGAAACAAATATTGCTCTTTGAATAATAGCTTAAGTATTAAAGTAAAGGATTCAGACTTCGCCATGCCTTTTAGTCTTAAAGTAGCTACTTCTGTTTATTATTTACTAGCTTCTGCCCGCGACTTCGTCCGCGTAAACTTAGACTTAAGAAATGATGTTGATAGTATTGTTGGAGTTGGAATGCAATACCAAAACAAATCCATTTCACTCTAACTTATACTTATTTATGTATAAGTCCTTCTCTCTCATTGTTAATGTAAATAATGCTTTTAAGTGGATTATGAACTTGCTTCATAGCACTGTTTCATATTTTAGTCTATTAAGAACTGCTATACCGAGTAGACACACCTCTCCTAAAAGTATATTGGAAATATACATATAATTTACTACTAAAGTGAACTTTTATTTAAACCACTGCCCAATAGGTTATGGGCCCAGTATTAAAATAAAATTAAATTCTGTGTAATTAAGTGAAGTGACAATAAAAACTGTGCCAGTAAGTTAAAGTAAAATAAGTGCCTTTTAGTGATAAATCTAGTGACTATTTAAAATGGATGGTACTATAATGAAAAGAAATATCAAACAATTTGATGGGGAGAAATACAGTATTTGGAAGCTTAGAATACGCAATTTGTTAAGTGAACTTGGTCTGATAAGACTGATAGACAATGAACCTCCCGTACAGCGAGACAATGAATGGATTGCACAAGACAAAGTGGCAAAAAAATACGTTAGTTGAATATTTGTCAGATTCATTATTGGGAATGACTAGTGAAGATAGTACTGCGAGAGAAACTTTAAACAAATTAGACAGTATATATGAAAGAAAAAGTATAGCTACTCAATTAGCTTTGAGAAAACAACTTTTAAATTTAAAGTTACAAGGTCAAGAGAGTTTGATGAAACATTTCCAAACTTTTGACACTTTAATTAGTGACTTATTGGCAGCTGGCGCTAGATTAGAAGAAGCAGATAAAATCACCCATCTCTTCATGACTCTTCCCAAGTCGTATGATGGAGTCATTACAGCCATAGAGACGTTGGCAGAAGACACATTGTCTTCGACTTTTGTCAAAACAAGGCTTTTAGATCAAGAAATCAAATTAGCAAATGAGAATCGAGACAATAGTATGAAGGTTTTGCAGGCTGAAACTTGGAGAGCGAGACATAATAGTAAAAACAGATTCCAGATACAAAATTTTCTGAAGAATTCACATAAAATTAGAAATAAATTGCAAAAGATGAAGTGCCATTGTTGCGGAAGGAAGGGCCACCTGCAGAAAAACTGTTACTACAATAAAAACGCTACTACAAGAGAACACCCTAATAATAGAACGATCAAAACAGTAAACGTTGCAGATGGAGATTGCAACATGTCAGGTTTTGCCTTCATGACAGGAGAATACTGTAGTGATAATCAAAATCAAGATGGTATCACTTTTGTTCTGGATTCCGGAGCGTCTGATCACCTAATAAATAGACAAGATTTGTCAGAACATTTCAAGAGACTAGAAACGCCAATAAAGATATCTGTTGCGAAGAATGGAACATTCATAACAGCGACAAAAAAGGGCGACTTACCAGTGATAAGCAACACTGAAAGCGAAGGAGTAATACAGGATGTTCTTTTCTGCTCAGATATTCCATACAATCTGTTGTCTGTTAAAAAGATGCAACAGGCGGGAATGACTGTTGTTTTTGACATGAACGGCGATGTCAAAATCTACAAAGATGGTAAGATGGTAATAAAGGGTGAGTGTTTGAACAATTTAATTGGCATTAACTTTATACTAAATAAATATGCTTATAACACTGACTGCTCGTTAAATAAAGTCGTAAATAAAAATAAAAACTATGATTTATGGCATCAAAGATTAGGTCATATTGGCAAATCTAAGTTTTTAGAAATTAAAAGCAAACAAATGTTTCGTGATATTGAAACAATAAAACATATTTCACCTGTCGACAAGTTATGTGAAGCTTGTATAAATGGAAAACAAGCATGTTTGCCATTTAATAAATCGAAATCTAAAATAGTGCAACGACCTTTATTTAACGTGCACAGTGACGTGTGTGGTCCCATCACTCCTACAACACTTGACGGCAAAAACTATTTCGTTATCTTTGTTGATGAGTATACCCACTACTGTGCAACATACTTAATAACTCATAAATCAGAAGTTTTTGTTGCTTTTCGAGATTATGTAGGAAAGTGTGAAGTTCATTTTGGTTCGAGAGTTGTCAATTTGTACTGTGATAATGGTGGTGAATATTTATCAAAGGAAATGAAAGAGTACTGTGTGCAAAAAGGTATTAGCTACCACTTAACAGTGCCCCATACACCGGCTTTGAATGGTGTTGCTGAAAGAATGATAAGATCAATTACAGAACGCAGTCGCGCTATGATATCTGGTGCGAAATTAGATAAAACATTCTGGGGTGAGGCTGTGCTTACTGCTACTTATTTAATTAATATCAGTCCCACCAAAGCACTGAAAATAGCAAACACACCATTTGAGTTGTGGCACAATCAGAAGCCTCAATTGAAATATTTAAAGATTTTCGGTTCCACTGTTTATTTCCATAACAAAACAAGGAAAACCAAGTTTGATGAAAAATCCTTAAAAGGGATCTTGGTTGGCTATGAACCGAATGGTTATAAGGTGTGGGATGTGGTAGATGAAAAGTTTGTAAAAGTCAGAGATGTAATTGTTGATGAGATGAATTTCTTATCAAGTAGACCAGTGAAGTCTAAAGGAATAATATCGGAATATTCTAGTATTGAAAACTCTGGCAAGCTTATTGAGAAGCTTAATAATTCTGATTACCTGAAACAAACGGAACCTACCTCATTAGGTCCACTACCTAATAAATCTGTAAGTGAAACAGATAGGCATTCAGACTGCTCTTCATTTCAAAATGAATTGTCTCCATCACACAGTAAAATGACTTCACATGACCTTAGAAGAAGTGATAGAATTAAAAATTTACCCTCTGTGTCCTACAATGAAGACGATGATATCTCTGGTAATTGTTTGTTGTCTGCTTCATCTTTCTTATATGAAATACCTAAATCGTTGGATGAAATTAAATCAAGGGATGATAAGCACTTATGGCAACAAGCTATTAACGAGGAAATTAAATCACTTAACGAAAACGAAACGTGGACATTTGTTCCAAAACCTACTAGCAGAAATATCGTCGACTGTAAATGGATATTTTCAATTAAAACTGATGAAAATGGAAAACCCCTGAAATATAAAGCGCGTTTAGTTGCTCGTGGTTTCAGTCAAGAATATTTAATAGATTACAATGAAACTTTTGCACCTGTTGCTAGAATTACAAGTTTCAGATTTATATTAGCTTTTGCAAATCAATTTAATTTGCTTGTCCACCATATGGATGTTAAAACAGCATTCTTGAACGGAAAACTGGAAGAAGAAATATACATGAATATTCCTGAAGGAATTCCAAGTCACGAAAATTACGTCTGTAAATTAAATAAAGCATTGTACGGTTTAAAACAATCTGCACGATGTTGGTTCCGTACGTTCGAACAAGCTTTAGTTGAAAAGGGTTTTCTAAATTCATCAGCTGACAGATGCATTTATATTTTGGATGTAGGTGACATTCAGAACAACATTTACGTTTTACTTTACGTGGACGATCTTATAATTTCAACAGGAAACATTAATACCATGATTAGTTTTAAAAATTACTTGATGAACAAGTTTAAAATGGTAGATTTAAAAGAAATCAAATGTTTCTTGGGAATAAAAGTTGAGCGGTCTAAAAATAAAATAACATTAGACCAGAGACTGTACATAGAAACAATCTTAAAAAAAATTCAACATGAGTGAGTGTAACCCTGTCAGCACACCTTTAGAAAGCAAAGTGGATTTTAACTCTTTAAATTGTAGTGAAACAATAAAGGCACCTTGTAGAAATGTTATCGGGTGCTTGATGTATATTATGCTATGCACGAGACCTGACTTGAGCTATGCAGTAAACATCTTGAGTAGGTTCGCTAACAAAAACAACCAATCACTTTGGTCACACCTAAAAAGGTTGTTGCGTTATTTAAAAGGGTCTATTGATCTCAAGTTAACTTACGTTCAGAGCGACTGCAGCAGCATAAACAAAAATATATTAAGTGGCTTTGTCGACTCTGATTGGGGTAGTAACGAGGTAGACCGAAAAAGCACGACGGGATATTTGTTTATATTATTTGAACAATGCACAATATGCTGGCAAACAAAGAAACAACTTACAGTTGCAGCTTCATCAACTGAGGCAGAATACATGGCTTTATTTGAAGCGGTTCGGGAAGCTTTGTGGTTAAAATCGTTAATAAACAGCATAAAAATCGAAATACCAAGTGCGATTCCTATTTATGAGGATAACAATGGTTGTATATCCATTGCTAATAATCCAACCAGCCACAAACGATCGAAGCACATTGATATAAAGTATCACTTTTCAAGAGAACAGGTGGAGAAAAATGTGATTAAAATGTTTTATGTGTCCACAGGTAACCAATTGGCCGACATCTTAACGAAGTCGTTACCGACATTGCGTTTCTCCGAGATGAGGAACAAACTAGGTTTATTGTAAATTATATTGTAAATAATTAGATCTATAATATAATAAAATAAAGAAATTATAGACATAAGACATACAGTTAAGATGCAGTGGTCTGATCAGGTTTTCCTGGGTTTCCCTGATCCTGTGCAACAAATGTTGGACCATGTAAATAATTGTTTCCCCAGAACATGGAGAGTGTGTGATTCAAATATTGTACTTATATACCGAGCATTTTTTGATTAAATTTTATTTTAGGATTTATTTTGAGGGGGCGTGTTGGAGTTGGAATGCAATACCAAAACAAATCCATTTCACTCTAACTTATACTTATTTATGTATAAGTCCTTCTCTCTCATTGTTAATGTAAATAATGCTTTTAAGTGGATTATGAACTTGCTTCATAGCACTGTTTCATATTTTAGTCTATTAAGAACTGCTATACCGAGTAGACACACCTCTCCTAAAAGTATATTGGAAATATACATATAATTTACTACTAAAGTGAACTTTTATTTAAACCACTGCCCAATAGTTGGTAAAGGGTTAAAGATAACATGGTTATAAAATGATTGTTATAAAATAAATTACTTCGTTTCTTTTTAATAAAAGTTATGGTGCATTATTGGGCCCTAGTCCATGACTAGTGCCGTCTAGAATCTCTAAAAACCAGATAAGAGTCTGCAAGATAGTTCTCTAGACATTCAGAGTGTATCTATCAACGTCTGTATATTCCCTACGTTCCTTTTTTGAACAACCAAGCCTACATCAAACGGTTCTCGGAACCAACTTCAACCATATCAAGTGAAGCTAAACAAAAACATGTGATTATCATGAAATCGTAATAAATCTTGCCCGTATCAACGTCGACTCCTGATTCGCACAAGCCAACATAGCCTTTGTTTTAAAGTACATAAGCTTGCCGTTTAATGTTGTTAGCTAATGTGATTCTGTGTTCCTACTCAATTGTCCGTGAAAGACGGATGGGTATATAATTGTTGGGGTACAAATGGTGGGCACTATACGTTGACGACTTGGTTATGAAATATGTTTTTAATGCGATGATGTATTGTTTGTTTTGGAGGTATTTAGGTCGCTCGGATGCAGTCGTTAGGGGTCTTGGGTTTTTTGGTAACGAGATTGTCCAGATTATGACGTAACGTCTCCATTTTTGGAGTATCATTCAGCAAAATAAAATAGGTAATGAAACAGTTTTAGTGTTAAGTACTTCGTCTAGCTGCCAAGTTTTGCCAGTCGCAAGTAAATCAAAACGATTGACCTAGAAATAGGAAATTTGGCAAAAAGCAAGATGCCGTAGCGCAAATGAAGGAAGAACGTGAAAATTGGTAACTTGTACCTATACTTATAGGTATAACTATGCTTCTTCATCATCTCTAGCCTATACTATTATGTATTCCACTGCTGGGCGCAGGCCAATTATAATTGCAATATTTAAAAAACTGTACAATAACAAAAACATGAAAACATTGTAGTTCGTTCTATGAGACCATAATAATCATCTTCCTATTTTGGTTCTGAGATTTGCAGTACAATTTCAAATGACCAACCCACTACAGGTTTTGGATATCAACAAACATGTTATTACGTAATCTTAGACAAGCTGAATTGGCAGCAAATAACATACTAACAAGGTTTTTTTTGGGCAAAAAGTCGACATGATTTGAGACTTGAAATTATGGTCTGTGTTTTCTTAACCGTGAAGAGAATACCAATAAACCTCTTTATTTGTGGACCAACTGCAAATCAGCGTCGGGGCATCCCACTATTGTTTCATTGTGTAATTCTAGTTGTATTGTACATACATATACATACATAAGTCACGTCTATATTCCTTACGGGATAGACAGAGCTTAAAGGTAACAATTCTAACTAATATTATAAATGCGAAAGTATGGATGGATGGATGGATGGATGGATGTTTGTTTGTTACTCAATCACGCCAGAACGGCCCAACGGATCTGGATGATATTCGGCACATAGATAGAGAAAAGTCTGGAATAGCACATAGGCTACTTTTTATCCCGGAAAATTGCGTAGTTCCTGCGGGATAGCGATAAACGAATTCTTTGCTGACGAAGTCGCTGGCAACAGCTAGTAGATGCATAAGTCGTGCGCTAAACTGTGTAATTACAATACAATACAATAACTCTTTATTGAACACCACATTTAACAATTAAAACAGAAAAAAATGTATACAGAAGTAATAAGGTAACAATAGGCGGCATTATCGCTACAGAGCGATCTCTACCAGGCAACCATAACGGACCGGAGAAAAGAATAGATCTTAGCGGGTGGTGGAATTACTATAGTTTTTGCACTATCCCACGGGAACTGTTTAATTTTTCTAAAATGTTGACCAAGGATACAAGTAGTACCACCATGCAAAAATTTATTTATATCGGTCCAATAATTTCGAAAATTTGCCAGTTACAAACAGACAAACAAATAAGAACCGCAGTTGTGTAGAATCCATATTGTGTAGAATCACGAAAAGGAAGAATCACGTTTGAGTGATCGATCGCATAATTCCCGTAGGTTCCTTACCATGACGTCCTAATTCCGACTCAGTTCAAGTTTTAGCTGTCACTTTTAGTATGAATCTGACAGCGGGCGAACCTAAACTGAATCGCATTAAGACGTCTTGATAAGGCCCCTGGCCACATTGCGTTTCAGCGCGCTACAGTCATATACGTCATACAACATTTTTGCGGGTGGTAGGGCCTTGTGCAAGGTCCGTCCGGATCGCTACCACCATCTTACTCGCTACTCCTGCCGCTAAGCAGCAGTGCTTGCACTGCTGTGTTCCGGTGTGGAGAGTAAGACATCCGGGGAAATTGCGGGCACAAGAGGCATTTCATCTAAGTCCTCTAAGTTGGCAACGCATCTGCAATCCCTCCGGGGTTGTGGGTGTCTATGGGCAGTGGTGATCGCTTACCATCAGGTGACCCACTTGCTCGTTTGCCTTCCTATTCACATAAAAAAAAATAAAAAAAAACAAAAACAATTATGTGTTAATATGACAGGGTAACATCAGTCGTCGTCGCGCATTGAGATTATCAAAACGCTTGTAAAATGCCGTCTTGTAATTACGGGAGTTAGTCAGCATCGGCATTCTTGTTGTAATGACACCGCCGCGCCTTGCTGTAGAGACAGCAAAAATACTGCAGGAAAAGATTGAACAAATTGGAATCCTACATACATACTGTCACGCCTCTTTCCCACAAGGGTAGGCAGATAATACTTTGTTCCACTTGCTACGATCCTGACATACCTCTTTCGCTTCATCCACATTCATCAATCTCTTCATACATGCTCGTCGGTTTCGGGTACTCTTGACCTGGCTTTTTTCCAAAACGTCCCCAATTTGATCACGGAACGTCCGTCTAGGCTAGGTCTAGGGACTAGGTGGGTCTAGGTGTTGCAATCCAACTAATATAAATGTGAAAGTTTGTAAGGATGTGAGTTAGTGGGTGTGTATGTTTGTTCCTTCTCCACGCTGAAACGATAAGACGGATTTGGATAAAATACGGAACGGAGTTAGCTGGCAACCTAGATTATAACATAGCTACTTTTTATCGCGGAAAATTGGATACTTGTTGAAAAATCCCGCTATTTCGGTTTATCGCTACCCCGCGAGAACTAAGCAATTTTCCGGAATAAGTAGCCTGTGTTTTAATCTATGCTACCAACTCTCTCCGTTCTAAATTTGATCCCAATTCGTTTAGTCGTTTCAGCGTGAAGAAGGAACAAACATACTAATACTATAGCCCTTTTTATTCCGAATTCGCTACAATTTCAGTGCATAGAGTCTTTTTTTATATAAATTATCGCGTAATTTGGCGTGCTACATGCCAAAATAGGCCTCCTCCATTTATTGGAGGGTTTGGGCTATAGTTCCCACGCGGGCCCAGTGCGGATTGGAAACTTCACACACACCATTGAATTGCTTCGCAAATGTGTGCATGTTTCACATAGATCCTCACAAACTTTGGCATTTATAATATTAGTAGGATAATAGAATAGGTGTACAACACTAGTGTACGGTAGCGAAAGTTGGGTATGGCAAAAGAAGCATGAAAGTAGAATAAATGCGGTAGAAATGAGAGCGTTAAGAAGTATGGAAGGTGTATCACTGAAAGATAGAATAAGGAATAGTGTGATAAGGGAATGTGCTGGTGTGAAAGAAGATATAGGTACTAGGATAGAAAAAAGTATGCTTAGTTGGTTTGGTCACGTAGAGAGGATGGATGAAAGAAGATTAACTAAACAGATTTATATGGGGAGTGTGAATGGGTGCGTTGGGAGGGGAAGGCCTAGGCGGACGTTCCGTGATCAAATTGGGGACGTTTTGGAGAAAGGCCAGGTCAAGAGTACCCGAAACCGACGAGCATGTATGAAGAGATTGATGAATGTGGATGAAGCGAAAGAGGTATGTCAGGATCGTAGCAAGTGGAACAAAGTAGTCTTTGCCTACCCCTGTGGGAAAGAGGCGTGACGATATGTATGTATGTATGTAATAGAATAGGATCAGTATGAACCTTTTGAGTTAGTATTGCTGTCGGTACCGGGTCCGCGGCTGCAAAAACGGTAATAACCCATTGTCTCGCGACGTCCGCGACGGAAATCGGTTGCGGCCGTAATTTTATGGGAGAATTGTTTTCGACTGCAATTGCTCTGCCGTGACCGCTCCGACTTCATAAGCAATTATTATGTAGTTTTTGTTAATATTATACAATTGAAACCATGCTTCTTTCACGCTGGTCTGGAAGCAAAGAAAAATAAGAAAATGTACCACTTGCGTCACTTCCCGCGCCGATGGTAAAAACCGGTCGAGGGAACGGGTGAAAATCTTAGGAATCATGTTATATTTCAATTTGTAATTTGTAATTTTTATTTCAATTTTAATTTTTAATTTCAATTGTTGTTTTTTATGGGCTAATTGGCCTGAAATAAATCATTTTTATAATTTTATTTTATTAATTTATAGGCGATGCGGCCAGCAAGCCATCATTATTTTGATTCCCCTTTCCACCTATACGCCCACAATCATGCTAAAAGTGGCATTTAGGTCTTGTTACCTTAAGCTCTGTCTACCCCGTAAGAGATAAAGACATGATTGATGTATCTTAAAATTAATACCGAATATTTTTAATAGGGATCACCCTATTCCATCAGGTACCAGTCTTGGACACTGTCATCTGACAAGCACCAGTAATAGACACTTTATTCTTTATGTTCCATTTTTGTTACAGGTAATGAAATTACGAGTATAAGTTAGCTGAGTGAAGCTTCATATATGGAGAAAACGGTAAGCTTAGAATAGAAAAGAAATACCTATTATGTTCTAACTTTAGATCAAATTAAAAGCGAACCACGCCAGCAAAAAATATTGTACGAAATCCTTCGTTTTTTAGTAAATCCTACTAATATTATAAATGCGAAAGTTTTTGAAGATGGATAGATGAGACGATGTAAGTGTGTATGCCTTCTTCACGCTGAAACGACTGGACGGATTTGGATAAAATTTGGAACGGTGATACCTAGCTGGTACCCTAGACTAACACATAGGCTACTTTTTATCCCGGAAAATTGCCGGTACAATCGATAACTTTCAATACCTACTATTGTTTTTGCTCAAGCAATCGATAGTCAAAAAACACTATCGATGTCGGACTATCAAGCGTCAAAACTATACTCACGAGCAGGGCCCCGTTTCTCGAAGCTTATTAGACTAATAATATTAATGTTTTGTCTCGTAAATTAAACGAAATAATGAAACAAAACACTAATATTATTAGTCTAATAAGCTTCGAGAAACGGGGCCCAGAAATAACGGGTCGTTTTTCATAGAACTTTGTATGAAAAGTGACCAGTTATTTATGCTCGTGAGTGCATTACAAAGCACTGTGGAACTTCGTAACGTCTGTCGTCGTCTCGTTTCGTCTGTGCGCACGCGCTGATCCTTTTATAAACAACGTATACTTAGTAGTTTAAAGATCGTTATATTTTTCGTATTCCTTAACCGATATTCAATTCAAAAATTCAAAATTCGAAACTAACTTGCAAATAGGCCGCCAAGGGCTCTACAGGGTGTATCAGATAGCCCCTAACAATAATCAACTGGGGTATATAACTATAGCTATAGAGTTAAAAAATATTTAAAAAAAAATTGGAGTAATTCTTTTTATGTTTTCTATAGGAATGATTACAGTTAATACCACCATTCCTATAGAAAAAAAAATACTCCAATTTTTTTAAAAATATTTTTTTTTAGTTTCTGTAGCTATGGTTATATACCCCAGTTGATTATTGTTAGGGGCTATCTGATACACCCTGTATAATACATTTTATTAAAGGGATGTATAAGGTCCCCAAGTAAGTAGGTACCTTAGAGATGTATAAAGATGTATAAAGTCTGGTCAAAGTAAAACAAAATATTACATTACGTTTGATTTCCCTTTTTGATATCTCTTTTACGTTAGTTTCATATTCTGTTAAGAAAACTATGTATATTAATAATAAAAATAAATAATACATTAATAAAAACCTCTCAACCATACCATCGATTAATCATACGCAAATAAAAAAAAGCTGATACTCTTCAAAATGCTGGAGCAATTACCAAACATGGCTAAGAACCACCGCAAGCAAACTGGCTTTCGAATGAAAAAAAAACCGCATCGACGAACAATTTTGTCAATCGAAACACATCGATAGTTTTATCGACAACACTAGGTATAACAAAACACCGTGGAACTTCGTAACGTCCGTCGTCGGCTCGTTTGGTCGCCGCGTGCGCACTCCTTTTATAAACAACGTATATTTAGGTTTATAAGCCCTTAAAGAGCGGGAAAATGTCAAGGTTGCTTTTGATACGCAAATGTATCATTTGCTTCATGAATTTGGGTTGGTTTAAATAAACAGTGGGAAGAGAAACATTTTATTATCGTGTAGGAGTTAGAAATGTCAGAGTAAATTTGGATAATAATTATGAGTATGTAAATCACGAGGTCAATGGACCAGGGGCCTTATATGACGTCCTAATTCAGACTCAGTTCAAGTTTTAGCTGTCATTTTTAGAATGAATCTGACAGCGAGCGAACCTAAACTGAATCGCATTAAGACGTCATGGTAAGGCCCCTGGTCATTGCTTTACATATACAGAGCCTAAAAGAGCACGTTTAGCATGACTGTGGGCGGAGGAAAGTGGATTCAAAATAGTGATGCGTTGCTAGCCGCATAGCCTGTAACATGTTTCTTACGATTTTCGCCCATTGCATCGATGGGTTCTTACCATCTGCGTGGGAAGAGAAGCAACTGATGAAATATATCGTATTCAACGCCATACCTATACCAAAAAAAGCCGTGGTAGCCTAGTGGTTTGACCTGTGGCCTCTTAAGCAGAGGGTTGTGGGTTCGAATCCCGGGCTCGCACCTCTGAGTTTTTCGGAATTTATGTGCGATATCTCATTTGAAATTTGCCATGAGCTTTTCGGTGAAGGAAAACATTGTGAGGAAACCTGCACACAACTGCGAAGCAATTCAATGGTGTGTGTGAAGTTCCCAATCCGCACTGGGCCCGCGTGGGAACTATAGCCCAAGCCCTCCCATTCTGAGAGGAGGCCTGTGCCCAGCAGTGGGACGTATATAGGCTGGAGATAGGAACGCCATACCTACAGTAGATCAAAGATTAGTGTGGATTTTTCCATCTTTGAAACAACTTGTTTGAAGTGAAAACTTCTTCTTCTTTAGCGGCGTTGAGCGCTTTTTGGGATGGGTAAAAAATGTTAAACTCGCGTCAGGCGTAAGACGGAGGGAGAGTTTAAGTACCAAGATATCAGGATCCTCTAAGAGCTTATTTTGAAATACGAATGGAGCTAGTCGCGTTCGATTTCTGAAGTGTACGTTGATTTCGTCGCTTTAACGTAGGTATGTGCGTTTGGCCTAGTGTGGAATAACTGTATGTTCTCTCAGGTGATCGCAGTTCAAATCTCGTGTAGGTATTTTTTTCTTTTTGCGCGAGTGTGCGTGTAGTTTTCACTTCTGCCAGCACTCTCGGAGTGTTTTTTGTTTTTTTTAAGTAAGTAAATAAGTAATCTTTATTTGCAATTAAATATGGTATACAATAGATGTCAAAATGAGATGCAGTTCACATATTTAGTCAGTACAGTAATATAACATGCAAATTAACAATATAAATAATCAAAATAGGAATTATGTGTGTGTATGAAAGTATGCTTTGTTGGTTTGGTCACGTAGAGAGTATGGATGAAAAAAGATTAACTAAGCAGATTTATACAGCAGTGGCGTGGCGTCCATAGAACTCGATTCCCACCGGCTTGCCTATTTTAAGGCAGTTGGGCAATTTATTGTGCAGAATTAGAGGAAAAGGCTAGTTAAGTTCCCTTCGGCTTGCCTTCTGATATACTTGACGCCACGCCACTGGTATACAGGGAGTGTGAATGGGTGCATTGGAAGGGGAAGGCCTAGACGGACGTTCCGTGATCAAATTGGGGATGTTTTGGAAAAAAGCCAGGTCAAAAGTACCCGAAACCGACGAGCATGTATGAAGAGATTGATGAATGTGGATGAAGCGAAAGAGGTATGTCAGGATCGTAGCAAGTGGAACAAAGTGGTCTCTGCCTACCCCTGTGGGAAGGAGGCGTGACGATATGTATGTACGTATGTGTAAAATACGAAGCACAAGTCCACAAAATAATTAATTTGTAACTGTAGAATTCACATTCACATTCATATTCTTATTTAATTTGCACGTTCCTGTAAATTGGCATGCCCGAACTCCCGTGACCATTTCGTCTATTGTCTATTGATCGTCTATTGCTTCCTACACTACAATACTAGCCATGAAGCTCTGAAAGCCATCTCGGTGCTGTTTTGGTTCGTTACGCCAGTCACGGTCGAGCGGCTGTCATGCTTAATCAAAACTCGGTGACACTGTTAAGATACCAGCTTGCATACTGCCGTCACGTTATCTGTGTACTGTGATTGCTGTGTTCAAAAATTAGCAATGCCGTAAGCCCCTTTGCAAAAAAGTGGGCATTTATGTTTTACTAGCTGTTGCCAACGACTTCGTCTGCAAATAATTAGTTTATCGCTATCCCGCGGGAATTTTCCTGGATAAAAAGTAGCCTAACTATGTGCTATTCCATACTTTTCTCTATCTATGTGCCGAATGTCATCCAGATTCGTTGGGCCATTTGGCCATTTTTTTTGGGATTTTGTTTTCGTTGGATTATGGCGTGATTGAGTAACAAACAAACATCCATCCATCCATCCATCCATACTTTCGCATTTATAATACTAGCTGTTGCCAGCGACTTCGCCTGCAAAGAATTCATTTATCGTTCTCCCGCGGGAATTACGCAATTTTCCGGGATTAAAAGTAGCCTATGTGCTATTACAGACTTTTCTCTATCTATGTGCCGAATGTCATCCAGATTCGATGGGCCATTTGGCCATTTTTTTGGGATTTTGTTTTCGTTGAATTTTGGCGTGATTGAGTCACAAACAAACATCCATCTATCCATCCATCCATACTTTCGCATTTATAATACTACTAGCTGTTGCCAGCGACTTCGTCTGCAAATAATTCGTTTATTGCTATCCCGCGGGAACTACCTACGTAATTTTCCGGGATAAAAAGTAGCCTATGTGCTATTCCAGACTTTTCTCTATCTATGTGCCGAATTTCATCCAGATTCGTTGGGCCGTTCTGGCGTGATTGAGTAACAAACAAACATCCATCCATCCATCCATCTATCCATCCATCCATACTTTCGCATTTATAATATTAGTTAGACTAGCTGTTGCCAGCGACTTCGCCTGCAAAGAATTCGTTTATCGTTCTCCCGCGGGAATTACGCAATTTTCCGGGATATAAAGTAGCCTATGTGTTATTACAGACTTTTCTCTATCTATGTGCCGAATTTCGTTCAGATCCGTTGGGCCGTTTTGGCGTGATTGAGTAAGAAACAAACATCCATCCATCCATCCATACTTTCGCATTTATAATATTAGTTAGATAGTTAGATTTCGATTTTTAGGAAATTACTTAAAAAAATTATGATAACTTTAATTGACTTTCATTCTTTATTATTATTTTATATTAACTTGCAATGTATGTAGGTATATATATGTAACTATGTTTGTCCGGGTGGTATCCTGCGACTCAATTTTGAAGCAGATATCATCATCCGATTGAGCTGAAAATTTGCATACTTAAGTAAGTTAGATGACAATACAATAATCTGGTAGTAGAATTCTGGTGGTCCAGCCAGGACCGTCTCCGCAGGAGGGAACTCTTCAACGGTTGGTTCGATTGACTTGAAATTTGGTTCACATAATGTAGGACGGATGATAATGCAAGTAAAGTCAGCAAATAAAAGTTTATATCTAAATAAATAAAATATCATGGCACAAATTACACCAATTGACCCAGTCCCAAACTAAGCAGAGCTTGTGCTATAGGTACCAGGCAACGGATAAACATACTTATATAATGTAGATAAATACATACTTAAATACATACAACATCCATGACTATTCATCATACAAATGTCTGCCCCTACCGGGATTCGAACCCGGGACCTCTAGCTTCATAGTCAGGGTCACTAACCACTAGGCTATCCGGTCGTCAAAATCGGTCGGTATCTAAAATTAAATTTTTAGTCTTGTTTATTTAGTAAAAGTTACAACCAATATATTTTTTTCAACACAGTTGCTCGTAAATTGAGTCTTATCGCACCGAATTTAAGCTCATAATTCGACTTATTACGCACAAGTGCTTAATAATATTACCGTGTAATGATCAACATAGCACACTTGTATCATAATGTACTATTTTATCGAGGTTTCAACTCGAATTTTGTCCCTACTCACCCTATTTTCATCATCATGATCATCATCAGCCTGGAGACGTCCACTGACAAAGGCCTCCCCCTTAGCACACCGTAATGAACGACAACTCGTCACCTGCATCCACCGGAACTACTAAACAACTACTTTGCTATCTCCGCGATGTAGCGAAGTCAAGTCGACAGAAAGACAATTGATTATCTTTTTGTGACTTTATATTTTGACATAAAAAAATAATGCAACGTACAAATGGAAATAAATATAAATCTATCGATCTAAGGGATATTTACAAAGTTACAATCGATAGCAGAGCTGGCATAGACGGAATTAGACCAGCCAATGAGGGCGCGTGTTTGGGTTTATTGGGTGCCAGTGATGCGGCGCAGGCGCAGCGCGGGTGACATCTTGACATAACTATATTGGTTCTAGATGATAGTTTGAACTCAACGGATGCTACGGGCATAGATATATTTGTAACAGTTATTTATTTGATTGGATCAACTTTTACTTAATTACGCAAACGGGTAATTAAACTCACGTATAAAAATCGAGTGATGATCGATATGTCTCGGAACTACCACTGCGCCAGCGCTCTGCTCGCGCGGCTACTCCACGCAACAGACAGCGGCGCACGACTACCCTCGTTTTCAGTTTGAGGGTGTCACCGCGTAAAAAGTACCTAATCTAACCTATCGATGAAAATGTAGAGATGGAAGTGGATGAAGCGAAAGAGTATATCAGGATCGTGAAAAGCGGAACAAAGTAGGCTCTGCCCATCCTTATGAGAATGAGGCGTGACGTGTATGACAGTTAATTAAATGTATAGATAAATTAATAAACAATAATTCCTTTAAGCGGCCGAACGCATGTGATCAAGGCCACGTCGTGTGTGGCCAGCGTAACAGAAAAAAAGGAACCATAAAAATAAATATAATTGCGATCTCCATGTACAATTTCAAGGTAATAACAATGGTATTTAATTGGTTCAGACTACTCTTTTTTGGACGGTTTTAGGTCCTTTATGGTATAGAGCCGTTTTAAGCTTTTTGTCAAACAATTTGTAATATTCGTATTAAATCCCAAAAACAACCCGTAAAACAACAAAGGTGTGTCCAGATGCGAACCCACGCCCCACTTGAGAAGCAGGCAAGCGTAGTAGAAATATATTTTTCTTAAAGTCGTTTCACACTTTTTGCGATCTGCAACGTCGTCAAATCAATCCTGGCCACTTGACGCTTCAAAAAAAAGACGTCAAATTTCGCGCGCTTTTCAATTTTGTTTTTTTAATCTGTTTAAAGCCATGATTGATGAGATACAGCCGCGCGGAAAGGCGTGAACGCTAAAAAAGGTTGCATTAAATAACAATTTTTCACGCTGACAAGTACCGTCCGGGTTATGCGCTTTTTACGCTGCATGCAGTCGGTTAAGACATATATATAGGTATTTAGAGCGCAGGGATTAATTTTACGGTTTATTTGACGTTATTTTGGGTGCTTTTTCAGAATGTTTTTGGCGTTTGTCAGATTTGCACAGTTTAGTATTCAAAAGTGCACCTAATTATTTATTTCTTTCTCAAAACCCTTTTCTTACAGTCATATTGTGGCGAACTAGTGGACTGTATCTTTTGAATTAAAACAAATTATGATGATTAACTGATTTTTAATGAATATAAAGAAACTACATGAAAGAATGGGTGACCTCGTGGCAGCAGCACCTCCTGGCGTGGTTCGTAACGAACTGAAGTTTAGTTATAAAAAAATGAGATGCTGCTGTCACGAGGTTTACAAAGGCCAGCTACAAAAGGAGTTTATCCTCCACACATATATCTCGATTTAATGCTCGTAACTCAGGCTCTTCTTTCTCTCTCACTCACTTACTCACTCTCTCTCTCTCTCTCTCTCTCAGACCAGGACGACATATCCCTGACACAGTAATGATCATTGATCAATCAAAATAGTTAATAGATTAACGGAACCTTTTGATTTGTGGATCCTTACTTTATTTATGTAATACTAGATTGGCTATTCAATAAATTTATGTATTTTTTTAACGCCTGTGTGAAGTAGAGTCATCGAGTTGTTCACACGCTTTTGCACCTAAGTAATAAAATTATTGATATCACCCTAGTAAAATTATTATAAATGCGATAATCAGGACCCGATATTTACAGAAATCTACAACTGGAACATTCCTCTCATTACCTACTTAAATATTTAGCGCCCATTGAAGTTGGAGAGTGTGAAAAGTGTTTAGTAAAACTATTCTATAAAATCCCTGCCACACTGCACTCGCTTAATACGCTAATGGCGACGAGCGTGCGTGTGATTGACGCATAATTACGTAGCTCGAACAGCGCCAGTTTTCCCGCCGTAAACCAATTGACGTTTGATCGATTGTTCTTTATTCGAAATTGAAAATTATGAAAAGTTTAACGTTGAAAGTTTTATTGGTGTTTTGTGGTTGGGAGATGAAGCGTTTAAAGACTTACGGCCTACCATCTGCAACTCAGATTGAATTAAAAAATAATCTCAATAAAATGCCAATGTTCAATATGGTACTGAAACTAATCTGTGTAATTATCGCAAATAAAAAAGTGGGCTCGAATTCGTCTGTAATTTTTTTTAGATATTTAATTCAATATAGTTAATTTTACATATTGTTAAACTGAATAGAAGCACTGGTCACCGGTATTCAAGAATATATTATTTCCAAGATATTAATACAACACCATTTCTAATACGACCATCGCGGGGGGAGGCCACGCAGGGAGCCCTGTCTGTGTCAAACCACAGACTATAGCATTAGGCTACAAGGCAACGTTCAGAAATCAGTTTAACCCATCTGTTTTTACAAACACAATGTATATTGTTTCTGAATAAATAAATAAATAAACAATATGTATTGAAACGCCAAAAACTATTTTAATGTACTAGTTAATGTGTCTTTTTGTTTTTTTTTTCCGACGAAGGAAATGTGTGGTATTTAAATTTATTAAGTTAGTTTTTGAAATAAATACTTTACAATAATTAAATTCTACTTAACTACTACTCAAGACATTTATGCAAGGAATTCATAAATAACTATCTTTGGAATTTATAAGGTCCCCAGTTAAGTAGGTACATTATTCAAAATTCAAAAGCTTATTCTGCAAATATGCCGCCAAGGGCTCTTTTACATGTCTTTTTTTGAAACTACCAGCGCATTCGGAAAGACCATCATTGCCAAGAGAATGCGCCGCAAGAAACTTGGCAGAAAGACATTACATGATACTAAAGTCTTAGCGAAGACTAAGTGGCAGGAGTTCGGTGGATGGAGGGCCGCACAAGACTTTATGGCACTCGGCGCAGTCCTGGCGGAATCCGAGGCCACCGGGGGGGGGGTCAGTGGTGAAACCTCAGTGGCATCCCACTGCATCCCCATCACACCGGACTGAGGCAACGCCGGAGAGTTTTTAGTTTGGGTATACCCCTAGGCATCCCCGTGCCCGTATCAATAAAGATTTCCTCTCCGTTTAGACGTCTATTGGCTCATGATGATATTGGCGCCGTTTTCCCGTAAACCGTTGGCTTCCGCCACAAAAATCCTTGGCCGTTTGTCGCCGCTCCGGGAACTGATCAATCGATCCCGGAATAGAACGTTTGATGTTCATCGGTGGCGCTGGCGCATGTTTACAGCACGCTGCAGTCGCCTGCAACTCTATTCCGGTTTATTCTTGTGGACAATTACTAACATACATACCTATTAATCTCGCCTATATCCCTTACGGGGTCGACAGAGCCTTCTTTGGAGTGAAAACTTCTTTGGCGGCGCTGAGCGCATTTTGTGGTAAAAAAATGTTAAACTCGCGTCAGGCGTAAGACGGAGGGAGAGTTTAAGTACCAGCTACCAGGATACTAGGATCCTCTGAGAGCTTATTTTGAAATACGAATGAAGCTAGAGTCGCGTTCGATTTTTGAAGTGTACATTGATTTCGTCGCTTTAACGTATGTGCGTTAGGCCTAATGTTATAAGGTGTGGAATAACAGCGTGTTCTCTCAGGTGACCACAGTTCAAATCTCGTGTATTTTTTTAATCTTTTTCTTTTTTCTCTTTTTGCGCGAGTGTTTTTACTTCTGCCGGCACTCCCGGAGTGCTACCCGGTGTTGTTGTTGTTGTGTGGGAAAATGCACCTTATGCATTCCCGCGCTCGGGGCAGCGACGCGGGTATGACGAGCTCTCCAGCTCACCGCTGCCTTCCCTGATGGAAGGGGGGGAGAGGCCTACCGTCTAGAAACCGACACGTTCCCTCCTGGCCATGGACTGCAGAGCCTAAGGTAACAAGACCTAAAGGCCACGTTTAGCATGTGGGCGTATAGGTGGAAAGGGGAATCAAAACAGTGATGGGTTGCTAGCCGCATCCCTTATAACATGATTCAAGATTTTTGTCCGTTCCCTCGATGGGCTTTTTCTGCGTGCGAAGAGTAACAACTAGTACATTATATGTTTTTTTTATACTCCCAGACCAGCATGCAAAACAATACAAAAAAATGCTATAAACTTAACTATAAGACACATTATTACAATCAGCTTTAATCCATATCTCTTATCATTAAAAATGCGTGAAAAATCAATACCCAAACATCGGAATTCCCATCAAACCTCGCCCGACAATAAAATTAAATCCGAAATCACAACATGTTTGACGTAAATACGAAAAAAGATATTCAAAAGAAAAGGGCAGTCGCTATCGCGACCATTTATCGCGCGCGGTTGACGCGCGTCTATCGCGCGACACATCTCTGTATGCTCGCCGACCTGCACAGGGTTGCCAGAGTTAATAATGTTTAAAGTGATTTCTTTTTGTCTTTTCTCAAACAAAATAAAGTCAGTCAAAAACAAAAAGGAAATGTTTATTTGCGACAGTATAATAATATACAAAAGGTAGTTAAAAAACAAAAACAAAGTAAAAAAAAAAACGTTACAAAATAGTCCCAATTCAGCATTATGCTGGCCTTACAGCCAGCGCTAGTCTTCCGCAAATTGAAGTTTTTAGAAGTATTTATTAAGTAGTTAGTAATTAATTTATTAATTACCAAATTTGCCAGTGACGTAGTCAAAATAAGTACACTCAGTAGGTAGTTTACAAATTTATACGAATTAGAATTAAGTAGTGGATTTTAGGAGTGCAATTAAGTGAGTGAGGATTATAGATGCGTTGGAGGATTGTGGCTACTTGACGCGAAAGTTATTTCACCGGCTGTATAGTTCTCCAGGCCTAAACATTATCACCGCAAGCATTTGTGAGCAAGGTAGAGATAGCAATTCGGACGAGCATTACACAAGGTCATACCGATCACAAGAACTATTTTTTTGTATTTAATTTAAAAAAATTGCAATGCTAAACTTTTTTTTTAATTTTCTTTAGTCTAGCAACCCTACCGACACGTTTTATGATTTCATTTCGTAGATCAACCGACAACGGTTGGCTTGTCGTGTAAATATTTGATTCTAGTTTGTTCCCACTGTTTGGTTAGTTGTAAATGTTTGGATTACTTAATAATTTGTTAGTTTATTAGATTTGTAGTTCAGTGGAGGCCTTCATTCATTTAAGTTCTTTGGATAACTTTGTTAGTGGCATGTAGAGTTAGGTACGATTTAATTTGTGGCTTTTATTTTTTTAGTTGAGTTAGCAGCTAAGTGGAATGACATAATGATTCTGTTTTGTAAAAAAATGCTAACTTTTAATAATCAAAAGTTCACTGCTGATAGTTTTGATTTGTAAATAGATCTGTTTGATCTGTTTGATGATGATTCTGGGCGTGGAAAGGGGAATCAAAATAGTGATGGGTTGCTAAATTCCTAAGCTTTTTGCCCGTTCCCTCGATGGGCTTTTACCTAAGAAGCAACTGGTATACTTATTCTATGTTTTCTTTGCTTCCAGATCAGCGTGTTCAATGTTCATTCCATTATTTGTTCTTAAAGAATTAAGTCAACACGTTTTCTTTTTCCCGCCAAAATATATCAAGCTTACCATCATAAAATACAAGATGGCCGCCACACGTGAAGGAGAAAATTAATAACGATTAGCGTCGACAAGTGTCCGGATTTATTAAATACAATAATGGTGACTTGTTTTCATTAATATTTATTCAAACAAAGAGCGAAACACGTTCTGAGGCCGGGTTTAATTTGAAATAACTGTCAAAGCCAGTTTGTGAGAGTAATGGCTTTAACCGACTGGAAAGGATGGCGATGTAAGTGTGTTTGTTCCTTCTTCACGCTGAAACGACTGAACGGATTTGGATCAAATATGGAACGGAGTCTGGTACCCTAGAGGTACATAGGCTGCTTTTTATCCCGGAAGACTGCATAGTTCCCGCGGGATAGTGAGCACGTCGATTACTAATCTACGTGGACGAAGTCGCTGGCAGAAGCTAGTGTTAAATAACTTCAAGTAATGTATGTGTGCCTTTTTTAATGACGGCCCTAAATAGCTATAATTAAGCCGAGTCGAGGTGTCATCGAGTGGTCATTCCACCTGTCATTGTAGTTACTAATATACGCTGGGGAGTGAGCGGTTGGCGGTTAGTACGAGTCAAAAGCGTGAAGCGAGAATAATAAAATAGTAAATTACACGACATATCCTGAAATGTTTATTTTTCACAGAAAAATTGACAGCTTTACAGTAGGTACCCCTGGTTTCTTAATGTATTTATCAGTATGTATGTATATGTAAAATCTTTATTGCACATAAAAAAAATTAAAAATACCGAAGACAGTTGACGTGTTCTGAATAAACATAAATGAACAATAATGTTGTTAAGATCGAGAGCGAGTGCAACAGCTGCATCGAGCATCTCTGTCCAAACTACTCGCTCTCCTCCCCAATAATGTACTTTTACATTCATGTTTATTGGAAACACGGCAACTATCAAATACATTAAGAAACTAGAATCATTGTAAGCCCGTTTTTTTATGCAACAAGGACAAACGAGCAATAGGATAACCGAATGTTAAGTAATCATCTCTGGCCACCCTTGCCAGCCTACAAGGCTGAGATAAAACACCTCTTGTGTCAGTGATTTCACCGGCTGTGTTAACTCCATGCCGGAACACAGCAGCGCAAGGTGCTTAGCGGCAGGATTCGGCTAGAGATATTCGTGGGAGATGTTGTGTGAAACTCACTATAACTTACGTCTTTCTTCCGCGTACATACATACCGTCACGCCTCTTTCCTACCTTTTTCTTTCTCTTTTTATCTTTTTTTTAGTGGGAATTTTAGCTGTGTTTTATCTTCACTTTATGGCGTCAGAATTTTTTGCTGGAATCTTTATTTAGTATTTAAATGGGATCTTCGAAAATGACTGATTTTTACGGCTTGGAGCACGTGCAGGAGTTGTAAAATTCGCAAATAAGTATAATTAAGTCCGGGCTAGTTGTCATCGAGTGGACATTCTACCTGACATTATCGTTACGAATGCGTACATTGGGGGACCGATTAGCGGCTGGGATAAGTTAAAAGGGTGAAGCGGGGACTTTGGCCCGATTTTTGAAACCACATAACTTACTCTTCGAGACTGTAAAATTAGTAGCCCTGAGGAAGCTTAAACTTATATTTTAAAGAAACTTTGGTTTCAATCTTCAGATTTATTGTTGATTTTCTTAAAAGTCTCAAGAGCTGGAGTTAGTGTTCTTGTCACAGTATTACCTAGAGTTACAATTGAATTATTACGAATTGCTTTTACTAATAAGCAGACTTAACTGCGCTGCAAAAATAGTGAAAAATTGTGTAGAATTGGAATTACAAGTAAAGTACAAGGTAGTTACAGCTCTAATAAATCTTGTGAACCATATTTTTACCACTTTCAAGTAGCACTTTTGTGTGTTGATGGACACAAGAAAATAGCACAGCGCGGCTAGCACTAGAGTGCGCGAGACGGACTACCCATCTCTTTCTTACTGATTATTCCAGAAAGAGACGGCTATTCTATCTCTCACGCGCTTTTTTCTAGCCGGGCCGTAAACGTGTGTCGCCTGTCGCCTGTGTCTTGGGCCATTCAGTGCGGTGACAGGTTGACAAATTAAAACAGGTGACGCCGTCGGCCGGATTAAGCGACCGCCGCTGCCATAGGTTTGGGCTTTTGAAGGAATTGAGGATATTAACTGGATGGTAGAAAAATAAATATAGGGGTCTCAGCACCGAATATAACTCTGTCCCTTTCGGTGTTGAGACCCTTGTCCGTGGGATCCTGCGCTATTTAGCCTCTTCAAAGATATTTCGAAGAGGCTAATAGACGCTACGGGGCCTACGGGTGACCGCAGAGCTGGCAGCATCCTTGGACAACGTGTTAGTATTGCTGTCCAAAGGGGGGATGCTGTCAGCGTCTGTGGTAATAAGTACTATGCCACGGGGGCCCCTCCTTTTTTAATTAATTTATTTTAAGATTAGTTTTAATTTCTAAACATCCAAAAAGTAAAGCTATGGCCGGGAATGGTCCTCGTCATTCCGTGACGCATGCTATACCCCTACACTACCCCCCGATTAGTTTTAGTTTAGTTTTTAATTTTTAAATTAATGTAAATATGTTTATTTGTACAATAAAGCGTTTCACTGGATGCTATTTAGTATTATGGATTATTACGGAGCCTCTTTAAACATAAAACTACCGTGAGACTCACACATAATTACAACACAACGGATAACTCACGAATAAAAAGCCGAAAGAATGCTCCGACAATTGTTTCGAACTAATCCGTAGTTTCGTAGTTCGTAGTGGGTGTTCGTTTCGCTGCTGCCGGGGCGACCGCTCTCTGATGAAGGACTACGGATTAGTCCGAAACAATTGTCGTAGCATTCTTCCGGTTTTTTATACGTGAGTTATCCGTTTTGTTGTAATTACATTACGGAGCCCTTAGATTTTTTGTTAAAAACGTCTTATTCCTGCGAGTTGAAAACTCATACACACATACGTAGGTACGTCATGGTAAGGCCCCTGTTCCCATAGCACCTATTTGCCATTTTAACACAAACGCATTCGAAACGTGTTTTGAAAGAAAACTTATTAAGTACCTTGTGTAAGTTTTCTTTCAAAACACTGCGATGAAATATCACAACAAAGAAACAGAAGCAGTATTCACCTTTTGCTTGTTTTCCTATCTTAAGTTAAAACGGTTACGCGGCGTATTTATGCAAACATGGCATTAATTTTGCAAGTTTACGGACGGCAAGCTAATCCGCAGGATAAATACTGCAACCGCTGCGACTGGATTAACTGTATTTTGAGTATTTGTCGCCACCACAATGTCCGGTGAATTTGCTATAACAATGAACACAAAATATTTACCTTGCTACTCCGCTACTTACGTGCAAGATAACCAAGCTTGTGCGAAATATATACGTTTTGCATGCAAGCCCTTTTTTATTTTTGAATTATGTAGATACTTCTTATGGGCCTCTCGTGAAGCTAAATATCTGGCTCTCTGATCTAAACTATCAAATTCTATGTAATGTAATAATAAATCTGATTGTAAAACTCTTAAATGCAATTTCAAATTATCTCTCACCCAAAACCAATAACGGGATTCCTCACATAGCCAAATACGTTTAGCCCTATTTATCGCAATTCTAGCCACCCTACTAGTGTTATTACATCGCAATTGAATATAACTCGGTACAACATTCAAACTTTTACAACGTTGATTAAACCAGAACCAACCAAACCAGTTGAGGGCTTGCATGCAATACGTATATATTTCGCACAGGCTTGGTTATCTTGCACGTAAGTAGCGGAGTAGCAAGGTAAATATGCGGGTAGTAGGGCCTTGTGCAAGGTCCGTCCGGATCGCTACCACCATCTTACTCGCTAATCCTGCCGCTAAGCGTGTTCTGATGTGGAGAGTAAGACAACCGGGGAAATTACAGGCACAAGAGGCATTTCATCTAAGTCCTCTAGGTTGGATACGCATCTGCATGTGTTCATTGAAATGGAGCTCCGCAAAGTAACGCCTGATTCAATAAAATATTTGCTATAACAATTTAACGGGAACTTAATTATGCTAAAACGACAATTACAACAACATGTACCTACTGAAATTGTAGCGAGTTCGGAGTAAAAAGGCTTATAAAAAAAAAAAAAAAAAAATTATGCTAGGATAGAATTAGACATAAGGAAAAATTGAAAAATGGTTTTTTTTTTTTTTTTTTAATTTATTTGACTCAAATAGAATATAAAAGAAGTACAAAATACTTATATCTATATACCTCTGCCAAACTGCATAGCAGTTTGTTGGGAGTTTGTTGGTGAAGTGAAGTGAAGTGAGAATTTATCCAGCTACTGCCCACGACTTCGTCCGCGTAGAATAAGACTTAAGACTGATGTTGATAGTTTAATTATCCTGTCCTACTAATAATTATAAATGCGAAAGTTTGTGTGTGACGATGTGAGTGATTGTGTATGTTTGTTCCTCCTTCACGCTAAAACGACTGGACGGATTTGGATAAAATTTTAAAACGAATATAGCTGGTTTTTATGCCGGAAAATTGAATAGTTCCCGCGGGATAGCGATAAACATATCAATTGTGTATTATATGCTAAGTCGCGGGCAGAAGCTAGTCTGTAATAATTATTTACGTTGCGACTCTAGGCAGACTACGACCTTTAACATGATTATCGCTGTCCCGCAGGAACTTTGCAATTTACCGGGATAAAAGGTAGCCTATGTTTTAATCAAGGGTACCAGCTATTTTCGTTCCAAATTTTATTCAAATCCGTTCAGTCGTTTTAGCGTAAAGAGAGAAAAACATACACACTCATTCACTCACATCGTCACAAACTTTCGCATTTATAATATTAGTAGGATTTGTAAAATATTACTCAATAAAGAATTTTTTGAGGTGGAGTCTCCAATCCAATTCCCAGTGTAAAATAAAATAATCAAATGTTAAAAAACTTTCATCAAATTAATTAACCAACCGTTTTAACGACTTTCATAATCATAAATCGTATATAGCTCTTGCAATCAACGACGGCGAGTGAACTTTATTTGTGGTAAACACATACGTATCGAAGTGTGCGTGTCTTATTTTTTTTAATTATAATAGCCTAATTGAGTGTCCCACTGCTGGGCAAAGGTCTCGCCTTTTTTCTGCCACTCGTCCCGGTTGAGGGCATGCTCCTGCCACTCTACTTGACATGCGTCCAAGTCATCCCGCCATATTCTTCTGGGTCTACCAACGCTTCGATGTCCATCTCGCGGAACCCAACGGGGTGCGTGTCTTACGTAGCAATTTTCGAGCTACATTTCGGCATTTTATATGTTTACCTTACCCGCTTTCGTTCTCACAAACAAAATAAAATAAAAAAAAGTATACATCATTTTAATTTTCTCTCTTAAATTCAAAAGACAAAAACTTTTACATCTGGTATTACCTCCATAAAATATAGGCCGGCGAATCAACAAACGGCATTCCAAATTCAAAACAAACGTATCAAACCCTTTTAGTCCAGGAATGAATGAATGAACGAATGAACGAGCGTCGGCTCGATCCTAATTCAATAACATTCAATTAAGCCGCCCTGCAATTAGTAACCGGTCTCGAACGTGGATCGTGATTAACTGAATGAGACTGCGCTGTTTATAATTAACACTTGACACAATAAAGAGTTATACGTACGGTCGCCCAAATAAGTGGTCTACCACTTTTCATCCAATTTCCTATCAAATGAAAATGTCACTAAAGTCGAACTTTCAAGTTGACAGCCTGTCTTATCGACATTATACATTGTGACGTTCAAAGCAATTTTAACCTTAGGGTGGTAGACCACATATTTGGCTGATGGTACATACATACTTGATTCACAATTTACACGACAGGCGATTAGTGTAACCTTATATTTAAACATAAACGGAATGGGCAAAAATCTTAGGAATCATGTTTTAGGCGATGTGACTAGCAAACAATCACTATTTTGATTCCCCTTTCCACCTACACGCCCACAATCATGCTAAACGTGGCCTTTAGGTCTTGTTACCTTGGGCTCTGTCTACCCCGTAAGGTGACTCTGACTAATAAGCTAGACGTCCCGGGTTCGAATCCCGGCAGGGGCAGGCATTTGTATGATGAATACGAATGTTTGTGCCCGAGTCATGGATGTTGTATGTATTTATCACGCCAGAACGGCACAACGGATCTGGATGAAATTCGGCACATAGATAGAGAAAAGTCTGGAATAGCACATAGGCTACTTATTATCCCGGAAAATTGCGTAGTTCCCGCGGGAAAGCGATAAACGAATTCTTTGCAGACGAAGTTGCTGGCAACAGCTAGTGAACAATAAAAAAAAGCACCGGGTGGCTTTCCGGGAGTGCCGGCAGAAGTAAAAACAGCAGCTTAGATTAGATTTTGCGCGGAACTATGGTACTATACTAAATGGAACGCGATTCATTCGTATTTCAAAATAAGCTATTAGAGGATCCTGCTATCCTGGCACTTAAACTCTCCCTCCGTCTTACGCCTGACGCGAGTTTAACATTTTTTACCCATCCCAAAAAGTGCTAAGCGCCTCTAAAGAAGTTTACACTTTAAAACTTACAGCCACATCCAGTAACACGTCATCACTGGCGCAGCCGGTAGGATCTTTATAACAAATCGTTGCGTCATGTTTTATGTAATTTGCTGTATCACCATCATCTTAGATGGCATCAGATATAAAAGTGGTGTAATACTCTCACCTTTACTGTAAGATCCCATGTTGATAGAATACTAAGCGGATGGAGGCTTGGCGTATTGTTTTATGTTTACACACATAAATCACATGTTTATCCCTTACCGGGTAGCCAGAGCCTAAGGAAACAAGACTTGGCCATATTTAGAAGAAGAAGAAGAAGAAAAATGTTTATTTATGACAAACAAAACATCAAAATAAAGAAAAACACATAATACAGCAGATAAATAAATAAATTGTCACAAAATGGTCCCAACTCAGCATTTGCTGGCCTTGCAGCCAGCGCTGGTCTTCCGTTGGGACCATAGGGTGATACATATACATTGAAAAGAAAAGAATGATACAACAGTTAAAATAAACAGTAAAAAATAAACATTAAATAAAATCTAAATATATAAAAGAAGAAACTGACTGACTGACTGACTGACTGACTGACTGACTGACTGACTGACTGACTGACATATCAGCGCACAGCCCAAACCGCTGGTTCTAGAGATTTCAAATTTGGCACGTAGGTTCCTTATAAGGTCTAGGGGTGCACTAAGAAAGGATTTTTCAAAATTCGATCCCTAAAGGGGTTAAATGGGGGTCCAAAGTTTGTATGGGGAAACAAGATGAGTTAGACTATTTTATTCGAAACTTCACAGGAGTATTCCTGACGATAAATGAGTAAATACCTGTTTCAGGTTTTTTGAAAATTCAACCCCTAAAAGGGGATAGGGGGTGACAAAGTCTGAAAATCAACGTGGGTATTATTATTATTATATTATAGTGGGTAGTATTGTTTGTACGATTTATCGGGTCGCTGATTATGAAAACAATAACACACATACCTACCTGACACACACACACACACACACACACACACACACACACACACACACACACACATATTCCCACAGGAACGGGAAAAAACGGGATTTTTTGTTTTACTGGTTGTAGAAAGCTGAAATTCGACATGTAGGTTGCTTGGGGAGTGTAGAGAAGCATTAAGAGAGGACTTTCCAAAATTCCCACGGGAACGGGAAAAACGGGATTTTTCGTTTTACTGGTCGTAGAAAGCTGAAACGTTACTTGGCATGTAGGTTGCTTGATGAGTGTAAGGAAGCACTAAGAGACAATTTCCTAAAATTCCCACGAGAACGGGGAAAACGGGACTTTTCGTTTTACTGGTTGTAGAAAGCTGAAATTCGACATGTAGGTTGCTTGGGGAGTGTAGAGAAGCATTAAGAGAGGACTTTCCAAAATTCCCACGGGAACGGGAAAAACGGGATTTTTCGTTTTACTGGTCGTAGAAAGCTGAAACGTTACTTGGCATGTAGGTTGCTTGAAGAGTGTAGAGAAGCTAAAAAAGATAATTTTCCAAAATTCCCACGGGAACGGGAAAACGGGACTTTTCGTTTTACTGGTTGTAGAACACTGAAATTCGGCATTTAGGTTGTTTGGAGAGTGTAGAGAAGCATTAAGAGAGGAATTTCCAAAATTCCCATGGGAACGGGAAAAAACGGGATTTTTAGTTTTACTGGTCATAGAAAGCTAAAACGTTACTTGGCATGTAGGTTGTTTGAAGAGTGTAGAGAAGCTATAAAAGATAATTTTCCAAAATTCCCACGGGAACGGGAAAACGGGACTTTTCGTTTTACTGGTTGTAGAACACTGAAATTCGGCATTTAGGTTGTTTGGAGAGTGTAGAGGAGCATTAAGAGAGGAATTTCCAAAATTCCCACGGGAACGGGAAAAACGGGATTTTTCGTTTTACTGGTCGTAGAAAGCTGAAATTTGGCAAGAGAGTTCCTTGGGGAGTGTAGGGAGCATTAAGAGATCATTTCCTGATATTCTTAAGGGAACGGGAAAAAAACGGGATTGAAATACTCCTGGTACACGCAAGCAAAGTCGCGGGCAAAAGCTGTTTGTCAGTAAATGAAGTCTACGCGGACGAAGTCGCGGGAAAAAGCTAGTAAAACATAATTGGATGTGGTTGCCTGGGCCAAAACCCTTTGTAAAATGAAACAAAAATAAGTATAGACAACCACATCACAGACCAATAGAAAAAGAGGAGGAAGTGAAGCGAAATGAAATGAAATGACAGCCAAGCAGAGTAACTTTAGGTTAGAATAAAATGTATAAAATATAAAATTATTAAAATATTAAATGAAGTTACTTAATTTATAAAACAAAAAAAAAACATATTTAGCGTGATTATTGTCACGTAGGTGGAAAGGGGAACCAAAATTGTAATGGGTTGCTAGCCGCATCGCCTATATGATTCCTACGATTTCCGCCCATTCCCTCGATGGGCTTTTACTGCGCGGGAAGAGAAGGAACTGGTACATTCTATGTTTTTTCTTTGCACCTAGGCCAGCGTGGAAGTCTTTGTTTGGTACATTTTAATGTATTCAAATGATGGTACTTGAAATGATGGAATGATACTTGATTTTTACTTAGGAATGTTATTAAATAGATAGTACATTCACAAGAGCTGGCACGAGTGGATTGTATTAGTGAATGATAATACTTATATTATATGGATAACAAAATGATTAAATACAGGTTGAGGTTTATTTTTTTCTTGTACATGTACTTGTTTACAAAATATTAGGAGCCCCTTTACAAGAACGTCACTCACACGGTGACAAGTGAAGGTGCGACCACACCGCCGCTTAAAAAACGGTGACGTTACGGAATCGCAACAAAATGTATGAAGAAACGGTGAGATAACGTGACGGATACGACACGTCACTGCGGCGGTTTGGTCGCACCCTGATATTATTTTTTTTTTTTTTTATGTGAATAGGAAGGAAAACGAGCAAGTGGGTCACCTGATGGTAAGCGATCACCACTGCCCATAGACACCCGCAACGCAAATGCGTTGCCAACCTAGAGGACTTAGATTAACTACTAACTACCACCCGCAAATTATATGTATATTACTTCGTTCAATCCGTTCGCTCTTGTGAATCGAATCGACCTGTACATACAGTTAGCACGTACATTGTTGTGTCTTATTTTATTCTATATAACATCAAATTACGTAAGTATTCAATGCTTGCCCCAGCAGGTCATTGATTGTATTTATTATTTTATTGACTATTAGGTACATAAAAATCTTTGTCTAAAACAAGCTCTAACCAAAGCGCAGTTAGCAAAATGTAATTCCGGGCTACCGATACCCCATCAAGATACAAAGATATGTATGCTAATTTACGTACAATGAATGACTAATTTTAAGTACCTTTCAAATTCGCGCAATTCACGCTGCAAAGGACTTATCGATTGCTTTCAATTACCATTGTAATGAATAATGAAAACGAACAATAAATTACGCAAAATCTAGCTTTACTTAATCAAAATCTCGCTTAAGATTAATTGGAATTCAATCCAACAAATGATTTATCCGTAACGGTTGTCACTGGCTTGTAATAAATTCAAACGGACGGACTCTTGCGTGTCTTAAAAAAAAAACTCTATCCGGTTCCGCACGCGAATAAAGCGCAAACTTAAATGAACAGTGGCAAAAAAAGGAACTAGCGTGGTCACTTATAAAATTCGCGTATACTCTGACAGTGGCGACATTGACAATGGCATACGTAAGTTTGTAATTTGGCTTCTTACGGGATCGAGTCGCATTCGGTTTTGTTCGATTTTTGTCTGATGCGTGAAGAATGGCGATTTAATGAAGTAACGTTTTATTTAGTGGATTGGCTTGTTTTAACGTGCAATTATTTGTCACTTTATCTTTCTACAAGGCTGCAAGGGAACGCGAAATTATATATGTAAGTCACGACAATGCGTTTTATACTGTTTTATTTTACTTTTATCTTTAATGGCGTTGTTAAGACGGCTCGCGTTTTTGGTCTGCTTTTCTGTTTTTCGATCAAGTTGATGACGACTTACTCAAGTACCTGTGCAAAATTTCAGCTCAGCCGTAAACATTGCACGTAAAAAGAACCTTAAAAAAATGTTAGGTATTGAACATAAGGGTTATACAGCCACGTATAGATATTGGAGAGCTCGGCTGTAAACGGTAACCCACGCTTTGTAAAAAAAAAAAAACGAATGACACGGGCTGTGGCGAGCGTGAAATTTTACAAGTATGCAAAACGGGCATTAAAGGCATGAATTAAAGCCAAGTGCTGGCAAACTATCGATACTTTCACAAATTTCCGATATCGATGTTACATTAAATCATAATCATAGTCAATTGTATTTGTCTTGTTTATTTCGCACAATAAAGAGTTTACATGTTTACATACATAAATTATATATTAGTGAAAGGTTCCTGAATATCCATTTGACATATAAAGTTATGATTCTGTGTTAATTTTTACTTTTGACTTTAGTTATCACAAAACAAGTAAGTTTTATCCATGAGTAGCTTTTCCCCGCGGCTTCGCTCACGTGAATATTTCATCCCGTGGGAAAATCGGAATAAAAATTATACATACATACATACATAAATCACGTCTTTATTCCTTACGGGGTAGACAGAGACTAAATTAACAAGACCTAATGGCACTTTTAGCATGATTGTGGGCATATAGTTAAACAGTAGAATAAAAATAGTGATTGGTCGCTAGCCGCATCGCCTATTTATAACACATGATTCCTAAGATTTTCGCCTATTCCGTCGATGGGGTTTTACCATCTGCGCGGGAAGAAAAGCAACTGGTACATTCTACGTTTTTTCTTTACTCCCAGACTAGCATGGAAGAAGAAAAAATATCCCAAGTCTTATTCCATACAACCAGCTAGATCTTATCGATACCCAACTTTCTCTAGTCTCTGTTTTCTTAGTCGAACCATCTCTCGATAAACTATCTTATGTGTAGTAACAACACTAATAATGTACTGACAATTCGAATTATAAAAATCATACTGATTTTGAGCATCACGCGCCAAGATCTAGATAATGAAAGACATGAATTTTCATTTAAGATCAAAGATAACACGCTTTTGAATTCGATATGGCTGCTTTTGCGAGTACAAAATCGATGATTTTTAATCTTACGCGTTCTAAGAGGAGGTCTGTGGCCGTGATGATTTTGAAAGTCCCGGTTGGCGAAGGACCAACCTTTTCATTGCAATTATAATTACAAGCTTTTTATTAACTTCCAACGAATGTATGTTTGTCAGCGTGGAATCTTGCAACTCAATTTTGAAGTAGATATCTTCAAATGATTGAGCTGAAATTTTGCATACTTGTGGAAGTCGGATGACTGGTAGTAGAATTCTAGTGGCCCGGTCAGGATCGTCTCCGCAGGAGGGAACTCTTCAACGGTTGGTTCGATTGACTTGAAATTTGGTACACATATGTAGGACGGATGGCAATGCAAGTATAGTCAAAAAAAGTACGGTCAGCATAAAAAGCTTGTATCAAAAATGAAATTTTTAGGTTAGGTTATTTCCTAGTAGTAGAGAGGATGGATGAAAGAAGATTAACTAAACAGATTTATATGGGGAGTGTGAATGGGTGCGTTGGGAGAGGAAGGCCTAGGCGGACGTTCCGTGATCAAATTGGGGACGTTTTGGAGAAAGGCCAGGTCAAGAGTACCCGAAACCGACGAGCATGTATGAAGAGATTGATGAATGTGGATGAAGCGAAAGAGGTATGTCAGGATCGTAGCAAGTCGCAAGTAGCAAGATCGTAGTAGCAAGGGTCGGCAACGCACCTGTGATTCCCCAAGTCTTGCAGGTGTCCATGGGCGATGGTGATTACTTTCCATCAGGTGACCCGTCTGCTCGTTTGCCCCCTCTTATATAAAAAAAAAAAAAAAAAAAAAAAGTGGAACAATGTAGTCTCTGCCTACCCCTGTGGGAAAGAGGCGTGACGATATGTATGTATGTATGTATGTATGTTAATTCCTACAACAATTGTATAACATGGCCCTAATATTGTAGAACAGAATCTCTAGAAAATAACTCAAACTCAAACATATTATTTGCCTTCATACAAGATCAAACCACATAAAGGCACTGCAAATTACACATTTTTAATTAGAAAATTTACCTCTAGACTAGAGTAAGTGTTATAACTATACGCATTTTTTTTATAAGACACAACTTTGCTAAACGATTTAGATTTAAATTCAAAGTACGAAAGGGACAAAAAAGGAATATGGAACCTAAAGAACTAAGTAAACTCCCACTTCTGTATGAAGTTAGCCAGGCGTTTAAATTACCAGTATACGTAAACTCCGGTTAAATTTATAACCTGCGCCAGCGGCTATTCAGATAAAAGAACAGTATATCGAGGGATAGATAACTTTTTGCTATACAACGTTCTTCTTATACTGGATCTTTGTATGTACTTAAGCGGAGCGGAGTAACAAGGTAAATATTTTGTGTTCATTGAAATGGACCTCCGCAAAGTAACGCCTGATTTAATAAAATATTTGGATCTTTGTCAGTAATTAAATTGTCCCTTTCAAATAACTCATGGATTTTGAATAGGTTTGTTAAAATATCGCGTCAGTTAATTGACAGCTATACCTACAGCAAATTTAAAAATTAAAATGCCCGTACCTCCAAACCAAAGCAGAGAAACAGAACGCTTGTAACATCACTTTGTTGTCCACCAAGACCCTTTTCTCAGGAACACGTAGAGATACAAAATATAAATTACCTAATACCAAATACCTGAAGTTGTATAAAAATCAACTACTTATTAAAATCATAAAAGGTGTTTCCATAGTAATTGCCGTGTTCCCGAAACCTGTGAGTTTCTCGCACTAGGCAGCTTCTTTAAATTAGCTCAAACTTTTACGTTGACGATTTTGTCATTACTAAGTCCTTTTTTGCCAGCTCATGTGCACTTTTACGGATTACTCGAGCAACGCTAGAGCTTTGAAATGTTAAATACTCTTTTTGTTTTATAAACTCTTCCGCTTTGACTGGCTAAGCTTATTAAAAAAGCTTAATGATTATTAGTGCTTGCTTTTACAGTTTCAAAGCTCCAGAATATAACTCACTCTGAACACTGGGTAATAAAATGCACTATTTTGTGGTGCATTGTATTTCTACAAGAAACGCAAAACTTTACTGCAAGTAATAAGGATTTCACCGCCATTCTTTGAATTCCACTTTTCTTTTCCGACAATTATACTTTTATACAAATCAGTAAAGAAATATGAGATTAACTGCAGTTCCATCTCTTTGTTTACAACAGCGGCTTCCAAAGTCAAAATCAAATAAGAAAGGAATCAAAAGAAGAAGATAAATTATTTTATTTAGATTCTTACGATTCGTTTAGCTTTAAGACTACCTTAGAAACTAACTACGGGAAACAGTATCAATCAGTCAGCAAAATTATAAACTTCATTTCTTAATAAGTGCATCGGTACTTCTTTATGATCATAAATCGCCAAACGCCGCGCCATTCATAATGTTTGTGTCTGTATTATATCAACTGCCCCGGGCATTTTCTCCCTCCATACATTCGGCCATTTCAATTATTTTATATACAGCAATGCAGAACAAGATGTTGTTAGTAAAATGCGTTGTGCCTCAGGGCGGTGTTCTAGGGCCACTGCTGTATCTGTAGTACGAAATAGGGTTGGTATTGTGCCGCTGACGGCTTTGCAAAGGGGCTTTTGATCTATTAAAAATATATTTTTTAGGCGGCTGTTTGTATTATGATTGAGTTAGGTTATTTCATGTTTTTAAATAATTTTAATTAAGCTTGTTTACTCAAAAATTGGTTGATCGTTTACCGGGGGGCATTAGACGAGCGAAAAGCTTAAAAATGTTGGATCATTACGATATATCTTAGGCGTTTATAGCGTGCGTTATCATTATCATCTCCAATCTATATACGTCCCACTGCTGGGCGCAGGCCTCATAGAATGACAGAGCCTGAAAACGTGAGCATATGAATAAAGAATTATGCTATTATGTATCTTGATCTTGATTTTACATCTGAATTATCTACATCTACGTCATTGCATTCATCTTTAGCGTAGAGTCTAATACTTTTTTTAACCGAAATATCTTTATAATTGGCTTTGAACAAGTGGTAAGATAAAGAGATGTGGAGGTCAAGAGGCCCATACCTAGCAGTGGGAAATAGTGATGGAATAATAATAAAATTATCTTTAAACTTCGTGCATACCCTGCAACAGTCTTGTAAGGCATGCTTGCAGTTTTACAAGCTCGTGTCCGCAATCATATCGTCCGCAGAGCAATCACTCGGTGCAAAAGCCGCGGGCGATACCCAAATTATTAGTTAGGCCAGTCTGTTTATTTACGCTGTGGTTTTAACAGTGTTTTTCCTTTTTATGTTTGCCGTGATATATTTGAACATGGACGAAGCAGTGTTGGTTTTATTTTGGATATCGAAAGATCCATTTTACGTAAATAACTCAATAAAAGTTGAAGTGGTCTGGAATCAAGATTGTGGAACGATATTTTAGAATGGCTACGGACAGGACGTGATATAAGAAGCTGACTGCAAAGCTTTAATGATGTAGTGGAGCTCTAAGATGAAGAAGTTTGTTGTTTATCGCAGGCGGAAGAGTCTAAGAAAACTATTGTGTTATGCATAAGTGTAACATATTATTACACTATTGGTTCTTTTCTTTATGTATACCCACCATTATTGTGTATCTCCTGTAAATCGTACGTGGACTAACTAGAAGGAGTTCCTTAAAGTGTTGAGTTCGCTTTTGTGTACATGCTGTTTTGTTTTGTAACATGATAATTTTGCATGTTTTATGAACAAGTAAGAGTTAATTTATAGGTATGTACTACATACAAACTTTAGTTTCCTGGACTAGCAAGCGTCCATAGGCTACGGTAGCCGCTTACCATAAGGCGGGCCGTACGCTTGTTTGCTACGAACGAGCGTGCTGAAAAAGGTAAAGGAACTTCTTAAAAAAAAAAAACAAACGAAATTTTACAACAAAACGAGGAAAAACACAAATGATGAAAATATTAAATTAGGTACTTAATTTACGCTGCCAGGTGATTACTTCGAAGCTTCAGTTCTCAAAAAGCTTCAAAGGGAAATATGAAATTAGCTTTCTGCTTAAAAGCTTTCGAGAAAAAGCTTTTGATTGCTACATAGGTCGGGGAATGGGAATGAGAAATTTAACATTTTAATCACTTATTGTTGGTAACAACAGTCAGCCTGATTTCTGAACGTTGCCTCGTAGCCTAATGCTATAGTCTGTGGTTTGACACAAGACAGAGATTCCTGGCCTTGTACTCTGAAATTCGATTTTCGAAGTTCGTTTCGTTCCGTTCCGTTTTCACTAATAGTTATTAATTTGAGAGTGAGAGAGACGGTTTGATACAAACTTCGAAAATCGAATTTCGGAGTGACCCCCCTGCGTGGCCTCTCCCCGCGATGATCGTATTAGAAATGGCGTTGTATTAATATCTTGGTACCTAATAATATATTCTTGAATACCGGTGACCAGTGCTTTTATTCAGTTTATCACAACATACAAAATAATAATCTTAATTACCGTTAAAAAACTAAGCTGTTCGGGAGCAAAGAAAAAACAATGTGGTAGCCGCTTCTCTTCCCGCGCATGTCGTAAAATCCCGCCGAGGGAACTTTATAGGCGATGCGACTAGCAACCCATAGCTATTTTGATTTTCCTTTCCGCCTATACGCCCATAATTGCGCTAAACGTGGCCCTTAATTATTCTTTTTTTCGCGCGACCAACCAAACCACCTAACTTACTAAGTCACTTATTCATTACTCTAGACTATACTCCTTCCTACACTTTATTCCCTACACCGTTTGCTGATCGGTTCTCTAGCCCCGAGGTACGCGTGTCGATGGGAATCACTTCACAGCTCACGATCATCTAGGTAATTCTACTTTATGGTAGAAATGGTAGGAATGGTAGGACGTCCACTGCTGGACATAGGCCGCTTACCTCCGTTGCCTCGGTTGGAAGCGGCTTGCATTAACCTGGGCTGACAATTGGCATCGGAATCAGCTAGCTGTCAGATTCATACAAGAACTGTCAAAATGAACACGATGGCGATTGCAAGCGAGTTAGACAATAAGCCTACAGCTCATCCGTCCACCTCATCATGTTTAAATTGGTTTTTATCATTGTTTCAGGTAATTCAGTTGGTTGCTGAACTTGCTTATAAAACGGGTATGTATATGTACGGCGAATGTCGTTCTAAGAACCCACGGACTGCGACCGTATGCAATTGGAAAGGCGTAGTTTAAACAAGCCTCATTTTGTTCGCTGAACTCCGTCATGACTTATTTGGTCCAAGTCTGCAGATTCTAAAACTTAAAATTACTTAAAGACAAACTAACGGACAACCATTTTATAGACCGACCGCTTAACTGAGTCCTCGCCCGCGCGGCACAGGGGCGCGGGGTAGGACGACAAAGGGGACCGAGAGAGGTGCGGGCGGGTAGTGCGCCTGCCGCCCGCACCTCTCGCCCCCCGCGGTCGTCACTCCCCGCGCCCTTGCAACTCGCGGGCGAGAATATCTAAAAAAATGTCTACCTTGCTACTTTTTTTTTTTATGTGAATAGGAAGGCAAACGAGCAAGTGGGTCACCTGATGGTAAGCGACCACCACTGTCCATAGACACCCGCAACCCCGGAGGGATTGCAGATGCGTTGCCAACCTAGAGGACATAGATGAAATGCCTCTTGTGCCCGTAATTTCCCCGGCTGTCTTACTCTCCACACCGGAACACAGCAGCGCAAGCACTGCTGCTTATTGGCTTAAGATGGTGGTAGCGATCCGGAAGGACCTTGCACAAGGCCCTACCACCCGCGTACTCCTCTATTTACGTGCAAGATAGCCAGCCTGTGCGAAATTTATGTTTTTAGATGCAATTCCTCCTCTACTGCCACATAAAACATATAAACCCCACAAACTTAATTACCCCATACACCACACAAAACACTGACGCGTTCGATCCCATACAGCAAGGCATTTTATGTTCATTATTTTAAACTTATAATAGAACACTTTAAAATATTCGCTGTAAACATTTTTGCAACTTAACAATGTTAAAACAATGTTGCCAACTCAACTACTGCGTTTAAGAACCGTATTATACAGCTAATGGTGGCTCGGGTCGGGAGTAGCCTGCAAGATGTAGACGTAACGCGTAACGAGGTTCCTTGTAGCGCGGAGTTTTCTTGTAACTAGTGTTGTCCGGGATCCCAGAACCCGGCCTTATACTCCGAAATTCGATTTTCGAAGTTCGTTTCATGCCGTTCCGCTCTCACTAATAGTTATTAACTTGAGAGTGAGAGAGACGGTGTGATACGAACTTCGAAAATCGAATTTCAGAGTAGCCCCCCGAGTATTAACATTGCGTTCGTTGCGATGACATGTAGGAAAATTGTTGTGACTACCTCTATATTTCGGTTTTGAATTGGATTCTGTAGGCTTGTCTAACTCGCTCGCAATCGCCATCGCGTTCATTTTGACAGTTCATGTATGGGCTGACAATTGGCATCGGAATCAGCTAGCTGTCACATTCATACAAGAACTGTCAAAATAAACATGATGGCGATTGCGAGCGAGTTAGACAATAAGCCTACTGGTTTGTGGAGAAGCTGTCCGATTGTTTTAGTATTCCATCCGTCGTTTGATGTCGAATTGCAAACGGTCTAAGTCACTGCATAGTATAAAACAAAATCGCTTTCCGCTGTCTGTCTGCCTGTCCGTATTATGTGTGCTTAGATCTTTAAAACTAGGTACGCAACGGATTTTGATGAAGTTTTTTTAATAGATAGCGTGATTCGAGAGGAAGGTTTCATTTATATAATAGAAGAAGAAAAGATAATTAAAATTTTATACAGAATAAATATACAAAGAATCCGCTTCGTGTCGTGAATTTCTAGAGCCTACATTGCGAAATTCAGTTTTTAGTTTTGTTTTTTTTCTTAAAAATACTATTCCAATATTTCCAATTTCGCATTGGCTTCACGTTTAGAAATACCAATCACGTTTCTAACTATTGACTGAGAAATCTCGGAATCTGTTTATTCCCGATGTTACTGGCACATCACTACGAGCTTCCAAGTTTAACTCGAGTTTGTTTGCAGTTTAAAAACGTTCGGATGTTCGAAGTTCAAAATTGGAATTAGGAGGAAAATTGAGTAACAGAATTGAGATTCCCTCTAGTGATTTTTATATTGACATAGATGTTTTTATGAAATGGAGATGTTTTTGTGATCTACCGATATCTGATATCTGTGAAAACTCGTTATATTCGAATTTTGCAACTTGGTAGTTGCAAAAAAAAGTAATTTTTCACGTCAAAGTTATCAATCATAACTACACAAAAACGCTCACGTATAAGGGTGCGCCCTTATACATGAGCGTTTTTGTGTAGTTATGATTGAGTCTCACGGTAGCTTCATAATTAGCATAATAATATTGTTTGTTTTACAGGTTGGTTTGATAACCAAACCGCCGCGTGTACAGTCGCCATCAGATATATCGTAGCGGGCGAGGTCCTCAAATACTTCGGAGCAGCCTTAAATTTCAATAAATTCATTACAACTGTAAGGTTAATAACATCAGAACACGCAATTAGTCATAAATATAATAGCAGCGACTTTTCAATAAAATCGGGACGTCACAGATCGTCAAAGATATCGATGCAGACAGGCTGACCATAAAGATCGGAACATTTTTGGAAAATATACCTTAACTTTGTGACAAACAGTTTAAATTACGTTGTGTTTATAATAAAACTAGTTTTATAAAATAGAACTACATATTTTGACTTATAACAGCAGAAGAAGAAAAATTTTATTCTTAAAAAAAGTATAATGGCAATTTAGTGGCCAGTAACAATTTACACTTTATACAACAAAAAAGGTTTTATGTTACTAACACAGTGAATTATGCATGCAGACACGTACACTATATAGGTGACATATCTTTCATTTTGGCATGACGTTTGAGCCTTATTTGTATTTTTTTTGGAATTCGAATCTATCATCATATACGTAAGGTTTATTTTCCACATATGTTCCGATATTTAAGATCAGCCTGACTGCGTCGATACCTTTGACGATATGTGCTTCCTGATATTTTTAGCTCATTGAACGTCCCGAATTTATTGAAAAGTCGCTGCTCTTATATTTATGACGGATTGCGTGTTCCGATGTTAGTAACCATATTTAGTGTAACGAATTTATTGAAATTCAATGCTGCTCCGAAATATTTGAGGACCTCGCCCGCTACGATATATCTGATGGCGACTGTACGCAGTGACGTGTCGTATGCGTCACGTTTTCTCACCGTTTCTTCATACATTTTGTTGCGATTCCGTAACGTCACCGTTTTTTAAGCGATGGTGTGGTCGCACCATAAAAGTCGTGTTTTGCTCGACATGTTCACAGACAGTGTTTGTTTAACTCGCTCGCAATCGCCATCGTGTACATTTTGACAGTTCATGTATAGTATGTTGTATGTGTAGTATGTGTGTATGTGTGTATGTGTGTGTGTGTGTAGTAGTCTCTGCCTACCCCTGTGGGAAAGAGGCATAACGATATGTATGTATGTATGTATATATGTGCTGACAACTGCCATCGGAATCGGCTAGCTGTCACATTCATACTACTTCATTTAATTTATAATGAGAAACCACAATAACATTATATTGCGTCTGGTCAACTATTTCTTACCTAGCAAATAGTACAGTGCAATAGTTCGGCAGCCGCAAAATAAAATTGTTTTAATGCCACTTTATTTGCGTGGCGTCAATTGTTACTCTAGTACAAATCGTAAAGAGATTACAGTTCACGAGCCGCAATAGGTATAATGTTGTTGTGGTTTCTCATCCTAAATTAAATGAAGTATAGAACTGTCAAAATGAACACAATGGCGATTGCGAGCGAGCTAGACAACAAGCCTACCGGTAAAAAAAAACATAATTATAATGCGGAAAAACGCATTATTTAGTTCCCACGGGATAGCAATAATCAAATTCCGCAGGCTTATTGTCTAACTCGCTCGCAATCGCCATCGTGTTCATTTTGACAGTTCATGTATGGGCTGACAATTGGCATCGGAATCAGCTAGCTGTCACATTCATACAAGAACTGTCAAAATGAACATGATGGCGATTGCGAGCGAGTTAGACAATAAGCCTTCAGTACAGAAGTCGCGGGCAAGTATCCAGCACAAACAATTACTCGTACATTCAAACATATGTTGGAACAAGTTCAAACACGTCCTTTGCAAACAGCGAAACTCCAACGCACAAGGCACTCGACATACAACGCTGCGGGCAAGTGATTATCCCTCTGAACAATATTTCGTAATCAATGCCCCATTTATACGAATGTATGATATTTAAATTTTCAAACGCACTAAATGAGCGGCTGTGTTGGCTGAATTATTAAAATTATGCAGATAAGCAATTAATTTACTAACTAGCTTCGTCTGCAAAGAATTCTTTTATCGCTATCCCGCGGGAATTTTCCGGGATAAAAAGTAGCCTATGTGCTATTCCAGACTTTTCTCTATCTACGTGCCGTATATCATCTTGATCCGTTGGACCGTTCTGGCGTGATTGAGTAACAAACAAACATCCATCCATCCATACTTTCGCATTTATAATATTAGTTAGATTAGACTAGCGGTTGCCCGCGACTCTGAGTAGAATTCGCTTAGCGCCATCCTGATGGATGGCTGAATTTACTTAAGTACGTGAAAATTTTCATAAGCGGTTAATACCAATTGTACAAATACATAAATAAATCATAGGGTAAACAAGTCTAAGGTAACAAGTCCTAAAGGCCACGTTTAGCATGATTGTGGGCGTATAGGTGGAAAGGATTCAAAATATAATATGGTTATAATAATATCGCCTATAATATGATTCCTACGATTTTCATTCATTCCCTCGATTTTACGCGAGAGAAGAGAGCAGAGAGAGAGAGAGAGAGAGCAAAAAAGCAACTTATACATTCTATGTTTTTTATTTGCTCCCAGACCAACAAGGAAGTACACAAAACAATACATCAAGGACACATATAATGTAGTCATAGTCATATAGTTTATTGCAATAATTGTTTATATATTAGGTAGGTACACCAAGAACCCTGACTATCTATTACAGCCTGATATTTTCTCATCTATAATACATATGGTATCCCCCGGCGTCTCCCGCACACATTCGTCACCGCGTAATCTAAAATCACAAGCCTTGCTGCGCTCGCGCATTTCAGACGTAAAACGTTCATTCCAATTAGAACCTTGGTACAGTTCGGTAAGGATCAAAATGGGTGGTTAGATGTTCAGTTTTTCTTTTTTAATTTGCATGCAATATTTATCAAGCCTAGAGTGAAGTCGCGTTAAATTTATTATTATGTCGTGATTAATTGTGTTTAAGGGATTTTGCATTATTTAACATTTATCAATTTTTACATGCATATCATTTTATGTACAGTCGAAGGCATAAATATCGATACAGCGATCATGTCAAATACAAGAGTTACATAGGCATAGGCCTACAGAAAAGCGCAAAAAAGCTGTGCCGCGCATAGTCATCCATCTTTTTCTACAACGAACAGTAAGAAATAAAGAGGTAGTTTCTCACGCATGTTGTGCTAGCCGTGTGGCATGACAGACACCTTTAATTACGCTCTCACAGCGTTTAATTAACTCTTAATCGCTGCAATCATAAACTCGTTCTACATCAAGTTGTGATGCGTGATTGATTTGAAATGACTGGCAGAATGAGTTAGCGCCTTGGTCCTGTCCTGAGACAGAGAAGTAATAAAAGTGTGAATTAACAAATTAACATATTGCCAAGTTAGGCACTGGTCCCACCGCCGACGATGAGTGAGGGCGAGTATAGCTAGTTGTCACTAGCTCTTACTAATAGGGCAAACTAGTAGGGAGAAAGTCCTCACCAGCGGTGTGAACGGCCAGCGATTAACTATATTTGTCTCTTTTACCGACATGGGATCTAAATCTTTTGTTCGTTTCTTGAGCGAGAAAATAGTCGATAGCTAATCGCTTCCTCGCCTTTAGCAGGGGGTGTACACTCCGCAGTTTAGGTACGATCAACCGGCGCTCCTGCCGGGCAGGATAATGGCAGTAGGTTGCCGCTCGCCTCGCACGCTGGCGTCGCGCGTTATTTGTGTACCTAGTTAACTAGCAACGAACAATGACTGCTACAACCCTAATAAGTTCGCGTTGACATCGTGAAACGGTTAAACTAAAAGAAGCGGTTATTTTTTAAAGTATCGGTGATCCAATGTTGTGTCACTTTGTTCTATTGAGTGCCCGATAGCGCCACTGGTGGCACTTTAGAGTAGCATTTAGTACCGGCTTTAAAGATCATCAATTCACTCTTGGTAACATTGTACTTAAGGCCATGTTCCTCCGCATAACTTTCGCGTATCCCCAGAAGTTTCCTCAACCAACGGATGCGAAGGAAATGCGAAAGTAACTCCGTCTGTCTGTCTGTTACCTATTCACGCTTAAACCGCTGAACCGATTTAGTTGAAATTTGGTATACAGATGTTGAGTCCCGGGAAAAGACATCGGATAGTTTTTACCCCGGAAAATTGCATAGTTCCCGCGGGATAGCGATAAGTGACAATTTTTTTTTTTTTTATGTGAATAGGAAGGCAAACGAGCAAGTGGGTCACCTGATGGTAAGCGATCACCACTGCCCATAGACACCCGCAACCCCGGAGGGATTGCAGATGCGTTGCCAACCTAGAGGACTTAGATGAAATGCCTCTTGTGCCCGTAATTTCCCCGGCTGTCTTACTCTCCACACCGGAACACAGCAGTGCAAGCACTGCTGCTTAGCGGCAGGATTAGCGAGTAAGATGGTGGTAGCGATCCGGACGGACCTTGCACAAAGTCCTACCACCCGCGCAGTCTGCGCAGATGGAGTCACGGGCAACAGCCAGTCCTGGATTTATAAATAGGCCGTATAGGCCGCGGCCTAGGGGCGGCAGCGTTCTAGGGGCGGCAGATTTCAGAGGACGGTCACTCGATTTCAGACGATAAAAGTCAAACACGTTCACTGATTTTATTTTATCATGGGCGGCGGAAAAAAGTTGCCTACACTCATAAAAAATATAAATCTGGCACTGGCAACAGCTAGGCATATATAATATCTGATTAAATACTACAGTACAGGCGACTACGGATAGGTATTGTGTGAATGTGTTGTACAACCTTTGTAAAACGAGTACCTACTCTTCGAGTAAAGTTTGGAGATCTTTCTCGAACAACTCGAATTTGACTCGAGAATTTGTCAAAGGCTGAGCCCATTGAGAGCTTATTCGTTACTTAGGTGAGTTGGAAGTTCATGGTTGTAATATCTAAATTAAGTTCTTCAAATTTCAAGGCGATCCGACCGCCAGTTGGTCGAATTGTTTTGTAAGATTTCTCCCAAAAAAAAAAACAAGTCTAGTTACTAAAGTTTATAAAATAGGGAAATTTGCCAACAGTAATGTTTGCTGAGTGTTTAGCTGACATACATTTGTCATACAGACATGGCATAACCCGGCAAATGCCGCCGTGTCGCTAAAATGACAACTCATTCGTCGTCGTTGCGGCTTCGCGCAGTTCCAGCCGCAGTACGGCAAAAGCAGTAGCTTACACTAACTTATCCTATAATTATGGTTGTAGGATGTAACAATAGTGTAGTTTATTAGTGATAAAACAATGGTGGTTGGTTATTAAAAACAATAGGTACAATATATGGGCTTCTTCATGGACCCCATTTGACGGGCAACGGGCTAGCAGTAGCAGTGACGTTCTTGGCGAGCGATTTAACCAGCATAGGAGTCGAGAGCACGAATACTGTGCCCACCGACGTGAACATTCGGCTGTTGTAGGATCACATAGATGTACCGAATTTCAACTAAATCGGTCCAGAGTTTCGCGTCCGTTGGTGCCTTGAGGGCAGTTGCTTATCGTCCCGCGCAGATGGTAAAAGCCTATCGAGGCAATGGGCGAAATTCTTAGGAATCATGTTTTAGGCGTCGGCTAGCAACCGATTACTATTTTGATTCCCCTTTCCACCTATACGGTACAGCTTACGGCAAACTACTTGAGCTAGGGTGACGTGGAAGGGGTAAGTTCGCGCATGTACTTTTGTACCAAAGAGACGTTAAAATCGCTCCAAGGTCATGCTCAAGATGTTTGCCGGTAACTGTATCTATATAAATGTTCATGTCATTTCTGCCGTCATGTACACTGTGATAAAGTAATTCATTTGGAGGGTCGCATATCATCTGTGTGATGCGTAATCCCGCCGTTAGGGGAATGATAAAATTTTCATGCTCATACGACGGTAATGATGTTTTATGTCGTGATTGCGGACATTAGGATTTTTATGACGCAAGTAAACAAGCCGGAATGTATTGTGCTACGAGAACTGCACAGCATTACTGGTAATGATGTAAAAAAGTTGCCGGCGAAGCATTCGGTTTTTGCTGTTCCTCGTGAACTATATAATTTTACGGTTTCACGTTTCATGTCCGAGTCATTATAATCGACCAATGATTCGGGTGAAATCGGAACATTTACGTGCGTGTGTGAAACTAATAAGCAGGATAGGTGTGTTTGGAGTCACAAGATCACGTTTTTACTTTTCTGGAAAGTTTCGTTTTCTAATCACAAAAGTTGGTGCAATTTTCATCCAAAACCTCAAAACCAGAATGTCTATTTAGAACGAATAAACCTAGAACTCTCATAAACCTATTTTATACCTACACTCCTGTATTTTTAAGTATTGAGCTCTTGACGCATTCAGCCAGATGCAGGAACGGAATGAAAAATTAAGCATTTAAATTTTGAAAATAAATCGGAAATGATCCTGCAGAACAAAATGAATAAATAAACATTACTTAAGTTCAATATTATGAAACAGAATTTAAAATTTGTATCTGCAAGGGAGGATTCTGCCCACAATTTGAAATAGGCCATCGATGCATTCACGGAGGCTAGCCAACATTATATTTTCCTTTTTTTCTCATCACAGTCCCACAAGGCATGCAACGATTCGCTTTGATGTTTCCCAAAATTTCTACGATTCGTATTCAATGGTCGTCGTTCCCCTCCCTCATTACCGGCGGTCATTACCGTCGATAATTCGCGAAATAACCGCCATTTTGAATCCGTGCAGTGAGGTGTTAATTCAAAGAGACGAATGCATTTGCGGGAAGGTTTTAAGGCACGATATTTTGCGCGCTGTGAGCTCACTGAGTAATTTGCGTTTCGTTTTGAAATTCTGTTAGGTTAATTTAATGTCTGGGTTCTGTGCGATGCACTGGAGCAGACCAAAAAGGAGACGATTGGAAGCTTTTTGAACCGGACTTGCAAAAGACAGAAACGGATGGAAAGAGAAAGCAGACGCCTTTGCCCAGCAGTGGGATACTACATATTCTACCATTTGAAAAATTACTTCCCCGTGCATAAAAAAACTTATAATCTTTTCTTTAAAATGTGTACAGGGTTTTTACCATGACGTCTTAATGCGATTCAATTCCGACTCAGTTCTGGTTTTAGCTGTCACTAGCTGTTGCCTGCGACTTCGTCTGCAAAGAATTCGTTTGTCGCTATCCCGCGGGAATTTTCCGGGATAAAAAATAGCCTATGTGCTATTCCAGACTTTTCTCTATCTATGTGCCGAATTTCATTCAGATTCGTTGGGCCGTTCTGGCGTGATTGAGTAACAAACAAACATCCATCCATCCATCCATCCATCCATCCATTCATCCATCCATCCATACTTTCGCATTTATAATATTAGTTAGATTCGATTTTTAGTATACCTAGATTTGACAGCGAGCGAACCGCATTAAGACGTCATGCTAACATCCCAGCTCCCTTCTTTCCTTCCATTTATAATCGAAAACGAGTTTTAGGTAGGTAGTTCCGCCCACAGATTAGAATTGGCAATGGATGCGTTGGCGGAGACTATCTAACATTCTATTTTGCTTTTTTCTTATCACCATCCCACAGGGCATGCAACAAATTGTTGAGTTTATTCAGCACAAACAATAGTAGATTGTACACCGAGGGGATAAAGCACTGTATTATGTCACGGGCGCGATATTGAATCCTGAGCGCAGCGAAGGACTCTAAATTTAACTCCCGAGCGAAGCGAGGGTGTTATGAGTTAATTCCTGAGCGTAGCGAGAGAATTAAGATGAGTCCGGAGAGGAGCGAAGAATTTAAGCGCACCCAAGACATAAACAGTTTTATCCCCGAGGAGTATACTCTACTTTTCTCACCTTTTGCGAGACAATAAAAACCAAAACAACTAGAAAAAGAATTTAATTAAAACAGTAAAACAGAATTAAAAGTAAAAAATTATATTTGAGACATTGGTCCAGTTGTGTAATGATACGTAATATTTTTATTTGGAATCTTAGCAGTTCTAATGCGTACCTAACTGTAATTACAGCGTCAGCAAAGGCTCGCGGCTTTTGTCTTATTTGAAATTTGTTTCGGTGGTGGTGGTCGTCGTCGTGCTGGTGGCATGGCCATCTCGATTTTCGGAGCCGTGCGATTTTTACGAAATTAGACTTTAAGTGTATAACAATAAGAACTAAGAGAAGTGAGATTCATATTACTAACCGGCGGGTTATAATGAAATTTAGTACAATATTATTACCCGGCTAGAGCCAAGGGCTATAATGAGTTACTTTTAGTAAGGTTTACATGATAATTAGCCATTGTCGAGCAAGTGGTGTGAAAAAATACATAATGTTTTCTCTTTATAACATTACATACAATACAATACATACACTTACACAAATCACGTCTTTATCCCTTACGAGATAGACACAGCCTTTAGTAACAAGACCTAAAAACCACGTTTAGTATGATTTTGAGCGTAAATGGAAGGCGGAATAAAAATAGTGATAGCTTGCTAACCGCATCGCCAATAACACGATAATAATATCATTATACATAGAAAAATATACTAACCCCAGACTACAATTAACTATTAAAGCAAGTATAATATCATCTTTCATCGCAAAACGTACCTACTCACTTATCATAAGCACACTACCACACACTACTACGTATGGTAATGAATCCCCCCTCTAAATCATATTATTCACATTACAGAACCCCACCTGGGGGTTCGCCCGGCTTGATTACGGGAATGATTAATTATTTAATCGCTAATTATTTGGGATCAAACGCTTTGTCTATGCTCTGATTACACGAGGTGTTAGTTACCTGATTGTTGGGGAAATTTAATATCGTACGAGAGATAGAGGAATATCTTGGTAGATGTATTACTAATTTCTTAGAGGATTTAAACTTACGACGCCATCAAAGAAGGGGTAGGTGTACTCAAAAGTGCCTGTTATCTATGACGTCGTCTCTGTCAGTTTCGTAGTAAGAAATAGAGAGGGAATCATAGTAATGTTGAAAAGGCAAAACCTCTCGAACATTGTCGTCCACTATTTGTGAAACATAAAATACTGACTGTAATTTCACTTAACATTATATTTGGTGTGCATTTTTGTATATAAAAATAAATCAAGTTTTAAATTCAATAGCAACAATAGACCACGTAGATTGTTTAAATTTAATTATGACATCCAATTGCCGGAATCTAACAATTATGTGAATTTCAAAAGGAGTCTGGAATATAATGGTATTAAAATTTATAATAATTTAAATGAGGACATAAAACAATGTAATAGTATTAATGAATTTTCTAGAAAATTAAAGGCCTACTTGATTAATAGACCATTTTATACTTTGACTGAATATTTTGATAAAGTATATGAATGGGATTATTATGCAGAAATATTTATGAGTTGGATTATATAAAATTGTATTAATAGGGTTCTCTATTGATTTGCCGAAAATTTTATTGCCGAATGTCACTTCCCAACCAACGTTTGGCCGAATTTCATTTTGCCGAATCATCGTATGGCAACTTGTTAAAATGATTAGTTTCATTTCCCAACCTCACGATTGCCAACTCAACGTTTGTTTTTTTTTACATGGACACTTATTGAAATGACATTTTTTATATAGCCAAATGGTACTACATAACCATTAGTAAAAAATAAGACATTCTAAGGTAAAATAAAGACTGTTTATAAATTAAAACAAACATGTTTGCGGCTAAGGGGTGGCCCAAGGGCCACCCCGCCGCACCTAAACCTAAATTAATCCAAATTAATCATAAGACTTTTTCGGCCTAGTGTAACATTTGCCATGTGTAAGATATTCCAAAAGTTTAAAATCAAAATGATATTCGCCTTTATGAAAATTCGGCCAAATGAGAGGTTGGCATACAAAAATTTGCCAATTGTCAGTTGTCAAAGTGAACATTCGGTGAAACGTTGGTTGCCAAATGAAATTCGATCAAAAAAATTCGGCGGAAAGGCAGAACACCACATACTACATATCACACAGGGTAGACGGAGCCTAAGGAAACAAAACCTAAAGGCCACTTTGGCATGATTGTGGGCGTGTAGGTGGAAAGGGAAATAAAAATAGTGATGGGTTGCTAGACCCACCGCCTATAATATGATTCCTAAGATTTTTGCCCATTACCTCATCATGGGAATCCATAGATAACTGACACTTAATATAACTGGGACTTTACAAAGAGTAATGAGACAGGCCCTAATCGATCGACGTCAAACCTATAACACCCCTCTCTTTACGTCGGGGGTTAAAAATCCTACTAATATTATAAATGCGAAAGTTTGTGACGATGTGACGATGTGATGATGTGACGATGTGAGTGAGAGTGTGTATGTTTGTTCCTTCTTCACGCTAAAACGACTGGACGGATTTAGATAAAATTTGGAACGAAGATAGCTGGTACCCTAGATTGAAACATAGGCTACTTTTTATCCCGGAAAATTGCACAGTTCCCGAGGGATAGCGATAAACATGTCAATTGCTAATTCTACGCAGACGAAGTCGCGGGCAGAAGCTAGTAAATCATATTGCCCATTTTTTGAGTCAGTACGTGACTTGATTTAATTTAAACATTTAGCGAATAAATCATACGATTATCCCGAAGTCACATAAAACCTTAGCACAATGCACACACGACTCGAAATAAATCGATGCGTACTTTTAAACAGGTCTAAATCTTATCCGAAGCCGTAAAATTAGGGATTTCAGCGATAATTCACAATCGAATGAAACGGAATCGATTCGTGTACAAGCATCGATTCATCAAAGTCCACCCGTTATCACAGAGGATTATTCACACAGACACTCATCTTGATAAAGTGAAGGCTTGCCTATTTTATTGGCGGAGACCGAACGCGATTTTGGTTTTATTAAAAAGCGTATTGTTGAGATTAAAAATATACAATGTAGCTTTGGATAAACGATCGTTGGAAGACTCGTGTAGAGTTCAAATGCGCGGTTTTTTATTTAAATAAATACCTAATAAATATCATGGGACAACTTACACCAATTGACCTACTCCCAAACTAAGCAAAGCTTGTATAGTTGAAGAAATATAATTTGCACCGATTAGATGATTGTTATCTATCGGGAAGGCTTGTCCTTTGTGTTTCAATAGGGTCCATTGACACGTGAGATGGCAACACTATCAAATATGGTTGCCATTCTATGATGCGTCCAGTCGTCTCTCCGTCTTGTTGTTCATGTGTCTCTACATAGAGTCACGAATTAAGTAAGTATAATGCCCGGTTCACATTATTCCAGTAAAATTGTTCCAGTAGCATTACTTATCCGTCAACTGGGGTGACTTTGGTAATTTTGGGGCTACTTTGATCATTTGAAAATTGCTATAAAATCGATATTATCCATATCCGGTGAATGTTTGGCATGTAGACGCAAAGGCGATTGACGAAGACATTGATTGGAAGCAGTAAACCAGTAAACGTAAATAAAAAATAATGGTTTTGTCATTAAAACTACTTTTTAAAGTCACCCCGTAAATCAAAGTCACCCCAGTTGACTGTATTGTTGTCTGATTAAAGAATTACCTATATAATTATATTATTATTACATTACGGGGCTAACGTCACGGCTAACGTGTCAAACTGATCCACCGCACGCCGCAGAGTAATGCTACTGGAACAATTTTACTGGAATAATGTGAACCAGGCATTAGTTTTTTGAAGTGAAAACTTTTCAGCGGCGTTAGGCACTGTTTGGGATGGGTAAAAAACTCGCGTCAAACGTAAGACAGAGGGAGAGTTTAAGTACCAGGATATCGTGATCCTCTAACCCCCGGGCCACATTAGCGGGCGAAGGTTCGTGCCGCGTTGTCGCGATAAAAAGTTCGAGTTCATGTAGGCCACACTTGACCAAATTATCGCGATAAAAACTTCGGGCGAACTATGTCACGCAATCTGATTTTGGCGGGAAAATGAACCAAGAGCGCAAAGAAACAAAAAGATAGAGGAAGCGTTTGCTTTGTATTGTTTGTCTGTTAATAATTATTGAAACTTCACTTGTCAAAATTTACGTAAATTTCAGAAATTTCAAAGTACGAAGTGTTAGACACTTGCACGAACAAGAACTCTGTCGCGTTAAAATCGTTTGATCTGCGCTAGATACCGACAGGAGCCCGAACACAGTTCGAGTTCGCCCGAATGATTCGTGATAAAGCGAACTGTCTGTCCACACATGCCGCGATAGGGCGAACCTTCGCCAAATCCCGCTAATGTGGCCGTAGCATAACTAATTTTGAAATACGAATGAATCGCGTTCGATTTTTGAAGTGTTTTTTTGTTGAGTCGTGGAGCAAAAGTACTATATTGCATTAGCACGTTGTTATAGATCTATCAATATAGATTTTAGATTATAACATTAAAATCTAATCTAAGCTGCTGTTTTCACTTCTGCCGGCACTCCCGGAGTGCTACCCGTCGCTTTTCTTTATACTGTCCGTGTCTAGTTTTAACTTCATTATCAAATTAACTTTAAAAGCGCTTACTTCGTAAACCATAGTTCGAGAAGCTGTCTCGTTTGCTGCCGCAGCCGTCCCCCGAGGCTCTCTAGTCCAGTATGTTTCCCTGCGTATCCTTATTACAAGCAGTGAAGTGTCGGATATTTGTATCCGTATCCGCAGGTATTTGAGGGCAAAGGAATTTCATTAAATGCAAGTTATAACTCACATACACGTTATACCTACTCATATACGTTATGTTATTTATAATCACCTCTTTTTTTCATTAGACTATTTTAAGATTTTAACAGACTTTAATTGTAAAAGACATTAAAATTACATTGAATAAATAAATGGTCATTGAAATCTGTTTAAACCGATGAAGATAATAGAGGGCGATAGACAACTTATAATATAGTATTTAGTGTTTTTTTTTTCTGTTTTTATTTTACCTCTTTTTTGTGTTAAGTGTTTTTTGTAAGATATGCAAATAAATGAACATAACTACAATACAATACTTAAAATACCTACATTAAAAAAAACGAATTGAGAATCCCATCCTATTTTTGAACTCGATTAATTAATTCATTTAATTAAGTTTCAATTCAAATTACTAGGTAATTCTCTAAACTGCAAATACGATTAAATACTAACGCCATCTACTGACAGAACTGGCTAGGGCTGTCAACCAACACGCTATACGCTGAACTACTCTCTTCTAGCAGTTAGTCCGGTGAGGTAGTTCGCATTTTATAGCTAAATGTAAGGCCTAAGTGGACGTTCAAAGCGGAGCGTTCGGCGGGGCGTGCAGCGTAGCGGGCACCGGCACGGCAAAGGGCTCTGCAGCGTCGACTCAGGCAGGACACCAGTGTGAGTTTCATTTGCTTAAGAGGGTGCATCCGTGGTGAGCTCGCAATGTCGCATTTTTGGTGATTTTTTGCGATTATTTCACAGAAATTGAATGAAAGTATCAAATATCCGTCTGTAGTGCACTTCGTTTTTAGTGTATTAATGTGTCCAATCCTAGGTTCCCGAACTTGTGACGTGCGGCCGACATACATCGCGTTGCGTTGCGAGCCCTACTAGTTGCCAGCAGCTTTCCGGCAGACTGCGCTTGAGGGGTGGGGTAACTCGAATCGGTGCGGGGCGGAGCGTGGCCATTCTGTACGTTAGTACTATTATATATTCTGTGCTCTTAACATACACGCCGCACGCCCCGCCCCGCCGCACGCTCAACTCCCGCTATCTCAGAGCAAATAAGTAGGCTTATTGTCTAACTCGCTCGCAATCGCCATCTTGTTCATTTTGACAGTTCATGTATGGGCTGACAATTGGCATCGGAATTAACTAATTGTCACACACATTCATACAAGAACTGTCAAAAGGAACACGATGGCGATTGCGAGAGAGTTAGACAATGAGCCTAGTTAGGGTTGGAATTATGTAGTTCCATTTTGCGTCGTTGCTTAGTTCAAGCTCAATTCCGTATCCGTGATTTTTACCCCAGCACATCACTAATTATAATCATGTAGGAAAAAACATGGCGGCGTGTCCCGGGGCGGTATGAGCCTGTACGTGGGACGGTAAGGTCGCCGGTGGCCAGTGATTATAGTTACTTGCGTGCCGATTGGGTAGGTAATTACTGGTATTATATCTACTGTGCCGTGATCTGTTTGGAATACAGAATATAAAATAACTTAAACTAATCTAAGTTACTAACAGTATATGTCTATCGCAAACTAAACACTGAGTAGAGAGAGGGGGAAGGGTCTGTCCTAAAAACGACTAGCGCTGTGGGTTAGAATGAGAGAGGGAGAGCCAGAGCAAGGGAAGCCAGACAGACTGGCGCCGTAACGCGTTACGTTACGAAGCGGTTTACCCTCCCATAAGAAGTGACTTTGCAATGAATGAATAAATAAATAAGTTATCACTTCAAAAAGAAAAAACTGTAACGGCGAGCCAAAGCAAAGCAATGGCATGGATTAGATGATCAATATTATCGTGATACTGGTATGTCAATATAGGATCGTGGTTTTCAAAACGACCGCATTCGCTGTGATACGAATTAATATTTTGTGATCTGGATCGCGATATACGCGGATCACATGATTATATTGACCGTCTGCATGCCAATAGGTATAACTAACGGACCAGTATAAAGGTGGAAACACATTATTAACACGCGACGCGACCCGATGCAACGAATGTATGCGCATGGCGTCGCGTCGGATGTTCATAGTGTGGTTCTGGTTATAGAAAATATTACAATTTGATTCGACTCAAAAGTCAAAACGACTCAAAACGACACGTGTTAACAATGTGTTTTTATCTTATGGATTAAAAAACAAGCCTTTATAAATCGAACGAGGCGGTATAAATCCATTCACCATCAAAAATGGTGAAACACAGACACCAGACAGTTCCAGACAGACATAAAAGTTCGCATTACTATGTACCTAGGTTAAGACAATTGGAAACTATATCTGTTGAAATCAAAAACCGTGTACCACAATTCCAAAAACGTTTATCTCCAACGTGACAATCACATTTCACTTGCGACACGTGAAGCGCAAGGCAACGAGCATAAACTTAATTCGAGTTGAAACATTGTAAAAATAAACTGGAAATTTCGACAGCCTCAAGAATCCTGCCAGTAAAACGGAATGATGCAGCAATCATTTTGTTTAATGCTGTCATTTGCCTTCGCGTCAGTTCCGGAGATAACAATCGGGTCGTAACAATGCACGTTTCCCGCCAAAATTCGGCCATTTTGTGAGAGTGATTAAGTTACGCGGCGTTTTGTTTCTGCTTCACCTTTTTAGGTTGTTGCGTTTCGTTAATTTATTACAATTTTAACATCCTTATTAAATTTTATAAGACGTAAATAATGGTGTTTTGTAATATGGTTTTATTAATCAGACAATGCAATTATCTTTTGACTTTGTAAACAGTCCTGGAATGCTGTTTCCAGCTTACATTTTGTCGTATAAAAATACACTGTAAAAAACAATGACAAGAAAATTAATTAATTTATGTTGCTCGACCCAAATTTTTCGCAGTCTTTTTCAAATAAGTTTATAAAATTAAAATAATTTTAACACAAAGCCGTTCGCTACAGTTTCATTTTTTATATTACCTCTAGGATGTATTTTGGGAGCTAATTTACTCTTCGTATATTTTAGGCAATCAACCGGCAAATTATAGCTTCTTTAGCCATTTTAATCTACGAAAAATAAGATCAGGATCATTAGCTCTTTGGTTATTAGCGTGGGCGGTCAAAATTGAATTTAGAATTCAATTAGGATATTCCACTGGCAACATTATCCGTCAGAGCTAAGCATATGCTAGCTTTTTCTTTTTTGTTGCTAGATTTTATCTCAGCGGCCAGCCTTAGGCGAATGCGTTGTTTTTTTACCGAGACGAGTTTTCTGTTTTCGATTAGTTGCGGCTCCTTGGATGGATTTACTACTGAAGTTACTGCATTCTGCAATTTTAGTTACGATGTTTCTAGTTAGTTACGACAGTTCACTTAATGTTTCTTTTGCATTTGCAATTTGAATATCTGACGGTTTTCTTTATACTAAAAATAAAAATATAGTGTGTTTAAAAATAAATTTTACCTACATCGGTATAGGTAGCCACACATACAAACACTCGTACGCAGCTTCATAAATACTGAACAACAAATTATTGCGCTTTCAAACTAATAAGAGTGTGATAAATAAAAGGCGCGAAATGAGCTCATTAATCGCTGCGCGGGCGCGTATCGTAATTCGAACTGTCATCTTTAAGTGGCGCTGCGGTCGCGTTCTTTTTTGAATTTTAAGAGGAGGTTTATTGTACCTGCATAGAAAGTAAAGGTATTCGTGAAATTCACATTTTTTTTTAATTTCGGCTTGGCTCGGGACGATGGTTTATAACCATGTCCATGGTTATACAGCCGTAATGTCAAGTTGACTAAATCAATTTAGTGACCTGAAACAAAACCAGAATGCTGTGTAAATACCTATGGTTTTGGATGCTAATGCAAATTCCCACCTCTAGGTACTTACAGTTGGCTATAAGCAACTGTAACTCAAGCAGTACCTAGATAGGTAAACATTATTTTCTTCTTCTTCTTCTTTAGATGCCTCTCCGACTAGCGAAGGTTGGCAGTCAGTTCTGAATATTTCTCCCTGTCTCTCGCGAGGCGAAATAGATGGGCAGCTCTCGCGATGCCGGTCCACTCCCGAAGATTATTTTCTTAAGTTTTTCTAATATTTGGCAGATCAAGCTCTTAGACAAAAATGTAGCGTTGAAATTTGAAAAATGTTAAATTTGGCTGGTTTTTTTTGATAAGTATATTAAATTATTAGATATTTAAAATGTCATTAAGCTGGCTTCAAGGCACGTGCCATAATGACTATTTTTAACTTAATTATTGTGCAAAAATAATTTCTCTAAGGCTGTAATTATTACAGTATAAAATAAATAGGGTTACCGAGTTCTTAGTAATGTTTAATGCATGAAACATTTTGTCGCTTGCACGTCTTCTTAAACGGCGCGGCGTTGCGGTCGCGTTCTTCTTTTGAATTTAAATTTTTAAATAGTGATGGACGACGCTGCACTGACCGAAGTGGCCAGTGACCGAGTTGGCGGAATTAGGCTGAATGGCGTCACGCCTTGGTCTTAAGTATTCTTAAAAAGGTTATTTCTGTTGTACCTATTTAACAGTTAATGCTGTTTGTAATTTTGGCGCTAAACTTTTAATAAGTAATTAAATTTTTAACGTAATACGACTTCCAAGTTTTCTTCCAAGTTCCGCATTGCCTTAATAATTGAAATTAATTTACGGCAAAATTGAAAAGAGACAATGTATTTTTCAATAAATTTGCTCGAAAAATTCACTTTCAAAGGATGTATACATGGCTCGTAAGTTAATTTTACCGCACTAGTGCGATTTTTTTACAGTTTTTTTTAATTGCCCATTTTAAAAGTTTACAAGCAAAGAGTATTAAATGACAAAAATATCGGCTTATACGCAGAAAAATTTATAAATATACAAAACTAAGTAAGTAAGTAATTTTATTGTAATTAGTATAAACTGTAATTTAATTATCTCAGATTTTAATGATTTCCACCTTTTATTTATTCGAAAAGATCGTAGTGGCTGAACGCGTCGAACCTTTGCCTGATAATTTTAGTTAACCTAATTAAAAACAAAACTTACGCATGCGCATTACGGTACACGGACGCGCCATTTTTGTAAAACTTTGCGTTGTTTTGTGTTGTTGATTATAGTGTAAAAAACCAAACAAAATGAGTTCTTCAAGTGATGAAGTCGACAATAACATGGAATTAACTCCGCCCGATATTTTAAGTAAGGCGCAAATCGCGCAAAATAGTCTTTTGCCATCAAAATTTTGGGAAAGGTATTTATTCTTCAATTTTGTGTTATTATTATTAATTAATTAATTGCCTATTTTCTCACAAATGTATTGAAAAACGTCGTATGATACACGGTTGGCAAGGGTTTACAAACTCGTCACGATGAAAACCCTCGCCTTGGCGGCTCGGGTTTATCAACTCGTCAACTCATTTGTAAAACCTTACTTACCAACCTTGTATCACAAATAACTATTACGTACATACCGATCTAGTTGGGTACTAGGACATACCAGCAATTAAAGTAAAAATTTAAAATTGTCTCTACAGAGGCTGTAATAAACGAACCGTAAAAATCGGTTTCTCACCCGAAACTTTATTACCGTGGCTGAATGTCGACTGACCCTTGCTCCTAATTCTGTGACGGGTCAAACGTTTAAAAAGTATGTCTTAAGTACTTCATTTATTATACTCTACGTCTTGCGCAATTTGACCATAGAATATAACAATAAGGAGACAAAGAGATCTATGAGTATTTTATTATTGAATGATTTAATGAAAACATTGAGAAACGTTGAAAAGATTGATGAATGTGGATGAAGCGAAAGAGGTATGTCAGGATCGTAGCAAGTGGAACAAAGTAGCCTCTGCCTACCCCTGTAGGAAAGAGGCGTGACGATATGTATGTATGTATTGAAAAACAACTACGTGGTAACCCTGATCAGTGTAAAAAATTGTAAAGATTTCCCTCCCAATTCATAAACACTTGTTAAACTTCTTTAGTTTAACAATAGTTTGTTTTATCTGTCACTTTGACATTTAGCTGTCGCCACACACAGACAGACTAAACAGTTTTATTCTACAAACAGAATCTGTAACTTTTTATATCAAAAGGGATTTATTAAATAGCTTCATTCACCTGCTGAAACCGGAATAATTTAAGAACATTTTATTTCACATCTTTTATTGAATTAGACGGAGATTTGCAGAGGTCGATTTCTAGGGACATTTTAAAATAAAACCTATTATGTAATTACTACCTACCGTTTTAGTCCATGCGTTGTCTATGGTACCTCTATAATTATACCCTTTGAATAGCACATGAGATGAACCAAACCCCAACGCGGGGTAATTGAAACTCGTTAATCCCAGACGATGCAACAGTTCAGTTGGCAGCACTGTCTGTGATTTCGTTTTGCAGGACACCTACTCTGAAGTTGGAAATTTGAACTAAGATTTGTGCCGTACCGCTCCCACAAATAGCCATTAATTGGAGAATGAAGGAGATGGTATGATACGAATTTTCAATTTTGGAGAAAACTGCTGCGCAGAAACGCTTGAAATTTACCCGTCGAATTGTATGAATATATATTGAAAGTGAACGTGTAAAAGTACCATAATTTCCTCATTTAAAAGTCGTGTCAATATACTTTTCAACTTTGCAACTCACTGTTCACTTTAAACCGATACAAAAGTATTATTACATCACTTTATGAATGACGAACCCGTAAAGTAAACATCCTCAAAAATATCTCAATAATTGACAAGCATAAAGACGCTACATTAAAGCCAAGATGGCCGTTCCCGACACCTGCCCGCAATATGCCAACATGAGCAAATTGGCGCGTTACCACAAAATTTATTATGTTGGTACTGCACGTTTGTTGTTTTTGGCGCGTACTTTACTTTTTTATGGGTGCGTTCTTTATTATCATTTTCGAGAGGCTGGCATTATGATGTGGGGGATCGCAGAATGGAGTGATGACTGATGAGTGATGACTAATATTGTGTTAACGTTAACAGGATTCTATTAATAAAGTATATTAGAAATCGAAAAGCTTGCGGGTTGAATCCATTTCGCATGCATACTCTATCGAATTTGATGTATAATAAGTACATTTGGTAGATGCGTAGCCTAAGACTAAGACCGCAGTTTTTTGAAATGATAAACTTCTTTTGGGAGGGTAAGCCGCTTCGTAACGTAACGCGTTAGCGTTAGCTGTCTAGCTTCCCTTTCCCTGACTCATACGCCAGTGGTAGGCAAGCTCTTCCTCTGTCACTCTAATCTAACCCACAGCGCTAGTCTTATTACGGACAGACGGTTCCCCCTCTTTTTACTCAGTGTTTAGTGTGCGGTAGACATATACTATTAGTAGGTAACTTAGATTAGTTTAAATTATCACTTCTGTCGGTCGTCCTGAGACGCACACGTTTCTTTTTTCTTGGAAAATGTCTGAGACGCTCAATTCCGAAAGGGATTCAAAAAGAAAACACTTCATGAGAGTATTTTTAGAATGCGCAAGAAACCTGGCAATGAAAGTATTAACGGCCAACGCGTGTGGTCGCCCAAAATAAGCAATCGTAAAAACGCCTAATTGAGTCGAAGTCGTAAGCGGAAAAACGTTTCGCGGCTTTTCTCTGTATTCGGCGTTGCCAACATTAAAATTAGAAATAAATCTTGGCTGTCAAATTTCAAACGTTCCTTTCCTTGTTATTTATTATGTGCGTCGATTCATGAATGATGGTTAAAAATTATCACAGCCTTAAGACGCTTGTAATGCCTGAAGAAATTACTTAAACTTGCCTTCTCTTGCAAAAAAATTTCTATCTCGAAGTAGGTAAGTCAAAGAAGAAAATTAAAAAAGTCATTGATTCAAACCCCATCGTATGTTTGCAGTCCTAAAAATTCTAGTTAAAAATTGGTTGCCTGTAAAGTCGGTATACGGGCGAAAGTTTTACGTGACAACGACTTTGAGTGGTAAAATAATTTTAATGTGAATATTCATTCGTATAGTAGGAAGAAGGACGTGTAAACTTGTATGCAGGCGCCTAAGCGAAATAGAAGCGCAAGACATGAACCGGTGTGTATGCCTATCTCTCTCACTCTCTCTCTCTCGCTCTGTCTCTCTCGCTCTTAGGCGGGCTAACTGTGCTCGAGTGGAAGGGACGCGTGCCTTTCACTTTTTATGTCTGTCTCTCTCGCTCTTAGGCGGGCTAACCATGCCCGCGTGCCTCTCACTCGCTCTCATTGTGAGCGCATAACGTGAGCGGAGCGTAACGCAGTTTCTTGAAGTGTCACCCGGCAAACCAATTTATAAGACGTTGTCACGTCAAAAAAATGAAAAAAAAAATAGTCTTAAATCATGTATTTATATACTTATACCTAGTTTTAATCCACGTCATTTTCTTTAATAGGTACTTTCTTAAAAAGTACCTGAAGTCCTGTAAATGTTACGGATGTCATAATAATGCAAATGTAAACAATGATTTGTGTTGTTCCAGGTACGACGACGTGATGAAAATCGAAAACAAAACACAAAACCTTTTTCTAACCTGAAAAAGCGTATTCTGATGTATACGCTCTGATCCGACGAATGCGCTGTAATAATAGAGAGTTCAACGGTAAGTTTCTAGTTTCTACCATCCACGGCGATCAACCTACATCCTATTCAAGCCAAACGGTTGAGATAAACTCGGGTTCGCCAATTTACAATAGCACAGCCTAATAAACTTTCTCGAAACACGTAGTTCTACCGTTCCACCGCAACTCCTGCCATTCAGCACCCGCCATTTTCTCATATCTACGCTGAGACAATGGTCTTATCTATACAGCCGCGATACCCTTCATTGACGCCATATTGTACCATAGACAATAACGATATAACTCGTTATGTTGGCCAACGTTATTTAAGCTTTAATTTGAGTCCGTATGGAACTTGTGCCTTTTGTTCTGTGCGATGTTATTTTGGAATGTTTGCGAGATGTTATTTAGGGCTGTTTCGGATTTATAAGGTCTTTGGTTATTATCTTGACGTTTTAAAAAACTGAACGGTTGTCAAAGCAGTTTCATTTCGTAAATATCCTTTTTGGATGGATTATAAAAACATATATAGCGTCGTACCCCCTTATTCATAAACGCTATAAAGGCTTCTGCTAACTGAGCAATCGTTTGTCCTTATCTGTAAAAGTTAAATGTCGAAGTGACGGATAAGGACAAACTATTGCTAAGTTAGCAGAAGCCTACAGAGCGTTTATGAATAAAAGGGTTAGACGACCTATACTATAGTCATGTTACAATACAAGTTGTCCTGATCCGGCCATTTAAGAGGGTGCATCCCTACTGAGCTGGCAATGTCGCATTTTTGGTGATTTTTTGCGATTATTTCACAGAAAATGAATGAAAGTTTCATATGTCCGTCTGTAGTGCACTTCGTTTTGAGTGTATTAATGTGTCCAATGCAACGATTAATCGTGATGGACTTTTATTTTCGTATTAAAGGGATAAAATAGTATATCTCGTTTAATAAGAAAATAAAAGTCCATCACGATCAATTATGGGGGTTTCTATCGTTTGCCCGAATTTCATATGCCATAAATGTATTGTTTGCCATAATGATCATTTGCCATAACTCTTTTTTCTCTTTATTTGTTAATTATTCAGGATTGTTATGAAACAAACCTAACCTAACCTATAGAGTTCTACAGGATTGCCATTACAATGCTCCTGAAAAAAATACGGTTTTAGAGAAAACAAGGGTTATGGCAAATGATCATTATGGCAAACATTACATTATGGCATTTGGAATTCGGACAAAAGAGGGGCTCCGAGTGAGGGTATAACTTGGAATTTCGGGCATTTTATTTTCTATATGGACATACCTACTATAAATGCTTTTTACTTTTTATCAAGTTAAATTAAGTATTCTCACACAAACAATGGAGTCCCATCTCATTTCGACTACAATGACCATGTCACGGTACATACAACTCGCCCCGAGCCGGCCATTCACAAACCGCCCGATAGCATCTGTCTTTGTCTGTTACTTCGTGTAATTAACCCTTTTCAGTATTTTCGCTGTTTTACGAATAATTAATTAAGTTGAAATAACACACGGATGTGTTTGAACGAAATGTTTTTTCTGTTTGATAAGTACATACATGAATAAACCAATATATAAACTGGTGCGTAAAAGCGTATAACGGAAAACGGTTAAGTACAAAGATATTTTCATATATTTTTTTTTTCCAAAGCACTTTACGCTTAAAATTACGCTGGTTACGTGGAGTCGTGGACATAAATAGTAGGTTCCCTCATTTAATGGCTACTCTATTATGTAAGAAAGATTCCAATAATGTACTGGTTGAATAGTATAGCGGTTCCCTTATCTCTACTCTATTATGGAAGATTCTATCACTAGATATAATCTAACTCTGCAACTCATTCGTGATATATCACATAAACTACATAGTACCTGTTTTTCGCGATAGTTTTTGTTACTACAAGAATTATACATTTTTCTTTTTTATATACCAAAAGGAAGATTAACGAGCAACTGGGTCACCTGATGGTAAGTGATCACCACTGCCCATGGATACCCGCAACATCGAAGAATTGCAGATGAGTTGCCAACCTAGAAGGCTAAGATGAAATGCCTCTTGTGCCTGTAATTTCCCCGTCTGTCTTACTCTCCACACCGGAACACATCTGTGCAAGCACTGCTGCTTGGCGGTGGGATTAGTGAGTAAGATGGTTGTAGCAATCCGGACGGACCTTGCACAAGGTCCTACCACCCGCAAAATTCCATGTAATTATCGAACCTGCAGGCTTATTGTCTAACTCGCTCGCAATCGCCATCGTGTTTATTTTGACAGTTCTTGTATGAATATGACAGCTAGCTGATTCCGATGCCAATTGTCAGCCCATACCTACGACATCATATTTACGAGTATGACACTGTAGAAATTGGTGTGAGCAATAGCACGAAATGAACTTCGAATTTCAGAACGGAAGAACTTCGTTCACGTTTCACGCTCTCTGTCAAATAATCGTATGAATTTACAATCAATCCATTCGCGAATGAATCAGTGATTACCGCTTGTTTCCGATTGGACAATAACCGCGGCTACCGCATTGCCAACATGACGCGCCAATTTTAAGGCGCGGTGCACACACGCTAGTCATAGACAATGCTTTAGTTTTTTTATGATAGGGTATGTACCTAATGTTCACGTGAGCACCATCACCCATACAGACCCGGAATATTAGATGATTGGAGTTATTAATGCGGTAAGCAGATTTAATTTTTTAACCGACTTCAATAAATGTTCGACTGTGTGTATTTTTTAATGATTAATAAGGTTGCAAAACTTGCAAACTTTAATAAACTTTATGTCTGAACCTTAACAGAATTAAAGGCAATTGATTGAAAAGTGCACGCAAATGCTAACCTAATCGGAAACAAACGAAAGGTATTCTGCCTGAAACGCGGTAAATACTATTGCGTGACTCCGGCGTGGAAAAAGGAATTGATTTTATATTAAAAATGCTGTTGAAATTAACGAAAACCACATTAAAATATCTAGACAAGTTAGCACTTAGATCTGATCAAAGACAATACATAATATAATATTACATTTAAATAAGGTAGGTACGCACGTTCATTAAGAAAAAGTTTAAGTTAAATTGGTACTGGCAGGTTGGACCATTTAAAATTCGAACTAGCCGTTCAGACAAAAACAAAATGGCACCCGGAGAGTTGAACGCCGTTTTTTCTAAATTTAAACGGCAAATGCCGCGCAAATAAAACGAAATTTGAACCGTTCCAAAATCGAATTATTGCGAGTTGCGACGTTCGGAAATCAAGTCACGGCGCGCTTCGTTAGGCCGCTGCACGCGTGAGACACAATTTTATTGAGATATTTCAACAATTTTATATGGCAACACCTGGTATTATTCTAGAGGAGACTTCGAGTTATACTTAGTACAATTTAGGACTAGAGTGACTTATTTACTTACTGTTAAACCAATTTATTATATGAAACAGTCCATGAGACTTGATCAATAGAAACCATTACTAGAAACTAATACCGATAATAAGCGACTTCAAATGTGAATGAAATATAGTTTTTGAACTGATATTGACAAAATATGAATATGATCACTTAAGGATTTAAGCCGACCCATTCTAACAAAATAATAATTTTGCGGATTGGATTGCAACACTGAAGTTAGTCGTGCTTAGATGTGAAAATAAATACCTAGACACAGAAACATGATGATTTCAGCCATAATTATAAAATTTAATTTTCGAATTGCAGTGACCGAAAAGAATTTATCTTTAGATTAGGTACTGCAAACATGTCTTCATTTTCCTTTATAAGTAAGTACGAGAACAGAAAAAGACGAGAAAAGAGATACCATCACAAAAAAAAAACTAAAAAGTGGCCTTATACTTCCTAATTATTCGATTTTCGAAATTCGTTTCATGCCGTTCCGCTCACACTAAAGGCGGAACCACATTATTAACACGCGACGCGACCCGACGTGTCGACACCCGACGTGCACCGTCCACATAACCAACACCCGATGCCACGACACGCTATCAATTTCTTTAGCTGACAGCTGTGGAAGTGTGTAGTTCACAAACACATGCATACATTCTGCGAATGTTCTCGAACAACTGACGCGTGGCATCGGGTGTTGTCCAGAACCACACTGCGCGTGTTGCGTCGGGTGGGGTGTTTGTTTACCCCCACCATCGGCGACACGTCGATCTGGCCCGTCTGGGTCGGGTGGCGTGTGTGCGCGTGGCGTCGCGTCGGGTGTTGACAGTGTGGCTCTGGTCATAGAAAATAATACAATTTGATTCGACTCAACACGCGTCGCGTGGCGTCGGGTGGCGTCGGGTGTTAATAATGTGGTTCCGCCATAAAAGTCATATTAATTTGAGTGTGAGAGGTATGGTACGATACGAACTTCAAAAATCGAATTTCGAAAAAAGAATTGAAATTTTACCTGCCAGTGCGAACAACAAACGATTCGGTTTACGTTTACGGGCTATAGGCCGAGTTTACACAAGCGGCAGTAACATAAGGCAGGGTTACACGTTGTTTATTTCTTGTCGTGTGCTGCACTCGTGGCAGGCATTATGTACAGGCAGGTACACAAGCTCGAAGTAAAATTAAAAACAAAAAGGAAAGCTCATCTGGTTTTGTGCTACATTGCATGAGTAACTGGCTTATAGAAATCTCCTTATAACTCAAATTAATTATCTGACATCAAAGCAAGATTTTTTTAAAGGAACCTAACTAAAAACTTCTTTGGGAGGATCAACTTTTTCTTGTCACTCGTTGCTATGGTTACATTCTCCTGGGTCACTCTTTAAACCGTAAGTTTATGGGTTAAAATTTTGTAAAACATGTGTTTTTGCGGTAGTTCTAGGGCTCTTCTATTAAGCATGTTAGTGTAAAGAGCCACAACATTTCTTCTAACAAACTGTACTACTTTTGTCCCCTGGCTGATGGGACAGAATAACAACAAGAAATTGTTGATCCATCCATTTAGCTCTAATTTAAACTTATTTATAAACGTAACACAAAATTTTGAAACCAAATTTGCTAACCCTTCATTTATGGTAGCTGCAAAAAAACTTCGTAATCCGCAGCTATTACTATAGTTTCGAAATACTCTGTCTCTGTCTTTCAATTGCGAGCAACTGCTACTTGTATTACAAAACACAACTGCCACAAAAGCTGTATAACAATGAAAATAAATAAACATGTCTGTATTCATCATCCAACTTCATAAATTACCCGAACCAGGCCGCCATAAATTTCAAAGAACGCAGGTAAATTGTACAGTTAACGCCGTCGCTGCACCTCGTAAATTGTACACAAACAATAAATTAGGGTTATCACTCGTGTGGACGACTGTACAGGTATAGTGAGCGACGAAAGTGATTGCTTTTGTGATTTATTGCAATAATGATCGCATTCGTGGTAATGTCGCCAAAACACCCATTTCGTAGTAAAGCATACATAGGTACCTACATACCGTCACGCCTCTTCCATAGGGGTAGGCAGAGACTATTCACATTCATCAATCCTCCGCCGCGTCTGTCTGTCTGTCTGTCTGTCTGTCTGTCTGTCTGTCCGTGATAAACTAAAAAATAACTGGACGGATTTTCATGCGACTTCGACCAATAGATGGTGATCCCTGAGGAAAGTTTAGATAGTTTGTGCGTGTGTGTGTGTGTGTGTGTGTCTGTGGCATCGTGGCTCTCAAATCAATGAACCGAAATGACTTTTTTTCAGTTAGTTTGATGAGTATCAGCTCTAAATATTCCAAAATGATGTAACTAAGGCATTTTTGCGTAGGTATTTTTTTATTATTTTATATACATCTTACTTGTTGTGATATTGTGAGTCACAACAGACAGAATTTTTAAATTGGCTGCACGAACACGATTCCATTTTTAACAAAACCTTACAAAGACACAAGTGACTTGCGCCGGCGACTGTACAGGGCAGGTGAACAGTTTATGGGCCGTAAAGTGCCAAAATAGAAGCGGTGGCGTGGGGTCAATGGGATGTTCCACCACTGGGCCGTTCCACCACTGGGCTGTTCGAGCTACGGGACTAGAGCTTACAAACGTCACTCAACGAGTGTCCCGAACTTAAATCCCATCGACGACAGAATAGCCTAGTGGTTAGTGACCCTGACTATGAAGCTTGAGGTCCCGGGTTCGTATCCCGGTAGGGGCAGACAGTTGTATGATGAATACGAATGTTTGTGCCCGAGTCATGGATGTTATGTGTATTTAAGTATGTATTTATCTACATTATACAGGGTGCTGGCTTTGGATAATCCACAATTGCCTTAAATTTTTCATCGGTCGGGCGTATTCCTTGGCTCGTTATATGATAACCTAAGAAATCCAGCTCGTCCCTACAAAACTCACTTTTATCGAGATTGACAGTTATCCCGTTCTGACTCAACCGCGAAAAAACAATCTCTAGATGCTCGTAATGCGTGCTTTCGTCTTCTGACGTTATAAGGCAATCATCCACGTACACGAAAACGAAATCCAAATCCCTGAAGATAGAATCCATAAACCTCTGAAATGTCTGACCAGCATTACGAAGCCCAAAAGGCATTTTGGGAAACTCAAATAGTCCAAATGGAGTAATGATTGCTGTCTTCTCAACATCCGCCACTGGAATACAATGATACGCCTTTCGAATGTCAATTTTACTGAACATCCTCTTACCCTCTGTGACGTATGTAAAATCGAGTAGTCTCGGAAGTGGATATTTATCTGGCACGGTTACTTTATTCAACATCCGATAATCACCGCATGGTCTCCACTCCCCATTCTTCTTTTTGACCATATGAAGAGGACTCGCCCAAGGACTATCTGAAGGGCGACAAATGCCCAAATCCATCATTGCTTGAAACTCCTTCTTTGCAATATAATGTTTGTCGGGCGGTAACGGCCTCGCCCTTGACGAAATCGGGGGACCCGTAGTTATAATATGATGCTCTACTTTATGCTTCGGTTCTCCCTTCAACGATGACGGACGAGTTATGTCGATATATCTTTCCAACATCTGCCTAACACGGGGTTGTAAATCCCCATCAACCGTTCGCACTGTTTGTTGACTTGCTTTGACCATAATTGCAGGCGTTGAAAGCTCTGTAACTCTGTCTATCAACTTGCGACTATATATATCTACCAAAATCTTGTGATACTCCAAAAAATCTGCTCCCAAGATGGCTTGCTTAACATCTGCCACGACGAAAGTCCAAGTATATGGTCTCCGGAGCCCGATATTCAAAATTAAATCCTTTTCGCCATATGTGTTGATCATTGTTCCGTTCGCCGCGTACAACTTATATTTCCCATCTATCGGTAACCTAGCAGCCCCCCGGCTTAGCACCGATATAGTTGCTCCCGTGTCAACCAAAAAACTTATACCACTTTGTCGGTCGGTAATTGTAAGACGGTTAGAGGGATGAATAGCACAGAGTTCCGCCGTATTCCGCGCTAACTTCAGTTTCCCTGACTGAGCACTATTTAAATCCTTCCACGCACATGGCTTAATACATCTTTGTGCACTTTCGCGAAACCTTGAATGATAGATGCAGAATCGATTCCCCCGTTCTCTTGACCTTGATCTTGATGCAAATCGCCAATTCTGCTGACGACTGTTTTGACGGCAATCCACTCGCCCACTACGTAATTCGTTTATGTCGAGTTGCATTTGCGCGAGCTGGGTCGAAACGCTAGCTAAGCTACTTGTGACGTCACCTGCCTTGCCGCCTTGCCCGCTAACCAACGCTACTTCCGACGTTTTAATGCTCTCAAATATTCTGTCTGCAACCTTGCACAAATCGTCTATGGATGTTTTATCCGAAACAGCCAGAACCGTACTCACAGCCGACGGAAGATGCCTTAACCACATGAGCCGAATCGTTTCATCATTCACCGATTCCCCGGCCATATTCCGCATTTTGCGCCACAAATGCGACGGCCTCTGCTCTCCGAAATCAGCCGTTGACAAAAGTTTCTGGAACTTGATCAGCTCTGACTCCTCATAACTATTGATCAACCTCTCCTTAACTGCTTCATATTTCTTCTCACCAAGAGGGCTCGCAATAATATCGCTTATGTGCTGAATCTCTTCCTTTGCTAACTTTGATATAACTAAATTGAACTTGTAATCATCACCTTGCTTCTGCGGAGCCACGATCGCTTCAAACTGAGTGAACCATAATCCCGGTAAATCCCTCCAAAACTCCGGAATACGGGACGCTACCGACGCAGAAGCAACCTCCAAACTATCAGAACTTGCCCTCGAAGCAGCTGCTGCCTTCCGCGGTGACATCTCGATGGTTATTGCAGCAATTAAAAAATGTTGATGAATTTGTTCGTCGCGGGGTCACCACTTTACCAGCAAGGTTGACGCTGGTAACTATTATTGAGGTGGAGACAGAAACAACTTTTGCAGTCCATTTCAAATCTGGTTTTTAATATAATAACTCCATGCTTATATACTAACTTATAAACCCTACTACAGCAATCTTCCTATCGACAATCTAATCATCTCAACATGACCAATCTATCACAGGAAAACACGAACATATATGTTTAATTAATGTCACGTATAATGACATGCTGATAACCATGTGACATCCGTCACATCAGATACCCCCTAACAATAATCCACTGGGGTATATAACCATAGCTACAGAAGCTAAAAAAAATATTTAAAAAAAAATTGAGTAATTATTTTTTATATTTTCTATGGGAATGATTACAGTTAATACTACCATTCCTATAGAAAATATAAAAAAAATTACTATTTTTTTTTTCAAAATATTTTTTTAGCTTCTATAGCTATAGTTATATACCCCAGTGGATTATTGTTAGGGGGTATTTGATACACCCTGTATGTATAAGTATGTTTATCCGTTGCCTGGTACCCATAGCACAAGCTTTGCTTAGTTTGGGACTGGCTCCTATTGCGGTGTAATTTTGTCCCATGATATTTATTTATTTATTTATTTATCGAGTCTCTATCATCGAGGGAACAGGCGAAAATCTCCGAAATCATGTTATAGACGATGCGGCTAGCAACCCATCACTATTTTGATTCCCCTTTCCACCTATACGCCCACAAACATGCTAAAGGCCTTATACAATTTTGTAACCTAACCTCTGTCTACCCCGTAAGGAGTAATGTATGGTGTATGTATGTGTGTAAATTCAAAGGATAACTACTTTGCTAGTTTGCGATATAGTAAGGTCTCATGCGAACTAAAGTTTTACCCCCTTATTCATAAACGCTCTATGCTTCTGCTAACTTAGCAATCGTTTGTCCTTATCTGTGAAAGGTAAATGTCAGAGTGACAGATAAGGACAAACGATTGCTAAGTTAGCAGAAGCCTACAGAGCGTTTATGAATAAGGGGGTTAGAGATATGTAGTCGTTCCTGGGGCTTACCATAACGTCTTAATGCGTTTCAATTCCTATCCAGTTTAGGTTCGCTCGCTGTCAGATCCATACTAAAAATAGCAGCTAAAACTGAGCCGGAATAGAATCGCATGAAACAAAAACAAAACGGAAAGAAAGAAAGAAAGAAAAACAGTTTATTTATGTCAATCACAACATATTAAATAAATAAACACATTAAACATCAGTTAAATAAATTGTCACAAAATGGTCCCAACTCAGCATGTGCTGGCCTTGCAGCCAGCGCTGGTCTTCCGTTGAGACCATAGGGTGATACATACATAGATAGGTACATTGAAAATAATGATTTGTTACAAATAATATAACAGCTAAAAATAAACACTAAACATAATACAACATAATTAGATTTGGTTGCCTGGGCACAAAACCCTTTGTCTTTGAAAAGGAAAAAATAAAATTTGAACAGAAATAAGCAAAAATAAGCATAAACATAAATTAATCTACGTTAAATGAATGCGAATACATTATTTATTATATTTCAATTACTCAAACAAACATTATCCCCTCATATTTATTTAAATTACGTTTAATAAAACTGGTACAATTTGTTGGAATTTAATAATTTGACGGCGCTTTGCGTCCGCGTCGGCCATTAATTAATTTCTCATGTTGCATGCGCCATTTTGTTTAAACGAAACATATTCATTTGATACTGTAAATTTATACCGGTCTACGGTGATTGCTGGGAAACGTTGCTTGTTTTTATTTATTTTTATACATAGGGACATACAAACATAATAACTTTATTTCAAAACTAGCGACCCGCCCCGGCTTCGCATGGTATATTATGCATGTATTATACATATAAACCTTCCTCTTGATTCACTCTATCTATTAAAAAAACCGCATCAAAATCCGTTGCGTAGTTTTAAAGATTTAAGCATACAAATAGGGACATAGGGACAGAGAAACTAAATTTGGACCCTTAGGTATGGTGCCCGTACATAATTTACATAAATCACGTCTTTATCCCTTACAAGGTAGACAGGGCCTAAGGTAACAACCTAAAAAGCATAGGGCGCCTAGATGGTAAAAGTCCATCGAGGGAAACGCCGAAAATCGTAGGAAGCATAACTATTTTGATTCCCTTTTTTCACCTGTTTTGTTTTCTTGTGTGAAATAAACATCCTACTAATATTATAAATACGATGTGTGACGATGTGACGATGTGACGATGTGACGATGTGAGTGAGTGAGTGTGTATGTTTGTTCCTTCTTCACGCTAAAACGGCTGGACGGATTTGGATAAAATTTGGAACGAAGATAGCTGGTACACTGGATTAAAACATAGGCTACTTTTTATCCCGGAAAATAGCATAGTTTCCCGGGGGATAGCCATAAACATGTCAATTGCTAATTTTAAGCAGACGAAGTCTAGATCATAATTATTATGTGCATATTATTATATCAGCCATTAAAAACAATATGTGTCGGCAAAACATAAAATGAACAAAGTCTCTTCAAGTTGCTAGAACTGGGACTTACCGTGAAGTCTTAATGCGATTCAATTCTGACTCAGTTTAGGTTCGCTCGCTGTCAGGTCCATACTAAAAATGACGGCTAAAACCTGAACTGAGTCTGAATAGAATCACATTACTTAAGACGTCATGGTAAGCCCCTGTATACCGTTTACAGAGCAGTCGCGGGTGATGACAGTTATTTATATGTATAAAAGGTTACTTATATAGCTTATAGCGTACAATACCAAATAGGTTCAATAATGAACCATTCGAAATACTTTGTATTACAATTTCACTGTCCTATCTCGTATGTGTTGTGCATTATTTTGCTGTTATTCGCGTAATAATTATAGTGTTTCATCTATCTCAAAATGACGAGCTATCATTGAGGCCCATTCGTCCCACAGATTATAAACAATGTCGGCGTAACAGTGTTGCCAGCTATAACGCGTAATAACCGATTATTACGTTCGGGTCGGATTCGGTGATTGGGTGCGAACGGCGACCGGTCTTGACGTACTGGCAGGTTAAGAACTGTTTAAAAAATTACAGTGGTTTTTATGTTTTTTTTTGGCGAACAGAGGAAGATCGATGGCTCATTTTGAAACAGACTGAAGATTTTTATGGAATGATGCCTAGATTTCTAGGATGTATGTTCAAGTTGCCCAAAACAGTTTTTGACCAGGCTTAAATTAGAAAAAATGGTATTTATTTAACGTTAATAGTAGGAAAAAAGGAATGGAAAAAAAAGGAAAAATAACTGATCTCTGTCGCTATGATTAATATATTGTATCTGATTTATATGATAGTGATTACACTTAATTTTTTCATTTCACTCAACACAAGTTCCACTAAATTAAATACAAAAGCCAAGATATTTAAAAATTTGCACAATAAGTTCATACCTACTTAAACTATTTAGCATTTCTTAAATACTTTTTGTTACGACATTACCTCGGTACATTAAGCTTACAAATTACCATTTTTCATGGCAAGTTGGGCATAAAGATCGAAGCTATTATTAAATCGACTGTTCATAATTCGACTACGTACCTAATTTAAATTCCATAACTATGTTGAAAATTTCAAACTTTTTTAAATTCCCATTAGGATCGTGTGTTCAAAGTTGACGTGGTCAATATTCTGCATTTCTACAGTATTTTAATTTTGTCATGACTCTTTTTACCTTATTCCGGGTTCCGTACCTCAAAAGGAAAAAACGGAACCCTTATAGGATCACTTTGTTGTCCGTCCGTCCGTCCGTCCGTCTGTCAAGACCCCTTTTCTCAGGAACGCGTGCAGGTATCAAGCTGAGATTTATATCAAATACTCAGGTTCACTGCTCCTTAGAGCTGTGAAAAAATCAAACTTCTAAGCCAACGCAATCAAAAGATACAGCCGTTTATGCCGCAAATTTCCGCAACTCTCAAGGGAATCAAAACCTAAAGGGTACTTCCCGTGAATCTTGAAATTTGGTATGAAAGTAGGTCGTATAGCACAGATTAAGGAATAATTGCCAAAATGGCAAATATGTATGTATGTCTGTATATATCAGTGACCAATATAAAGTGACCCCACACTGCGTACATTTTGCTTTGGAGCAGGGCTCTGCTTACACTGGTTTATAGATAATGTAACGGAACCCTCGGTGCGCGAGTCCACCTCGCACTTGGCCGGTTTTTTTTATTTTTTATTTACGTATGCTTACTCAATTAATTTGTGAGGGGTGTTCAAAATTATCAATTTAATGTTATAATTATAACGCGGACGCATTCGAGGCGTTTTTCGTATCCAAAATTTACAATAGAGATTCAGACATTGCACAAGATCCTACCACCCACAAAATTCAGCAATATCAACAGTTGGTAATGTCAGTAAGGAGCGGAGCTATGCTCACTTGTTCAGGGGGGATCATGAATAACCCATGCTCGAGCCGCGACCGCGGTCCAGATTAAGAAAACATTACGAATCTTGTTCAAAGTTCCTCAGTCTTGAAGGTATAGTAGTGGTGTGAGAGCTGGAGACAGAATGCTGCTGGTAAAGTACAATATTATTAAAGCTTCTGCCCGCGACTTCGTCTGCGTAGAATTATACATAGAAAACTTCCTCTTGAAACACTCTATCTATTAAAAAAAAATCGCATCAAAATCCATTGCGTAGTTTTAAAGATATAAGCATACAATAGGGACGGACAGACAGCGGAAATGTACGATGAAGAAGAATTGTACGCGTCCAAACTTGTGGAGACATGCGACAGAAAAGTGGGGTTATTTTTAGGGTTCCGTACCTCAAAAGGAAAAACGGAACCATTATAGGATCACTTTGTTGTCCGTCCGTCCGTCTGTCAAGACCCTTTTTCTCAAGAACGCGTGGAGGTATTAAACTGAAATTTATATCAAATACTCAAGTCTACTGCCCCTTGGAGCTGTGAAAAAATCAAACTTCTAAGCCAACGCAATCAAAAGATACAGCCGTTTATGCCGCGAATTTCCGCAAATTTTCGAAACTCGGAAGGGAATCAAAACCTACAGGGTAGTTCCCGTGAACTCAGAATCTTGAAATTTAGCAAGAAGGTAGGTCTTATAGTACAGATATAGGAATAATTGCGAAAACCGTAAATATGCATGTATGTCTGTATATATCAGTGACCAATATAAAGTGACCCCACACTGCGTACATTTTACTTTGGAGCAGGGCTCTGCTTACACTGGTTTTTAGATATTTATAGATAATGGTACGGAACCCTCAGGGCGCGAGTCCGACTCGCACTTGGCCGGATTTTTTTACTACGGGATCAGCAATCTCATTTTTTCTAGTTTATTATATTCATTGTGTGTTTTTAGTTTTATTGGATGCATTTTTAGTTGATTTAACTTAGTTCAGCTGAAAAGAGTTTATTTTTATGTTTTGACTGTTTTGTTTTTATTAAGTAGGTAATTAACACCTTGACTATCAAATCTGCCGGATGAAATTACCTAGAGGACTTTAATAATTCTCAGTTTTGTTACATACCTATCTACTAAAAACTAAGTTTTTATCCCTTACGGGGTAGACAGCCTAAGGTAACAAGAGCTAAAGGCCACGTTTAGCGTGGGGGCGTATAAGTGGAAAGAGGCATCAAAATAGTGATGGGTTGCTAGCCGCATCGCCTATAACATGATTTCTAAGATTTTCGCCCGTTCCCTCGATGGGCTTTTACCGTCTGCACGGGAAGAGAAGCTGCTGGTACATGCTTTGGTTTCTCTTGATCTGAGATCAGCGTTGAAGGTTTTTTTAACCCAAAAACTTAAAAAATTAAACTCAACGGTATTTTCCCGCCCTCGCTTATTACTTGTCCGGTATCGATAAATGCATTTATTCCCCACCTCTGTAACCGATGGATAAATATTGCATGAGCTTTCGATTCAGCTTGTCGCAAATTTGTCGCGAACTATTTTATCGACAGGACGATATACGCGTGAAGTGGGATAACGGCTGGTTCCAGTGTTGACATACTTATTGAAAACCTTAAATAATGACCTGTTGTATGTGATGAATGACTTTCTGCCAAGTTTCTTGCGGCGCATTCTTCTTGGCAATGATGGTCTTTCCGAATGCGCTGGTAGATTCAAAAAAAGACATGTAAAAGAGCCCTCGGCGGCCTATTTGCAAAATAAACTTTTGACTTTTGACTTTGATGTCTGTATGCTTAGTGTAGGTTTTCGGCCGCAAAATACGTCTCGAACGCGTTTGCGTTAAAATATCAAATACTATGAGTATGAGAACAGTTTGTAGCCGTTTCGATCCGCAAGTGGCGCTGCTAATTCTTCCATAGTTGAGACGTTTACGTAAACGCGTTCGAGACGTTTTTATATGTGAAAACTTACACTAGAGGCTCAGTATGCTTAGTGTAGGTTTTCGGTCACAGAACACCGTCTCGAAAGTGTTTGCGTTAAAATGTCAAATACTATGAGAACAGTTTGTTGCCGTTTCGATCCGCAAGTGGCGCTGCCAAATTTTCCATAGTAATTGAGACGTTTACGTGAACGCGTTCGAGACGTTTGTTCGTGTGAAAACTTACACTAGAGGCTCTGTTGTATGTGTGAGTAGTGTGTGCGAATAGACAAACTGACGTTCCAAATTAGAAAAATTACTTAAGTTCCATATCAGTTCTGTACACTACGTATACTACTACGTACAACTGGGGCCTTACCATGACTGAACTGAGTCGGAATTAGGACGTCATGGTAAGGCCCCAGGTTATTTGAGTATTTAGCTTTTCACCTACATCTAAATAGTGGCGGGTTGATTCTGGAACTTGATGGAACACGTGTTTACTCGCGATGCAATAAAGGGGTGTTGGTTTGACGTCTATGGCTGACTGTGGCATCGTAGCGCTCAGATGGAGGGACCGATTTGGATGTGGTTTTTTCATTCGAAAGCCAGTTTCCTTGCGGTGGATCTGAGCTATGTTAAGTAAAAATCGGTCCGCACTTTGAAGAGTGTCAGCTCTTTTCCAAAATGATGTAAGGCATTTTTGGCATATACTTTCTTTATTTATTTACCACGTCATATAAAAAAAACAATTATATATTTTCATGAACACAAATTATTTACCTTGCTACTCCGCTCAGCAAGGTAAATATTTTGTGTTCATTAAAATGGACCTCCGCAAAGTACCTAACGCCTGCTAGCTTATTACGTAACTCGCTCGCAATCGCCATCGTGTTCATTTTGACAGTTCGTGTATGAATGTGACAGCTAGGTGATTCCGATGCCAATTGTCAGCCCATACATGAACTGTCAAAATGAACGCGATGATGATCGCGAGCGTGTTACGTAATAAGCCTGCTGATTCAATAAAATCTAACTAATATTATAAATGCGAAAGTATGGATGGATGGATAGATGGATGGATGGATGGATGGATGGATGGATGGATGGATGGATGGATGGATGGATGTTTGTTTGTTACTCAATCACGCCAGAACGGCCCAACGGATCTGGATGATATTCGGCACATAGATAGAGAAAAGTCTGGAATAGCACATAGGCTACTTTTTATCCCGGGAAATTGCGTAGTTCCCGCGGGATAGCGATAAACGAATTCTTTGCAGACGAAGTCGCTAGCAACAGCTAGTATTTTATATATTTTCATCAGTGGAAAGGTTCCGTTACCCGGCCCTTTGAAAATCAATAGCGTTGAAACTAAAACCGATAAAAATAAAAACTTTAAACAAAATACCATCAGTTATAAAATCGTACAGTCGTCGTTAGCTCTCGCCACATCGCAGATTGCCTCACAAATTGATATACCGCCATTTTTCATCGCGACATTGATTGACAAATGAACTCGCTCTCGGCCAAAATATTTGCCCACCGTTTTTTGCGATAGATTGGTCGAGGTTTTTTGAGCCTGCGTGAAATGTGGTAAAGTGAAGTTTACGCAGAAAAGGTCTAGTTACATCTAATATTATAAACTAGCTTCTACCCGCGACTTCGTCCGCGTAGATTAGACTTACATTAGCCAGCTGCGACCTTTGGTACGTTTATCACTATCGCGCGGGAACCATGCAATTTTCCGGGATAAAAAGTAGCCTGTGTTAAGGCGCTGTCAACAGCAAATGACCTTGAGCAGCGCCACTCTTCACACATACGGTTCGCGTGCCTGTAAGTGAAAGAGAAGAAACTATTCCGGCAGCTTGGCGCGCGTCTAAAATCTTGCAAATAAGACACAAATAAGAAGAAATAAAAAAAGTATGGATTATTTGTGAAATATGACTCGTTAGCCGTGTAGATATGAATATGTTGACTTCATGTTTTTAATTGCAGACCCATACGTCGAAAAAGTAAAGACATAGAACCGTTTAATGATGATTTTAAGACCAATCTTTGCAATTATTTTCTATCAAGCCGATTTTGTTCAATTATGTATCGAGTCCGTCTAGCGTGTTTGAAATATGATGAAAATTAACATTTAATTTTTTTTGTATTTTTTTTGTGTGTAGTTTTTCTTAAAAAAGTGCTTAAATAACATCAATTTCAACAAAATTAGGTGTTGTCAGCCTCTTAATCTAGGGTACCAGCTATCTCCTTTCCAAATTTTATCCAAATTCGTCTAGTCGTTTCAGAGTGAAGAAGGAACAAACATACACACTCACATCGTCACATCCATCCATCCATCCTCACAAACTTTCGCATTTATAATATTAGTAGGATGTGAAAGTGTATGTATGTTTGTTCCTTCTTCACGCTGAAACGACTGGAAGGATTAGGATCAAATTTAGATCAAAAACCGCTGGTATCTTAGATTAAAACATAGGCTACTTTTTATTCCGGAAAATAGCACAGTTTCCACAGGATAGCAGTAAGCGAATTTCTGCGCAGATAGTAAGTAAGTAATCTTTATTTGCAACTAGCTGTTGCCAGCGACTTCGTCTGCAAAGAATTCGTTTATCGCTATCCCGCGGGAACTACGCAATTTTCCGGGATAAAAAGTAGCCTATGTGCTATTCCAGACTTTTCCCTATCTATGTGCCGAATTTCATCCAGATCTGTTGGGCCGTTCTGGCGTGATTGAGTAACAAACAAACAAACATCCATCCATCCATCCATCCATCCATACTTTCGCATTTATAATATTTGTTAGATTAGTAGAGTCGCGGGCAACAGCTAGCTATGTATAAAACAGACATAATAGATCCACATGCTCAGTTGTAACTCAATTTACGCCTAAAGTGCATGTCTCTCAAATTCCGCGGCGTAACTTCCACCAGTCGTAACTTTACCAGTCGTAACTCCCACCAGTCGTAACTTCCGTCACAGCCCCCCTTCAATAAGTCAGGGGCACTCAACCTTCTGAGCGATGCGTCGCGGATTAATTAAATTAATAAACTCGTTATCGGGAGTGTGGCAATTTGGCTGGGTTGCCAGAGGGAGATTCTATAACATACGACGGATTTTGCTTAGATACAGTAGGCTTATTGTCTAACTCGCTCGCAATCGCCATCGTGTTCATTTTGACAGTTCTTGTATGAACGTGACAGCTAGCTGATTCCGATGCCAATTGTCAGCCCATACATGAACTGTCAAAATGAGCACGATGACGATTGCGAGCGAGTTAGACAATAATGATACAGGTGTGAGATTTATATCGAAATTTATGCTTGCCCGACTTTAATAGTCTTATTGACCTAAAGCCGACCAGACAGCAATCGCCGCAGAGCAATCATATTTATTTTTTATATGACAAGGAAGGCAAATGAGCAAGTGTGTCACCTGATGGTAAGCGAACTCAACCACCCATGGACACCCGCAACACTATAGGATTGCAGATGCGTTGCTAGCCAAGAGGGCTAGGATACAATACCTCTTGTGCTAGTTATTTCACCGACTGTCTCACTCTCCACGCAGGGACAGAACAGTGCAAGCACTGCTGCTTAGCAGTAGTTTCTTAAGTTGTTAGAAAATTATCAGGCTTGCAACACAGTCCTCTGTTAATTCCTTAACGTAGTCAGTTAACGCCTGCTAGCTCGACGTCTGTAGGCACAACTAAGATCGAGTCGAGCTTTATCGAGTTTGTGGTAATTGAGTCAGGCGTTATACGGAGGTCCGTATTGAGACTAAATCAGTTGCATTGTCTTCCCGTGACCACACGTGCAAGACAAAGACAGCCAAGCCTAAGCGAAATATAGGGTCTCTTATAATTGCACCACAATTTTCGGGTGGTTGGGTTAGTTTAAGTTGTTTTTCAGGGTTTTCGCAAAACCGTTGCAGGATTTATGAGACTGTTAACAAACTATTGAATAAATTAAAAACGAATTAAAAGATAGTTGTTTCTATAATAAAATTAAAAAAATGCTAGTAGAGAAATGTTACTACTCCGTGTCTGATTTCTTAGACGATAAATTGTAACATGTATAAATAAATAAATAAATAAATATTATGGGACAATTGACACCAATTGACCTAGCCCCAAACTAAGCAAAGCTTGTGATATGGGCACTAGACAACGGATAAACATACTTATATAGATAAATACATATTAAAAATCCAAGACTCGAGAACAAACATTCGTATTTTGATACAAATATCTGCCCCGACCGGGGATCGAACCCGGGACCTCAAGCTTCATAGTCAGGTTCTCTAACCACTAGGCCATTCGGTCGTACACACGTATACCTATTACCTACCTGTTGGTTGTTATTGTACTACCTATTGCATTGCTATACCCCACCGGGATCCATGTGAAACTTCTTTCTTTAGTATAGTTACCTACCAACTTTGTAATACCTTGTGATAATAAGCTAAATGATTAATGAGTAAATATCTCTTTTTTTATCCTGTTTAAAATTGGCTTAATTCGGGACTGGGTTAAGTGCTGCAAATCGTCCCATGATATTAATTTATCCGTTGTCTTTGTTTATTTTGCCTTCACACGCTCCTGTCATGAAGACACTTGGCGGGCATATAAAATCATCTACAATGTAACAGCCACTTGAGTTCTAGTGTTCTTTGATCGACCTAGTTACAACTAAGTGTTAATGCTTCTTTAATAAACGGCCGCTTCGTAATAATACTACACTGAAGAGCAAAAATAATGGATCACTTTTCATACAATTTTCTATGGGAAACTACGAATAAATGACTTCTGACTAAACTTACGATTTTTGCTCGTGAATCAATGACTTACGATAAACAATAGACTCCCAATCACGCTCAAAAACTGTCGGAAGCAAAAGTCTGCACGGCGCGTCTATTGTGCAGAGTTTTGGTTCAGTCGTGTTTAGGGCTTGGTATTCGAATATTCGAATATTCGTATTATTCGAATATTCGCCTCATTTATTATTCGAATAGTACTTAGAGCAGTATTCGAATTTTCTGAACTTTTCGAATACTTTACTTTCGTCCATGAAGACGCTAATGGAGGGCGCTTTAGTAATAGAGGAACCTTCCTCTATTACTAAAGCGTAAACTCTTCGATATGTGTATTCTTCCCATCCTAACCTACGGAGGTTAAATTTGGTCACTAACTGAAGCTCAAAAGTCCAGGCTCAAGGTTTGCCACCGGACAATGGAGCGCCGAGTTTTAGGTGTTCGTATAAATGATTGCATCAGAAACACGGATCTGCGCTCAAAAACCCGAGTCACGTCACAGTCTACATCTGTAGGGGTAAATACTGCTAGGCCCAAATGGGGCTGAGCTTGTCATGTCTGCCGCATGGATCCAAAGCGATGGGCCTTAATCGCTATACCCGTTGGGTTCCGCAGGATAGCCATCGAAGAGTAGGCAGACAGAAAGAAGAAGTATTTTGTCAAACAGCTTGGACTTTATACGGCGTTATTTCTAGCAAAACAAAACTAGTAAGAGTTCATGAATTATGGCACTTACGTCGAAACACCGACTGACGAAAGTTTTGAGTTCCTCATTAAAGAACAGTGCATAATCGATTCTTTAGGGATTTCTAAATTAGAGTTAGTAAAAGTTTCACAAAAACAGATAGCTTTATGAAATCTACAAATTATGTATGAGTAACTTCCATGGTATATAGTCTGGGAGCAAAGAAAAAATATATTATGTAGAAGTATCAGTTGCTTCTCTTCCCGCACAGATCTTAATGTGCATTGAGGATCGAAAATCGTAGGAATCCTTTCCTCCGATATGCCCACTAATCATGCTAAAACTAAACATGGCCTTTACGTCTTGGTACCTTACGCGCTGTCTACCTAGTAAGGGATAGAGAGGCGATTTATGTATTTTATGTATGTGTATGCAAATTATGAGCTATAATACATTATTTTATTCTATTGATATAGGAAGTATTCGAAAACTTCGTAATATTCGAATATTCGAATAATAAGCTAAGAAACTATTCGTAATATTCGAATAGAAAATTTGGACGAATATTCCAAGCCCTAGTCGTGTTTCGACCGCGCTTCGACAACAATGTCAGTACTTAGGTACATGTCTCTTTCGCACCGTAATCTCAAACACTTGAGAACAAGAGACAGACAGGTTTCCAGCGCGTGGCGTCGTGTTATTACTTCTCACGATCGTATGCAATTGACATTAAACATTACTGCCACGAAATTAGGTGTTAATTTGAACGAATATGTTAATGTTATCTGTGTAAGTTGATGTGTTGACACACACAATACATAGACAACGCCGCTCGGACGTTTCTTGAGGCACTTTTGTTTGCGATTGGGAGTCTAGTTGTTTATCGTAAGTCAATGTCGTTAGTATATTAAAATATGAAACTACTGTGAAACTCAATCATAGTTACACAAACGGATAACTCACGTACAAAATTCGAGTAATGCTCGACATGTTTCGAACTAATTCGTAGTCCTTCCTTGCTGGCTTCCAGGGGCCTGAGCATGACGTCTTAATGCGATCCAGTTTAGGTTCGCTCGCTTTCAGATTCATACTAAAAGTGACAGCTAAAACCTGAACTGAGTCGGAATTAGGACGTCATTGTAAGGCCCCAGCGTGAAATGGGAATGTATGTAGTACCCCATGAATGTCTGTCTGTACGTGCGCGGCGGCTTCCTGCGCTACTTGGGCGGACGCGCGTGCGCACGCATAATGGTGGCGCGGCGCTCGCGCCATCTGTCGGCGGTCGGGTGAACTGGGGTGGGATTCTGTCACTATCCTACTATTATTATTATTATATTATATTATATACTATTATAAAGGCGAAAGTTTGTAAGTATGGATGTATGGATGTATGGATGTTTGTTACTCTTTCACGCCAGTACGGCTTAACGGATCTGGATAAAATTTGGAACAGACATAGTTTATGATTTGGAATAACACATAAGCTACTTTTTATCCCGGAAAATTGCGTAGTTCCCGCGGGATAGCGATAAACGAATTCTTTGCAGACGAAGTCGCGGGCAACAGCTAGTTAAAAAATACTATTATTATGTAGTAGGTATTTAAAAAATACTAGCTGTTGCCTGCGACTTCGTCTGCAAATAATTCGTTTATCGCTATCCCGCGGGAATTTTCCGGGATAAAAAGTAGCCTATGTGCTATACCAGACTTTTCTCTGTCTATGTGCCGAATTTCAACCAGATTCGTTGGTCCGTTCTGACGTGATTGAGTAACAAACAAACATCCATCCATACTTTCGCATTTATTATATTACTTAGATGTACCCAGTGATACATCGTTTTTTATCGAAATGGGTTAGTGGGTTATTCTTCCTTGCTGGTCTGAGAGCAAAGAAAAAACATAGAATGTACCAGTTGCTTCTCTTCCCGCGCAGATGGTAAGCCCATCGACGGAATGGGCGATCTCAGGGATCATGTTATAGGCGATGCGGCTAGCAACCCATCACTGTTTTGATTCCCCTTTCCATCCATAGGTACGCCCACAATCATGCCTCACATAGTGCCTCGCACCGTATTGCCTTAGTTAAGTATCTATAAACGTCAAAAACTCAACAGGTCAACTGGAAGAAATCCCTTTTAGGGATAAGGCCACCTTTGTGCTTTTGTGTTGTCCTGTATCCATCTTTTTCACGTGTTTTATGTACAATAAATAGTTATACATACATTCATACATACATACATACATACAAAAACAACCGTTGTTTACATTGCACAATAATTTTCCTGTATCCCAAATTATTATCTTAACGACCGGCAGATCAAACAGAAATTAATTTTTCACCTGTTAACCTCAAAAGAGCTTATCTGTCAAACAAACTCTTCATCAAAACCGAGGTTGAATATAAGTCTGTCTACCGGCACAGCGTAATAATGTTTAACAGTAAGCCAGCTTTTATCTCCACGCTAACTGCTTCTCAATTCGCCGAGCCCACTGAGAGCTTATTATTAGTTTTCTGTTACAACAATCAGTATAAGAATAAGAGTGTATGTCCGTCCCTATGTATACTTATTTAATTATATCTTTAAAACTACACAACGGATTTTGATGCAGTTTTTCTAATAGATAGAGTATATTCAAGAGGAATGTTTTGTATGTGTATAATTCTATGCAGACGAAATCGCGGGCAGAAGCTAGTTGATGTATAAAAGGTGCTGCTAATTTTCTCATAGAAATTGAGATGTTAAAGAAAGAAAAAGTTTATTAGTGTCATTAAAAAGCAATTAAAAACAAATAAATTATTAACTAATAACCCTACAAACAAATATACAAATAAATTATTAAATAATAAATAAATTAACTAATAAGAAAGAAAAAGTTTATTAGTGTCATTAAAAAGCAATTAAAAACAAATAAATTATTAACTAATAACCGTGTTTGAGACGTCTTTTATCTATACTAATATTATAAAGAGGAACGATTTGATTGTTTGTTTGCATTGAATAGGCTCCGATACTACTGGCCTTATACTCCGAAATTCGATTTTCGAAGTTCGTTTCGTGCCGTTCCGCTCTCACTAACAGTCATTCAATTTAGAGCGAGAGGGACGGTATGACACGAACTTCGAAAATCGAATTTCGGAGTAGCCCCCCTGGACCAGTTTGAAAAATTCCTTCACCGTTAGAAACTACACTGCCTTACCCATTTGATTCTACACAGCCATATGTCAAAAATTCTAGACGGCCGAGTGTTCTCACTAGTTGTTGTTATTACGCTGTGTGCTGGCAACCGCGTTTCGTATCCGGACAAATATTTAGTCTGATACCAGTAGAGTACAACCAGAACAAAGGAGTAATTTTTAACGGACGTGTTGACGGCTGTTCTACAACAGATCAGTGATGACGGCTTAAGAGGATAACAATAAGATTCATAGCGGACTGCTGTCTGTCTGCACTATGTTAAGCCTAGCAAGAAAAATCCTGCAGTGTTGCCATTTAGCGATTTAGCTAAAAATGAAGACTTTCTTAGATTGTAGGCAGTTGGGTACTTTATTGTGCAGAATTATAGGAAAAGGCTAGTAAAATTCCCTTTGGGTTGCCTTCTGATATACTTCACGCCACGCCACTGCTACCCGGTGTTTTTTTTTATTGGAATTCAACAAAAACGAAGGATCAAACCTTCACATTTGTCCTACCTACCAGTTTTCTGTATTGTTTATTATATGGTGTTCAAAGATTCATTGTATTGTATTGTATGGTAAATATTCTCAAGTGGATCCTCTTAACGGTCTCTTGTCAAAGTTTCGGGCAACAGATCACGCGATGACAGCTTAACGGCGCGCGCGCAGATTCGTTAGTTGTGGCGGCGGGATGAGTTGCCGAGTGTCATCGAGTAATTAGGACTCTGAGATTTTGTTGCTCGGTTTTTTAAGAACAAGGAAGGGAAACACTGACAAATTACAGACACACGAGGTATTCAATCTTAGGTTTTTAGCGTAGTCTATGCCTGTGCAATCCCCTTCTTCTGTTTGTATAGCAAAATAAATGAGGTAAACAAATTTGACAAGTCTTTATATCGAAAAACTTTAATTATTACGCTACGCTATCAAAAAAGTTCATCTAGATAATAGTTAGGTACACGGAAAAAACCATTACATATTTTGTTTGAACCATTATGTATTTTAACCCATTATAGAGGTGGCGGCACGTAAGTCTACCGTGGAGTACGCCCGCCCGCGTCCCCTGCACTCCCCCGCGGTACCTTATTTTCGACTACTGCGCATCAACGGTCATCGCTAGACTTACGTGCCGGCACTTGTACATTTTAAACTTTATGTATTCTGATCCCCTTCCGTCTTTCGAATGTCCGTGTTTGCCACTTACCATCAGCCACCCGTTTGCACATTTGCCAAACTATTCAAAAATTAACGTTCCTTTCTCTTCCAGAATGCAACTGCAACGGACACGCCCGCCGCTGCCGCTTCAACATGGAACTGTACAAGTTGTCTGGGCGCGCCAGCGGCGGGGTCTGCCTCAAGTGCCGGCACTTCACCGCCGGCCGGCACTGCCACTACTGCCGGGAGGGCTACTACCGCGACCCCGCTAAGCCCATCACGCACAAGAAGGCTTGCAAACGTGAGTACTTCAGTCACTAACTCATCATCAGTTGGAATAACGTTGAAAATACCAGCGGTGGGCTGCCTCAAGTGCCGGCACTGCCACTACTGCCGGGAGGGCTACTACCGCGACCCCGCTAAGCCCATCACGCACAAGAAGGCTTGCAAACGTGAGTACTTCAGTCACTAACTCATAATCAGTTGGAATAGCGTTGAAAATACCAGCGGTGGGCTGCCTCTAGTGCCGGCACTGCCACTACTGCCGGGAGGGCTACTACCGCGACCCCGCCAAGCCCATCACGCACAAGAAGGCTTGCAAACGTGAGTACCTCAGTCCTGACTCATCATTACCATCATAAGCAGGAATAAGTAGCTTTAAAAATTCCCATGGCGGGCTCTGCCTTAAATGCCGACCGGCACTGCCACTACTGCCGGGAGGGCTACTACCGCGACACCGCCAAGCCCATCACGCACAAAAAGGCTTGCAAACGTGAGTACCTCAATCACTTAACTCATCATCAGTTGGAATAGCGTTAAAAATGCCAGCGGCGGGGTCTGCCTCAAGTGCCGGCACTGCCACTACTGCCGGGAGGGCTACTACCGCGACCCCGCCAAGCCCATCACGCACAAGTAGGCTTCCAAACGTGAGTATCTCAGTCACTGATTCCTTATTACCATCATCACCAGGAATAAGTAGCATTAAAAGTTCTCGCGGCGGGGTCTGCCTTAAATGCTGGCTGGCACTGCCACTACTGCCGGGAGGGCTACTACCGCGACTCCGCCAAGCCAATTATATACGCACAAAAAGGCACGAAGTTTGTCAACGAAGTCAAAAGCGACGTATATTATTCTTGATATCGAACCTATTTCACCAAATAATTGTCAAAGAAAAAATATGGAAAAAATACACACAAACCAAGTATATTTGAACTTTCTTCGAAACATTTAAAAACACCCAATCCTCCGAAAGCATAAACAATCAACGTTGTCCAAAAGCGAAATAAATATAATTAAACCGTTGAGCATGTTTAAAAAACCTTCAAAAGAAACATTAACTGAATGCCTCGAATTCACGCTTCAATAAAACTCCGTATCGTCCATAAAGAAGGGTATAAAAAAAGTTTTTTATTAACTAAAGTACGTTAAAACTCTGTTACTAAGTAAGTGAAAGTTTCCCGACTCCATTTCAGTTCCCAAAGGGCAGTTATGTTAAATTAAAAACACGTTTTAACTTCAGATGTTAACTTTGCATGTTTAATGTTCTTTATTACAACTATAGACTGTAAAACCGGTGATGTATTGTTTTAAAAAATGTTTCTTCAGAACTTTACTACAATAAAACTTAAAGTATAAAAAGATTAAATATTAAACATGAAACTTACCGATTAAATTCATAATCCTACTTCCTACTAATATTATAAATGCGAAAGTATGGATGGATGGATAGATGGATGGATGGATGGATGTTTGTTTGTTACTCAATCACGCCAGAACGGACCAACGGATCTGGATGAAATTCGGCACGGAGATAGAGAAAAGTCTGGAATAGCACATAGGCTACTTTTTATCCCGGAAAATTGCGTAGTTCCCGCGGGATAGCGATAAACGAATTCTTTGCAGACTAAGTCGCTGGCAACAGCTAGTAGGTAATAAATACTTTTCGAAAGCCAAATATAGGACTAGCTGGGAGGCTCAGGAGGATCAGATCCAGCTTGCCAGGAACAGTCGGAATCTTTCAGCCGTCTTCGTAGAAGCCGTTGCCCAGGGTGGACCTCGAGGAGGTAGATTCTGACCAATTACCACCCCAGGTAATAAATAGAAAACAGGTACAAGTAATTCTTACTAATTACTACCTGTTGCCAGCGACTTCGTCTGCAATGAATTCAATTATCGCTATTCCGCGGGAACTACGCAATTTTCCGGGATAAAAAGTAGCCTATGTGCTATTCCAGGCTTTTCTCTATCTAAGCACCGAATTTCATCCAGATCCGTTGGGCCGTTCTGGCGTGATTGAGTAACAAACAAACATCCATCCATCCATACTTTCGCATTTATAATATTAGTTAGATTATAAATGCGAAAGTAACTCTGTCTGTTACGCCTTCACGCCTAAACCACTGACGTACATAATTAATGCAGAATATATACTTAACTATCAGCATTAGTTTTTAAGTCTGATTCTACGCGGACGAAGTCGCGCGCAGAAGCTAGTTTCTCATAATAAAACGTGAAGTCCAAACAAATCTACGCAGACTTGCAAAAATAACAGGTCACTTTTTATACAAAGTTTTATGAAAAGCGACCCTTTATTATTGCTCGTGAGTATTATATTACATTATAAAAGAAATCACACTCCCACACCCCAACTGAATCGACGAACCATCGTCAGCAAAACAAACCGAATAAACCGAATAAAAACTAGAAAAAACAAAAGGCGACCGCAGGCCATTTGTCGGCCTCTGGAATGGGATGCACCATAAAAATATCCCGGGAAATAGTGCGGGAAATGGCCGGGATAGGGGCGGGATCACGCCCTCGGGACCAAACAGTAGTTTATCTGAAACACATTGGGTTTTGCCGACGCTACCTATGCTTTCATTGGTTTGCTGATGCCTATGTTTTTACAATATCAGGTGTTTTTACAAGTTTTTTATTAACTTGCAATGTAACGTAAGTAGGTATGTTTGTCCGGGTGTAATCTTGCAACTCAATGTTGAAGCAGATATCTTCAAACGATTGCGCTGAAATTTTGCATACTTGAGTAAGTCGGATGACAATACAATAATCTGGTATTACAATTCTGGTGGTTCTCTTCAACTCCTCAACGGTTGGTCCGATACTTAAAATTTGGTACACTTACGTCGGATGCAAGTTACAGTCAACAAAAAGTACAGTCAGTAAAAAAATGAATTTTTGGGTTAGGTTATTATGTACTAGCTGTTGCCCGCGGCTTCGCCCTATATCACGTATTTTTTATAATGTTGCAGAAGAATTTCCCCTTGACTTAATAAGCACAACTTTAAAAAGTATTTGCGAAATCGATCCAGCTTTTCACACGTGATGCCGTGACCAAGGGAATTAGGGTTTTATTAATTTTGTTAAGTGTTTTGATTGTTTTTGATTGTTTTTAATTATCCTACCTACTAATACCACTTGTTATTATTTTTGTATGTAAGTACTTAACTAACCTCTATGGATTCTGTCCGAAATAAATGTTTTTTTTTTTATTAATCAATTTCAATGCATGTTAAGTAAAAATACTATGAATATCGATCAATATATATTGAAACATTTGTCGACTATGATTCAAAAATCCTGAAAAACTTTTTGACCCACATCACATATAGGTATGTAAGTATACCAAACTAACATGGCAAGTTAAGAGGTATTCCGAACACGCGACTTCCAAATTAAATTTTCTCCCAACAAAAACTTGCCGAAAACGTAACAGTTTTGCCAGTATAAATATAACGAAACACCCCAAAGGTCGAGTAAGTCAATCGGCAGCCGGAACTCAATTACCGAGGCCCGGATTCCCCCGATTTTCGGGGGAATTTCGGGTCGCTTTTATGAGGGTCGGGGACTTTGGAATTATTGCGGTGGCAACACCGGATTGGGTGCTTGAGTGTTTTGATGGGCTATCGCATTTAACAGTTGAGCGGACAAGCCTTTTTTAGGTCAGTGAGGTCTTCGGGTACCGTAATAATGTTGGGCATGACAATGAATAGAAATAGAGCTGTTTGAATCCATTTTGGGTGAATTATATCTAGAGTTACTTTGTAGAGTTGACATGAGACACGTATGAAAAAAAAAGTGAACACACCTTATTTACAATATAAATACAGCATGCTCACTTTTGTGTGGGTAATTTTTGTTCAACATTGCTTGAACTAAATTGGAACTGAACGTTTGAAGTTGAAGATTAACCCCTTATTCATAAACGCTCTATAGGCGCTATATATCTGTGAAAGGTATAAGTTAATGTGAGAGATAAGGACTAACGGTTGCTAAGTTAGTAGAAGCCTAAAGAGCGTTTATGAATAAGGGGGTATAATTTTAGCTAAGCCATATTAAATTAGGCCATAAAGCGTTTAAACCACTATCTTTTGCGTTCAAAATTGACGAATGCTAAACAGATGCTAAAGCATTTGCGATTGAATTCAGTTAGTGCAAAATGACATCAGAACGCGTAACATCTTTATTTTCCCTTTCTTATTGTGTTAGTTTATCAAAAGAACAAACTTTTCTTTTTCAACTGTATTTCAGTAAACAATTTGTTCAATTCGTTCGTGTCGATTGTAGTTCGTCAGTTTGAACAATTGGATTGCTAGTGCCGACACAAATTCTATACAGTTCGATTGCATCTAAACTGAATGAACTTTTTTAAACGAAATCTTTTGAAACATGTTTCATTGAGTTTGCAATTTGAAAGTTCACTCCTTGAGAGAAGTTTACACCCGTGATGGTTTATTGGTCTTAGTTATCATTATCATTTATAAATTTTAGAGTACCTATATCATTTTTATCTAAGTAACTTTATTAGAGCCACTTGCACGGACCAGGGTTAACGACTTAACCCCGTGTTAGATTTAAACCCGTGGTTAAGTAGAGTCAAAATGTATGGAACTGTCAAACCTAACCCCGAATTAGCGATTTATTTTTTTAACTCTGGCCTGTGCAAGTGGGCCTTAGGGTTCAAAATAAATATTACGGGACAATTTATACCAATCGACCTAGTCCCAAACTAAGCAAAGCTGGGTATTAGCTAACGGATAAACTTACTTGAATACATACAACGTCCATGACTCCGCTCAAAAACATACAGTTTACCAAATGATGTAAATGACGCAATCGCCATCGTGTTCATTTTGACAGTTCATGTATGGGCTGACAATTGGCATCGGAATCAGCTAGCTGTCACATTCATACAAGAACTGTCAAAATGAACACGATGGCGATTGCGAGCGAGTTAGACAATAAGCCTGCAGATCTTCACTATACAATTGCCATCTCGAAAAATGGAGTCACCTACAAAGATATTTATCTGCATCCCTTTCGACAGCATGCGACTGCCACCCGGTGGGAGCGAGCGGGAAGACGTGTAACCAGACGAGCGGGCAGTGCCCGTGCAAGGACGGAGTTACGGGGACTACTTGCAACCGCTGTGCCAAGGGCTATCAGCAGTCCAGGAGCCACATCGCACCGTGCATACGTGAGTTACAACCCTGAAATAACAAACATACATAAATCACGTATTTATCCCTTACAGGGTATACAGTCTAAGGTAACAAGAGCTAAACGCCGAGGGTGCATTCCTACTGAGCTGGCAACGTCGCATTTTTGGTGTTTTTTTACGATTATTTCACGGAAATTGAATGACAGTTTCAAATGTGCGTCTATAGACGGACTGTTATACGTGATGGACTACGTTCTTTATTAAACGAGATATATTATTTTATCCCTTTAATACCTACGAAAATAAAAGTCCACGATTAATCATTACATTGGACACATTAATACACTAAAAACGAAGTGCACTACAGACGGATATTTTATACTTTCATTCAATTTCTGTGAAATAATCGCAAAAAATCACCAAAAATGCGACGTTGCGAGATTAGCACCCTCTTAAATTTCCGTGAAATAATCGTAAAAAAACACCGAAATGCGACGTTGCCAGCTCAGTAGGGATGCACCCTCTTAAGGGCGTAGGCGCATCGCTAATAACATGATTCCTAAGACTTTCGCCCATACTTTCGATGAGTTTTTTACTACCTGCATGTTATATTTTTGTACCGAATATGTTTCACTAAATTTCTCTCTCTTTCTCTCTTTTTTTATGTGAATAGGAAGGCAAACGAGCAAGTGGGTCACCTGATGGTAAGCGATCACCACTGCCCATAGACACCCGCAACCCCGGAGGGGTTGCAGATGCGTTGCCAACCTAGAGGGCTAAGATGAAATGCCTCTTGTGCCCGTAATTTCCCCGGCTGTCTTACTCTCCACACCGGAACAGCAGCGCAAGCACTGCTGCTTAGCGGCAGGATTAGCGAGTAAGATGGTGGTAGCGATCCGGACGGACCTTGCACAAGGCCCTACCACCCGCGGTCTCTATCTCTTTCCCTCTCTTTTTTCAACTGACGTCTAATTTAACCACCTTCCGCAGGCATACCGCGAGTGGTGACAGCGGTGCAGGCCATGGAGGCGGTCGACGGCGAGCCGGGACGCGGTAAGTAGTAAGTGGCCTTCATTGCACTCTCACATCACACCGCGCTATCACGATGATGATGATGACAGTTTACCCAGTAGGCTTATTGTCTAACTCGCTCGCGATCACCATCGTGTTCATTTTGACAGTTCATGTATGGGCTGACAATTGGCATCGGAATCAGCTAGCTGTCACATTCATACAAGAACTGTCAAAATGAACGCGACGTCGATTGCGAGCGAGTTGGACAAAAAGACTACTGGCTTAAATGAACAAGAATTAAAAAGAAATCAGGACACCCTGTACATGTAATGTTGAGATATGGAGTGTCCTAAAAAGTTTATGTAACAGTGAATGTTTTGAAACAAATTTTGCATTGAATAAAGAGAAAAGGTTTAAGCGTCTTTATGTTGTTCGAATAAAGATACATTTAATTTAATGTCAGTGTTTAAAAAAAATCTTAAATCAAATCATCGTGGTAGAGTTTTCGGAATGACCGTATCGCAATCATAGTTAATTCATAACATAACCAATTCCATGTAGATTTTGTACTTATTAAATACAGTGACATGCGCATTTCTAGTTGTGCAATTATTCAAGATTTTTAAAAAATCAATCATTTCCTGACAATAGAAAAAAAGGTTGAAAAAATGCCTTCAAGCGTTCGTGTTAACACCTCAATTACCTAATAAGTGGAAAAACGCAGCGTCTTCTGTTTTTCCACTCCAAATAAGAAAATTTAAGTGCTCACATTTTTTATTCATTTTCCGCTATCCAATCATCAAAGATAATAAAATTATAGTTACATTGCACAAACTAGATATTGGTATCACCATAAACTATGGTTGAATATTTACCATTACCATTTCAATACTTCTAATCCTTTTTATAGCCCAATAAACGTTAGTACGGTCATTCTGTTTCAAATTAATTTGCACATTACCTTTTAATTTAGTGGCCTCGGAACAATTTTGATCACCACTTTGCAGTTAAGCAGGTAATTATGCCCAATAAATTACCGGTAGATCGGAATTGGTCTCAACTCGATTGCTGCTTAGGGAAAATTTAACGTTTTTGTTCATGAAAATCAATGTTTAAGGAAAAAATTGTGGTTCCGTAACTACACAACTATAAAATTTCTAAACGACATTGAAAATTAGAACACTGAAAAATCCGAAAACTATGTATAAGTATTGGCATTTAGTAACCGTAAAACTAAATACTTAGAATAGAATAGAATAGAAAATCTTTATTGTATAATCTGTGTAGGTACAAAGGTGGTGAAAATACTATAATAAATAATAAATAGGTAAACGACTAGTCCAGTACTATCCTACTAATATTATAAATGCGAAAGTTTGTGACGATGTGAGGATGTGACGATGTGACAATGTGAGTGAGTGAGTGTGTATGTTTGTTCCTTCTTCACGCTAAAACGACTAGACGGATTTGGACAAAATTTGGTACGAAAATGGCTGGTACCCTAGAGTAAAACATAGGCTACTTTTTATCCCGGAAAATAGCATAGTTCCCGGGGGATATCCATAAACATAAATTCTACGCAGACGAAGTCGCGGTCAGAAGATAGTAGTCCATAACTTCAAGACGACTTTCAAGTATTATACCTAGTGTAATACCTATTCTTTTCTGTTTTGCCCAAGTTTTTCCTTCTGTTAATGAACATTATTTAACCATTGAACTTTTCGTTGTAATAAAAGTCACACCTGAAAGGAAATATTTGAGTCGAATTTGGATGATAGTTCGGGGCTTTTTAACTATAGTTGTGTACTATCAAATGAATCAAGAGTTTTACTTCTTTTTTTCACTGTGTGTGGTGTAGCGGTAAAGCACGCATCACGGAATGATGAGGACTCGGGTTCGATCGCCATAGCTTTACTTTTCGGATTTTTCTATGTGTTCTTAGTAATCTGTAATTTTCAGTGTCTTTAAGATATTTACTATAGGTATAGCTTAGTGTTCATAAAATACATAAAACAAAAATAATTTTAATCATTTCACAATCCTTACAATGTTTTTTTTATAATATTTCCCAAAAGCAGCGATAGAGTGTTGATGTTGTTAAGACCGTGGTTGTTTTCAGGCTTGTTCTAATTCATCTCATACATTTTAGTTGTCAGTGCCGATTGGAAGGTAACGTTAGTGTTTGTTGTTTGTGTTGTATCTAAACATAGGCGGGTGGAGCAAGAGGAGTGCCAATTGTACTAGAAATAGACCTTGAATCAGATCAGATAGATACAAAAGCAAATTAAAGCAATTACTCCATTGCTTTCATGCTAGATTTAGACTGAAGCTGAACGAGTTTAGTTTTGCGCCCAAATTGGGTAAAGTACATTTTCATACAAATTTTAGTAGAACTATTGTATGAAACTGAAATTATGAATTATTGACTCTTCTCAAAACCCAGCTCGTTTGACCTCAGCCTGATGTGACTCTTCTTGATTCATTATTTCGTGCTTTTAGAGTATTTACGTCTATTTTAAGGCTTTGTAGAACCTTGTCGGTATAAGCTATCATTTCACCTAGTAGAAGCTATCATGATATCAAAATGTGAAGTTGTGAAGTGGCCTAGAAGTTTAAATTGCTGAATAATACTAAAAATTTTGTTGAAACGATTTTTGTTATTAAATATTGTCGTTTTGTGATTCGTGGTGAATCTGTTCAAAATTAAGTTGTGATTTTTTTATCGACTGTCCAAATTACTCTACAATTATTATACTAGATTCAGTATCGTTAAAAGAAGACAGGTAGACTGTTTCTTCATTTTAACTTTGTTTCATCAACATTCAGCAAAATTTCCTAAACGTGGAAACTAATTATTCTAGCAATTTACCATTAATCAAGTACCGAAAGAAGCTGGTTTTAAAATCCTACCTGCATATAGGTGAAAAACTTAAGTAAGTAAATGACCTGTTGTATGAAGTAAACTGTAGAACTGATATGGGACTTAAGTCATTTTTCTAATTTGGAACGTCAATATGTCTATTCTCACACATACAACAGTATGCTTAGTGCAAGTTTTCGGTCATAAAATACGTCGCGAACGCGTTTGCGTTAAAATGTCAAATACTATGGGAACGGTTTGTTGCCGTTTCGATCCGCAAGTGGCGCTGCCAATTATTCCATAGTAATTGAGACGTTTACGTGAACGCGTTCGAGACGTTTTTATACGCGAAAACTTCCACTAGAGGCTCTGAACATTTGCTAAAGTTTTTCACCTATACAGGTGTAAAAATACGAAGGATGACTAAAGCTTTTGAAATTGTATATACAGGCTGATGTTAAAATGCGGATGAGTAAAGTGTTGTGTTGCCCTCTAGCGGCGGATCAGTGCGGCAGATGTCGCGCCGGCGCCCGCACACTAAACCTGAACAAGTTCTGCAGCCGAGACTACGGTGAGTAACAATGAGACTACAGCTTACGGCAAACTTCTTGAGCAAGAACGACGTGGAAGTTGAAATTGAATAGAAACTCTTTTTTTAACTTTTTTTTTGATATGTAAACTTAAAAATAATAATTAAATTGGAGGCGAATTATCAAGAAAATACACAAAAAAACATTATATTTCTTACGAATAATAGATTGCCATTAGTTTCATTCCTATTCGCTTGCGCGATGTATCATGAGTCTTGACGGACTTCAAAAAAGGAGGTCCTCAATTTGGTTGTATTTTTCGACCGTTAAGAACATTTAAATTTAAATTCATTTGTTTTATGCCGTCAACGAACGAACGCGGCTCCCTTTGTTCGCTTACTAGTCCTGTTTAATGTTCATAAATTACTTCCTCCACTTAGCATCCGTATTTGTTCGCGACCATATTTGTTAGTGATTGATGTAATGTTTAATCAAAAATCAAGTACCGCTTACTAATTACTCTATTATACAAGTCCTATATCAAAAAACAATCCATCGTTTGGATAAGTTATGGGAGCTGTGGGTTGTACCAATTAGAAACGAGGAAGAAAATTAAATTATAACATGTGGCCACCTAGTTACTACTTCACGTGTCTATAATTTTAATGCTCTTTGTAGTTTTTTGAAGTGAAAACTTTAGCGGCGTTTAAGCACTTTTTGGGATGGGCAAAAAATGTTAAACTCGCGTCAGGCGTAAGACGACGGGAGAGTTTAAGTACCAGGATATCAGGATCCTCTAAGGGCTTATTTTGAAAGACGAGTGAAGCTAGAGTCGCGTTCGATTTTTGAAGTGTACGTTAATTTCGTCGCTTTAACGTACTTATGTGCGTTTGGCCTAGTGGTATAAGGTGTGGAATAACATAGTGCGTTCTCTCAACTCAAGTGACCGCAATTCGAATCTCGCTAGACTTACTTGCCGGCACTTGTACCGATTCAATTTCACGAAAATCGGTTGAGAAACAGAACTGTACTTAAAAGAAAAAAATACAGTCGAACTCCCATGTCCACCTACTCAGCATAATGTTGCGGCAAGCCTACGCTGTTTCTCAGTGGGACCCAATATTTGTTCATTTACTAGTCTATACATTGTTCCAGTCATAATGGGCAAGGTGGTAGGGCGCGAGCACAGCGCGGCGGGCGCCGAATGGGTCCGCCTGGCGCTGAGCGTGCAGGCGGTGTACAAGCGCGGGCCGCGCAGCCGTCTGCGCCGCGGCGCCGCCGGCCTCTTCGTGCGCGCCAGGGACCTCGCGTGCAAGTGCCCGAAGCTCAAGATTAACAAGTAAGTTGAACTAGTGGTCGAACGCTCCTGTAGTTGGGGGTACCAGTGGTCGAACGTAGTAACAGTTGGAGGCACCTATGTTGAGACGTATCAATGGTACAAAACTGATATTTTTTACTAAAACATTCGGATTTATTAGTTGGCTCACAGAACGCAATTAACAAACGCACTCTTTCACTAAACTTGCTATAACTGTTGTCCACAGGTCTTACCTAATCCTAGGAGTGGAAAAGGAAGGTAGCTCATCAGGTTTGCCAGGTCTGACGGTCGGCGAGCGGACCCTGTTGCTGGAGTGGCGCGACGACTGGCACCGGCGCATACGCCGCCTCCAGCGACGCGCCATCAACTGCCACTAACCGCCACGACGCCATTTTGAATACCCGCCATTTTGTGAACGAAGTCAGCCTAACGCGGTGGCCATTTCCAGCCAGCCAGTTCGCGCGCGACGAGCGCGAAAATTTTAAATTGGAGCTTGCAAGTCTGATTTCAAAGGATGTGAGGCCATGCGCCATTTTGTAAAGCGGTCTTGCGACCGACCATGTTTGCGTAAAATTGGCTGTTTTGGTTGAGTGGTAAGTATCGTCTCCGTGAATTTGTTAGTAAGTTTCGAAACTACTGCCGCTGACTTTTTTATTCGTATAGTCTTTAACGTTCGCCAGTTTTTACTATTAACTTTTAATACCAAAAAATGTCTTGACACCCCTCTCCAACTTCCTAGGATTATGTTATAAAAATGTACATTGAAAGATTTATTTATTTAACTTAAGCTAGCGCTACGATTGTTTCGTTCCATTACTTGCATTTTTGTATAATTGTTACTTAAAGGATGCATGTTATTATATTCTAAGTACAACGGAACTGACAGCTTTTGACGCCGACTGTACCATTTTGACAGGTCTTACGTTGTAAGGCTTGTGTGGGCGATTGTACATGATATTCTTAGGTTGTTAACATGGGAGCAAACACCTTACAGAAGCAAAGTTTCACACAACCGCGCTATAATACGTTTACTACTGTAAAGCGTAGCGATGTGTGCGTGACCGCCCGAGATTGTCCACTGGCTGAGCCGGTGCAAACCGGTCTCTTCACGAGAATGGCATAACACGTACAGTGCCACCTTATAGTAGTGTGTGTATAAGTCGCGGTTGTTCGAAGTTTCACGTCTGTCAAGTGTTTGCTCCTGTGGTCTTAAGTCGTTAGATCGTCAATCCAGCTTAGTCACAATGGTTTAACATACCTCATTTATTAATATAGACTTATATCGTTAAGGGTTATATATTTAATTTATGAATTTAGATAAGATTTTCTACTTATAGCGACTTATATTAGATTTTTTTAATACCCGTCAACAAGCTTAGGCTGAAAAAGTATGTACACGAAAATAATTATGGTTTTTAAAATGTCTGAGTTACTTACGCTAATTTTAATATGTATATCGGCCTAATTTATTATGATGAGCCTAATAAGAAAATGCTTGAATTAGTAACGTATGTACCTATAGAAGATTGCATTGCCATTCTAATCGGGTAACCTATTGATAATTTCAAAACTAAGTAGGTACCTACTCTAAGGGTCTGATTAACCAATCTCTGTTAAGTTATCTATGATTCCGTCTTTATTTATTACCACGAAACAGACAGAGACGTCATCATAGATAACTGACAGTTAAATAAATGGAACTCAATAAAGAGTGCTGTAACAGGCCCTAAATAGAACACGTAAAAATATACAACCGAATTGAGAACCTCCTTTTTTTGAAGTCTGTTAAAAAAGTGGCGTTTAATACATTATGCCAAATGTCACTCCTGTGTCCTAAGACTAGACATTGTCAATTTTTGGCTACGGAAACTCCCTAAATTGCAATTGAGACGTAAAACCATGCTTTATATGAAATGTGGAGTGGAAATTGTGACAAAAAATGGGATCTCAGATAACTTACTAAAGTGCAATGTCTTAAGCTTCTATACAGGTGTAGTGCAAAATGATTTTCCATGACATTTCGTTAAATTTTATCCGGTTTTCAACTTTAGTAACGTGTTATTAAAGTTGTGTATACAATGCATATGTCAAATTGATTGTTTTATAAAGAAAAACCTTATTAAAATGTCGTTAAAGTTGAAAACCGCATGGGATTCAACGAAATATCATGGAAAATCATTTCGCACAACATCTGTACGTTATTATTCTACGTGAATATTTCAACAAATTCTTGCCAAAGTAACATACTTAACTGTGTACCTTTCCGTTTATTTTCTGTTTCTTTTCTTAATGATCAACAAACGCCTGTAAGGGCATGTACAGTATTATTAGCTTTACTAAGTTTAAATTAACTATAGGTTTATTTGGGATACGACCTTGTAACGCCATTTGTAAATGTTAACAGTTTACTGATAATTAAATTATGTTAATAACATTTAAATTACTGAAATATTTGCCTTTTAACATATTTACAGCAAAAAACAGTTCTCACACACATTAAGACGTGTAATGACGTGTTACAATGAAAACCTAAAAAAACTACATCAATGCTAATACTGTGGAAAGGATTCGAGTCTTTCGCGTATTTAATTTTATGTATTGCTTTGGTATCAATTTCCTTAAATAAATCATCAAAATTATAGCAACATATCACGTCACCAGAACCGTAATTTCAGATAAAACGCAGCCAAGCAAATAGTGCCTTCTCCAATTTCCCGCGGACGCAAATAATACGCAATTACGACAATTCAGCTGTCAAAATTATTTATGCTTCGCGAATGAAGCAAATCAATCTCGACACGATGCGCCGTTTTTCGATAAGTGCGTCTCTTTCATACCGGTTTTGTTAGAAAAGGACTAAGCGCCTCCACTAGACGGTTTAATTTAGTATTGCCATTCACAATCGGTCGTAATTGGCTGAAAGGCTGTCAGTTACATTTGATAATGACGTCACAATGTCGGTCGCTTTTGGTGAGTAATCGTGCGGTTGTTTTCATTAATGCAAATATTTTTGGTTAATATCGAATTTGTAGCGTAGTATGCTGACTGGAAATAAGGTACCTCTAACTAATTTTAACTGTTATTTGCATATTTTAGGGGACTGAAGATTATTTGATTAGTTTCAATAGTTATTTCATTTTTTCTAAACATCTAATTTAACTATATCTCAATGTTGAATACCTTTGAAAACATACAACAATTTATTTTAGTTTTTTCGCGACATTATTGAAAACGATCGCACCTCATTAGATACGTAGTATAACAAACATAGTTTCATTCGAGTAACGGACTGTATAAAGTGTATTTAGTTGTAGATTAATCTATTAACCTGTTTCTAGTTATGCATATCTTTAGAATTCGTAATTTGTAATACTGTAAGAATAATAAGTCATGATTTGTCACAAATTGAGACATAATGTTGTTAACGTAACGTTATGCTGTAACTATTTTGCAGCCTTAGGAGTCTTAGGACCTTCTAATTTGTTTTTGGAACTGATTTACCTTTTGTATGAACGGTTTATAGGTCCGTCGTAAATCCTAAATAATGAAAGAAAGAGCGTTTATACGCCACTTAATGACTTATGTGTATGTATGGATATAAAACAGTTTCGGGTGTTAGTCGAGCGTTGCTTATTATTCTTATTACATTACGCTAAGCGCGTGCATATTTTTTTTAATATTAGCAACATTGGTGATGGCTATCGATGGAATTTCGACTGAATTGAGTAGAATAAAATAGTTTCAGTAACTTGAACTTTTAACACATTGTGCAAAAGTTCAGCCACTTAACTAATATTTAACTATTTACTGTGAAAATCTATGTTTTATCCCATTATTTGTGTGCACGCGTTTGATTTTAATATTGAATATGTTTACGCGCTATTTTTCATTAAATATGTGCCATGTTCATGTTACAAATAGTATGCCAATGCATAAATCATAAGAGAGTAAGTGACACGCCTGACTGGCTTACCATCCTTCAGAAAATGGTCACTTCCTACATTTGTTGGATATTACATTGAAGACTGTAAGAATATTGTATACATAGCCATACCAGTTTTCTTTGCCATTGCATTGACTTAGATGTGTACGGTGTTTTTCAATTGTTTAGAAAAAACCTTTATGATAGCGCGTAACATACTAAAATAATAAAAATATAATAAACGTCTGATTGTAATGTACGAAAATAATAGTCGTTTTGTATTTCTAAACGTAATGTGTATATTTTTTTGTACATTTTATTTATTAACTGGAGTTTAATCGTATGTTTTTGCTAAAAGTAAGATTTCATTCCAATAAAAATTGGCACTCGAATTTTTTGTTAATATTTGCAGCTAGAATTTTCATATCGATCCGTCTGAAAAATCGAATAAATACTGTCCATTTTAAATTAAAAAATATATTTTAACGCACAATAATGGCCTATTTATTTTCAAAAAATCTTTTTGCGACTGCTTGAAATTGATAATTTTAATATTAATAAAAAATAATGTATGTAGTTTACTTATTTATATTTAAGAAACGTCAATTGTATTAAGGCAAGTGCACAATTTATTTATTCGTTGATCATAGAAAAGAAGTTTAACCGACTTTGTTACTGTCAGATTACTCTTTCTCAGTAAATACTTATTAAACGAGTTAGGACGTGAATTTTTGCATAAGCGACAATAGCAAAGTATTGAACCCCTTTTTTCTATGGTAAGCAAATAAATACTTTTGTAGTGTATCTGCAATAATTTTGAATTGTGTTTTATAATACCCTACTCCTGTGATGTAATAAATGTTATTGGTTATATTTATTTAAAAATAAAACTACATTATTATACTGAAAAGTTGTTTTTACTGTCGCATCCAAGCCAGACGTACCAAAATTTCCATACTTTTTGTGCTCTGAATTTTTGTTCCATTCTGTTACCGTCAAGTGTCTCTGGAAAAGGCAATTTTAGGACGTTTTTTTCTCCTATTGGGATTGATAGTTAATCTGAGTAGAAAAAAAAAACAGATAGTCGAGTGTATAGTATAGTCGACCAAGAAAGTCCTTAACCACCATAAGGTTCAATGTCATTTTTACGGCGTAAAACATCAAAGGCTATTTACATTCACGATTCAATGTCATAAAAAATGGTCAAGCACTTTCTTGATCGACTATACAATTAAAATTGCCCCACGCAAGTGTTGCAGAATAGGATATTGGGGATAGGGGGATTTTGAGAAGGTTTGAGTATATAATTATTTTGTCAAAGTTTCGTGTAAATACATACATACGTACATAAATCACGTCTCTGTCCCTTACGGGGTAGACAGAGCCTAAGGTAATTAGACCTAAAGGCCACGCTTAGCATGATTGTGGGCATATAGTTGGAAAGGGAATCAAAATAGTGATAGGTTGCCAGCCGCATCGCCTAGCACATTCCTAAGATTTATAATGATATAAGCAGGTGGTTAGATAAAAACATCTGACCGGGGATCGAACCCGCACTTCAAGTTTCGCAGTCACGTACTATAAACTACTAAGCCATCTGGCCATAAAAGCACTCAATGCCGGAAAGCCCTAAGCCTCTTACTGTAACCAAACCGAAAGGTCTCCAATAGGGGACCCTTAGCGCCAAGTGTTGCCAGGTGCGGAAATAAAAAATGCGATATTAGTATGAAAAAAAAGATTTTCATAACAGCAGGTAAGCTAAGGGAACGTCACCCATACAGCCAAAAGTCCTGTCTACAAACCATTTTATTGTTTCGATTTTTTTTACCCAAATTTTACCCAAAAGCAAAGAGATCAGAGCCTTTATAGCATACGATCATTTTTCAAATTAATTTTTTGGAAATATTACCTAATTAGAAAACACTATCATTTAACCTAAGTACATTTACATTATAAACTGGAGATGATGACTATGATGAAACAAATTTAAAAATCTAAAAACCTTTTTTGGTTTATTTAACAATTTATAAAAAAAGTTAACATGTAGCTTAAAATAAAACATTGTCAAATGAATTAATTGTCAAACGATACATTTTTCAAACGTTTGTTGGTCAATTCATGTGAACCGACTAATTATTCGAAATAACATTAGTTAATAAAATTAAGAACCCCCTACGCATTAATCGAGTAATCAACTACTTAAATAAAAATAACGATTCAATTATATGCCAAAAATGCCTCACATCATTTTGGATAAGAGCTGACACTCCACAAACCGCTGGACTGATTTTTAACAGACATGGCTTCGTAGCCATCACCACCGCAACCACCGCAAGGAAACTAACTTTCGTCAGGCCCCTCTTCTCCACTGGGCACTATGGGCACGTGCCCAGGGCCCCGCGATCGAATGGGGCCCCTTAGTTCCTGCCAGATTACCAAATGATAACCGATATTTAGGTCATAGGGGCCCCATGATCCTAATGTGCCCAGGGCCTCAAATAGTTTAAAGACGGCCCTGACTCGTCGAAATTGGTACATCCGTTTGAGAGCTGCGATGCCATAGACAAACACACACACAGACATCGACGTCAAACTTATAAATATATAACACTAGCTTCTGCCCGCGACTTCGTCCGCTTTTAGAATTAGACTTACATTAGACAGCTACGATTTTTGACATGTTTATCGCTATCCCGCGGTAACTATGCAATTTTCCGGGATAAAAAGTAGCCTATGTGTTAATCTTAAGTACCAGCTATCTCCATTCCAAATTTCATCCAAATCCGTCCAGTCGTATCAGCGTGAAGAAGGAACAAACATACACACTCGCATCGTCACATCCATCCATCCGCACAAACTTTCGCATTTATAATATTAGTAGGATTCCTCTTTTTGCGAGGGGGGTGAAAAAGCCGTGGAAAAAGCGTAAAAGCGGTTCATCTGGCAACACCAGCCCCAAAAACAAATAAACATACCGAGGTAGTAAAACAAATTTAATAGCACGTCGGCACGTCCTGCTGATTTCCCGCGGGAATTCCGTCATCACGTATCGGGAACTATGGGGAACGGGAACTTTAGCCGGACATAAGTCGGTAGATAACTTATTTTTGTTGATAAGTTAGTGACTGCGAGAGCGAGTCATACGATACAGGGTCGCTTAATATTGTTCCAGAATGTTCCAGGGCCCTATTTTATAAAGCTACAACTTATAATTTACAAGCACTTTTTTTTGTTGATGAATAAATAAATCTAATCTAATCAAGCGGAAGTCTCTATCTCACACATAGGGTCAGAAAGTGACTTCCGCTTGTAAATTGTAATTTGTAGCTTTATAAAATAGTGCCCTGCAGGTTGGGATAGTTATTACTAAATAGCCTTGGGGCCTTGCCATGACGTCTTAATGCGTCTTAATGCGTAAAAAAGGCACAGTAATAAATACGCGTACCTACTAAATTTAAGTTAGGTAGGTTGTACCTACTCAAGTAAGGTACAGATTCAAAATATTCCAGGTTTATTTCCCCGTGGCAACAATGGCGGACCAATGGCCGCGCGCACATTCCCGTCGATCATGCGCGTGCGATTGCGGTTTGATCCAAATAGGCTGGCGGCAAGCGGACGACTATAGTTACTAATAAGTTCAATGGACATACTTTTTGTAGTGTTTTTAACTGTGTAATTTCTATGGGTGTCGCGTATTCACTGAACGAGCCGCCTCGCGAGGCAGCCTCGGACGTTTGCCGCGCAACGATTGCCGCGCGAGGCAGCCTCATGCAAGAAATCCTACTGATCGAGGCTGCCTCGCGCGGCAAAGCCGAGCCGCGGTGAGGCTGAGGCAGCATTGCGCGCTAATGTTTCCCCACGCTAATGTTTCTTCTCTTAGTCATCTATTTGTATAATCGGGACATTGCGCATCCCATAATCGTCTATATTCACCAAATAGTTGTATTAATTTAAGACATCGCTCTTTATCCATGACGCTATTGACGCTAACACGCGACGTACTTACCAGCGAGGCAAAACACAACCGTCTTGAGTGAGCGCGGCAAACGTGCTGAGGCGCCTTTGAGCATGGACAAAAAACAAAAACCGACAACGCGCGGCTCGGGTCGAGGCACCCTCGCCTGAGGCAAGACGTGCGTTTGCCTCGGGCGAGGCACGTCCTGACAGGCTGAGGATTTGCCTCACGAAGCTGCTGCGCGAGGCGGCTCGCTCAGTGAATACGCGGCTAAAGACCAAGTTGGCAAGCGTAACCGAGGCATGGCATTAGGCAAATTTCTAAAGCTTTAGTTTTTGTTTGAAAATGAGAGATAAAGTTAGAAATACTGTAATAAGAGAAATAACTAAAGCCAGAGATATAGTTGAGCAAGCTCTCAAGCTAAAATGGAAATGGGCAGGACATGTTCAAAGGCTTCAGGACGAACGATGGACAAAGATAACCACAAATTGGTACCCGATAAATAAAAAACGAAGCCGAGGTAGACCATGCAAGAGATGGAGTGACGACATAACTGCCGTAGTGGGACGAACATGGAGCAGACTTGCCAAAGACAGAACGGGGTGGAAAGAGGCTTTTACCGCAATAGGCGGTCCTTACATTTAGTTAGGATAAATAAAAGTTGTCAAATAAGCATCTTTAACACAATTATTCACAGCATGAAATAATTAAATTAATTAGATATTCATATTCATTTATTGATTGCTTTGTGTGTACAAAAAGGTCTTAATTTTAAACATGTTTCAACACAACCCTGAGAGGGCACCGCAATACATTACAATAAGGTTACTTATCAATAGACTAATTAAAGACAGCGAGATGAGATATCAATTATTAGGCTTCATTTCAAACGCTAGTTATACATTAATTAAAATTCCAAACGAAGGGTAGCAGAGAGACAAACACTAAACTTATTACGGCGATATTAAGTAAGTATGTTTGTTTTATCTAATCGTTATTGTTGGAGTATAAATATTCATTAACTGTGTAGTATGTTTAATTACATACTTACAATGTTGAATTTAATTAAATATTTAATGTGTTAGCATAATTGGTAAGGAATCAATAAAAGCTATTTTATTTTATTTATATTATTTATTTATAATTTCTACCTGAAATAAACATTTTATAATATCATTATTATTTAATATATAGTTTAATATTTCTTCTGCGTTAAGTTACTTAATTTACATATAAGTGTATTTCAAACACAATAAGTACATGTATTATTTTTTGAACATGTACTGTCTATACTTCTTATGAGCTTTGAAAAGACAGCTAAACGGTGACTTTATCTATTTACGAGCTGCTGGATTTTGTTGGATTATGTCTTCCATCGACATATTGTATTTATTCCGAAGGAACTCCCTTGCCTTCTGGGAAGCTTCTTTCCATACTGAAGTCAACTTCACTTCCCCTGAGACGTTTACTATGCCTAGTTCCAGGGCAATCTTCAACCTGTTACCTTCCAGAATAACCTGCGAGTTATAGAAATTAGTCAGGTAGTTTGCAGACTTCGTGAATTTTGATTGCAAGTCTAGAGACAGCCAACCGGATTTATTCTTTTGGTTGATTATGTCCGATGTTTTGAGATACGGCACCATAATCACATTAAAAGCCTCTATACGTTCGCTCAAGTTTAGGGCTTCTGGTATGATGCTTGCACATACTTGGTGCCTGGAGACAGCTGGCCATTCCGCACTCAGATCCCTGAGCTCTGCCAAAGATACTAAAGTTGAGGTTGATTCTTTGCTCACAATTAGTGAGCCCATCTCAGGAAAGCAGGCCACAATTCTTGACAGTGTGACTGCATTTGGATTACCAGAAACCTTATCCACGATTTTGAGTCTGGACTTTAGATAGAGGAAGTCTCTCTTAATGTCATTTTTTTTTATCATCTTAGCGATGTTAGTGGTATTATTTCCTCTTGTGATGGCAAACCACACCAAGAGGTATAGATGCCTTCCCATCGAGATCTTTTTCAACAGGCTAGCTCTCATCGTCACAGGGTCAAAACTGGGGAATAACATTCCATTAATCCAACTTTCAAAACCTTCACTGTCTGACAATAATAGATTAGTGATGAATTCTTCCAGCTTTTTATTAAAATCATTCACCTTGTCCTCGGAGGATTTTTTGCTGTCCATTTTGGGTGATTGATGCCTCGAGGACTCACCACTAAAATAACCTATCAGGTCACGGACACTTTCTCTTCCTCTCCTTGGTGGAGTCTGCTGCTTCCGGGATCGCTTCTGCTTATCCGAGGTTCTTGCTACCGACCGCTACGCACCAGTCTTTGCGGGCCTTGCAAGTCGATACTGTGAAAAGCATAAATCACTTAAAAAAAATTGTTTTAGATGCCGTACTTACCTATGAGCAGCTTGTCACGTTATGATGGGAGAATAAAGGAAACTCGGGAGGACCGTGTCGTGGGTGGAGGTTGTTATTTACTTATTTAAATTATAAGGCACCTACAACAATAGGTACCGACATAGTTTAATACACCGTTATAAAGGGATAGGCGGATAAGGGAAAGCCAAATGATAAAGATAAGTAGTTGACTTACACAATGTGCCTTTTGAAATAATGAAGATATCACAATACAATGGACTATGGTCACAGTCAGAGTCCTTGTTTAGAGATATTAATTAGCTAGTAGTCAATCACAACACAGCACAAGGTACCTACCAGATAATATTAGGTATCGGCTCTGGAACTCGTGCACTTTAACTTTAATCTTGAGACATAAAATAAAAATGCAAGAGGCAAGAGCTTGATTCTTTCTTTTGTTTTGGAATGAATAATAATTGAAATTGTCAATTTTTTGATGTTACCACAGAGTAACGTGTTTCCACTGAGCCACTGACATAAAAAATACGGCTCCTGCCACCAGGGATGTTAGACGACCACTCAGAAATCCTTGTGCCGAGCTGGCTGAAAGCTGGTATTGAGAACGAAAAACTAGTACCCCTATGCTCCGCTGCAGCGCTGCTATAAACTGTGTTGGAAATTGCATCCTAGTGAAAAAAAATAATATTTTGATTTCGTGTACCGTTAATAGAGGGCAGTAATTATCGGACGCACCGAAGACATATCACTTTAAACCTTTCTTTTTGATTATTATATCGCATTTCGGATATAAAATGTAAAATATATTGAGAAAAATAAATAAATAATTCATAACGAAGATTTTTATCGGAAACGAGGGTTTACTCACTTAACAATTTGTTGGTTTTCTGTATTATCTGTGTATTTTTGTCGGTCAACGGCCAATCTTGGTATTTTTGCATACAAGGACCGAGTAGTCTTGGTACATGGTACGTGACACTAAAAACTGGTATGTTTACCAGCAAGTTGGTACGTCTGACATCCCTGCCTGCCACAAACACGACACAATATATCATAAAACCCCTGCCATAGATTATCTCAAACATTTTTTTTTTTAAGTTTATGGCCTGGTTTCTAGACCTTTAAGCCAAGTCTTTATTTTATTAACGTTATCAATGATTTACAGGCCGACATAATAGTTATATGGATTATCTCAAAAAAAAGTCATTATTATGTTGCCATGCAACACAGAGATAGTAATGCTACGGCCACATCAGCGGGATTCGGCGACGGTTCGCCCTATCGCGGCATGTGTTTGTGTGGACAGACAGTTCGCTTTATCCACTCACTTGATTTTGGATTTTAAAAATGGTGGCCTATATTGCTTCGTCATTTGTGAAAATTTCCGCGAAATGCCGTGTTTTATTTAAAAATTCATAACTTGGCTTCTACTGAACCATTTGCTATGTTTTTTATACACAAAAAAGCCAATGAAACAAAGAATTTATTGCTGTTGCTTATTTTATGGGTTACGATATTGAAAATATTTACAATAAATGCGTAAAACAGACACACTGATAAAGTTGAAGACTTCAAGCGGAAATGTATTTTTAGAAAAAAATCTAAAGCGATAACACCCTTTTTGTTTGCATGCAAAAAAAAGTAGATTAGTTGTTCTTTCATTTGAAGCCAAATACTATATAAGTGTTCATATAAAATAATATAATAAACATCATTTCATTTTTAAATATGTGACGCAAGACTGCGCAAGACGGGGCGAAATTGTTTCTTTGTTTCGTGATTTATTTGTGGCTAATTTTATAACTCCAGAACCGAAATAAAGTTCTAATTAGAACAAGCAACTAATAATCATAAATTAGAATAGATATATTTTGCAATAATCACGTAATTTACGGTTCTATGAGTCAAAATAACAAAAATTATGTACGTACCACCGAAGTTTTGATTTCCAGTTGAACTAAAAACGCTTTAAACCACAATATCACACAAAACAAACACATTATAAATCACAGTCTGTACCTAGCAAACCACAATTACACAAAGAAAATCGTTAATACATAGAATCACACTGATTTTAAGGTAAATAAACAAAGCCGGTACGCAAAAAACAAAACACATGCGACGTTACCATGCCAACTGCCGATTCAAATACAAAATACAACATGGCCGCCCGTTAGGGTCGGAACACAACGGAGCCGCCAGGTCTATGCAGTGTTTTAGAATTAAGCGCATACCTACGCTATTTTAAGTGGTCTATAAATATAGTATAATGTAAAAAACGTAATATTTGCAAATTTTTTACCTACTTTTCATTAACTTATGTTCGAGTCTTTACCTATGTTAGTCGTTATTTATTTAAACCGACTTCAAAAAAATAAGGTGGTTCTAGGTTAGACTGTATTTTGTATGTATATTTAATTAAATGATAAAATAAAGTTCTTACTATGGAGATTAGGCATTTAAAGAGCTTTTTAGCATACTTGCTGTTAGGCAGTGAATAAAAAAACGATCGAATGTGGTTGGAATTGTATTGTATTTTTGCTTGACTAAAATGACCAGACACCAAATTAATGATTATAAAATGTAGTATGTATGTAAACAATGGGGTCGTGGTGTCATCTAAAAAAAAAATGTGGGTCCAGGTGTGGCTGTGAATATCTCATGTCTTCCAGCCATTGGCGAACGTCTTCGGCAAAATTTGGTGGTAATATAGCGACTCTCCGCAAGTGATAACGCCGGGAGTTTGCTTATCATCATCAATATCACCAATATCATCTTCCTCGTCTTCATCACTTTCGGCCTGCATGGTTTGGCACCAGCCCTTGAAGATCTCCTCCGCTCTCGTGGTTCCGTAATCTAAAAATTAAACAAGCTATTTGATTATGTTCATACTTACATACATACCGTCACGCCTCTTTCCCACAGGGGTAGGCAGACTATTTTGTTCCACTTGCTACGATCCTGACATACATCTTAAAATGATTTGATTATGTTCAATAACAAATACAACAATAAATGATAAAAAACAAAACACCGCTATGAACTTCAAATGTGTTTTTACAAATAATCTTATTCCATCATTGTGTCCCAAAATGTTATTTCAAATAAAGTTGAGTATTTTTACCCGCCGGCGGCATATAGGATTTTAGTAAAAGAAATCTAGTATCAGATTGAACATGAATACTTAGTAAGTAGGAACAAATCACAAAAGCACCAATCGCGTTCGCAGCGCGTCGGGTGTGCTCTATGCCTTACAACGTCAAAGCGAGTAGTTGGCTAAACTGATTATGGTAACTACGGCTACCACCCGTACTTACATGGACCGTTACTTGTTTTATTCGCTAATCCTGGGTAAATAAGTCATAGACGTTAATGATTTTATGTTTATTTAAGCAACTAATATTTAAACTGTTTTATTCACTAGAATATTACGAGAAATATTCTTTATTCTTCAAAATGTTGGCCATTTCAATAGCAAGTCACCGAAAAAATATCTGTCTTAACTACTTTGAAGTGAGATTGTATTTCATAATTATTCATTGGTACTGAAATATAGCTATAATCTGATAGTTGGATAAACACTGAATCGTTTAATGTATAACTTTAATAGTAAAATATAAATTTGAATACTTACGGCATTTTCAAAATACTGTCCACTTTTACGCAACTTCACTTTTTCACAACGTTGAGAACGACAGCTATTTAAAAATATTTTAGTTCTATCATGTTGCCTGCCAATTTTTTTCTGTGTTGCCATCTTATTTGGGTATGTTTTGGACATAGTTTAAACCGCTTCGAAACTGCCCTTCACAGATTAAAAATCAAAAAATGTACAAAGGTCGTCTGGTAGCTCTGGCTACCAGAATCATTTTGTAGGTTACCAAAGTTGGTAGCTCTAGTTACCGCAATCAAGTGAGTGGTTATCGCGAATCATTCGGGCGAACTCGAACTGTGTTCGGGCTTCTGTCAATATCTAACGCAGATCAAAGGATTTTATCTTGACAGAGTTCGTGTTCGTGCAAGTGTCTACACTTCATACTTTGAAATTTCGGAAATGTACTTACGTCAATTTTGACAAGTGACATTTCAATAATTATTTACAGACATAGGTACAATACAAAGCAGACGCTTCCTCTATTTTTAGGGTTCCGTACCTCAAAAGGAAAAAACGGAACCCTTATAGGATCACTTTGTTGTCCGTCCGTCCGTCTGTCAAGACCCTTTTTCTCAGGAACGCGTGGAGGTATCAAGCTGAAATTTATATCAGATTCTCAGCTCTACTGCCCCTTAGAGCTGTGAAAAAATCAAACTTCTAAGCCAACGCAATCAAAAGATACAGCCGTTTATGCCGCCAATTTCCGCAAATTTTTGACTCTCAAGGAAATCAAAACCTACAGGGTATTTCCCGTGAACGCAGAATCTTGAAATTTGGTATGATGGTAGTTCTTATAGCACAGATTAAGGAATAATTGCGAAATCCGTAAATATGTATGTATGTCTTTATATATAAGTGACCCCACACTGCGTACATTTTGCTTTGGAGCAGGGCTCTACTTACACTGGTTTATAGATATTTCTAGATAATGGTACGGAACCCTCGGTGCGCGAGTCCGACTCGCACTTGGCCGGTTTCTTTTTTTTTGTTTCTTTGCGATCTTGGTTCATTTTACCGCCAAATTTAGTTGCGCGAAATAGTTCGTCCGAAGTTTTTATCGCGATAATTTGGTCTAAGGCCGGCTACTCACACGTGCACATATATTCGCACATTGAATAGAAATTCGTACACATTTGCACAGATATTTGCGAACTTCTATACAATGTGCGAAAATATGTGCACGTGTGAGTGACCGGGGTAATGGCGGAACCACATTATTAACACCCGACGCGACCTGACGCGACGCGACGCGTGTTGAGTCGAATCAAATTGTATTATTTTCTATGACCAGAGCCACACTGTCAACACCCGACGCGACGCCACGCGCACACACGCCACCCGACCCAGACGGGCCAGATCGACGTGTCGCCGATGGTGGGGGTAAACACCCCACCCGACGCAGCACGCGCAGTGTGGTTCTGGACAACACCCGATGCCACGCGTCAGTTGTTCGAGAACATTCGCAGAATGTATGCATGTGTTTGTGAACTACACACTTCCACAGCTGTCAGCTAAAGAAATTGCTAGCGTGTCGTGGCATCGGGTGTTGGTTATGTGCACGGTGCGCGTCGGGTGTCGACACGTCGGGTCGCGTCGCGTGTTAATAATGTGGTTCCGCCTTTAGTGTGGCCACGTAGTTCGTGGTTACACGAACTCGAACTTTTTATCGCGACAACGCGACACGAACCTTCGCCCGCTAATGTGGCCCGGGGGTAAGAGACGCACTGGTTTTTAAATATACATCATACTAGCTTTTGACCGCGACTTCGTCCGCGCAGGTAGAGTCTGTCTAACCAAAGCTGAACCTGTAAAAGCGCGGCAATTTCAAAAAATCATGACCGGGTAACACAGGATCACTCACACAGCTGCAATTTTCTTAGAGAAATGTCAATTTGGCATACAACATGACACCTCAGATAGACACACTTAAAGACAAAATGTTGCCAATCAAATAACTAGTGGGTTCAGCATCTAGTCTATGGTTCAGCTTTGGTTAGACAGACTCTAACGTCAAAGTTACCACTTTCCTCCAATAATTTCTTCAAATAGGTATTAAGTCATTATTTCCTTTATTTTTGGGATAGTCTATTTTTTTACAATGCATGGTAAATCGAAAACCATTTCGAGATAAATGCTTTTTATATCGTTTTCTGTATTTACTTTATTTTTTTTTACAATAATGAATTTATTACATGAAAAATAAGCAATGACCTTCATTTGACATTCCCACAAATTACGTAGACGGTCCAAAATGTACTTCATTTGCTAAGTTTACAAATTCTTCACTATTTACGCGTCGATTATACTACGGAGTTCAACTTGGACTCGCAATCTGACATTTCATTCATCTTATGACATGACAGATGACAAACAAATTACAATCTTATTATGTCATTCTCGTTTTACAACGAATGTGAATTTACCGTATTGAAGATTGAAATACTTTAGCTGAGTTTATTCTGGATTCCGATAACCCTTTCTGAATAAATATTACTTTTGCTTAACCCGTACACCGATCAACCTGCACGAACGACGACATAGGTACGCTTCTCTCCTGGACAATCAACATGGTTTGACCCCGGACACCGATCAGCCTGAACGAACGAGGACCTACGCTTCTCTCCTGGAAAATCGACTCGGTTTTGCCCGGGATACCGCTCAGCCTGCACGAACGACGACATATACGCTCCAGTAGAATGGCTGCCAACACCCAGTTTGTTAGAGCTGATTCAATAAATCTTCCCAAAATGGAATCATGGATGACGTTACTGATAAGCTCGTCAAAAAGTCCTTAGTTTTGGAAAAAAATACACATTTCCTAAACTATTAACAAGTGCTCTATCTAAGATTAAGTGAAACCTGTTGGCTGTTGGATTGTATTGTCATATGAGTGGTCAGTCACTATAAATCGTATAAACTATTAGTCTATTAAATAAAACAATTTTTATTCTTTATTCGCTTTTTATTACATAGACATAGACAGATAGATATTATTTCTTAACCCACACACTATTAGAATGATAATAGTCCATATAACTTCAATAGGTAGTCAATTTAAGACACCATGACCTCTTCAAACGGTTGTTAACATGTACAAACACTATTTATTTGTTATTGCGATCAGTATAACTTGCAACTTGCAACCATAATTTTTTTTGTCATTTCGGAATCCGGGAGGCAAGCGAAGTTCAATTTCTAAGCAGTTTCAGTTCAGGTGACTAGCACAGGTCGTCGGGTACGTTGGGGTAATCGGAATCCAGGGGAAAGGCAGTTCAAAAATATGATAATAAGAAAGAATGAATACACTCGACGCGTCTTGAAAAACTGGGAACGTTGTGACATGACACTGGCACTAATGACAGTTTCTCAACTTCGCCACAGATTGATAATACATTAATGCCGCTGCTACACATACGTATTATGATCAATTTATCAAATAAGCGTATGTGTGGCAGGGGCATAGGAAACTATGACGTCATGAACCAAAATACTTTCAATAATTAATATTAAAAAAAATTGTGAGTTATATGATAAAATATTGAAATTAGTTTCTTATAATTGACTTCTCTATCCAAAAAAAATATAAAAAGGACAGGTATTTTTTTTTAGACATAATTCACAGGGATACATATAGACATAGCTACGAGTATAGAAGTTAAACAATTTTTTGCTGTCAAAAAAAACCGGTTTACGTACGTAGTTTTACGTGATAACGATAAATGGTCGCTTTTGGGGGTAGGCTAAGTTACGCCATCTATCGGCACTTGGTTAATTAGAACACCGAAAAATCCGAAAAGTAAAGCTATGGCCGGGAATCGAACCCAGATCCTCATCATTCTGTGACGCGTGCTATGCTATACCGTGGCACCACCCATAGTTACCTTCATCCCGGCCATAGCTTTACTTGTCTTTTCGGATTTTTCTATATGTTCTAATTTTCAGTGTCGTTCAGAAATTTAAAAAGTTTTTATCCTACTTCCTACTAATATTATAAATGCGAAAGTTTGTGACGATGTGATAATGTGATGTGACGATGTGAGTGAGTGAGTGTGTATGTTTGTTCCTTCTTCACGCTAAAACGACTGGACGGATTTGGATAAAATTTGGAAGGAAGTTAGTCGGTACCCTAGATTAAAACATAGGTTTTTACCCCGGAAAATTGCGTAGTTCACGCGGGATAACGATAAACATGTAAAAGGTCTTAGCTGCCTAGAGTTGCAACGTATATACTTACTAACTTCTGCCTGCGACTTCGTCCGCGTAGAATTAGCAATGATTTAACATGTTTATCGCTATCCCGCGGGAACTATGCAATTTTCCGGGATAAAAAGTAGCCTATGTTTTAATCTAAGGTACCAGCTATCTTCGTCTCAAATTTTATCCAAATCCGTCCAGTCGTTTTAGCGTGAAGAAGGAACAAACATACACACTCACTCACTCACATCGTCACAAACTTTCGCATTTATAATATTAGTAGGATTGCAGCAATATTACTGTCAACATCAGTTCTTAACTCTAATTCTACGCGGACGAAGTCGCGGGCAGAAGCTAGTCTAAATATATTATTTGTCTTTAACAAACACTTATGAGACAATATTGTGACGGAGCGCTCTTGGCCCGGCGTGTGGGGGAGGGCGACTCGTCACGTGACCTTCGGTGCTGGGCACTGCGAGGGTCTTTTTGTTGTTGTATGTTCCTTGATTCTATCAGCCTGGGGTAGCCTATGGGGAGTGTGGAACGAAAACAAGGAGACGGGCTCAGTAGGCCTTTTATTGGTACTTAACTAATCTAGGTTATATGTACAAAAGGGAACTTAACGACTAAGTCTACGAGCTAGGGTTTCTTATGATTAAGGGCGGTTGCGATGCTCGGGAGCCTATTCGGAGCAGGATCGGGATGCGGTGGTTGGTGCGGGTAGGAGACCGCCGGAGTGTGTGGTTCAGGATCCTCAGGCGCGCCCTGGGACCCCGGGGCACGCGCTGGAGGAAAGGAACGGAGTTCCTCAGGCGCGCCCTGGTGCTCCGGGACACGCGCTGGAGGAAACGGGACGGAGGCCCTCAGGCGCGCCCTGGGACTCCGGGGCACGCACTGGAGGAGACGGGAACGGAGGCCCTCAGGCGCGCCCTGGTACTCCGGGACACGCGCTGGAGGAGACGGGATTCCTCAGGCACGCCCTGGGGCTCCGGGGCATGCACTGGAGGAGGGAACGGGAACCTCAGGCGCGCCCTGGTGGTCCGGGACACGCGCTGGAGGAAGGATGATTCACTCGGAGTTGGCCCCACGCGACACAAACTGGTAGCCGGTCTGCATCCGCGCGGCGCACTCCAGCGAAAGAATCTGTAGCGCCGCGTGGTGCCTTATATACTATCGAAGTGGCGGGGCGCGCGGGGGGCGGGGCGGCCGCCGGCCGCTGCGAGGCATTGTGACGTCACGCGGCGGTGCCGGTGCTGCTGACGTTACACTCTCCTCCCCGTCTCTGGGATTTTTGCGTCTGTAAAAATCACCAAATGGTCAGCTTCTATACAAAATATAGGTATATATATGTATATATATATCCAGGTCATTATATGTGCCTGGTCTTTCTGTGCCCTGTTACGTTTTTTTTTCTTAAATCATTGAATGATGCCTTTCGGCGAAACAATGCGGGTTCACGAGGATTACGTGCTGGGGTTGGTGCCTAACGGTCGGTATAATGGCTTTTAAACTGGTAATACGGGACTTCGGGAGCTACCAGGCTCTTGTCTATTAAAGGGATTATAACTGGTTTTCCCATCTATTTATCAAGCGGTGGTGTACTTTCTATGTACATCTAACAGGTAAAAAAGGAAAATTGTAACCAGAATGAAACTGGTTTTGTAATTAACAGTAATAAAATAAATTATTCCTCTTCGTATAACTAAAAATAACTAATAAGCGTGATTTATCACAGCAATCCTATAGCCATAAAACAAAATAGAAAAAATATCAAATTAATTAGTCTTTAGGTATTACTGGATTGTTCAGGAGACAAACTTTTTTATGTCTTTCACGTGTGCCGTCATGATGCGCCTAGGGTTATTCTGGTCTTGTCATATAAATATTACCGGTGAGCGTTGTTCCGTAACTTTAAAGGGGCCCGAGAATTTAGGGGCTAATTTTGCGCAGAAATTCTTCGCTGCGTCGGATAAGGGGTAGTCTCTCTTGAGTACTAGGTCCCCTATTTCTGGTTTCCAATCTCTTCTATTTTTATCGTAATGACGTTTCTGGTTATTCGATGCGGATGATTGGTACCTTTGTACCAACTCATATAATTCCTCCATTTTGTCTTTACCTTGTGCGGTCGGGGTGGGGAATTGATTTTTGTCGCGCGGTAATCTTAGTTCTCGTCCGTATAGCAGGAATGCCGGCGAGTGCTTTGTTGATTCTTGTCTTGATGTATTTATGGCGAAGTTAAATTCTGATAGGTGTTGATCCCATTTCTTGTGGTTGTCGGTAATGAATGCGGATATCATTGTTTCTAAAAATCGGTTCACTTTTTCGGTCGGGTTTCCTTGTGGCGAATATGGAGCTGTGCGTCGGTGCTGTATTCCGTGTTTTCTTAGTTCTTCTTCGAATTGTTTGCTTACGTACTGTCTTCCATTATCTGTTAGGAGTATGTTTGGCGAACCGTGTCGGAAAATTATACATTCTCTCAATGCGCTTATTATACTGGCTGTCGTCGCTGTTCTCAACGGTTTTATTTCTGTCCATTTTGTGAATTTGTCGTGAAATACGATTATCCAGCAGAAACCTTTCGTTGAGCGTGGTAATGGACCAATTAAATCGGTGCTTACGATTTCCCACGGTTCTTTCGCGTTTTTGACATGCATTACGCCTGGTTTTTGGTCCTGCGACGGTTTGTGTACTTGGCACACTGTGCATTTGCGCACGTATTTTGATACTTCCCTGAACATGCCTGGCCAGTAATAACGCTGTGCCACTCTGCTTAGGGTTTTTGCGGTCCCCATGTGTCCTGCTTCTGGGGTGTCGTGGTTTTGTTTCACGATTTCTTGCCTGTCTTCGTTCGGTATGCATAGCTTCCATTCTGAACCTGGTTTCAGCTGTGTGCCGTATGCGTCGTTTATGATTTTTTTGTATAATTTGCCTTCTTTTATGCACCATTCCGGATTGTCTTTCGGGTTTTGTGTGACTTCTGTGTACTTTCTTCCGTACCATTGTCCTTGTTGTCCATTGTTGCTTTTTGTCGCACAAACCGGGTTGCGTGAGAGCTCATCTGCGATTTTGTTCATTTTTCCGCTTCTGTATGTAATCTCGAAGTCGAACTGTTGTAGTTCTATTGCCCATCTTGCTAGTCTTCCTGTCGGGTTTTTCACAGAGTTTAGCCATTTTAGGGCTTGGTGGTCTGTGACGACTGTGAAGTGGTATCCTTCTAAGTATGGTCTCATTTTTCGTATTCCCCAAACTACGGCGAGGCATTCTTTTTCGGATGTCGTGTATCTTGTCTCTGCAGGTATTAGTTTCCGGCTTGCGTACATAATGACTTTCTCTTCGCCTTCCACTTCTTGTAGTAGTACTGCTCCGATGCCAACGTCGCTTGCATCCGTTTGCAGTATAAACGGTTTAGTGAAGTCTGCTCTCGTTAGGACCGGGTCCCTTGTCAAGATTGCTTTCAATTTTTAGAACGCACTTTCTTGTTCTGTGTTCCATGTAAATTTCTCTCCTTTCTTGAGTAGTTTTAATAGTGGTGCCAGGACTCCGGAGTAATTGTGTATGAACTTTCTGTACCATGATGTCATTCCGATGAATGTTCTCATCTCTTTTACGTTAGTGGGTGCTTTCAGTTCCACGATAGCTTTTACCTTTTCTTCGTTCATTTTGATTCCTTCGTTTGTCACTATGTGGCCCAAGTACTCTATCTTCGGTTTACAGAATTCACACTTGTCGCGGTTAATTTGGAGGCCGGCTTCCCGGATTCTTTTGAATATATCCCTTAAATGTTCCATGTGGTCCTCGAAGGTCTCGCTGCACACGATTATATCATCTAGGTATACGTATGCGTGTGGTTCTAGTTCCGGACCTATCACTCTGTCTAGTAGTCTTTGGAATGTTGCTCCGCTTGAGTGTAATCCGAACGGCATTACTTTGAACTGGAACAGTCCTCTTCCTGGTACTGTAAAAGCCGTTACTGGTTTACTTTCGTCTTCCAGTTTGACGTTCCAATAACCATTTTTGAGGTCGAATTTCGAGAAGACCTTCGCTTTTTGTAGCTTTTCTAGCGTGTAGTCTATTTGCGGTAAGGGGTATGCGTCTTTCTCTGATATTTCGTTCACCTTCCTGAAGTCTATGCAGAATCGATAGTCCCCGTTGTCTTTTTTCGCTAAGACTATCGGTGAGCTGTATGGGCTATTTGACTTTTCTATTATTCCTTCCTTAAGCATGTTTTCTACGTGCTCGTCTATTTTGCTCTGCATCTTCGGGTTGCGGGGATAGTACCTTTGTTTTACGGGTTCATTATGTTTTAACTTTATCTTATGCTTGACCCATGTGTTTCCTTTTGGAGCTTTGTTGCATTTCTGGAATTCTTCATGTAAGAGGTTTTGCAGTTTCGTGTTTTCTTCTTCGGTTAATTGTGTTCTTTCTGGTATTCGCGTTTTTCTCCTGTTTTCTTCCGTGCTTTCTATTTTGAGTCCGATCCTTTTGATTATATCGATTCCCAGGATTACTTCTTCGGCATTTGGTAGCAAGAAGACTAAGTGCTTTAATTTTTTCTGGTCTATCTCTATCTCGATGAGTATTATTTTGTTCACTTCTACTCTTGTGCCGTCGGCTAGGAATATTTCTTTCTTTTTGTTTATTACTGTTGTGATTCCTCTGGGTAGGTTGTCGAATACCTCTTTATTTATGTATGACGCGGTGGAGCCTGTGTCTATTAACGCTTTGTAGTTGTTCGTGCCTATGGTTACTTGTGTAAACATGCGGTTGTCCTTGTATTTTTCTTGTCCCTTTGTACACGAACTTTTTTCGTTTCTTCCTCTTCGACAGCAGTTTCTGCTCAGTTTTCCCAGCCTACCACATGTGCTGCAGAAAATTTTCTGTGCGCTCTTGCACTGTTTCGCGTTGTGACCTGTTTTCCCACAGTTCCAACAGCATGTTTTCGGGTCGTATTTATCCTGGACTAATTTTCTCTCGGTATGCTTTGATGCTTCGTAGTTTCTGGTATATTGCCTGCCTCCTTGATATTGCTCTGTTTTTCTTGTGTATCGGACGAGGTTGATTTGTTCATATTCTTTTGCCAGGTTTAACAGTTCTTTCAGTGATTTGAATTCATTTCTTTTTATGTAGTACTTGTAGTTCGAATTCATGTTTTCGTATATCCTTTCTAGACTTTCGGTTGTTGATAACTGGCCATATCGCCTTATCAGTGTCTGGATATCGGTCATATATGTAACAAAGTTTTTTCTGTACCTTTGCTTTCTGGATATGATTTGCTCTTGTAAGCTGTTCTCGTAATTTCCTCGACAGTGATGTACCTTAAAGTCTTCGGTGAATTCCTCCCAGGTTTCCCAAGATTCGTGGTTGTTTCTGTACCATGACAGAGCTTTGCCTCGGAAATATTTCGGTAATAATTTTAGAAGTCTTTCCTTTTGCAATTCGCTTGTGTCGGCCAGTTCTTCCAACCTTTCTAGGAATTCTATGGCGTCTTCTCCTATGTCGAACGATATCCTCCATTCTGGTATCGGGTGAGTCATGTTCGTTGTTCCTTCGGTTTTATCTTCTATATTTCTTTCCCCCTCTGGTGCGTCTTGTTTTGTCTCGTTCTCTTTGTCTGTGCTCTTTTCTTTCAGTTCTTCTTTTAGGATCTTTCGTAGACTGTCTACTGTTTGATCCTCGGTTTCTATCTCTTCTGTAACTCTGTTATCAGTTCGTCTTTCTTCAGTTGGTGAACCCAGGACGTCATTTGGCAATACGTGAACACCTACTTTTCTGTTTTGTCTGGAATGCGGTATTTTTGATTAAGCGACTGATTTCTAGTTAAAAAAAATGCGGAACCCTAAAACTCCCGGCTGTTTTACGTTGGGCGCCAAATGTGACGGAGCGCTCTTGGCCCGGCGTGTGGGGGAGGGCGACTCGTCACGTGACCTTCGGTGCTGGGCACTGCGAGGGTCTTTTTGTTGTTGTATGTTCCTTGATTCTATCAGCCTGGGGTAGCCTATGGGGAGTGTGGAACGAAAACAAGGAGACGGGCTCAGTAGGCCTTTTATTGGTACTTAACTAATCTAGGTTATATGTACAAAAGGGAACTTAACGACTAAGTCTACGAGCTAGGGTTTCTTATGATTAAGGGCGGTTGCGATGCTCGGGAGCCTATTCGGAGCAGGATCGGGATGCGGTGGTTGGTGCGGGTAGGAGACCGCCGGAGTGTGTGGTTCAGGATCCTCAGGCGCGCCCTGGGACCCCGGGGCACGCGCTGGAGGAAAGGAACGGAGTTCCTCAGGCGCGCCCTGGTGCTCCGGGACACGCGCTGGAGGAAACGGGACGGAGGCCCTCAGGCGCGCCCTGGGACTCCGGGGCACGCACTGGAGGAGACGGGAACGGAGGCCCTCAGGCGCGCCCTGGTACTCCGGGACACGCGCTGGAGGAGACGGGATTCCTCAGGCACGCCCTGGGGCTCCGGGGCATGCACTGGAGGAGGGAACGGGAACCTCAGGCGCGCCCTGGTGGTCCGGGACACGCGCTGGAGGAAGGATGATTCACTCGGAGTTGGCCCCACGCGACACAAACTGGTAGCCGGTCTGCATCCGCGCGGCGCACTCCAGCGAAAGAATCTGTAGCGCCGCGTGGTGCCTTATATACTATCGAAGTGGCGGGGCGCGCGGGGGGCGGGGCGGCCGCCGGCCGCTGCGAGGCATTGTGACGTCACGCGGCGGTGCCGGTGCTGCTGACGTTACAATATAATAAAATTGACAACATTTCATTTTTATAACACCTGAAAATGTATATATGGTTCGAAAGCATTTTGCCTCCTGATCACTACAATATGTTTATATAATTTTAATATCGCTTATTATAAAAAATAAAAATTAACTAAAAATATGTCCTAATTTTACCAAAACTACCACAGGATAGGTGAAACGCCTTCGCTTTTTTCACGAGAAAAAATAAGCGATCATAATTTTGTATTTTTGACAACTTCAAAGTACAAGGGGGGCAACTCTGAAATTCTATTTTCAAAGTTTGTTGCATACCTTCACTCTCACTCTCAAGATAATGACTATTTGTATGAGCAGAAAAGCACGAAGCGTCCCTCGAAAATCGAATATTGGAGAATAGGGCCTGACATTGACAATTTGAAATTGCCGTCAGTTTTTTTTTCTATAGAGAAAAGACAAAGGGATAAGTGTTTATTCTGTGATAGTATCGGACTTACGCCCTTTTAGAATAAGCACAAATTAATAAATTAATTATAATTTAAATACAAGCCCTAGCAAAAAAATTAAACTGTCAGCATGTTCATCTTTTCAAACAAAATACAGAGAACCATTAATATTATAGGCTCAGAAATATGAAATGTTATCAATTGAAAGCCGAGTCTAATATTTCCATTCGCCCAATTGAACTCGCAGTCAAGTTCAATAGAATTTGAAAAAAAAAAGTTATTCGATATAACTTGGTAATAGGATGCATGGAAAACAAATTGCGCCGTCAGCCGTGCCGGGTCCCGTGGGGCGCTCCTCATTTGACAAGGAACCCCAAAAATAAAGGTAACAACGCCCCTAGCGTACGTTTTAGGTACTAACTAGTATGAACAATTATAGCGATAAAATAAAGTGCCTGTTTCACCACTTTCAGTTAAGTTCTAGTTAACTTAAGTATCGTTATCTCTCTCAGGGCCGCTCTTTGTCTGTTTCGTAGTACCTATAGTACGGCTCCATGTCCTAACAAAAATCAGTTTTGTTGTCCCATCCTGAAGAAAGCATGAAACTTGGCATGAATGTAGCTGTCATATATGTACTTCAATGTCAATATGGAAGCACGTCGAAAAAAATTTTTTTCCCCCCATTCCCCCCCTTTTTATGTGCCAAATCGTGTTTTTTATTATTTTTTATGAAAACGGGTACAGCTATCAGAAAATTGTCAAAGATAAATATATTATGTTCCTTATTAAATTAGCTACAATATTGTCTTTGGACGTATGTTGATAGAACTTATAGTTTAAAAAGTATGTACATATGTTACTTAAAAGTTTTATTAAAAATACAAACATTTTTCTTCCGGAAACCAGCACCAATTTTTTTATGTTACTAGGCATATCATCTGGACCACAAAACCACTCGGTGCTCTTGAACAGCATACGGAAAGATGGTATTGTAAAAGGGTAAAAAAAGGGTACTTGAGTCAGACTCTGTAGGCTGTAACTCTAGAAGTAATGCCTCTACGACTATTTAATAAGTGTCATTTTGTAGCTAATTTAACTACCTCCTCATATATACTCAAGTTATTAGAAATTTGAAATTGTTCCATCCACCATTTTTCTCGCTGTAGTGAGGTGAAAAATTGTGTGTTTCGCTCGGCAGCAAAGTTTGTTTAGTGTCTCGTGCCTTGAAACCCTCGCGACGCTCAGGATTCTTCTTTTGAACCACTCGCTTCGCTCGAGGTTCAATCATATAATCCTTCGCTTGCTCGGGTCTCAATACAGGCACTCGGGCCAAACAAAAACTTTGCAGCCTTGCATAACAAATAACTATTATTAAACAAGAAACATATTAAAAAATTACCGGCCAACGTGCGAGCTTCTGTATAATATAAACTAATAACTTCCCATAAATCAACGCCTACACGACAAATTTATGCCTCAGTGTTTTAAAATCAGGGCCTCTATTCAAAGCTCCATAACACTTAAGGCATTCTTTTTAGGGTCCCGGACAAATGTTAAAAACAGAACCCTATTGCTAAGACTCCTCTGTCCGTCTGTTGTGATCAGGCTGTGTTATCTCACGAACCGTGATAGCTAGACAATTGAAATTTTCAGAGATGATTGTATTGTACCGCAAAGCAGCAGTGCTTGCACTACTTTGTTCCGGTGTGGAGAGTAAGACAGCCGGGGAAATTACGGGCACAAGAGGCATTTCATCTAAGTCCTCTAGGTTGGCAACGCATCTGCAATCCCTTCGGGGTTGCGGGTGTCTATGGGCAGTGGTGATCGCTTACCATCAGGTGACCCACTTGCTCGTTTGCCTTCCTATTCACATTAAAAAAAAATGCTTTTTATTTATTTATTTTATTTTTATAAACATAATGTTTTCATATCTACGTGTATAGCCAATATAAAATGAACTCACTCTGCCTACATTTTGTCTAGGAAGCAGGGCTCTGTTAACATTGGATTATATTCACTTCACTTCAGCGTTGGCCGGTATTTTATGAAATAGGGTGGAAAACAAGCAAGTTGGAGGAGGATTGGTAAGTGAACACCATCACCTATACTACCTCTATGGACACCGGACATGTTAGGCTTTTTGATTGTGTGTCCGGCCTAAATAAAAGGTTTTATTACTAGGCTCTGTCAACCCCGTAAGGGTTTAAATACGTGATTTATGTGTTAACTAGCTTCTGCCCGCGACTTCGTCTGCGTAGAATTAGCAATTGACATGTTTATGGCTATCCCCCGGGAACTATGCTATTTTCCGGGATAAAAAGTAGCCTATGTTTTAATCTAGGGTACCAGCTATCTTCGTTCCAAATTTTATCCAAATCCGTCCAGTCATTTTAGCCTGAAGAAGGAACAAACATACACACTCACTCACTCGTCACAAACCTTCGCATTTATAATATTAGTAGGATTTGTCTATTTTCCAGATTCACATCCATTATTTGCCAGTAACAATAAATATAGTGGTCTCAGCAAGCGCTCTCTCCAAGCGCTATTATTAGCCTCCTCAAAGATATTTCGAAGAGGCTAATAGACGCTACGGGTGACCGCAGAGCTGGCAGCTTCCTTGGACAGCGTATTAGTATCGCTGTCCAAAGGGGGGATGCTGCCAGCGTCTGTGGGACTATGCCACGGGGGCCCCTCCTTTTTTTAATTATTTTATTTTAAGATCAGTTTAAGTTTAGTTTTTAATTTGTTTTTAATTCTTAAAGTAGTGTTATTAAACTTTAAACTATAGTTTGGAGTCTGATGGATATTTCTATTGTAACTATGTTAGTATAGGTAAGATTTATTCGTAAAATAAATCGTCCAGTCGTCTGCGCGCGGCCGGCCTTAGCCTCTCCGCCATAATGGCACAACAATGCCCTATAATAACTTTCTTTGTGTTCGACAAACGCACATTTTAATCACGCTTTGTTCGTATCTCCGACACTCACAGGATCGCTAGCATCTCAATAAAGCTTCATTCATCATTGAACGTTTTCCAAAAATTCCACATGAACAATTTTCCAGAATTTAAATATCTTACTCAGAATCGGTTACCCTATCGATTCTCATACAAGAAAAAATGTAGTCAGATTTTACTATGGATTTTTTCCGGCTCGTCACGTTCCATACATAGATAGTTACCTATATTTAAAAAAGTGACCTGGAATAGAAATTTTTGGACACATATTTTCTTGTATAAGGACCGATAGGGTAAACGATTTTGAGTAAGAAAAACCGAAAATAGTTAAATTCTGGACAATAATATCATAATGGTAATTTTTTTGGAAAACGCCCCATTAAAACTGGATAGTTTAGTTTAGTTCATTCAATATAAAATATACAATGGTTTACATAAAATGTCAAGCAAAGATAATTCATATTGAAGTCGCCAGAAACACCAAGAATAGCCAAGTGGAGTGGTTAGAAAACCAGAGGCCTTACCAGAGCAGAGGCAGAGGCAGAGGTCTTAATGTGATTCAATTCCGATCCAATTTTACCTTTTACCTGTCATTTTTGACACTTCTATACGATGGCCATGACAACGAGTTAGTACTATAAAACTCAGAAAGCACGCGATTGGTTAGCGATATAAGTCTAGAAGAATACGCATCGGATAGGTTTAAGAGCGTTTATGAGCTGGCAACGTCGCATTTTTGATGATTTTTTACGATTATTTCACGGTAATTGAATGAAAGTTTCAAATGTGCGACGGTAGAGCAAGTGCACCCTGTAGTGAGTGTAGTGGTGTAGGAATGCACCCTCTTAAATGGGGAGCGGATCAGAATACATAAAGTTTAAAATGTATAATGATTTAAAATACATAATGGTTCAAAATATATAATGCTATTTTCTGTAAAACTACTAGCTTAATTAACTATTTTTTTATCGTAATCTATAGATTGGTTTAGGTTAGGTTAGGTTTGTTTTATAACATTCCTGTTAATTTGTCATTTTCTGAGAAAATCGCGTTATATATTATGAACCATTATGTATTTTAAACCATTATACATTTTAAACTTAATGTATTTTAATACGTACCCCTTAGATGGCGGCCAAAGTTCAGTCATCATCTGTCTCTCATTCGGTGTGGAAGCGTTCTATACAAGTATTTATATCTACTTAAGTATGTTTATTCACTGCGAACTTTCAATAAATATTGATCTACGATTCAAGTCGTCTTGAAAACAGGCGCCAGTTCCATCTCTAAAATCAGAGGACCGATAAAAAGAGGCATGCTATCCCTCTCGCACCGGAACCACATTCCACCAAAGACGTAGCAATCCTAAATTCGACTCGAATCATAAAGTTAATGTTATGTAAACACGAATATTGTGAAGAGCTTTGATTTAGCCCCGTTAGAGCGTGGGCGGGTTTCTTTACGATGGATCATCCAATTTGCTTGGTCATGTGAATTGGGAAAGAAAATTCGTGGGCTTTTGGGCTTTGGCTTAATTGCAAATGGATTTGGGGGGGAAATTGATAAAAAGGGGGGAAATACGTTGACTTAGTACAATCCAGGGCAAATATTTTGTACCTTATACTTCATTTTAATATCAATTTCAAATTTAATCCTTTCCACCTCTACGCCCACAATCATGCGAACGTGACGTTTAGGTCTTGTTACCTTAGGCTCTGTTTACCCCGTAAGGGATAAGGACCGTGATTTATGTAGGTATGTATGTATTAATTTTTTTTGCAGGTTTATTTTCAATTATTTTTAATTTACTTACTTTTTTTTAACCAACTTTCCTAGTTTTAGTGTTCTTTATTGTTTTTAGTTCTTAATAGTTTGTATTTTAATAAATTAGCTTTTGCTTTCAATCATATCCATATCTATAGACTAGCTGCTACAAATAATGTGGCTTACTGTTGGTAAAAGAATTTTCAAAATCGGTTCAGTAAATCCAGAGATCACCTTCTACAACCTCACAAACTCATAAATTTTACCTCTTTATTTCTTTATTTTGATTCCCCTTTCCACCTACACTCGTCAAATCATGCTAAGCGTAGCCTTGAAGTCTTATTACCTTGCTCTGTCTACCCCATGAGGGATAAAGGCGTAATTTATATATGTATGTATGAAATAAAGCAACATTCCAAAACAGACTAAAACTATAAAGTAACCCCCTTATTCATAAACGCTCTATATAGGCCTCTGCTAACTTAGCAATCGTTTGTCCTTATCTGTCACTTTGACATTCACCTTTCACAGATAAAGGATAAACGATTACTAAGTTAGCAGAAACCTATAGAACGTTTATGAATAACGGGGTAAATAGGTATGTCGTCAAAATACGCCACAGGCATCGACCCCAAGACGCTGGCCGCATTGCCTCTCTGAACTGCTATTCCTAACCTCTGAGAGAGGTAAGCCAGCCCTAGGGTCACCTGTGGCCAGCACTAAACGTGTATATACGTTTATAATACATATTAGTACAGATCTAGAAGTAGTACGTACCTATAAAAATTGCATTACAATTTTATCGGTCTCTTGTTTTACTATTGTTTAAATAATTCCCGGGTTATCGCAACCAGTAACAGTTGTAATAACACTTTTGTCCGCTCAGGAAACGACCCACTTAATCAATGTTTGACATTTCAGTGTGTTACAACAGTTTTGCAATCACCGTATGATTATTTATTTATTACGCTAGCCAAGCCTTCGATATATAATAATTGCTTCTGCCCGCAAATATTAGAATAGAATAGACTTAAGAACTGATGTTGATAGTATATTCTGAAATAAATATTACTTTGCGACTCTAAGGCAGCTACGACCTTCGACATGTTTATCGCTATCCCACGGGAACCATGCAATTTTTAGGGATAATAAGTAGCCTATGTTTTAATCTAGGGTACCAGCTATCTTCGTTCCAATTTTTATCCAAATCCGTCCAGTCGTTTCAGCGTGAAGAAGGAACAAACATACACACTCACTCACATCGTCACAAACTTTCGCATTTATAATATTAGTAGGATATGCCGATAAACGCTGCGTTAATACCACCTACATTGCACCCGTGCGAAGCCAGGACGCGTCGCTAGTATACTACTATTATTATAAACGCGAATTTTTTTGATTGAGGATGTGAGTGTGTATGTTTGTTCCTTCTTCACACTGAAACGACTCGACGGATTTGAATCAAATTCGGAACAGAGATAGCTGAGACCCTACACTAAAACTTAGGCTAATTTTTATCCCAGAAAATTGCATGGATAAATATGTCAAAGGTCGTAGCTGCCTAGAGTCGCAACGTATGTAAATAATATCAGGGGCCTTTCCATGACGTCCTAATTCCGACTCAGTTCAGGTGTCAGCTGTCACTTTTAGTATGAATCTGACAGCGAGCGAACCTAAACTGAATCGCATTAAGACGTCATGGTAAGGCTCCTATTCTTAAGTAAGTAAGTAAGTAAGTAATGCTTTATTGTACAAATATAAAGAAACAGACACAATTCACAAAATAATACAAATAACAATAATATATGCACAAAGGTGAACTTATCCCTATAAGGGATCTCTACCAGTTAACCTTTGAGTAGATGAGAGGAGCATTAACTCTAATTCTACGCGAACGAAGTCCCGGGCAGAAGCTAGGTTATACATAAACACGCTGGGATGTAAACCCCATATTGCAGCAGCATCTGGCAATATGCGAGGCGGCTGACATGCAATATCGTGTATTGTGTCCGTCTGTAGCGCGGAATTGAGTGCTAACAAAGTTCCTACGAGTTTTATGTGCGCTGTATTGGTATGAAATGCATTTAGGCCGCTATTTCACCGACGTGACAATTGTCGGCGACATGTGACAATTCTGTCGACGACTACGCCGGTTGGCTTCATATTGAATGCGCATTGCATTTCGAATTGTCACATGTCGCCGACCATTGTCGAGTTGTTGAAATAGGGGCCAAGCGTCTTTCCGTCGTGGTCTGGAAAAAAAGAAAAAACATAGAATGTACCAATTGCGCTGATAAAAGCCCATCGAGGGAATGGGTGAAAATCTTAGGGATCATGTTATAGGCGATGCGGCTAGCAACACATCGCTATTTTGACTCCGCTTTCCACCTATACGTCCAAAATCAAGCTAAACGTGGCCTTTAGGTCTTGTTACCTTAGGCTCTGTCTAGCCCGTAAGAGACAAAGACGTGATATATGTTATGTATGTATGTATTCTTTAAAAACTGATGTCGATAAATTATATTCTGCAATAATTATTAACGTCGTGATTCTAGGCAGCTACGCCCTTTGTCATATTTATTGCTATCCCGCGGGAACTATGCAATTTTACGGGATAAAAAGTAACCTATGTGTTAATCTAGGGTACCAGCTAGCTCCATTCCAAATGTTATCCAAATCCGTCCAACCGTTTCAGCGTGAAGAAGGAACAAACATACATACTCACACCCATCCATCCATTCATCCATCCTCACAAACTTTCGCATTTATAATATTAATAGGATACTTAGCTGTTGCCTGCGACTTTGTCTGCAAAGAATTCGTTTATCACTATCCCGCGGAAATTTTCCTGGATAAAAAGTAGCCTATGTGCTATTCCAGACTTTTCTCTATCTATGTGCCGAATTTCATCCAGATTCGTTGGGCCGTTCTAGCGTGATTGAGTAACAAACAAACATCCATCCACCCATCCATCCATCCATACTTTCGCATTTATAATATTAGTTAGATTATAGTAGGTACAGCTCGCGTCATGTTAAAAGAGCGCTGGAAGAAAGTGGAGAAGGGGTGTACTTATGCTCATGGGTACACTATGAGCAGAGGGGGGGGGGGTCCTCTGTTTTATTTCAGCGCTCTTTTGGGAAAAAATCACACAAATTGACCTAGTCCCAAGTAAGCGCAAGTAAGGCTTGTGTTATGGGTACTAGACAACGATATACATACTTATACTTATAGAGAAACACATACTTATATAGATAGAAACATCCATAACTCAGGAACAAATTTCGTGCTCATCACACAAATATATGCCCTTACCAGGATTCGAACCCAGGACGCTTGCTTCGCAGGCAGGGTCACTACCAACTAGGCCAACAGCGTCGTCAATATATGTTAGGAGTAAGGTATTTTTCGTGACAGCCGTGTTCTGTTAAGATAGTATAGCTACTGGTCGCTGTAATGGATATTTTCCGCAGAAATGACGCTGAATGGTCGGTGCTACCACAAAGGTTACTATTATTCTCTGTGTAGTGTGAGATCCCACTGCACGATTTTATTTTTCTGCAGCTCACTTCAGAAGGCCTCGCTTCGCCATGATTTTTCTTGATTGAACAGATTTTATCCGTCCTAAGTCTAGGAATGGACGAAAATCTTACCCATCACTAGGTATTTCGAATCCCTATTCTACCTATACGCTTACAATCACGCTAAACATGACTTTTAAGCCCTGTTTACTCCGTAAGGAATTAAATACGACATATGTATTGTATTTATCAACAAAAATCACAGTAAGCAAAAAGCTTATATTTTAAATTATATTTCCACCCATACGCCCACAATCATGCTAAACTTGGCCTTCGGGTATTGTTACCTTAGGCTCTGTCTACCCCTTAAAGGAAAAAGACGTGATTTATGTAATATTCATGTGAAACTAGCACTCGCTTATCGCTATCTCGCGAGAACTATGCAATTTTCCGGGATAAAAACTATCCTATGACCTTCCCCGGGACTAAAACTATCTCTGTACAAAATTTCATTAAAATCGGTTCAGCGGTTTAGGCGTGAAAGCGTAACAGACAGAGTTACTTACGCATTTATAATATTTGTTGGGATTATATTTTTATATTGCGTTTATTCTGTAAACGTTAAACGTGGCCTTAAAGTACTGTTACCTTAGGCTCTGTCTACCCCGTAAGGGATAAAGACGTGATATAATGTATGTATGTATGTTTATTCAGTGGGATCTCGGCCTGGCTCGCTCACGGCAAGTCACGCTGTTTGGCCGCCGGCTCGATGCCGGGGCACGTTCTTACAAAAAAATATCGGTTTACTTTATTTCCGAGGGGCTTTTGAAAATGGTCCGGTCACAGACAAGGTGAGCTTTCTCCTGCGATGCGGCAGAATTGTAAAAAAAAAACCGGCCAAGTGCGAGTCGGACTCGCGCACCGAGGGTTCCGTATCATCTATCTTCTATACATATAATAAAATTGTAACAGGTCGATGTCTGTACATAGGAGAAATTAAAGAAAATATAAATTGAGGGGGGTCTATATGCGCCATAGAAGCCAAAAATACCATTTTTAAAAATTTTGTCTGTCTGTCTGTCTGTCTGTCTGTCTGTCTGTATGTTTGTTACCGCGCTACGCAAAAACTACTGCACCAAACTGAATGCGGTTTTTTTTATTATATTGCTAGAGGTCTAACTTAAACTCCCATGTCGCGTTTTTTTCAAAATTCCATCTAGAAGTTGAGATATATAAGAAAAAGGGGGGGTCCACCAAAAGTATTTTTTGATACATTATTTATTGGGATACCAAATGAAAGAGGAAGAAGTCCTGAGTTTAATTTTGATTGCAGAAATTGTCAAAGATGTGAATAGGGGAGTGAAATTTACTACGAAGATGCAATACCCTAAATATTTAATTTGTGCTCTAATTGAATGTTTGCTTTGCCTACCACTAAGAATAAGCTACCCAAAATACTAATTCTACGCAGACGAAGTCGCGGGCAAAAGCTAGTTATCTATAAAACCAGTGTAAGCAGAGCCCTGCTCCAAAGCAAAATGTACGCAGTGTGGGGTCACTTTATATTGGTCACTGATATATACAGACATACATACATATTTACGGTTTTCGCAAATTATTCCTTAATCTGTGCTATAAGACCTACCTTCATACCAAATTTCAAGATTCTGCGTTCACGGGAAGTACCCTGTAGGTTTTGATTCCCTTGAGAGTTGCGGAAATTTGCGGCACAAACGGCTGCATCTTTTGATTGCGTTGGCTTAGAAGTTTGATTTTTTCACAGCTCCAAGGGGCAGTGGACCTGAGTATTTGATATAAATTTCAGCTTGATACCTCCACGCGTTCCTCCACGTTTATAACTAATCAATCAGTAATCATGTTAAGCGAGGCCTTTAGGTCTTGGTAACAAGGCTCTGTCTACTCCGTAAGGGATAAAGTCGTAATCTGTATGTGTCCACTAACTACATTAAATTTCACAGATGTGTGCAGGTTTCCTCAGGATTGTAGCCTCTCCTCACTACAAAGGTCTTTTTCTTTTTTTATAAGCCTTTTTTATTCCGAATTCGCTACAATTTCAGTAAGTACATGTTGTTGTTGTTGTTATTGTCGTTTTTTTTTTTTATTATTAAATTGTCGCGTAATTCGGCGTGCCTCATAGCATAGGCCTCCTCCGTGTATTGGAGGGTTTGGGCTATAGTTCCCACGCGCGCCCAGTGCGGATTGGGAACTTAACACACACCATTGAATTTCTTCGCAGATGTGTGCAGGTTTCCTCACGATGTTTTCCTTCACCGAAAAGCTCATGGCAAATTACAAATGCAATTTTCGCACATAAATTCCGAAAAACTCAGAGGTGCGAGCCCGGGATTTGAACCCACGACGCTCTGCTTGAGAGACCACAGGTCAAACCACTAGGCTACCACGACTTTTTAATACATCTTAATAGATCGATAATATGACATTTTTCCGTTAAAACTATCGACTTCATGTCTTCATGTGTTCATCTTTTTCATGTGTTTTATGTACAAGAAAGACTTCTACATCATCACTACATAGTATAAAATAAAGTCGCTTTCTCTGTCCCTATGTCCCTATGTCCCTATGTGTGCTTAAATCTTTAAAACAACGCAACGGATTTTTTAATAGATAGAGTGAATCAAGAGGAAGGTTTATATGTATAATACATGCATAATATACCGTGCGAAACCGGGGCGGGTCGCTAGTACAATATATACTTTGCGGCATCACTAATTAGAATCGCGATACTTATTTACCTTATCAGCTACATTCTAATGCCGGTCCCTGGATCAGTGATTAGGCAAACACCGCTAACGAACAGCACGTGACCGCGGTGATGAGTTAATTCAATTAATTCGCCCTAAGTGTTGCCAGACTGATAGTTTCAACGTACCACACAATGGGGGCTATCGCGTGTGAATTTGCCACTAGAGGCGCTAGTGAGGTTCAATAACATTCACTTTTCACTGGTTTCGGCGGGTTCCGTGACATAAATTATAATTAATTTCATTCATTTACCTGTTGAAAAGTGATCTCCTTCGTGAAATTATCGCAAATATGGATTACTAGCTGTTGCCGGCGACTTCGTCTGCAAAGAATTCGTTTATCGCTATCCCGCGGGAACTACGCAATTTTCCGGGATAAAAAGTAGCCTATGTGCTGTTCCAGACTTTTCTCTACCTATGCGCCGAATTTCATCCAGATCCGTTGGGCGGTTCTGGCGTGATTGAGTAACAAACAAACATCCATCTAATGATGGGCGACTTTGAATAATACTAATTCGATTAGTCGATTATTGTAATCATTCGACTTAGTAGACTAATTCGAAAATCATTCGAATATTAGTAGTACTCAAAATCCAGTCCAGTCGAGTTGACGTTGATATAACTAACAACTAACGCAAGCACCGCGCCTGGACGACTGCTCGGACCGAATCGGGAATCTTCGTGTCGACTCGGCGGCCGAGTCGACACGAAGATTCCCGATTCGGTCCGAGCTGTCATCCAGCCGCCGATTAGTTACTAATATTAGTAGTCGTTATTCGATTATCGGCATTAGTATATTACTAATTTCAAATTCGAATTATGATATTAGTAATGAATAATCATTCGAATCAGCAAATTAGTCGAAGTCGCCCATCACTACATCCATCCATCCATCCATCCATCCATACTTTCGCATTTATAATATTAGTTAGATAAACTTAATGAGGTTCAAGATTTAAAACTTTGTTTCGGCGCCGATCTAATAGAGTCGCCTTTGACAGCTATACCTCTGGATCTTAGTCAACAGTGGCGCCAACTGGGGAGCAAAAAAACGATAGTCCCATTACTAACTCCCTTTCATTTCATAATTGTTTCATACAGATAACGCTTGGCGATAAAATTTCACGTGACAGCTGGTACAGATACAAAAAGTCTTGAATTATAAATGCGAAAATATGGATGGATGGATGGATGGATGTTTGTTTGTTACTCAATCACGCCAGAACGGCCCAACGGATCTGGATGAAATTCGGCACATAGATAGAGAAAAGTCTGGAATAGCACATAGGCTACTTTTTATCCCGGAAAATTGCGTAGTTCCCGCGGGATAGCGATAAACGAATTCTTTGCAGACGAAGTCGCTGGCAACAGCTAGTTAAACATAAAAAATCATTAAGTAAAATTCTTGCTTTATTTCTGTTATAGTCTATTTAGTTTAATCTACATAACTGAAACCTTTTTAACTAATAAAATATCCAAAGGCACCAAGTAAGCACTAATACTAAGCTTAGCTTAAAAAAAGTCCGAACGGCGAGATTCGAGAGCTCTATAAAATAACCAGGCAATTTAATTTGGCTTATTTACATACAATTGGGATTTAGACACAAACGAGATGCAATTCGCTTAATGACATCGATACTGATTCATCAAATATGTAGATGCGGTATTAAATAGGTTATTATCGCAGACTGTGTATAACAAGCTCGTGCCCGCGACGCCGTCTGCGCAGTATTCCCTTATCGCTATCCCGCGGGAACTAAGCGATCTTCTGGGATAAAAACTATCCTTTGTCCTTCCCTAGGACTGAAACTATCTCTATACCAAATTCTTACTTAATCGGTTCAGCGGTTCAAGCGAGAAAAGGTAATAGACAGAGTTAGCAGATAGGCTTCTGCGAACTTAGTAATGGTTTGTTCTTATCTGTCACTTTGACATTTACCTTTCACAGATAAGGACAAACGATTTTTAAGTTAGCAGAAGCCTATACAGCGTTTATGACTAAGGGGTATGTTTTTAGGGTTCCGTAACTCAAAAGGAAAAAAACGGAACCCTTATAGGATCACTTTGTTGTCCGTCCGTCCGTCCGTCTGTCAAGACCCTTTTTCTCTAGAACGCGTGGAGGTATCAAGCTGAAATTTATATCAGATTCTCAGGTCTACTGCCCCTTGGAGCTGTGAAAAAATCAAACTTCTAAGCCAACGCAATCAAAAGAAAAAGTCGTTTATGCCACAAATTTTCGAAACTCGCAAGGTAATCAAAACCTACAGGGTACTTCCCGTGAACTCAGAATCTTGAAATTTGGTATGAAGGTAGGTCTTATAGTATAGGTAGATTAAGGAATAATTGCGAAAACCGTAAATATGTATGTATGTCTGTATACAACGTGTCCCCAGCCTGTGGACACAGAATGAACACCATCGTAATGCTACTTCTCACTAATGCTGTGAAACAGTTTTTGTTTTAATTAGAAGTAAAATCAAGAATCAAAATTTTTTAACAAATTTAATTCCAGATAAACGGTAGAAAAAAGTTACATACTGTATCATTATTGACACCAATAAGATGAAATGATATGCCTGTGTGAGTGTGACACACATGTCAAAGTCAACAACAGGGATATGTGTGTGTATCTACTTACATGCAACACACACGCGCCATCGGAGTAGATAAATGTCTAATTTACCAGCAATACTAGGCATAATTATTATTAAACTGATCGGACTATCAAGTATCGAAATTGTAACTTTAGGATTAAAATAATTAATGAAACCAAATTTACGTAATCATCATTTATAAAAAAAATATGTAAAAACTTAAATTTTTAAATGTTCAAAGTGGCTACCGTTTCTTAGTGTACATATGTGTAAACGCCGCCTCATATTATTGCTCTGGACTTTTCGTAACAGAGCACTGTCTGAAACCATCGTCTTTAACTTTCCGAATGTTACCGTGAACATGAAAACGGCGAGCCGCTCGCCGCAAGCTTAGATTTAGGCGTACGACGAAAGTATTCAAAAATATGTTGTTCTTGCCAGATAGGCAATTGCCGGGTTATAACGCCTTCGCGGTTAATTGTTGGGTCCAGTGGGCGATTTTCTCTCACTCTTTGAACTGCTCTTGTTATTGTACACGGGTTATTAGGGCATCACCTAGTTTCACTATATCGCTCACGGTACGTTCTGATGGCGAGATTGCCATTCTGATGGCACTCCCCTTAAATTAATATCATATCCATGTAAACTGCAGCAGAATATCGTGCCATCTTATCAAAATGCTTTTCATAAACAAAACCCAACAAATTGATTTATGTTATGGCAACGTCACTTAATCAGTGTCATTTATTTTAAAAGAAAATCATGCAGTTACCACAGAGTTTTCATGCACGTCTAAGGAGTTTCCACTTGAATATTGTTATTACAGTACTTCAAACTCTTCAAAAGAGATTGCATTGGTCCCATAAATGCGTATTAATCAACACAATGTAAATAGAGGGTGCTCCAAAAGCTAAAATTTGAAAACCATTGTTTTCTCGGTAAATACTAGACCGATTGTTTTAATACTTTACATATTGGTTAGAAATACCCTAATAAACGTGTAGTATTCGTCTATGTCCATAGGCTGGGGACACGTTGTACATATATCAGTGACCAATATAATGTGACCCCACATTGCGTACATTTTGCTTTGGATTGGCTATAGATAATGATACGGAACCCTCGGTGCGCGAGTATGGAAGTGCATTCACACAGGGGCAGTTCTCGTTTTAGCTGTCACTTTTAATATGAATTTGACCGCTAGCGAACCTAAACTGAATCGCATTCAGACGTCATGGTAAGGCCCCAGCTCTATTTAAAGCCCACATGTGTATCCACACTCCTTAATTTAGCGTGTAACCACTCGAATTCTCACCAAATCTATCGCGAACTCCATCGAAAGCTGTAAATCTTTCATCGGAAAGAAATCGCTAATGACCGGAGATTGGGAAAGCAAATAAAACACACCGCTAGGTGGCGCTCTATACGTCATTAGCGAGGATTAGTGTTTTTGCTTCACACCCAATAGGGATGTTCGCATTGTTCACGACTTTAATAGTATTTAGCTAGAGAAATTTTAGGAAATCCCAATAAAATCCCAATAAGGCTTGTTACCCTTCTGGGTTGGAAGGTCAGATGGCAGTCGCTTTTGTAAAAATTAGTGCCTACGCTGAATCTTGGGATTAGGTTGTCAAAGCGGAACCCAGGCTCACTGAGCCGTCTGGCAAATGCCGGGAAAACGCTAGGAAGATGATGATGAGCTAGAGAAATTAAAGAGTACAATGTTTAGTTTTGGAGCGAGAGATGTCGCTCTCAGATGACGTCATCATTCCTAAATCACACCAACGGTATGTCATCCTAGATTTCTTAAGTTTTCTATCAGAAACGTATGGCTATGTTACATAAATACATGCACAAAGACAAAAATTTCGTCTATACCCCTTACGGGACAGACAGAGCTCATGGTAACAAGACCTAAAGGCCATGGTTAGCATGATTGTGGGCCAGGTGGGAAGGGAATCAAAATAGTGATGGGTTGCTAGCCGCATCGCCTATAACATGATTCCTAAGATTCTCGCCCTCGATGTGCTTTTACCATCTGCGCGAGCAGAGAAGCAACTGGTACCTTCTATGTTATTTTTTTGCTCCCACACCAATATGGAAGTAATATGGCAGTTACCTCTAAATTATCTGGCTGTAATTAAAGTAGCAACCTTGTTTGTATTAGGAAATGTTTGTCACTGTAGTGACTATTATATTATCTAGGTAAATAATATACCAATTAATAATATTTAATTTGTCATTCTAAAATCAGTTCGGTAGTTTTTGAATTTTGACGAGTGGTAATACATACGAGTACCTATGTGCAGTGTTGGCAGGCCTCCCACTACGTGGACCAACAACATCGCGAAAGTTGCGGGAAACCGGTGGATGCAGGTGGCGAGTTGTCGTTCATTATGGTGTGCTAAGGAGGCCTTTGTTCCAGGGATGTTATGGATATATAATTTCGGATCCGGATATGGATATGAATATTGGTAAAATATAATATCGGTTTCGGTTACGGTTATGGATATTAAATTATTTCGGATATCCGATAGTTTCGGTTACGGATATGGATATCCATAACAACACTGCTGTGCACCTCGCGCTGTGACGTCATTAGGTAGCGAAAGAGGTGTCGCATTCCAGCGGAGTGCACAGTTAATTCGTACGAGTTGTAGTATTTAGTTAGACTCCGCCCTATCCGAAACTATCCAAAACTTTTATTTCAGATTCGGTTACGGTTACGGATATTTTTTTATTTCGGATATCCGATAGTTTCGGTTACGGATATGGATATCCATAACAACACTGCTTTGTTCATCAGTGGACGTCTTCAGGCTGTTGATAATAATGAATAAAATATGTGTGTGTATTATAGTAATTGAAACTTCGATGATACGCTTCGAGCACCTCATTTTTCTAATGATATACCTACTGATGTAACCTTTGTAATATTCTTCCTTTACAGAGTCTTCTTTCAAATATTTATTAGGTTCGTTGAGGCAGCAACCCTATTCCCATAGGGCATTATCGCGTCTCTAATTCCGTGATTTATCTGCGCGACTGTACCGCCGGGATTAAGGCGTTGTTAATGAACAATCGAATGTACAAACACTTAATCTGATTGTTTTTCTGTATAACAAACAAAACGAGTTATTGTCTTGTTTTATGAAAAAAGATTTTGCCGACCCCATGTGAGAAGCATGGAGACGGTCAATAGGGAATATTCATGATTTTTTTCATGGCTTTCTATAGAAGCTCATTTACGTAATAAACAATATGAAAAAATGTTTTTCAATTAACTGTAAAAATAACAGAGTTATAAGCCAAAGATTTGTCTCTATCTCTTTCTAGAAAATCAGTGTAGGTTGCATGGGCGTTGTGACAAATGACGTCACATGTCATATCGGAGATCTCTTTCTAATCGCTGACTAATAAAGAAAGAAAAGAAAGTAAGAAAAAAGACTCACAAATATAACAGCATACACACAATTTTAAAGAAAAAGAACAACAAAAAAAACCCAAAAAACTCTTAAAACAAAAAACTCTAAAACCCTTAAAACTCTTATTTTTTCCGTGTTTCTCGACCGATTTTACTTTTAATTTCATCTTTTGTCCTCATTTTTACTATATTTTCATATTTTGTAAAGAAATTATTTTTAATGCATATTCCCTATTATCGTGTGATCCACGCATATCGTGATCATTATCACAAAATATTGATACGTATGTTGGCACTCGCGATACAGACCCACAACCTTATTCATAAAAAATCCTTAATTGCGGTTTGATCAGTCTATTAGTTAACAGACAGATTAAGCTTATTAGACAGTTGTTAAAAAGTATGATTCATAAACGCTTGCTAGCAGTCTGTTAGCTAATGAGCTGCTGATGGATGGATTAGACGCGTTATGTTGTCACCTTGACAAATCATAGACCAAAAATGGCCTTTTAGTGAATTAAAAAAAAATTGACAGCAGCGGCAGCGAATTAGCGGGAAACCAGCGAATTAACACGACAGACTAGGCAGTATGGATCTAGTTTCCTTTGCCTTTCCCGGAGGGAATAAAAACTTAAAACAAAAAAACTGTCTTGCGTATGGTATGGTTTTGCTCTTGCCAAAATCAGCTGTTCACATTTGTGGCGGCCATTTTGTGAGTTAGCAAAGAGATAAAGTAGGGTCTACGATCCGGTAACTTTCGGAAGACTTAACAGACCCTTGATGGACTGATTAGCGCTAATTGCCGTTTACGAAGCATGTTTTTTTGCATCGGTCCTATAGCGAGCTTATAGCGAGCCTCTAACTTTTTATGAATAAGGCTGCCAGAGTCTAGTGCGAGCGCCGCCGTTTTACTTACAGCATAAATGTCATCTACCCATCTCTATGTAACAATGTGTGCTTTGTAAAATGTTATGCATTTGTAACTTCTGTGGTGAAAATAAAGTTATTATTATTATTATTATTATTGTATCGCAGCTAACCTTGGGCCTTAACATGACGTCTTAATGCGATTCAATTCTGATTCAGTTTAGGTTCGCTTGCTGTCAAATCCATACTAAAGTCGTCGCAAAATAAAAGGCCCGTTTTGACATTTGTCTTCCCGACGTAACAAGTGATGTAACCGTATGACTCGGTACTCGATACTAACGATAAATCAATTCAAGTTTGCATGAGTATTTGATCGATTTGAATATGTATTGTAAAGTGAATTGGATTAAAGTTCTGATTAGAAAATTTAACTTAAATTGATATTATAGGTATTTTGAGATGATACAATGTTACGAAAAGTCAATTTTCTTTCATTTAATATTTTGATTACAATAACATTCACTCAATCACAAAAAAAAACGAGAAAAAGTGAATCATCAGTCAATCATTTTCTTCAGATGATGAAGACGAGCCATTCTGTAGAAATCAGTGTTGCCATTGTTTACGGCTTTGAGCTCCAAGGTCATTATTTTCAGTAAATATCACTACACAGCTGGTGAAATTCAGTAATTAATTGGTCTAAATAAAATAAATAAAACGGGCCAAGTGCGAATTGGCCCTAAAATAAATTATCTTGATCGATTTATTTTTCCTTAACCGATTACTAATAGTCTGTGGACAATATGAAAAAATCGTTATGCACAGCACTTCGCCGAGTGAGCGATACCCATCAATGAAAAATGCAATTACCTTCAGAACATTTCGATTGGTAAAAAATTTAGAACTTCATGGGCGTGAACTGTCAAAACGGGCCTTTTAAATTGCGACGACTTTAAAAATGACAGCTAAAACCTTAAGCCTTACCATGACGTCTTAATGCGAGGTTCGCTCGCTGTCAGATTCATACTAAAAGTGACAGCTAAAACTTGAACTGAGTCGGAATTGAATCGCGTGAAGATTTTTTACTACTATTTGTAAAATACAGTTTTTCACTTTTTGAATAATTTTTAGGGTTCCGTACCTAAAGAGAAAAGAATGGAACTTGTCCGTCCGTCCGTCCGTCCATCCATCCGTCCGTCTGTCAAGACCCTTTTTCTCAGGAACGCGTGGAGGTATCAAGCTGAAATTTATATCAAATACTCAAGTCTACTGTCCTTTAGAGCTGTGAAAAAAATAAACTTCTAAGCCGACACAATCAAAAGATGTACCCCCTTATTCATAAACGCACTATAGGCCTCTGTTAACTTAGTAATCGTTTGTCCTTATCTATCACTTTGACATTTACCTTTCACAGATAAGGACAAACGATTACTAACTTAGCAGAGGCCTATAGTGCGTTTATGAATAAGGGGGTTAGCCGTTTATGCCGCAAATTTCCGCAAATTTGCGAAACTCGCAAGGGAATCAAATTCAAAACCTACAGGGTACTTCCCGTGAACGCGTGAACTCAGAATCTTGAAATTTGCTACGAAGCAACGTCTCATAGCACAAATGAAGGAAAAATTACAAAAACCGTAAATATGTATTTATGTCTGTATATATCAGCGACCAATATAAAGTGACCCCACACTGCGTACATTTTGCGCTGGAGCAGGGCTCTGCTTAAACTGGTTATAAATAATGGTACGGAACCCTTCGTGCGCGATTCCGACTCGCACTTCGCCGGTTTTTTATCTATGGTCGCACCGGATTCTAGGCCGCATCTAGTGCGCTAGGCAGCAGGCCGCCTTGAAGTCGCCGCGGCGGCGCTCGGCGCGTCATAAATCAACTCATGCGCATTGTAACGACCAACCTGCTGCTCCGGCCTAGCTATTTGCTATGCACAGAGCAAACCACCTAATAGAATGGAAGCGTCATACAATTCATCTAACTAATATTATAAATGCGAAAGTATGGATGGATGGATGGATGGATAGATGGATGTTTGTTTGTTACTCAATCACGCCAGAACGGCCCAACGGATCTGGATGAAATTCGGCACATAAATAGAGAAAAGTCTGGAAAAGCACATAGGCTTTTTATCCCGGAAAATTGCGTAGTTCCAGCGGGATAGCGATAAACGAATTCTTTGCAGACGAAGTCGCTGGCAACAGCTAGTATGAAATAAAATACGCCAAGTCGAAATTGGCGATTACTGCACTCGCTCGCAATCGCCATCGTGTTCATTTTGACAGTTCTTGTATGAATGTGACAGCTAGCTGATTCTGATGCCAATTGTCAGCCCATACATGAACTGTCAAATGAACACGATGATGATCGCGAGCAAAGTTACGTAATAAGCTTGCAGACGATGGTAAAAAGGGTTAGTAAGTAAGTAGATGAGGTACTTTTTTTCTATGTATGTATCATCCGATAATCTGAACGGAAGACTAGGGGCCTTACTATGACGTCGTAATTTCGACTCAGTTTAGGGGCCTTACCATGACGTCTTAATGCGATTCAGTTTAGGTTCGCTCGATGGAGTTCGCGATAGATTTGGTGGGAATTCGAGTGGTTTAACGCTACTTTATTAAGGAGTTTGGATACACAATGTGGGCTTTAATGGAGCTGGGGCCTTACCATGACGTCCAAATGTGATTCAGTTCAGGTTCGCTCGCTGTCAGATTCATACTAAAAATGACAGCTAAAACTTGAACTGAGTCGGAATTAGGACGTCATGGTAAGGCCCCAGGTTTCAGCTGTCATTTTTAGTATGGATCTGACAGCGAGCGAACCTAAACTGAATCGTATTAAGACGTCATGATAAGCCCCCAGCGCTGGCTGTAAGGCCAGCAAATGCTAAGTTTGGACCATTTTGTGACAATTTATTTATCTGTTGTTTTTAATATATGTTTATTTATTTACCCATGTTGGTTCGTGATCTATGATATAGGTACTATATAAAACTGAGGTAGATACGTCATAGCATAGACGATCTCCCCGTGGCAAGCGAAAAGTAAGGTGATTGCCTGACTTGTGTTAATGTTAAGTCGCTGTCGGCGCGCACAGAGGTCCAGTAACGGCAACAACGTTGCCATGTCCGAAAGGAGTTTTGTTCAGCTATAACGCGTCTATTAGTAATATGTCATTGTTCGTGATTGTCTGAAACTTTTGTTCAGTCAGTACCCTAGCCCATAGGAACCTGCCTCTCTATTGGTTATTTCCTCTGTTACTATGAAATAATCCATGGAATCCTTACTGTTATAGAGTTATTGAATATCGAGTACAAGTTCTCAGAATTATTCCAGAAAATATCACCTGGTGGTTAGATCGACTGGGCCTTACCATGATGTCTTAATACGACTCAATTCCGTTTCAGTTTAGGTTCGCTCTCTGTCAGATCCATACTAAAAATGACAGCTAAAACCTGGGGCCTTGCCATGACGTCCTAATTCAGACACAGTTCAAGTTTTAGCTGTCACTTTTAGTATGAATCTGACAGCGAGCGAACCTACACTGAATCGCATTAAGACGTCATGGTAAGGCCCTTAAACTGAGTCGGAATTAAGACGTCATGGTAAGGCCGCTGCACTCTGACCGGACGAAGGTCAAAAGGGTAGGTATGTAAGTAGGTGAGGTACTTTTTTCAATGTATGTATCACCCGATGATCTCAATGGAAGACTAGTGCTGCAAGGCCAGCAAATGCTGAGTTGGGACCATTTTGTCACAATTTATTTATCTGTTGTTTTAATGAAAATGAAAATGAAAAATGAAAAATGAAAAATGAAAAATGAAAAATGAAAAATGAAAAGTGAAAAATGAAAAATCTTTATTAAAATGTGTTTATTTACCTATTTGTTGGTTCGTGATTGTCTTAAACAAACTTTTGTTCAGTCAGTACCCTAGCCCATAGGTACCTGCCACTATATTGATTGTTTCCTCTGTTGCTATGTAATCATAATGATCCATGGATCCTTACTGTTGTAGAGTTATTGAATATCGAGTACAAGTTCTCAGAATTATTCCAGAAAATATGACCTGGTGGTTAGATTGACTGAGTCTTACCATGACGTCTTAATACGATTCAATTCGGATTCAGGTTAGGTTCGCTCGCTGTCAAATCTAGGTATACTAAAAATGACAGCTAAACCCTGGACTGAGTCTGAATTGAATCGCATTAAGACGTCACGGTAAGGCCCCTGAACAATCCTACAAAGATTTTAGGGTTCCGTAGCCAAATGGAAAAAAACACAAGTACCTAATATATTTTTTTAAATATCTATCTGTCTATATAAGTAACCAATATAAAATGACCTCACACTGCCTACATTTTGCTTAAGAGCAGGGCTCTGCTTACTTGGTGAATTTGTACGGAACCCTCGGTGCACGAGTCCGACTCGCACTTGGCCGGTTTTTCTTCTACTGCGCTCTACAAATGTTTCCACACACAGAAAAATCCGAAAAGTAAAGCTATGGCCGGAAATCGAACCTCCTCATCATTCCGTGGTGCGTGCTATTGCTATACCCCTACACCACCCATAGCAAGTGAGTACAAGCCTTCGAATTTTTCTATCTGTTACTAGCTGTCACGTGACCTTGTTACTATGTGAATTTTTGTCGCCAATCGTCATCTGTTTGAATTTGAATCTGTACGACACGATCACATACTCCTGTGGAACATCTAATGCTCACCAAGGACGAGATATGGCGCTGTTTTTAAATGATAGGTGCGGGTTCGATTCCCGGCAACAGCTTTACTTTTCGGATTTTACTGTTCTAATTTTCAGTGTCGTTTAGAAATTTATTTTCTAACAGGTAAAACCGTAAACCTAAACATAAAATCACGAACTAAATTTCTTGATTCATTTAATAGTACAACAATTACTTGACGCGTGTGCCTTAACTGTCAACAGGTTAAGATTAATTAAACTGTGTAGTTACACAAAAACCAGCAAAGCTTGCAACGTCGTAATTACGAATTGTTCAGTGTAATTACGCGCGTAATTATTGTTTATGACGCCAGGCGGCGCGCGAAACGCAATTAATAGCGGGACGATGCGTCCGCGACGATTATGGTGGTCGATTTATCAATATAATGTGTATTTTACTTTAAGACCCCTATCCTCAATCCTCCTTTAAGGTGCCTATCGTCTGTACAAATCTACTGTGATGACGAAATAAATGAATTTGATTATGAATTTGAAAATTTGAAATTTGAAGACTTTTTTTAGCCCTTAACGCAAATAGAGGAGCAAGGACAATATATAACCACTGGTTTACTGCTTCGTGTAGAGGAGTGTAAGTTTGTCGTGGATGTCTGTAGTGTGTCATCGTAGCTCTCGATTTCGATGCGGTTTATTTCATTCGAAAGCCAGTTACCTTGCGATGGTTCTTGGCCATGTTTGTTAAAAATCGGTTCAGAATTTGAAGATTTTAAAAGGATTTTAGGCATTTTTGGAAAAACGATTTTCGAGGAGTAGGTTCCAGAACCCTGTAAAGGACAAAGACGTGATTTGTGTATGTATGTATGTAGAATATACATTTGCGGGTGGTAGGGCCTTATGCAAGGTTCGTCCGGATCGCTACCACCATCTTACTCGCTAATCCAGCCGCTAAGTAGCAGTGCTTGCACTGCTGTGTCCGGTGTGGAGAGTAAGACAGCCGGGGAAGTTACGGGCACAAGAGGCATTTCATCTAAGTCCTCTAGGTTGGCAACGCATCTGCAATCCCTCCGGGGTTGCGGGTGTCTATGGGCAGTGGTGATCGCTTACCATCAGGTGACCCCTTGCTCGTTTGCCTTCCTATTCACATTAAAAAAAAAACAACATTGTACCTATTGTACCTACAGCTGAATTTAAAGTAAAGTTGCATGTATAATGCTCCCTATATTTTGTTTAAAGTCGGCAAGGTCCGGGAAATGTCCGCAGAGTGCTTAGCCATGTCGCCCGGGGCAAGACGGGGCACGGGAATGAAATACGGCCATTTTGAATATCGCAAAGTAACTCTACATGTAATACAGTTCAATGCTGAGCTGCTTACGTGGGTGCAGTTAATATTTACAGCACAGCACTATAATTTTTAAGGCTTTCGTTGTTTTCACCATGTTTTCCTTCACCAAAAAGCTCATGGCAAATTTCATATTTAATTTCGCACATAAATTCCGAAAAATTCAGAGGTAGAGTCATTATAACTAACTTTATGGTACTTTAGGGTCCGTTATGGTTGCCTGGTAGAGATCGCTCTGTAGCTACAAGGCCGCCTTATTACTTCTGTACTTTTTTTTCTGTTTTGATTGTTATATGTTGACGACATGGTTGGCCGAGTTGGTAGTGACCCTGCCTACGAAGCAAGCGTCCCGGGTTCGAATCCTGGTAAGGGCAAATATTTGTGTGATGAGCACGAATACTTGTTCCTGAGTCATGGGTGTTTCTATCTATCTATTTAAGTATGTATTTCTCTATATAAGTATGTATATCATTGTCTAGTACCCATAACACAAGCCTTACTAGCGCTTACTTTGGGACTAGGTCAATTTGTGTGAATTGTTCCCTAATATTTATTATTTATTTATTATATTTATATGTGGCGTTCAATAAAGAGTTAATGTATTGTATTGTACTTTTTATAGTCACCCCGGTTTACGGTATCGTATACCATTCGCCTGGTCCATAAATATTCTTCTAGGCCTTCATCTCTTCCACTTTCCTTCAATTATGATCTTAATGTATTCTTATTGTGTTTTATGGACCAGGTGAAAGGGAGGGTAGATGTCGTATCGTATCAGGAAGTCAAAGAAAAGGCCCATGGAAAGTGCTCCATCGACAAGTAGTGGTGGTCGTTATTACAACAGCAGATAACGTAATGCATTATTTGCACGCAACGAACAACACATTATCGAATCGTCAACTATCCTGTTATAATTATTCGTTGTCTGTTGTCAACGTTGTTCATACGCGCACTGATGCCGCACTTGGCATAGAAGCGCAAGCGAGTGCGCAACAAATCAAGTAGGTGTGTGCGAGAGATAGCGCTATACGCGCGAGCTCGCATCGTAATCGCAATTAACACTGTTATTCATTATTGCAAAACAGCCGTTATTGCCACCACTACCGACAAGAGCCTAGCCCTTAAGTTTAAGAAGAAGATACCATTCGCAACCGACTTGTCCACCGTCTCAACCTTAACAACAGCTGACAGTCTACAGTTGGTTTCTCGCGGAACTTTTACCGCGCTCGGTTAAACTAGAGTCAGCTGGCGGTGCAAATATTTTCGGTCCGGTGCAACTTCGGTTAATATCAACTTAGGCATCTTAAAAACGACTCTCTTATTTTTTAATGGACCGGCAAAGCAGCCGTAACTCACCTATATGTTACGGGTCTCCTTTATCATATAAGAAAGTTAGGTTGGTAGCTATATTAACTTGCTTCTGCACGCGACTTCGTCCGCGTAGAATTAGATTTAAGAACTGTTGTTGGTGGTATATTATCTGCAATAATTATTTACGTGGAGACTCTAGGCAGCTCGATCTTTGGGATATTTATCGCTATCCCGCGGGAACTATGCAATTTTTCGGCATAAAAAGTACCCTAAGTATATTTTAATCTAGGGTACCTACCTATCAGCTATCTCCGTTCCAAATTCGATCCAAATCGGTCCAGTCGTTTCAGCGTGAAGAAGGAACAAACATACGCACTCACCCACATCGTCACAAACTTTCGAATTTATAATATTAGTAGGATATATTTAATTACATTTTTCGCTCTCAAAACCTCTAAGTAGCAAATTTCATAGCTTGAGCTGTTTTCGAGAACTTACAACATTTATACTCGTGTCAAAATACCGTAAAACGGGGTTAGCAGGGACAAAATTGAAGTTCAAACCTCGTTAAAATAATATTTTCATACATGGCTAGTTGATTTTTATAGATACCTAAAAAATGTTCCGGCGTTATGAATTTTAGTAGTCTCATCCCGTAGATCAGGAAGGGATAGTAACAAAAAAATTACGATAGCAAGTTACCAGAAAAAAGGTGATATAATGTGTCTATAACTAACTATCAGCTACTATGTATACTTATAGGTAAATGTCGCACTAAACCGTATCGCTTGAACCATTGTGAGCAGTTGTTCATTTTCCCATTCCGATCCGCAGCCATCAAATATGAATCGCGATCAAACGATCATTCCCAAAGTACCTAAAGCACATAGAAAATGATTGTTTCAGGCAACAATTCCATCATCCGGGGCCCTTGGTGGCGCGTTCCCAGGGGAAAAGGGCTTGGGACATACGGGCGAGGATGGCGGACGTTCCCGCGGAAATGTCCAAATAAAATCCTTTAAAACTCAATTATTATAATTACAAACCGTATACCATCAGGTATGGTTTTTTTTTTAGTTCGCACATTTAAGCGAACAGAATCCGGTAAGTATCTTGAATTTTTAAGAATTTTATGTTCACCAGCAATGAAATTAGCTTCACCAGTAACAAGTGTCATCAAGTCAAATCAAATGTAATGACCATATTATTTTGACAAAATCAGTTGAGCCGTTGCGTACCTAAGTAGTTACGAGCGGACATTGGAATGGACATACCTATTATGTATTTATTTATTTATTAGGTATAATTACATATTGTAAATCACAGCATAAGTTCAGAACTAACAAATACAGACATGGCAATGTCTACAACACAATTACAATTATACACAGCATTTATGAACACTGTTGCTCCAATACTACTTATTTAACTGTCTAATACTACTTATTTATTATCACTACATTGCTATGTACAAACAAACAAAGTCGCTTTCCGCTGTCTGTCTGTCTGTCTGTCTGTGTCCCTCTGTATGCTTAGATTAGATCTTTAATACTACGCAACGGATTTTGATGCGGTTTTTTTAATAGATAGAGTGATTCAAGAGGAAGATTGTATAATTCCACGCAGACGAAGTCGCGGGCAGAAGCTAGTATATACATACACGGCAAACACATTACCCTCCTTTTGGGCTTCGCAGTCGGGTAAAAAGATGAGAAAAGGTTTATTTAGACACATAATTTACATGCACACGTAGAGAAAAAAAATACTATTAGTGTACTATTATTTTGCTTACTTTTTTTCGGGTTTTCGCCCAATCTCAATAACCTGTTTACTGTTTTTTCTGGAATTGTTACCTATTTTTAATGCTAATGAGCACTCGCAGACCTCCAAGATACAGGCTCGGGCTAGTTTGGAACTTTGGAGTCTGATAGAAAGTTCAACTGTTACTATTTGAATTTTTGTATTTGTTTGTACTTTAATAATAAACGCGCTCTCGTGCTAGCCGTGCTTTGCGGGAACGATAATGTTACGACCCCGTGTGTACACACAGACAATGGCAGCCCCCGACGGGTAATCCTGTTGCCGCGGTCTGAAAACACAATAACATTTCGCCAAATAAATATTATGTGCTTCTTTCAGTGGAACAAATAGATTGGAGCTGTATAGAGGTGTTTATTTTACCACGAAGATGTTATAGTGAAGGTGATTATTATACTTAAAATAATGTAGGATTTTATGTTGTTTTTGAAAGTGTTCAGATTTATCTATTTACTAGCTGTTGCCTGCGACTTCGTCTGCAAAAAATTCGTTTATCGCTAACCCGCGGGAATTTTCCGGGATAAAAAGTAGCCTATGTGCTATTTCAGACTTTTCTCTATCTATGCGTCGAATTTTATCCATCCATCCATCCATACTTTCGCATTTATAATATTAGTTAGATTATCTATTGCCAACTCGCATATAAAGTGGCTTTCTATTGTTAAAAGAATTTTCAAAATCGGTTCAGTAGGTACTCGGTAGATCCAGAATCATCCCCTACAACCTCACAAAATCACAAAGACACAAACTTTACCTCTTTATAATATTAGTAAAGGCAATGCCGCTTTCATTTGTTTTTTATAATCCGTGCCCATCTTAAATGACATGTTTTTTTTTAACCATTGCGGAAAATTTTTAATCAGTCCTCTAAAAAGATAATCTGCTCATTTCCCGAAAAAAAAGCAGTAATTCTATAAAAGAACACATAAAGCTTTGAAAACTATTATAGTTATATGGCAACCCCTAGCAATTTAATACGGTTTTTCCAAATGACACTGGCCATCAGTGCCACAGAGCATGAAAGGGTCCCCAGGATGGCCAACATGCGGAATTAACGGCTGTGAAATCGGTGAACCCTCGCTATTATGGCAACTATTTCTCTACCTTCCCCGTGATTTTGACAGTGGTTTCATTGTCTTGTTAGGTTGGATGGATGAATTCAGAAGGAAGAAGACAGATTTTGAGCGTAAGGCTTTTAAAAACTTAACAAGCAATAAGGTTGAAAATTCAATGTTTATGCGGTTTTATGTTTTTTATTTGCAAATGGATTTATGAGGGCAGGGGAGGTGCTTTTCTATTGTTAGAAAGAGAGCGCGTAATAATTATAACTAAGAAAGTTAAATGCTTTATTGTACAAATATAAAGAAACAGGTACAATTCACAAAAAAATAAAAATAACATTTAATATTCACAAAGGCGAACTTATCACTTATAAGGGATATCTACCAGTTAACCTTTGAGTAGATGAGAGGAGCATTAAACATAAGTCTCGGAATCCCTGCTCTAGCCATTAGACTTTGTGAGCGTGTTCCAAAAAAAAGTCCACATGTACATTTTGTCCACAATTTAAATATTTTGGATTTATCTTACTCAGAATCGTTTGACCCTATCGATTCTCATACAAGAAAAAATGTGTCCCAGATTTTACTATGGATTTTTTTCCTGTTCGTCACGTTCCATACATACTTACCTATATTACAAAAAGGTGACGAACTGGAATGGAAATTTTAAATACATACATACATACAAACCGTCACGCCTCTTTCCCACAGGGGTAGGCAGAGACTACTTTGTTCCACTTGCTACGATCCTGACATACCTCTTTCGCTTCATCCACATTCATCAATCTCTTCATACATGCTCGTCGGTTTCGGGTACTTTTGACCTGGCCTTTTTCCAAAACGGATGGAAATTTTGGGACACATTTTTCCTTGTATAAAGATCGATAGGGTAAATAAATCTGAGTAAGAAAAACCCAAAATAGTTACATTCTGGAAAAAAAAATCTGGACTATTTTTTTGGAAAACGCCCTTTTACTAGGTACCTGTCCCACTGCTCCGCACCACTGCTCACTGCTCAGCTGCAAGTTGAGCGTTTAATAAAACAATCCACTTTGTTGGCTGCCAGCTCCGCATTGAGGCCGGTATCTGGCTCAGCCACACTTGCCGCCTGATTGATCGCGCTAATGCCAACCTAACCTACATACTCCAAGAGCTGGAGACCGATTTACAAATAAACCGAAGCACCCAAAACATTTCATGGGCCGGTCATATAATCTGAAGAAACGATAACCGTTGGGGCAGTGTTCTTGAGTGTAGACCACGGATCGGCAAACGTAGCGTAGGACGTCCTCAGACTCGGTGGAGCGAGGATCTTCGCAAGGCGGCTGGCAAGAGCTGGATGAGAGTGGCCGAGGATCGTGCTCAGTGGCGTGCCATGGGAGAGGCCTATGTGCAGCAGTGGACGAACATAAGCTGATGATAATGATGTGATGATGAAAACGTTTCATGCCACGCATAATAGAGAATCATACAGTGACCATCAGAAGTTGATAAACAGTCGAGGAGCTCAAAATGATCTATACATACATACATACAGTCACGCCTCTTTCCCATAGGGGTAGACAGAGACTACTTTGTTCCACTTGCTACGATTTTGACATACCTTTCGCTTCTGCTAGTGATCTACACACCCTCTTATTACCTTGGCAATAGAGACGTGTGTAGATCATTTTGAGCTCTTCGACTATTTATCTACTTCTGATGCTGACTGTACATACATACATACATATATCACGTCTTTATCTTACGGCGTAGACAGAACCTTAGGCAACAAGACCTGAAGACCTCGTTTAGTTGTATAAGTGGAAAGGGGAATCAAAATACTGATGAGTTGCTAGCCGCATCGCTTATAATATAATTCCTAAGATTTTCGCCCATTCCTGGCTTTTACCATCTGCACGGGAAGGGAAGCAGCTGGTACATTCTGTTTTTTCTTTGCTCTTAGACCAGCATTGTATAAAACCAAATACCTACTCTAAAATGTGTAACAGCTCTCGGACTACACGGATGATGTTATGACTTATGACGGGCGATGGTAATTTGCTATCCTCTTTAAAGTATGGCGGCCATGACCATGTTGGTCATGGGCCATTTTTTGGGATATGTGAGTGTGTTTCGCGTTTGTTTATACATTTCAATATTGGTACGATGTGGTTATTAGTTTGGAGAAAAAAACACCGGGTAGCACTCCGGGAGTGCCGGCAGAAGTGAAAACTACACACACGCACACTCGCGCAAAAAAGAAAAAAATAAGTACACGAGATTTGAACTGCGGTCACCTGAGAGAACACACTGCTATTCCACACCTTATATCACTAGGCCAAAGCAACATACGTTAAAGCGACGAAATTAACGTATACTTCAAAAATCGAACGCGACTAGCTTAGTTAGCTTCATTCGTATTTCGAAATAAGCTCTTAGAGGATCCTGATATCCTGGTACTTAAACTCTTCCTCCGTCTTACGCCTGACGCGAGTTTAACATTTTTTTACCCATCCGAAAAAGTGCCCAACGCCGCTAAAGAATTTGTCAATTCAAAAATAGAGCTTCTATTTTCTCAATGTACTTCGCCAAATCCTTTCTTAGGAGATGCCCTACGTCATTAACTATCTGCGCGCCAAATTTCAGCGCAATCCGTTCAGTGTTTTCCGGGATAAAAAGTGGCATAATGTGTTATTCCAGACCATAATCTATCTCTGTCCAAAAGTCAAAGTCAAAGTCAAAAGTATATTTTGCAAATAGGCCGCCGAGGGCTCTTTTACATGTTTTTTTTAATCTACCAGCGCATTCGGAAAGACCATCATTGCCAAGAAGAATGCGCCGCAACGCAAGAAACTTGGCAGAAAGTCATTTTTTCAAAATAAAATAGATTTACAATAGTACTTAAATTCTACTTAACTTACCTATAATACAATTAAATACATTTTATAAAAGGGATAAGTTAAGTTCGTAGTGTTCGTACCTTAAATTACATTGGTCTATAGTAGAGATGTATAAAGTCTCTACTGGTCAAATTTCAACCAATAGTAACAGACATCCATACATCCTCACAAACTTTCGCATTTATTATATTAGTAGGATTAGTTGGAAGGATATAATATTAGTAGGTACTGTAGGTAGTAGGATAATATTAGTAGGATAGTAGACAGGTTTAAGTAGCAACAAAATCATTATGCTTCTACTGAGGATCAAAAAGAAGAATCCCGGTAGGGGCAGACATTTGTATGATGAATACGAATATTTTGTGCCCGAGTCATGGATGTTGTGTGTATTTAAGTATATATTTATCTACATTATATGTATATGTATTTTTATCACTTGCCTGGTATCCATAGTACAAGCTTTGCTTAAGTTTGGGATTGGGTCAATTGGTGTAATTTGTCCTAAGATATTTATTTATTTATTTTTATTTAAAATAACGAGTCACTTTTCATACTACTTTGTATGAGAAATGATCCGTTATTTTTGCTCATGAGTACAAATGTAAATGAATCCTCATATTTCAAAAGTAAATTTAACTTCGGTTAAAAAATCCCCCTATTGATTTAAAAGCTAAAACTGCGATTTTCTAATGAAAATTATCTCACAAAGACCTAGGTTTTATCGGAAACATCTCGACGCTACAAACGTGCTCTCCACTCCACCAGAGGGCGACTCGAGTGCCCCACAGTGACCACTATAACCTGGCCCCCCTCCCCCCTTCAACCATTAATTAAACCAACCAGCAAAAGGCAAGGGGGGTAAAGTTAGAGCTCGAGTTAAACTGGTCGGAGTCTATGACAAAAGACGCGGGGAAACAAAGGTGCCGTACCGTAAAGACGGTTCTCTTTTTGAAAAGTTGCCATAGATTTTTTTATAGTTTACGAAGCTAGCTTTGTTTTAGCCGTGTCGCGTTTATTTATTTTACAAAGAAAACTTTACTCGATTTTATCTAAAGTTGTTCGAAATGTTCTGGAATATTATAGCATTCAAATCCATTTTAACGTCTTTGTAAACAAAACAAGCCCTCCCAAGTTCATATAAAATACATACATACATACTCACACATATAAATCACGTCTTTATCCCTTACGGGGTAGACAGACCTTGACAACATTTCATTTTTATAACACCTGAAAATGTATATATGGTTCGAAAGCATTTTGCCTCTTGATCACTGCAATATGTTTATATATAATTTTAATATTGCTTATTAGAGAAAATAAAAAATAATTAAAAACATGTCTTAATTGTACCAACTCTACCACAGGATAGGTGAAATGCCTTTGCCTTTTTCACGAGGAAAAGTAAGCGACCATAATTTTGTATTTGACAACTTCAAAGTACAAGGGGGGCAACTCTGTAATTCTATTTTTGAAGTTCGTTGCATACCTTGTCTCTCACTCTCAAGTTAATGACTATATTAGTATGACATTTGACATTGTCAATTTCAAATTGACGTCAGTTTTTTTTCTATACAGAAAAGACAAAAGGATAAGTGTCTATTCTGTGATAGTATCGGAGTTACGCCCTTTTAGAATAAGCAAAAATTAAATTAAAATACATACATACATACATACATATCGTCACGCCTCTTTCCCACAGGGTTAGGCAGAGACTACTTTGTTCCACTTGCTACGATCCTGACATACCTCTTTCGCTTCATCCACATTCATCAATCTCTTCATACATGCTCGTCGGTTTCGGGTACTCTTGACCTGGCCTTTAAAATAATTAAAAAAATTAAAATAATAAAATAAAATAAATAATAATTATAAATTAAATACAAACCCTAGCGAAAAAATTAAACTGCCAGCATGTTCATCTTTTCAAACAAAATACAGAGAACCATTAAAATTATAGGCTCAGAAATATGAAATGTTGTCAATTTAGAAATAACTTTGACACATTAATACATGTACGGTCGACCAAAGAAATGGTCTACCATTTTCCGTCCAACTTCCTATCAAACAAAATAGTCGCTTAAGTCGACCTTTCAAGTTGACAGCCTGTCTTATCGACATTATTATATTGTGACGTGCAAAGGATTTTTAACCTTAGGGTGGCAGACCACATATTTGGCTGATGGTACCTAAACGCTCCTCATGAATTACTGAACCGCATGGCAATCCGTTCAGAAGTTTTTGAGATTTTCGCGAACAAACAGACTGACAGACACCCCCGACGCAAAAATATTGACGTTATAAGTTTGACGTCAATGTCTGTGTGTGTGGCTCTTAGCGGATGGACAGATTTTGATGCGGTATTTTTTTCATTGAAAGGCAGTTTCCTTACGTCTTTGGAAAGTCTATCAACTCTTCTCCAAAAACTAACTAACTTGGCTCAGGGACCCAAATAGGGTCTTGGCCTCCGAAACGAGAGCACGCCATCTGTCCCGATGGTGCGCAGCTTCTTGCCAGTCGTCGACTTGAAGACGTCGCAGATCCGCCTGGACACTGTCCCCCCAGCGATACCTGGGTCGCCCAACCGGGCGGCGACCAGTTGGTCGTCCCACGTACGCCCTCTTGGCAGCACGATCCTCTCCCATTCGGAGTAGGTGGCCGAACCAGCGAAGTCTGTGTGATTTTGTTACGCCGATGATGTTGGGTTCAGCCACCAGCTCCTGGATCTCAATCATCCAGCGGATCAGCGTTCAGCGGATGTTTATCTGGAGATAAACATCCGCATCCAAAACACCCTGCGATGCAGTGCAGCCCTCCACAAGGTGTTGGTGTCCAGGCTTCTCAGCAGGAATACTCTTCTCCAAAATGATGTTTTTTTTATTTTACTTTATAAGAGTGGTTTCTTAAACTTTAAGTCTTTTTTTCGCAGGGGTTTTTTTAAGTTAGTTGTATAGTAATACATATGTAGTGATTTAGGGTAGGAAGTTTATGGTTAGTTTTTGTATTCGGCAAAAAAGGAAATAAAGTAAGTATTTCCAGAAACTCTTGTCATAAAACGCTGTAATAAGCAAGTAGGGCAAACGGTAATAAACCGCATCTGTGACTTCATTAGGCTGTCTGTTGCTAGACCTTGTGCATGATTTAATTAAAAAAATAATACGGCACATGCGTACAAATGGTTAATAAAGACAATATACCTCATTAGAGAAATTGTACCTACTTTCAGTGTTTAATTATTATTATATCAGCCAGCTGGTTTAGTTAGTTTGACTAAACACCTCTACAAAGACTTTTTATTTAATTTTTAGGGTTCCGTACCTCAAAAGGAAAAAACGGAACCCTTACAGGATCACTTTGTTGTCCGTCCGTCCGTCTGTCAAGACCCTCTTTCTCAGGAACGCGTGGAGGTATCAAGCTGAAATTTATATCAAATACTCAGGTCTACTGCCCCTTGGAGCTACGAAATCAAAGGGGATCAAAACCTACAGGGTACTTCCCGTGAACGCAGAATCTTGAAATTTGGTATGAGGGTAGGTCTTATAGCATAGATTAAGGAATAATTGCGAAATCCGTAAATATATATGTATGTCTGTATATAGCAGTGACCACAAACTGCGGACATTTTGCTTTGGGGCAGGGTTCTGCTTAAACAGGTTTATAGATATTTATAGATAATGGTACGGAACCCTCGGGGCGCGAGTCCTACTCGCACTTGGCCGGTGTTTTATTCAAAATTTCGTTGATGGCTGAGATGGAGGGATGACCTAGACACGTTCTTGAGCGATTGGCAAGACATACCTAAGTGCGGACAGCGTGCGTTGGAAATCTAGGGCAGAGGCCTTTGCCCAGCAGTGGGACAACATTACAGGATTTTAAGATTTAAAATTCAAAATTTAGGGATATGATTGCTAGGTCCTAGAAGCAAATTGTCCTTGTTGAATAAAAGTCCGTAACGTAAGGTCATGGGAGCAAAACGACCGCAATTTAAAAGGCTCAGTGTCAACAAAAAAAAAATTCACATGTACGACCTTACCATGACGTCTTAATTCGATTCAGTTTAGGTTTGCTCGCTGTCAGATTCACACTAAAAGTGACAGCTAAAACCTGAACTGAGTCGGAATTAGGGCGTCATGGTAAGGCCCCTCAGAATTAAAAAATTAAGTCCCGCATTGGATGCAGTTTAATTGTGAAAAACAATGTGTGGAAACATTCGTCAACTATGGATTCAAAAATTCTATAAAACATTATCAGGGCTATTAAGTACGATCGGTTGTAGTTTACGGGTAAAAACGTATCAAACTCACATTAGCATTTGTAATATTAGTTACGATGTTTTTTTAGCTTTGTTTGCACTAGACTGTCGGTAGTGGAGGATAACCGATTCACCCGTCCGCCTAATCAAGTATACCTTGCGTCCCACGCGTGGGCCCACTTCCTTAGCAAATGGTGGGACGTTAATTTGGTGCACGTACAGCCTCGTCAACACTACGTGCTACCCAAAATGGCCGCTACTGATTGTTCTCGAACGAAGAATATAGGCTCTCAGAAATTTTCCGGAATATTGCAGGGGACTTAATGACGTCTTTTTTTTATATTAGCCTTTTTATTCCGGATTCACTACAATTTCAGTAAGTACCTACAGTTGTTGGTTTTTTTTTTTAATTGTCGCGTAATTCGGCGTGCCTCGTGGCATAGGCCTCCTCCGTGTATTGGAGGGTTTGGGCTAGTTCCCACGCGCGCCCAGTGCGGATTGCGAACTTAACACGCACCATTGAATTTCTTCGCAGATGTGTGCAGGTTTCCTCACGATGTTTTCCTTCACCGAAAAGCTCATGGCAAAAATGTAATTTTCGCACTTAATGCGATACAATTCAGACTCAGTTCAGGTTTTAGCTGCCATTTTTAGTATGGATCTGACAGCGAGCGAACCTAAACTGAATCAGAATTGAATCGCACTAAGACGTCATGGTAACCTCAGGTTGTGTGAGTTCGACTGACACCCCTATAAAGATTTTTCGTCTAAATTTTCGAATCAAAATTTTGTCCCGTCTGCGACGCAATTCACTTTGAACTTTTGAGGTCTTACCTTAGCACGTTAGTAACTAGGTACCATTAAGTACAGGGTGCGACCACACCGCCGCTTAAAAAACGGTGACGTTACGGAATCGCAACAAAATGTATGAAGAAACGGTGAGAAAACGTGACGCATACGCCACGTCACTGCGTATACGCGGCGGTTTGGTCGCACCCTTATTCTGTGCCTTAGCGTCGACCGCGTAAGGGATAAAGACGTAGGTAGGTTATAGACCGACCAGTTAACTGAGTCCTCGCCCGCGCGGTGCAGGGGCGCGGGGTGGGACGACCGCGGTGGCCGAGAGAGGTGCGGGCGGCAGGCGCACTACCCGCCCGCACTGAAAGAGATTCCTGGTGCCTTACAGCCTTATTCATAAAAAATCCTTAATTGAGGTTTGATCAGTCGATTAGTTAACAGATTGATTAAGCTTATTTGACAGTTGTTGAAAAGTATGATTCATAATCGCTTGCTAGCAGTCTGTTAGCTAATGAGCTGCTGATGGATGGATTAGACGCGTTGTGTTGTCACCTTGACAAATCATAGACCAAAAATGGCCTTTTAGTGAATAAAAAAAAAATTGACAGCAGTGACAGCGAATTAGCGGGAAACCAGCGAATTAACACGACAGGCTAGGCAGTGTGAATCTAGTTTCCTTTACCTTTCCCGGAGGGAATAAAAACTTTAAAAAAAAACTGTCTTGCGTATGGTTTTGCTCTTGCCAAAATCAGCTGTTCACATGCGTGGCAGCCATTTTGTGAGTTAGCAGAGAGATAAAGTAGGGTCTACGGTCCGCTAACTTTCGGAAGACTTAACAGACCGTTGATGGACTGATTAGCGCTAATTGACGTTTATGAATCATGTTTTTTTGCATCGGTCCTATAGCGAGCTTATAGCGAGCCTCTAACTTTTTATGAATAAGGCTGTTAACATTTAAGCGGTTGGTCTATAGGTGCGTATCTATGGGTTCTCTATCGTTTGCCCGAATTTCATATGCCATAAATGTATTGTTTGCCATAACGATCATTTGCCATAACTCTTGTTTCTCTTTAACTGTTAATTGATCAGGATTGTTATGAAACAAACCTAACCTAACCTATAGAGTTCTACAGGATTGCCATTTCAATGCTCCCGAAAAAATTACGGTTTCAGAGAAAAAAGAGTTATGGCAAATAATCATTATGGCAAACATTACCTCATGGCATATGACATTCGGGCAAACGAAATGCTCGCGTACGGTCGCCCAAATAAGTGGTCTACCACTTTTCATCCATATTCCTATCAAATGAAAATGTCGCTAAAGTCGAACTTTCAAGTTGACAGCCTGTCTTATCGACGTTATATATTGTGACGTGCAAAGGAGTTTTAACCTTAGGGTGGTAGACCACATATTTGGCTGATGGTACTAGTTAAAATTGGGATAAATAAATAAAAAAATATCGAGTTCCTATGGTACTGAGGCTACCCTCATCGAGCTGACTCCGCAGCATATCAGCTGCAGTGTTTGTCTACTCCGAATAATTGCATTTTCTCGTTAACCCCTCGTATTGCTACACGCTCAAGTTCCGAGATTTATTAAGCACTTAATTACTTAATTTCTCAGCTAAAAATTTGACGGTAGAGTGAAAACTGGCATTTCAAGCTTTTGTAACGTAGAATACAGTTTCGTATACGTCTTACCCACCAACCCCACTGCCAAGCAGCAGTGCACTTTTGTGTTCCGGTGTGGAGAGTAAGACAGCCGGGGAAATTACAGGCAAAAGAGGCATTTCATCTTAGCCCTTTGTTGGTAACTCATCTGCAATTCTTCGGTGTTGCGGATATCCATGGGCAGTGGTGATCACTTACCATCAGGTGACCCAGTTGCTCGTTTACCTACCTTCTTTTTCGTATAAAAAGGTATGAATATGTAAAGTATTAATGTTTACCTATTATCAATTGGAAATACCTGTGCAGCTGTCTAATTTCTAATTGCTATGAAATCTTACTTTTTTTATTATTCCAAGCATTTATTTAGCTTGCAATATTATACATAGTATGTAGGTACTCGTACGTATGTTTGTCCGGGTGGGATCTTGCGACTCAATTTGGAAGCAGATGATATCTTCAACCGATTGAGCTGAAATTTTGCATACTACAGACAAAGGAGCCTTTAATCCCATCAGAACAAAACCCATAACAAGAACAAGTCGCAAAACGCAACTATTCTCCTAAAAAGCATTTGTTCTCTCAAACTAATAACACCTCATTTCTCTGCGAGATTAAACAGAAACAAGTGACAGTCGCGCTCGTCTATGCCATTTAAATTTGGAACAAACATTTTGACATAGACAAAGGGCAAAATGGCCGTTGCGTGAGCCTGGGGGCTTGGGAACAATGTGTTACGTACGAGGCTGGCTGACGACGAAGCATTAAATGTGGGTGTAATAGCGTTGGAAAGGAGGAGAGGCACGAAAAATCTACCAATCACAGGTAGGGTTACCAGATAGGTACACAAAAGTCCTGACAACATTTCCTATTTTCGGCCAAAATTCCTGACACTCTTTTACTTGTGTTATTAATGTACCTATTTGATGATTTTTTTAATTGTTTAGTTTGTCAATGTTGATTGATTTATGCTTATATCGTAAAAAGATAATTAGGTACGATTATTTATAAGTGACAATTTATAAAACTCCAAATTTTATTATTTAAATGAAAGACTATGCTCGTAAAACTGCTTTTACCTTTTTTTGTTACTGTGATTAAAAATAAAATTTTACAATGAAAGTATAAAATTTGATTGTTTCATTTGTTTGCCGAATATTCCTGACATTTCCTCTAAGGTACAGAGTTTCTTAAAATTATCCCGAAATACAGCAGGTAATTGAGTTAGTCTGCCAGCTACTTTTTAAAGTCACCCCAGTTTACGTATAATACAAGTCATCGTATCTATCGGCTTTTAGGGACCCCTAAAAATTTCATACACGCTCAAAAGACACTCGAATTCTCACTGGCAGTAAATAATGGATCCCTTCACGATAATTTCCATCTCAACGCATAATCACGAAGCGGAAAATAACAGTGAGCCGTCACAAAAATATCCTTTGACAGTCGATCATATCCTGACATATTACCTTACTATACGCCCCCACGCATATTGCGTAATTCGATTTTCCGCCCGTTCCCTTTAAAATTGGAACAACGCCATCTTGGAAAATGGCGTATCTGCCTTTGTACAATATTCAGTGCGAAGTGGATTTTTATGACCTGGCAGTAGCAATTTAAGATGATTTTCATGAATCCCTGTTTATGATTATGTACCTACACCTAAAAAGCTAAATTTACTCACGAGGAACCAAAATTAATGAACAGTATGCTTAGTGTAGGTTTTCGGTCACAAAATGCGTCTCGAACGCGTTTGCGTTAAAATGTCAAATACTATGTGAACAGGGCCTCTAGTGTAAGTTTTCGCATAAAAAACGTCTCGAAGGCGTTCACGTAACCGTCTCAATTACTAGGGCAAAATTGGCAGCGCCACTTGCGGATCGAAACAGCAACAAACTGTTCTCATAGTATTTGACATTTTAACGCAAACGCGTTCAAGACGTATTTTGTGACCGAAAACCTACACTAAGCATACAGTTTGTTGCCGTTTCGATCCGCAAGTGGCGCTGCCAATTTTTCCCTAGTAATTGAGACGTTTACGTGAACGCGATCGAGACGTTTTTTTATGCGAAAACTTACACTAGAGGCCCTGTTACCATTACCGCTCTTCGTGCTGTTTTTGTTCTACTATCTAAAGCCTATGTACCTACGTAGCTTCAACTGAAAAAGTTTTTAATAGGTACATTCCTACCTAACTTTACACACTATTACCTATTAGTGATCGCTGACTCACTGACACAGTGTTCATAAACAGTACCTGACTCCTAATAGCTCATCAAAAGTAAATTGTATGCCGTCGAATATGGTTGACCAAAATGTCATTAGAAGAATGCAAAAGAAAGAAGAACAGTAACTATGAAAATAATGTTCCCGGCAGCTTTTTTTTCTTTTATACCAGTAAGACCTTCTTTCAATCTGGCCAGTATCTTTGGCTCTAAACTCATCCCAGGCCTTCAGTCGATCCACTCCGGCACTATTATCCGCGTCATTGGCTCGTGAATTCGGCGTCTCATGTAAAACGATTCGGAGTGCGTATTCGAAGCACGCGTTCGATCAGCGGAGCCGATTCCTTCATCCAAATGGTGAATAGACTTAATTGATTCCGTTTTATTGGCGAGATTCGTAAACTTGGGTTGTAGTTTTTTTTTATTGTAGCCGGCGGAGAGCGCGAAAGGTTTACCGTGCACTTTTTCGGTAGCTAAACTGCTTATTTTTAATTTTAGTATTAGTAAATGTAGCTAAATACACACTTTATTGACTGATTTAAGCTTATATTTGTTTACTAAAGTAATTTGTAGTTTAATAATAGGAAATAAGGGTACCTAATAACATGGTAAATAAAAATGTACAGATACAACAAAGCAATGTTTATCAGCTCTACCATTTAAATCAGTTTACATAAATCGAATTCGGATGGAAATCCACTACAAAACTCTAAAGCGAATTTCAATCAAGAAGATATATCGCGAAGCTGAGACACCATAAATCCGTAAACACGATTGGTTAAAAAGTAAAATAAAGTTTTAAATCTCGTTATTTCCGGTTCGAAGAAACATGGCGGCATCGAAGGGGTTTATCCGCGAGGCGAAGGCTGCGAGAAGCTATATTTTAAGCAAGAACTTTATTGCTTCTTGGATTTACAATACACTGGTCTGTTTGTTTTATATCGTGTACGAAAAGTCACAACTTAGTAACTGGTGCGTGATTATTATATCCTACCTTTTAAACCTTCAAACTTTTTTTTCCAAATTCGATTTAAAGGAAGACAAAGGTAATCTGGCTACGGAACTGAATTAAATTGTTTATGATCAAGGGGGAACGCTACATCAATTAGGTACCTACATAGTTTTAAATTATAAATCACAAAAACATGATTCAAAATTGTGTTAACTCTTCTACATGATGATAAATCATAGTAGTTACTTAACTTACTTATACAATAATAATACCTAGTGATAGATTAGTATTTTTACTTTTTCTATCGAATTTTCCTGAAGGTATCCCAGACAGATAAGAAAATTGTGAGTCCGGCGCTCTCAATGGGAAATTAAAATCGCTCAAGTTTCATATCACGTATTTGTGGACCAAGGCTCTCCGTTCAGTCAGATCTACCGCCATTTGCATAATCCTGGATGAAGTGAATTTAATAATGGCACTGGCTGTCAGACAAGTTTTTTTCATATTTTTTATCTGTTCAAATGCTGGCTGGATCGTGCTTTTTCGACCGTTGCAACATTATGAGTGAAATTTTCTTTTGTTAAAAATTATTGTTTTGACTGAGGTAGACTAGACGAAAAAGTTTTGAAATTAAAAAAGCCTGTAATATTGACTAGTAGAAATACCTAGTCTGTGTCTGTCTGTGTATTACCTCTTCACACTTAAAGAAGAGACTTACGAAGAGATTATTTCAGTCCCGGGGAAGGACATTATACGGTTTTTATCGCGGAAAGTATTTCCCGCGGAATAGCGATAAGTCAATTTTGCACGGACGGAGTCGCAAACAACAGCTAGTATTTTATAAACGACTTTAATGTTCGACAAATGTGTGTACTTATTTGAATACGACTTAAAAAGAATATAATGTATTTGAGACAATATTTAAAGCTTATAATACTTATATGTAAACTTTTTGTAATTCATACAAAAAGTTTTCTTAAACTCAAAATAATGTAATCTCGGCCCTAAATTAATTCGAAACGTTTCATTGCTTCGAAATCAATTCAACCAAAAGAAACGTTTAATAAATATTCCCTTAGCGTCCTATTCGAATTACAATCGTCTCTCGCAATCAAAGTTGGCACAAAAAAAGACCCAACGCCCGCCAAATGAAGCATTCGTGCGTCGACAGAGGTGACAACTCTATGAGCGAAAACTTTTTAAATAATGGGGTTGGTTCAGTGGTTGTTATTAGCCTCGTATTACAACCAAAAAACAATTTTATGGGGATTATTTTACTTTTTCTATTGTTTGTTTGTTTAGACATGATATGCCTTGGTGCAATTGTACAACACTGTCGCCGACAGATTTTTAGGCATTAAAGCTTAGAAAGTAAGCTTTTATGCACATAAAATGCAAAAACCATGGGTGCCCATTTTTTTTTTTGCAAGGGTGTATAGTTTATTGTACGTATCGCAAGCTCAAAAAGTTAAAGTTGAGACAGCTCTACCGCTCTAAAAGGCAAAGGCAAATTGACTATACATATTTTCACGAATTAAAGTTAAACTAAATCGCACCATTAACTATGTTCAGCTTACTTAGTACCTACATTATCATTAAGCTTACGTTTTCAGTTAAATAATCCCTAAACTTAATGTTGCGAAATGGCTAGCACGCAGAACGTTCCTGCATAACCAAAAGCTGTATGTTTGTCTATATTCACATGAACGTACGCTCCTTTGCAGTTAAATACGTAATCTGCTTACAGCATATGCGGATTAAATTTCAATTTATATCAAAACTGGTTGGTTTTAACGAGAATTTCATTTGAGTGGAGATAATCTCTACAGTTTATGGTTAAAGTTTGTTACTGTTAACTTAACTTTAAATTTTCGCCTTTGCTGAGTTCGCTGCGACGACAATCCCTGCTGATATTATAAATGCGAAAGTAACTCTGTCTGTCTGTCTGTTTGTCTGTTTGTTACCTTTTCACACTTAAAACGCTGAACCGATTTAGTTGAAATTTGGTACCTATCTAGTTTGAGTCCCGGGTAAAGACATTAGGATAATAGTTTTTATCCCGGAAAATTGCATAGTTCCCGTGGGATAGCGTTAAGCCACTTCTACGTAGACGGAGTCGCAGGCAAGAGCTAGTCACTACATAGTATAAAACAAGTCGCTTTCCGCTGTCTGTCCTATGTAAGCTTAATAGATCTTTAAAACTACGCAACAGATTTTGATGCGGTTATTTTAAACAGATAGAGTGATTCAAGAGAAAGGTGTATATGTATACATGCATAATATAGTAGAGGAACACTTGCGATTGCACCCGTGCGAAGGGGGCGGGTCGCGCACGTCGAACCCACCCAAAAACCAAAACTTCTTTAAATTACAACAACAAAGCTGGCACGTTAAAAAACCCGACGCCATTACACTTCCGCGACGCGAGGCGGGATTAAATTAAAAAAGAATTTTCATTCAAATTTGGAATTCTTGCGAGGGCCGGGGTTGCCAGCCTCGGGGAAGTTTCCCCATAACATGCAAATGGGGAAACTTTGGCTAATTGCCGGGAAGACTGTCTCGTCGGACAGTGCAGTTAATTAAAGCACCGTTACCGATCGGGATATATAGACGTTTAAGTTTAAACCGATGAGGAAATTTACTGCCTACCGGGTTGCAATAATTTACTGTTTCAGGTAATCTACGTAATATAGCTTTTGTTCGTTAGCGCGGAAAAATGCTTATGGTAATTTCCCTTAAAATTGCACAACTTACATAATAACATGGCAATTTTTTCAGCTGTACGCTCAACTTTTTCCTGGGAGTTTTTTTTTAGTTTTTCTACTCACAATCAGGAGCGCCATCGATCGTTATAGGAGAAAAAAAAGAGTCCCGAAATTGTCCTTTCTCTTGTGATAAGTTACTAGGTACGTAGCTTAGTGGTACAGTCAAGTGTACCTAATGTATCTAATCAAAGTTTCAAAAATAAGTAACTACACACACTGTAACACTCTTACACTGGCGTAATAAGGTCGTGGACATATTTTTAAGAAGTTCGTATCAATAGGTACCTACACATTTTTGTATTGGACCGTACAAGCACGAGTAGGTGTGTACAAATTTACTATGGCGGTAACGGAATGGAACGAAAAGTCAGACCACGAAATAAAATACATAGGTATTATGAAAATTTGGAAAAATTTCAGAATCGATAGTGTTCGCGTGATTCTGAGTAGAAAAACCAAAAATAAATCAAATCCCAAAAAAAGTTGACTGTACAGCGATATAAAAATTTACCTAATGTTAAAGAGCGCTACTAAGGCGAAGGATTACTCCTACAGACTTATAAAGGCAAAAGTCCGAGCCTGTGTCTGTCGAGGGGTTCATTTCTTTTTTTTTTAATCGTCCCCCATGAACCCAGCTGCTTAAGTTGTTTCGTAGTTGGGTATACGGTATAACTACGAAACAACTTATACCCCCTCTAACTTATACCCCTTAATTTAATGGAATCAGAATCCTATTGCATCATTCTAAGACAGTCTAAGATATCCCACACCTGAACTCTATCTAAATTCGCACGCGTCATATAATAACCGCCATTACTTTAAACAAGAGTACATTAGATCACAGAAATACCGCTAACTTTACTCTTGTAACTTATAAAAAAAACCTTACGTCAATGACTTTAAGAGTTCCTACATGTGCAACATTTCTGTGGGTCTTCTTGTACTCCAAATCCACCACAAATTGGAGATTTGCTTGACGTAAGAAAAAGTTAGTCGTCGCGCAAGGTGAGAAGGACTTTAATAGGAGGTAGTATGGTAGGATTTTGATCAGCAGTCTTGTTAGACTTGCGAAGTTTCTAAAATATTGAGCCGCTATTTGTACCCCTTCAGGCAGATATTATTGTATGTTAGGTACCTACGAATTGTACTGTCATACGTAGATGTGGATTATAATAAATAGGTTATTCTTTTTTACATTCGATAATACTAATAGAAATAATGCAAAAGTTTTCTTATTGAAAATTCCCGTCGGCTAAGAAGTCTCTACTCGTAAATAGCCCACCCAACGAAGACCAAAAACTGTCTATCAGGGGAAAAAACTCGTGTACCTAAAAGCGAATTTTGACATAGTTGTAGAGAATGGTGTTAACGAGCAGACTAAGTAATGAATTGCTTGAAACCTACGATTGTGTTTTTAAGAGTTGGCAGGCTAAACTGTAAGTACCTACTAGCCACTAATCTATCCAAAGAAAATCCTCCGATACGACGTATTTTGTAATTTTGCAATCAAACTTAACAGCGCCTGTACATAACAGGTTGGCAAAATATTAGATCTAAGTCATACTTAATACGGCACAAGCAGGCCAAAAGGATTTTATAAAATTTGCGTCAACATGCATTTAATTACGTTTATTGTTTCAATCACGTTTATAGTGAGTTTATAGTACATAATATTCAGATACGAAGTTTGTTAAAAAAATATATAATCATTATAAATATAAAAAAATATATAATCAATATTAGATCTAAGTCATACTTAATACGGCACAAGCAGGCCAAAAGGATTTTATAAAATTTGCGTCAACATGCATTTAATTACGTTTATTGTTTCAATCACGTTTATAGTGAGTTTATAGTACATAATATTCAGATACGAAGTTTGTTAAAAAAATATATAGTCTTGACTACAGCAACAAACGATCAATGCTTGGAACGGAACGTTTTGACTAGCCGTTCGAAAACTATTTCCTGAAAGTGTAAAATGTTAGAGACGTGCTTAAAAATTGTGTGCACGTTATTTCTTTTGGATACATTATGTAACATTAATCAATAATCTTGTTCTGATTATAACAAGAAAATGTTAAGAAGTACAAAAAAATGGTGACGTCAATATATTTTTTTCCTCAATTTATTTGCGTGCGGAACGGCAAACTCAAACGTCAAACAACAATATTACTTGCGTGTTCCAAACAGGCGTGAATTTTGTAAAAATTGATTTTATATTAAATCTCTGACTGTGACAAACACCGATGGCTGGGAAGCTGAATAAATTTGAAAACCCCAGTTCAGCTAGCTCGGATAGGTAAAAAGTGTGATAACTTTGCCGAATTTTTGTTTGAACAGCTGTCTCGTGTTATAAAAAGCTCGTAGTATTCCACAATTTTACTGCGCTAGTTTCGTCCGGTCGTGTATAAAAGTGTGTGACCATCAATAATCATTAACCAGCGTGTGAACGTGAATGAAACGCAGCCTGCACAGTATAACCTCTCGCGCGTTGTGGTTTATTTTTAGACTATATTTAGTTCGTTGGCAGCTAAGTCGTGGGGGACACGTGCTCGCGGTGTTCCTCGCGTGTGTCGCACGATATCGCGGATATGGACCCCGCTATAATCTTCGCGAACCCGTAAGCTAGCCCACTACGGTCAATGTCTAGTGCTTTTGCTTCTTACATTATTATTTGCGTGCTTAACATAACGCTTTTACAGTGTTAACAGTGTTTGTTGTTGTTAGATAGTTTTTTATTACTCTATTGTGTGTATCAATAAGTTGGGGAAAACTAGTGATTATCAGATCATGATATGTGACAATGAATACTAGTAAACAATCCACGAGCGACCTTCGTAGATAATATTGTCTAACGTGGGTGCGTACTGATAACGGGATAAGTGATAGAAATAACATTCTCATTGATAACGGTACAGCACTATAATCTTGCAAAAATTTCATGATTTGAAGCGAATAACATAAACAGTAGTCATACAGATTTATTTAGGTATGCTTTTGTTATTCCATAGAGGGAATGGGCGAAAATAGGCTTTTGTCAATTTATTGATTAGGGTTATTTATATAATAACTAGCGACCCGCCCCGACTTCACACCACCCCGACTTCACACGGTATATTATGCATGTATTATATATATAAACCTTCCTCTTGATTCGCTCTATCTATAAAAAATAAACCACATCAAAATCCGTTTTATTTATTTATTTATTTATAAGCCTTTTTATTCCGAATTCGCTACAATTTCAGTAAGTACATGTTGTTGTTGTTATTGTCGTTTATTTATTAAATTGTGGCGTAATTCGGCGTGCCTCATGGCATAGGCCTCCTCCGTGTACTGGAGGGTTTGGGCTATAGTTCCCACGCGCGCCCAGTGCGGATTGGGAACTTAACAGACACCATTGAATTTCTTCGCAGATGTGTGCAGGTTTCCTCACGATGTTTTCCTTCACCGAAAAGCTCATGGCAAATTACAAATGTAATTTTCGCACATAAATTCCGAAAAACTCAGAGGTGCGAGCCCGGGATTTGAACCCACGACGCTCTGCTTGAGAGGCCACAGGTCAAACCACTAGGCTACCACGGCTTTTTTCGTCAAACCAAATCCGTTATGTAGTTTTAAAAATTTAAGCATACATAGGGACATAGGGACAGAGAAAGCGACTTTGTTTTATACTATGTAGTGATAATACCCTCCTTAAACATGATTTTATGGATGTCCCTTAAAGCTTACAGCCTTACCCCCTTATTCATAAATGCTCTACAGGCTTCTATTAACTTAGCAATCGTTTGTCCTTATCTGTCACATTGACATTTACCTTTCACAGATAAGGACAAACGATTGCTAAGTTGGTAGAAGCCTATAGAGCGTTTATGAATAAGAGGGTTATTCTGTAAATGTTTGTACAGGTTTGTTATGCCACATATTATAACCATTATGTCAAGTGCAGTGAAGACAATAATTTGTATAGCATGTAAACTTTATTGTGTTGGTTCCACATGTGTTTAACACATGTTATGATGTAACTAAACAATTACATCATGATGACACAGATGCAAGGCTATCTGTAGCCTATATGTCCCTGGGCCTTATCCCATGATGATACTTATATCATCATCGTATCAGCCATAGGATGCCCACTGTTGAACATAGGCAGACTGGGCTTAATATGACGCTGAAATACAAGTTTCTTAACCTTTTACGCAAAAGATCCACGAATGGGTCGAAGTGTATCTGTTGGGACCCCTAGATTATGATATTGTGATTAACCTATTTGCTACCATTGGCTTGATATGAAGTCTAATCTCTAAACAACACGGAAAATTAGAACACATAGAAAAATCCGAAAAGTAAAGCTTTACAGATTTTTCTATGTGTGCTAATTTTCCGTGTGTTTAGAAATTAAATTTCTAAACGTTAAACCGTAAAAGTAAACATAAAAAATCAAGAAATAGATTTCTTGATTCATTTGATATTTCCTATGATATGAAGTCATTACATGCATTGTAATGCACTTTCATTTGACAAGATAAAGTTGACACTGCAAGTGACACTGGACCTGCGTGGTGGGGAAAAGGTTAAACATGGTAGAATTTAGGTAAAATTATAAAAAATATAAAAATAGGTACTATGCAAATAAGGACTAGTAAAGCTTTCTATTGGTGAAAGATTTTAGAATCCTTTAAGTAACCCCCTAATGTAATATAAATATTCTTAAACAGACTTCTGAATACCACAACTCAGTACAATGAGTTTACAAAAATAAAAAGAAGGTTGACAATAAATCTTTTTGCTTAAAAGCTATCTCTACCAGACAACAATTAAAAAAAAAGAACAAAATAGGTAAATTTTCCTCATATTATTGTTGTTTGATTTCTTCAAAAAGAAGTCTAATTGACCAATGTTTATGTTCCAAGAATGTTATTTCAATATGAAATGATGCAATAAAATTAGTCATTGGAAATGTATAACCAACAAACGAAATGTGTGCCAAATATGATGTGATGACAATTTTAACTAAAAACAGAAACATTAAGCGACTCCAAATGCAAATAGAATTATATAATTATGCAAATATTGCAACAGTGGTATAGAAGTAGAACAAATATCAAACATCAACCTCCTGCTTTTCTTCATACAATTTATACAGCTTGTTACAAAACTGACACTCAAAAATTGTATGAGAGAATTGTATGAAAAATTAGGTAACTTTTTCTTCTCTGTTGGATAAGAAGTAGCTGCTAACTCATTTCAAAAGTTGGTTATTTGAGTTTTTTTGTGGGATTAAAGTGATTCACTGACTGGACCGTTTTAGTTGAAATTTGGTATACGGATAGTTTAGAGTCCCGGGGAAGGGTATAGGATACTTTTTATCCCGGAAAAGTGCGTAGTTCCCGCGGGATAGCGATAAGTCGAGCTAACCTTGTAATGTAGATGAGATATACGGATGGATTTCGCGAAATTCCCACGGGATAGAGCTTTGCAACGGACGAAGCGCGCGTGGTTTCTTTTATCTTGAGAAGTTCCCATTTCATTAGGCGCCGTAATTGATTAGTTTGTCCATGAACCTTTTAGTTCACTGATAACATAATATGCATATTTATATCAGCACTGATTCATAGTCTATTGACTGGATGACCTTGAATGTGACTGTTTCTTAAAATCTACATATAATAAAGCTGAAGAGGTTCGAAAGTCTGTACCTACATAGAATATATATAAAAAAATAGACTGGGGATACTTAGAATCGATAACAGAACACGTTCCAACAGTTTTTAGATTTTTGACTGTTTCACTGTTTAGCTTTTTGTCTGTTTGCGAGTGCATCACGTGAAAACGGCTGAACGGATTTTAATGCCAACTTTACTGATCTGTCAAGAAAATCCCCAGCCAGGTTATAGGGTACTTTTTATCCCGGAAAATTGCATAGTTCCCACGGGACAGCGATAAACATGGCAATTGCTTATTCTACGCGGACGAAGTCGCGGGCAGAAGCTAGTCTGGAATATTTTTATACCTATGTAGAATTTGTTTGACTGGACCTAGATGTATGTATGTATAACTCTTTATTGTACATAAAACACATGAAAAAGATGAATACAGGACAACACAATGCACAAAGGCGAACTTATCCCTAAATGGGATTTCTGATCGCAGGTTTTTTTTTATATATGAATAGGAAGGAAAACGAGCAAGTGGGTCACCTGATGGTAAGTAATCACCACTGCCCATAGACACCCGCAACCCCGTAGGGATCGCAGATGCGTTGCCAACCTAGAGGGCTAAGATGAAATGCCTCTTGTGCTAGTAATTTTGTGATGAATTTGTGATGGATCGGGATGTTTTGTTCCTACAAGTTTTTCTTCCATGTCTGGGAGTAAAGAAAACCATAGAATGTACTAGTAGCTTCTTTTCCCGCGCAGATTTTAAAAGCCCACCGAGGGCATGGCTGAAAATCTTAGGAATTCGGTTATCGCTATCCCGCGGGAATTGCGATTTCCCGGGATGAAAACTATCCTATGTCCTTCCCCACTGAAACTATCTCTATACCTAATTCCAACTACGGTTTAGTGCTTTAGGCGTGACAGCGTAACAGACAGACAGAGTTATTTTCGCGTTTATTATAAGTATTACTGCCTTCTGCCCGCGACTTCGTCTGAGTAGAATTATATGTACAAACCTTCCTCTTGAATCACTCTATCTATTAAAAAAATCCGCATCAAAATCCGTTGCGTAGTTTTAAAGATCTAAGCATACATAGGGACAGACAGACAGCGGAAAGCGATTTTGTTTTATACTTTGTAGTGATTAAGGATAGTATAAACGAAACAATCTTTATGTAGGACAGGGACGCGACCTCCATTGTAATTTGTACAGTACAAGGTGAATTATATTCATTACCGCTGCAAATTTTAAGTCTTGCAGTTAAGAGAAAGTCGTTTTGGGCTCGTCCAGAAATCATGTGATCGTTTTGGGGGGGTCAGCAAAATATCACGAATGATCACGATGGGGGAGAGAGGTATCCAAGAATACATCCACGTGTTATTTTTTTACACAGCAGGAAAGTCAAAAAATAACAAAAAAATCAAGTTATTGCTGTTTTTTTAATTAACTAACTTAATTCATACAAAGTTTGAAAAATACACGTGATCTTGAATGGGGGGGAGGGGGTAGCGTTATAATCACCAAATATCACCAAGGGGGGGGGCTGGGGGGTCAAAAGTACAAATATGATCACATGGTTTCTGGACGAAGCCTTTACAGTATGTCTGTTGAACTAAAAAACGAAATGGTATGTGGATTTTATTTTAAGTATCTTTTACTTTATTTATCGTAATTTGTGAACTTGTATTATGTCAGTGGCATGTTTCGTTACTGTTACATACATTTTAATGTTATTGTCGACCTAGGGCGTATAAGTGGCACTTACCGCCCGTTACGGTACGTGGGCAATAGTCTCGCGTTCCGCTCAGAGCCTCTAGTAAATTTTCGCATAAAAAAACGTCTCGAACGCGTTCACGTAAACGTCTCAATTACTATGGAATAATTGGCAGCGCCACTTGCGGATCGAAACGGCAACAAACTGTTCTCATAGTACATATTTGACACGTTAAGTTCCTGTTATCTATGATGACGTCTCTGTCTATGTCGTATTAATAAATAAATAGAGATGGAATCATAAGATAACTGAAACTTAAGATAACAGAGAGTTCTAAAACAGGCTCTTAATGATTTTGGAATCATAGTTGACAAATGTTTCGATCGATTAATCGACTAAATATTGAATCAAAAATTTGAATGAAAATTATTTGTAGTGTTCACTCGAACTAACTCATGACATATTCCGAAATAATTTAAGGACGCCTTATATCTATAATGTACTATTATTGAATGTTGTAGTGACACGGAATTAGCGCTCGAGCTGAGCGAGCAAGTGTTCCTGGATGATGAGGACTACACGCGAGCGCCGGCGTCCCCCACCACCGTGCCCAATGTGCGCCCCTACCGACCCCCCTCCACAGGTAAGCGGAAAAGTCGCCATAACGCACTAGTGCGTTAAAGTAAGGTTTACGCTGCGTTTTCAGTGTAGACGCGCGGTAGACAGAGTCCAAGGCACAGAATAAGTAATAATACTAATGTACAGAAGGCTCTCTCTCTGGAGTCGATTAAATAAATAAAAACTCTAGCCGCGTACACATAAAGCACAATCTAGCTCGCTCTTGATATATTTACCTACAGCGATAATAGCCTACAGCCACAGTACATATAAGCACAAGCAGTAGGGAATCTACGAACAAATCGGTCGAAACGAACGCACACATAGACACGCGCTTTTACACGGCCCCTAAGCGGATCTCGCGGTGCCGTCAGTCGCGAGTGGCGCATTGAGACGAGCGGCCGTGTTCGTTTTAAACATGCCAAGAGCGTATTGCGCAGTGTACGGCTGCTTGAACTCGGCTTCTTCGAAACCGGAGCTTTCGTTTTTTAAACTCCCTGCTGATGTTGAAAGGTAAGAATGATACTATATTATTATGAAATAAAATGTATATATTATTTTTATAACGAGAAATGTCAGATGTCACTTCTCCGACAAATGCTTTTTTCTGTTAAATAAAACGTTTGGTTGTTTAGATGATAAGTAAGTAGTTGCCGTATATTAAAGACCGTGTTTTTGGTGAAAAAATTTTCTACGGAATTTCATTGTTATCATTTTGCATCTATAGTACTATGTACTAATATATTATAGAAAACTACACTTGAAGGATAACTTGTCAAATACCTATAGGTAGGGCAAACCTTGGTTAAAAAAACTATTCAATTTAACAAAAATTAAATCGACAACCCTAACGCTTTATTGGAGCGTAGGTACTTATTTCAAAAAGTAGGCCTATCTTCCCTACTGCTTTAGCTTATATATATACTGTGCTACAGCCCTACTCCATCACATTTCCCGCAAAGCATTCATGCAAAAATAAACCATATTACTACGCGAGAGCGTTTCTTTTAGTTTAACCGTTTCAATCATAGCCGTTCACGATGTCACCGCGAACTTAGGGTTTTAGTAGTCATTGTTCGTGGCTAGGTAACTAGGTACACAAATAACGCGCGACGCCAGCGTGCGAGGCGAGCGGCAACCTACTGCCATTATCCTGCCCGGCAGGAGCGCCGGTTGATCGTACCTAAACTGCGGAGTGTACACCCCCTGCCATAACGCATACGTACGTTAAGGCACACGGCGGCCACGACGTACAAAATCCGCGTTCTGAAATGAACACAGGCACGACGTCGTCTGTACACGCGTCAATGTGTGCGTAAGATACACAGGGCTGTGTATCGCAAAAACCTAGTACTATAAGTACTACCAATGAAATAAACATAGGTACTTATAATGAAGATATGTGGTAGCGCCGCAGAGTGAATACTTTTTCTTTATATGTAAAATTCTCTTTGGACTGGCGGCTTCCGTCAAAATTTATTATATGTATTGTTTTAAAAATGTTAAGATCTGTCTAACGTAAAAAGTCAATTGTGAAAAATACGTTTCTCATAAAAGTATAATATTTGAAGATAAATAAAGTGAAAAACTAAGGTTTGCGACGCAGAGGAGGGGCGCCCCGAGTGCATGGACCACGACAGCGAAATCTCAATGTAAGTTTTATATTTATTTTCCTGGCACTTGGAAGTCGCCTCTTTAAATTTAATATTTCTAAAACTAACCATATTTATTCACCCTGCGGCGCAACTAATATGGCTTAGATGTGTGCAAATAAATGTACTTAATCGTTATCTATTTATTTAAACTTACTTAAAATGTGTCTGTCTGTCTATTTAAGCATTATTATTTTCAATTACAATAGATGTACGACAACAAACTTAAGCGAATGATTCTGTAGTTATTTCATGTATTAATCGCGATAATTTCAGAAAGCATTAATTTTCTAATGTTTTATAAAATGAAGTAGGTAGGGTAGGTTCCCGAACTTGTGACGTGCGGCCGACATACATCGCGTTGCGAGCCCTACTAGTTGCCAGCAGCTTTCCGGCAGACTGCGCTTGAGGGGAGGGGTAACTCGAATCGGTGCGGGGCGGAGCGTGGCCATTCTGTACGTTAGTACTATTATATATTCTGTGGTTAAGGTAAGGATTACGCTGCGTTTTCAGTGTAGACAGAGCCTAGTAACAAGGACCTAAAGGCCACATTAGTATTACTGTAGTCGTATAGGTGGAAAGGGGAATCAAAATAGTGATTGATTGCAAGTGATTCCCAAAATGTTTACCCATTCCCTCGATGAGTTTTACCATCTGCGCGGGAGGAGAAGCAACCGCCCGGCTCGCACGACAGCGCGCAAGAGTCACATCGCGCGCGAGATAGATTACCAGTCTCTTTCTAGATCGAACAGTAAGAAAAAGACAGCCAATCTGTCTTGCGACGCAACTCTTGTGCGCTCTCGTGCTAGACTTGCTGGTACATTATATGTTTTTTCTTTCCTTCCACAGCACAGAGGGAAAAAATCTTGTAATATTTACAATGCTGCCGAATCGTTATTCTTGATAATAAATGAAGGCGTTTGGTTCGTTATCCTGTGAGCTAAATATATCGTTTGTTTGCGTCTGACTCATGCCTTATAGCGTTATGATCCCATTGTTTGCGAATAAGTGTATGGGGTACGACGACCGGCGTTCTCAAGTGAGGTGTTTTGTTTTGTTTTTGTAGGTTAGTTGTTTTTTTTTTGTATTTTTATGTAATAGGTAGTAGTTAATTTATCGATTTATACTTTCGCGATTTCCACATTATTACAAGTCGCGTCCGAAACGTCGAGGTATATTTATAAAAATACATTTTATTTACGTGATTTAGTCCCGTTTTTCTTATAATAAAGTAGTCAATTTTTTATGAAGTAAATATACATTCAATTTTTATTTTAGTCACAATAGGTACTAATTTAATTTGTTTTAATTTACTTTTTGACCCTCGCTCCGTGTCGTTTCTGGTGCAAAGGTTGTCCATCGCGGTACAACGTGGTAATGCTGCGAGTGTGATGGGCACCTTTGCCCCAGGTATGGCGCGGGGCGGGTTATTTGACTGAATGTTTTCTTTCTATGTATTATTTTTTTGTGTTTTTTTTTTGACATTATTTGTATTATTTATAAATTAATAAATTTCCTTTTTTCAATGGGTTAACTGTGGAATAAATCATTTTTATTATTTGACATTACAATGCTTATAGGTTCAGAAAACATTTTTTTTTCTTATACTTACATACATACAAAAAATCACGTATGTATCCCTTGCGGGGTAGACAGCCTAAGGAAACTACCTAAAGGCCACGTTTAGCATGATTGCAGGCGTATAGGTGGAAAGGGGAATCAAAATAGTGATAGGTTGCTAGCCGCATTAGTTCTAGTGCCACAGTATACGTATCGCACGTGACACGGCGCATGAGGCACTTCGCGATGTTTACTGTCATTTACTGCGCAAGGCCACACCGATCTCGCTAATAGATCTCAACTACGCGCAATTACTATGTTTAGGATAATATCTTAACAACATTGTAAGCTAAAAATATGAGGACATTTCATGTTCATCTCCAGGAAGACTGTGTTACATATATTATAATTATAGCAGCAGTGCTTACGCTGTGTTCTGGTGTGGAGATTAACAGCCTTATTCATAAAAAATCCTTAATTGAGGTTTGATCAGTCTATTAGTTAACAGACTGATTAAGCTTATTTGACAGTTGTTAAAAAGTATGATTCATAAACGCTTGCTAGCGGTTTGTTAGCTATTAAGCTGTTGATGGATGGATTAGACGCGTTATGTTGTGACAAATCATAGACCAAAAATGGCCTTTTAGTGCATTAAAAAAAAGAAATTGACAGCAGTAGCAGCGAATTAGCGGAAAACCAGCGAATTAACACGACAGACTATAGTGTGGCAGATAAACCACTGCAGCCAGATGACACTTTCAGTGTTGTCAGTTTTTGGCAAATATTAAATAGTGATGTGACTAAGTGAGTGAATGAACGAATGAACGATGTAATGAAATTAATTTGCGTCATAAATGAGAATTTTCAAAGCGAATTTTAATAAAATGGTTTGTTCAATAAGGTTTTTTTGAATGTTTTCTAGTCAGTAGTGTAAGAGCGCGATTTGGAAATGTGCGGAAGCATGTCAAATCAGTTACCAGTTTTCAACTCATTCCCCATTTTGCCATAAATAAAACAACAATTATCACATTAATATTTTTTTCTACCTTTGTACTTTTACTAAAACTTAAATTATTCCGAATCAGTTTCACTGCTGCTGTCACTATTTACGTGTATTACAAAGTCATCGCACATTTTACCTACTATGTTAATATGAACCTTGAATGCCTCAAAAGTATCGCGCTTATTTTGAAATATACTAAACTACGAATGTGACATTCATAAAATATTTCATTCGTTCAATAATCAAATCATTCATTACGTGACCTTAGTCGAGCACTAGTGAAATAAATGTGGTATCATTATTTCGTAAAATGACATTTGGAAGTGTCATCCGGCTGCAGTGGTTTAGCTGCCAGACTATAGGCAGTGTGGATCTAGTTTCCTTTACCTTTCCCGGAGGGGATAAAAACTTTAAACAAAAAAAACTGTCTTGAGTATGGTTTTGCTCTTGCCAAGATCAGCTGTTCACATTTGTGGCGGCCATTTTGTGAGTTAGCAGAGAGATAAAGTAGGGTCTAAGGCCGGCTAACTTTCGGAAGACTTAACAGACCCTTGATGGACTGATTAGTGCTAACTGTCGTTTATGAATCATGTTTTTTTGCATCGGTTCTATAGCGAGCTTATAGCGAGACTAACTTTTTATGAATAAAGCTGTAAGGCGATAACAGTCGCGAAACTAACGCCACTTCGGAAATGTTCATATATCTCCTAAATTAGATCACTTTACAATAATGTCCGCAGGTTAGATACTAGCGAAACACCTATAATTATGTATTAAATCAATGTATACAATTTGTCGTTCTGCAGTTGTCCCAGCGGCCCTTTTAGTTTTGTGCAAATTTTTTGGGACAACTACAGAACAAGGACCAGAAAACCCCTTCATTTGCTTAAGCCTTTTCATAGGGTAACCCTATGAAACTGTTACCCTAAGATATGGTAAGCTTATCGTGCTAAGCTTATCATTACGGAAACCGTATTGAATAAGGTTAACTGTTGGTTACCCGTTTTCTAATACGGTAACCAGGTTTTTAGATTTGGTAATCGCATATGGAATTAACTATGTTATTACGGTCAGACTTTCTTTCGGGCAACCCGATGGTATGCTTACCAAATTGATAGAGTATGTGAAAATAATTCTATAAAATACCCTATCCTTGGTAACCAGTTCCGGTCCTTGCTCTTACTCGCTAATCCTGCCGCTAAGCAGCAGTGCTTGCGCTGCTGTGTTCCGGTGTGGAGAGTAAGACAGCCGGGGAAATTACGGGCACAAGAGGCATTTCATCTAAGTCCTCTAGGTTGGCAACGCATCTGCAATCCCTCCGGGGTTGCGGGTGTCTATGGGCAGTGGTGATCGCTTACCATCAGGTGACCCACTTGCTCGTTTGCCTTCCTATTCACATAAAAAAAAAAAGAACGAGACATCCGGTGAAATTACTGGCGCATGAGGTATACTAACTTAGTCCTATTAGCAACGCATCGGGAATTCTCTGGCGGCGGTACACACTTGCCATTGGGTGACCCACTTGTCGTTTGCCTTTGTCGTAAGTCCGTGTTGTTATGAAATGGCGTGTGATTGCGGGTGGTCCCATACACGTGTCCAATCCATAGAACCCAATTGCCAGACGTAACCGTTACACCGTCGTGTCGTAAAACACGACACGTCTGCGGCACTCCATCGCGAGACACATTGGGATTACGATGTTTGTCGGTATAACCAAAACATACTTAACAGGCCATAATCCATCGTGATAAGGCCCATTTAGACACGTGCAAGAATTGACAACATTTCACATTTCTTAGCCTATATTTTTTTTCCTGTTTTGTCTTTTTTCTGTACCTATTAACATACTTATTAAGATAAAATTGTTCTAACACCATCATCATTCATTCATCATTCATCTGGATCATTGGTCTGCAATGAATGTTTTTTATTTATTTAATGGTTTTCTGTATTTTGTTTAACAAGATGAACATGCTGACAGTTTAATTTTTTCGCTAGGGCTTGTATTTAATTTATAAGTAATTTATTAATTTGTGCTTATTCTAAATGGGCGTAACTCCGGTTTTACCGCAGAATACACATTTATCCCTTTGTCTTTTCTCTATATATAACGTTTTAAAAATCGATGAACGCTGACTGCACTCACGAAAAAGCATGACTCATTGTCACGTTCCGCGTGACGTCAGTGTGCAAGCGAGAGCGCAGAACAAGCGATAGAGAGGCACGATCTTCTCGCGGGACGTCAGAGCTAGCAGTTTGTATGCTTAGTGTAAGTTTTCGGTCGCAAAATACGTCTCGAACGCGTTTGCCTTAAAATGTCAAATACTATGGGAACAGTTTATTGCCGTTTCGATCCGCAAGTGGTCCTGCCAATTATACCATAGTAATCGAGACGTTTACGTGAACGCGTTCGAGACGTTTTTATATGCGAAAACTTACACTAGAGTCTGTATGTTTCAGTATGTTTCTTTATGACGTTATTAGTCAAAAGTCAAAGTCAAAAGTCAAAAGTTTATTTTGCAAATAGGCCGCCGAGGGCTCTTTTACATGTATTTTTTTGAATCTACCAGCGCATTCGGAAAGACCATCATTGCCAAGAAGAATGCGCCGCAAGAAACTTGGCAGAAAGTCATTTTTTCAAAATAAAATAGATTTACAATAGTACTTAAATTCTACTTAACTTACCTATAATACAATTAATACATTTTATAAAAGGGGTGTAAAAGGTCCCTAAGTTAAGTCCGTACCTTAAATTACACAAATACAACTATCGTCCGTAAAACGACTTTACAGGCAATCGGTTTTTGTTGTTCAGGCTCAAACATCCTCAAGTCGCCGCGCGCGCGGCGCGTGCGCACGACGTCGATGTCTCAGTCCAACAAGCGCACGGCCGCGGAGTCGATCCTGCACGCCGACCGGCGGACCATCTACACGGCGGGCCGCCCGCCCTGGTACAACTGTACGGGCGGGCAGGAGGTGGAGCCCTTCCTTATCGGTGAGACAGAAAAAAACTTTTATTTTTTGGAGAACCAACAGCTATTTATAAATTACAAAATAGATTACTTCTATAGTACCAATGAAGCCAATTAAAGGATCTCACAACTAGAAACAAATTTTATACAATTAAAAAAAAAACTTGGGACACTTATGAGGGTGCATTCCTACTGAGCTGGCAACGTCGCATTTTTGGCGATTTTTTGCGATTATTTCACAGATATTGAATGAAAGTTTCAAATGTGCGTCTGTAGTGCACTTCGTTTTTAGTGTGTTAATGTGTCCAATGCAATGATTAATCGCGATGGACTTTTATTTTCGTATTAAAGGGATAAAATAAATATATCGTTTTTCTGTGAAATAATCGCAAAAAAACACTAAAAATGATCTTAAGTGTGGGTAGGGGTAGTACAAAACCTCATCAAGTATCACCACGTGGGAGGGGGAGGGGTCTAAAAAGTAGCTAAATATAATACTTACGTTTTTGTCTTGTAAGCGGCCAGTACGGCGCGCGTCTTGAGCGTCATGGAGGTTACAACATTAAAATCTAATCTAAGCTGCTGTTTTCACTTCTGCCGGCACTCCCGGAGTGCTACCGGAGTGTATTTTTAATTTATGGTTGTGTAATGTTATGGTGTTTTTTGTGTTCAGGTATTTGCGGCGCCAGCGCTTCCGGGAAGACGACGGTGGCCGCCAAAATCATTGAATCTCTCAACATACCATGGGTCACCATAGTCAGCATGGACTCCTTCTATAAGGTTACCATTATGTTAATACAGCCTTATTCATAAAAAGTTAGAGGCTCGCTATAAGCTTGCTATAGGACCAATGCAAAAACACATGATTCATATCGTCAGTTAGCGCTAATCAGTCCTTCAATGCTCTGTTAAGTCTTCCGAAAGTTAGCGGACCGTAGACCCTTCTTTATCTCTCTGCTAACTCACAAAATGGCCGCCACAAATGTGAACAGCTGATTTTGGCAAGCGCAAAGCCATACGCAAGACAGTTTTTTTGTTTTAAGTTTATCCCCTCCGGGAAAGGTAAAGGAAACTAGATCCACACTGCCTCGTCTGTCGTGTTAGGCTGACGCCATGTTTTCAGTTTCCCGCTAATTCGCTGCCACTGCTGTCAATTTTTTTTTAATTCACTAAAAGGCCATTTTTGGTCTATGATTTGTTAAGGTGACAACATAACTTGTCTAATCCATCCATCAGCAGATTCTTAGCTAACAAACTGCTAGCAAGCGTTTATGAATCATACTTTTTTAACAACTGTCAAATAAGCTTAATCGATCTGTTAACTAATAGACTGACCACACCTCAATTGACAAAATTTCATTTTTATAACACCTGAAAATGTATATATGGTTCGAAAGCATTTTGCCTCCTGATCACTGCTTATATAATTTTAATATCGCTTATTATAAAAAATAAAAAATAATTAAAAATATGTCCTAATTTTACCAAAACTACCACAGGATAGGTGAAACGCCTTTGCTTTTTTCACGAGAAAAAATAAGCGATCATTATTTTGTATTTTTGACAACTTCAGAGTACAAGGGGGGCAACACTGAAATTCTATTTTCGAAGTTCGTTGCATACCTTCTCTCTCACTCTCAAGATAATGACTATTAGATAAGCGGAACAGCACGAAGCGAACCTCGAAAATCGAATATTGGAGAATAGGGCCTGACATTGACAATTTGAAATTAACGTCAGTTTTTTTTTCTATAGAGAAAAGACAAAGGGGTAAGTGTGCATTCTGTGATAGTATTGGAGTTACGTCCTTTTAGAATAAGCACAAATTAATAAATTAATTATAAATTAAATACAAGCCCTAGCGAAAAAATTTAACTGTCAGCATGTTCATCTTTTCAAACTAAATACAGAGAACCATTAAAATTATAGACTCAGAAATATGAAATGTTGTCAATTAAGGATTTTTTACTTTCGGAATTTTATTTTCGATTTTTAATTTTGATTTTATTCTAATTCTAATTGTATTGTATTTTTATTTGATTTGATTTTGATTTTATTTTTCGATTCCCGGTCATAGCTTTACTTTTCGGATTTTTCTTTGTTCTAATTTTCAGTGTCGTCTAGAAATTAGATTTTATTTTAGTTTAAATTTAATTGACTAATTTATTGTATGGACCTGGTCTGGAAATAAAAATTGTTTCATTCAACATCGTCCGTCTTTTTCCCACAGGTGCTGAATGAGAAACAGCACCAGGCGGCGACGCGCAACGAATACAACTTTGACCACCCGGACGCGTTCGACATGGAGCTGCTGAGTGGAGTGCTACAAAGGTTAAAGGAGGGGAAGAAGGTAGAGGTGCCGATATACAACTACGTGACGCACTCTAGGGAGAACAGGACTGTGAGTATGTCAGTCTGTGCAAGGTCACTAATCTTTTTCTGGAATATTTAACCATTTCGACGCCAATTTCCAAAATGATGTAGGCATTTTTGTTATAAGCTTTATATTGACTTGCAACGTATATATGTATACCAGGGATGTTATCTGTATATATAAAACTGTTCCGTTACTAAGTGACTGACAGACAACGCACAGCCTAAACCACTGGACCTAGAAACTTGAAATTTGGCACACATATACCTTGAGTATCCCAGAGGAGCACTAAGAAGGGATTTTTCGAAATTCCCACGGGATATGGAATAAATGAGGCTTATATGTTTTTTAGTAAAACTGTAATAACTAGACTCTTCAAATTCAGCACACATGTAGATAATCGTAACACTAAAAAACTAATTTCAGGATTTTTTGATATTCCCACGGGATAAGGAAAAAATGGGATTTATATGATCGATTCAGAGTGACTGATTGACAACGCACAGCTTAAATCGCTGGACTTAGGAACTTGGAATTTGGCAGACTTATATCTTGAGTATCCCAAAAGAGCACTAAGAAGGATTTTTTTTAAAATTCCCACGGAATAGGGAATAAATGAGGCTCATATATTTCTCAGTAACAGTAATAACTAGACTCTTCAAATTCGGCACACATGTAGATAATCGTAACACTAAAAAACTAATTTCAGGATTTTTTGATATTCCCACGGGATAAGGAAAAAATGGGATTTATATGATCGATTCAGAGTGACTGATTGACAACGCACAGCTTAAATCGCTGGACTTAGGAACTTGGAATTTGGCAGACTTATATCTTGAGTATCCCAAAAGAGCACTAAGAAGGATTTTTTTTTAAATTCCCACGGAATAGGGAATAAATGAGGCTCATATATTTCTCAGTAACAGTAATAACTAGACTCTTCAAATTCGGCACACATGTAGATGATTGTAACACTAAAAAACTAATTTCAGGATTTTTCGATATTCCCACGGGATAAGAAAAAAAATGAGATTTATATGTTCCATTCAGAATTTCAGAGTGACTGACAGACAACGCACAGCCTAAACCACTGGACCTAGGAACTTGAAATTTGGCAGACGTATATCTTGATTATCCCAACTCAAAGGAGCACTAAGAAGGGATTTTTTGAAAACGCCACGAGTTAGGAATTAAATGAGATTTATATATTTCTCAGTACATAACTGTTAACTAGACTCTTTAATTTTGGCACACCTGTAGATGATTATAGGACTAAAACATGTTCTCCGGGAAAATGCGAAATTCCCGCGGGACAGAATAAGTGCATTCAACTTCGGGGCTGTTTCTAAAAATCTAAATATAAAAGAAGAAACTGACTGACTGACATATCAACGCACAACCTAAACCGCTGGTTCTAGAGATTCAAAATTTGGCATGTAGGTTCCTTATCTAGGGGTGCATTAAGAAAACATTTTTTTTAATTCGACCCCTAAAGGGGTTAAATGGGGGTCCAAAGTTTGTATGGGGAAACAAGATTAGACTATTTTATTCGAAACTTCGCAGGAGTATTCCTGACGATAAATGAGTAAACACCTCTTTCAGGTTTTTTGAACATTCAACCCCTAATAGGGGGAAATGTGGTGACAAAGTCTGAAAATCAACATGGGTATTTGTTTGTACGGTTTATCGGGTCGCTGATTACGAAAACAAAAACAGACGTACCTATTTTTGGAAATTTCCACGGAAACGGGAAAAAACGGGATTTATATATTCGATTTCGTGTGACCCTAACTACGTAACTATAATAACGAGACTCTTCAAATTTCGTACACAAGTAGGTGATTACATAACTAAGAAAGTAATTTCCACGGGATAAGGAAAAAACGGAATTTATATACAGTTCTACAGGATCTGGTTGTAGAAAACTGAAATTACAGAAGTATTACAGACACTACAAAAGGATTTCCCGAAATTCTGACGGAAACGAACGAGAAAAAACAGGATTTTTAATTATACTGGTCTTAGAGTTGAAATTTAGCATGTAGGTTGCTTAATCAGTGTAGGGAAGCATTAAGATACAATTTCCCGAAACGGGAAAACGGGACTATTCGTTTTACCGGTTGTGGAAAGCTGAAATTCGGCATGTAGATTGCTTGATGATTGCTCTTGCATTAAGAGAGCATTTCCCGAAATTCTTACGGGAACGGGAAAAACGGGACTTTTCGTTTTACTGGTTGTAGAAAGCTAAAATTCAGCATGTAGATTGCTTGGAGTGTAGTGGAGCATTAAGAGAGGACTTTCCAAAATTCTCACGGGAACGGGGAAAAACGGGATTTTTCGTTTTACAGGTCGTAGAAAGCTGAAATTTGGCAAGTGGGTTGCTTGGGGAGTGTACGGTAGCATTAAGAGAGCATTTACCGAAATTCTTACGGGAACGGGAAAAAAACGGGATTGAAATAGGTACTACTGGTACCTACAAGCGAGAGAAGCCGCGGGCAAAAGCTATTTGAAAATAAATGAAGTCTACGCGGACGAAGTCGCGGGCAAAAGCTAGTGGATATATAATTTCGGATCCGGATGTGGATATGGATATTGGTAAAATATAATATCGGTTTCAGTTACGGTTATGGATATTAAATTATTTCGGATTATCCGATAGTTTCGGTTACGGTTACGGATATTGCGCTGTGCACCTCGCGCTGTGACTTCATTAGGTAGCGGGAGAGGTGTCGCATTCCAGCGGAGTGCACAGTTAATTCGTACGAGTTGTAGTATTTAGTTAGACTCCGCCCTATCCGAAACTATCCGAAACTTTTATTTCGGATTCGGTTACGGTTACGGATAGTTTTTTATTTCGGATATCCGATAGTTTCGGTTACGGATATGGATATCCATAACAACACTGATGTATACCCCCTTGAAAAAAACGGGCATCCATGGTTTTTATATTTTATGTGCATAAAAGCTTACTTTCTAAGCTTTAATGCCTAAAAATCTGAAAAACCATAGGTGCCCGATTTTTTTTCCAATTTTGAAGCAGATAATCTTCATCCGATTGAGCTGAAATTTTGCATACTTGTGTAAATCAGATGCCAATACAATAATCTGGTTGTAGAATTCTGGTGGTCCAGCCAGGACTGTCTCCGCACGAGGGAACTCTTCAACGGTTGGTCCGATTGACTTGAAATTTGGTACACACATGTAAGCCAATTTACAATGCAACTACAGCCAACAAAAAGTATAGGTACAGTCAGAAAAAAAGCTTGTATCTAAAATGAAATTTTTAGGTTAGGTTGTCTAACTAATATTATAAATGCGAAAGTATGGATGGATGGATGTATGTATGGATGGATGGATGGATGGATGGATGTTTGTTTGTTACTCAATCACGCCAGAACGGCCCAACGGATCTGGATGAAATTCGGCACATAGATAGAGAAGAGTCGGGAATAGCACATAGGCTACTTTTTATCCCGGAAAATTGCGTAGTTCCCGCGGGATAGCGATAAACGAATTCTTTGCAGACGAAGTCGCTGGCAACAGCTAGTTTGTCATAAAGTTGAATTATGATTTTATTAATGTGTGGGGGGGGGTTCTAAATTTTTTTTAAATAATATAATGTTAGTTTATGTGGATGAAACGAAAGAGGTATGTCAAAATCGTAGCAAGTGGAACAAAGTAGTCTCTGCCTACCCCTATGGGAAAGAGGCGTGACTGTATGTATGTATGTATGTAAATGAACACAAAATATGTACCTTGCTACTCCGCTACTTACGTGCAAGATAACCAAGCTTGTGCGAAATGTATACGTTCTGCATATGTACATCGGTTGTGCTCTAACTTTGATAATGATCCCGTAGAGGGATCGAAACGCGCGTCAGTGTGTTTGTGTGGTGATAGGACTAATTAAGTTTGTGGGATTTGTGTGCGTTTTGTGTGGCAGTAGTGGAGGGAGGGCTTGCATGCAGAACGTATACATTTCGCACAGGCTTGGTTATCTTGCACGTAAGTAGCGGAGTAGCAAGGTAAATATTTTGTGTTCATTGAAATGGACCTCCGCAAAGTAACGCCTGATTCAATAAAATATGTATGTATGTATGTAATGTTTATTTTCAGAAAACAATGTACGGCGCGAACGTGATAATATTCGAGGGCATCCTGGCGTTCTACAACAGCGATGTGCTGAACCTGCTGGACATGAAGGTGTTCGTGGACACCGACGCGGACATACGGCTCGCCAGGCGGCTCAGGAGGTGACACATATATACATACATATATCATGTCTTTGGGCCAGTCTCTTAAAAGTTGTACCCACTTTTTCTGGGATTTTGTTTTTTTTTTCGGATTCCGCACTATCGATCCTGATATGACAAAAAAAAGTCCCGAAATTGCCTTTCTATTCGGTTACTTCATTGACACAAATTTGTATGGCGGTAACGGAGTGGATCAAATTTTTAGGCTAGAAAATGTATGGAATTTTCGGGACGTGTTTTGAAGCCAGTATTTGAGCATAATGGCATCCTTGTATTGAGGTAGTAAACATGTTGACAATGAAAAACTATTAAAATAAGTACTATTATTATTAAAATAGGTAGTTAGGTCTCTCTGTTAAAATAATCTGGTTTCCTGACATGACAGTTTACTAAGGTTGACAATATTTTTGGCTTTGATATTTGATTATATTTCTTACGGGGTATTTTGTAACACGTTGTATATTGAGTAAAATCTACAGCACTTTTCCAGGGACATAGTTCAACGCGGCCGCGATCTCGAAGGCGTACTCAAGCAGTACATGACGCACGTGAAGCCGGCGTACCAGAGCTACATCGCGCCGTGCATGCCGCACGCAGACATCATCGTGCCGCGCGGCGGCGAGAACCACGTCGCCATACACCTCATAGTGCAGCACGTGCACAAGCAGCTGCAGCTCGTGAGTACATCTAGGCAGAGTCGTCTCTAGTGACTAGGCAGAGTCGTCTCTAGTGAGTAGTCAGAGTCGTCTCTGGTGACAGGCAGAGTCGTCTAGTGAGTAGGCAGAGTCGCCTCTGGTGACTAGGCAGAGTCGTCTCTGGTGACTAGGCAAAGTCGTCTCTGGGGAGTAGGCAGTCGTCTCTAGTGACTTGGCAGAGTCGTCTCTATTGACTTGGCAGAGTCGTCTCTATTGACTTTGAAGAGTCGTCTCTATTGAATATTTTATTGAATCAGGCGTTACTTTGCGGAGATCCATTTTAAAGCAAGGTAAATATTTTGTGTTCATTCGTCTCTATTGCCTTTGCAGACCAGTCTCCATTGCCTAGCCAGACCCGTCTCTTATTAGAGATTACAGAGTCATTAGTCTATAACTAAACAGACTCGAATCGTCACTTATTTACTAGGCAGCCCCGACTAATGGCAAGGCAGATTCATCTCCTTTGACTAAAGGCAGATCGGAAAGTGAAATAGCCGGTAACTACATCTATAATTGTAAAACTTGCCAGCACCGTTAGTGATCACATCCTTACTTCCCTTGGTAAATAATGTGTTATTATTGCAGCGCGGGTTTAAAGTGCGTGAGAAGTTGGCCGTGGCGCACGTGGGCCAGCCCGTGCCCGACTCACTGTACCTCCTTAAAGACACGCCACAAGTAAGTAAACTGTAGTTTTCAGATAGAGAATTGTACATTTATATTTACTTCGTCGGGTGACGAAATACTACTTACTTAACCCAAATACCTTATACAAGTTATACATCCCTTTTATAAATATATTAAGTATAAGTTAAGTAGAATTTAAATATTTTTGTGTTGTAAATTTATTTTATTTTGAAAAAATGACTTTCTGCCAAGTTCCTTGCGGCGCATTCTTCTTGGCAACGATGATCTTTCCGAATGCGCTGGTAGTTTCAAAAAAAGACATGTAAAAGGAGCCCTTGGCGGCCTATTTGCAATTTATTTTTTTTAATTTAAACATTTGCAAACTTACTTATTTTCTACTTTACCGCCCTAGGTGTATAATATCCTATTATTCTTAGGTACAAGGTCTCCACACTTTCATCCGCAACAAGGACACGCCCCGGGACGAGTTCATCTTCTACTCCAAACGTCTAATGCGACTCGTGATAGAGTTCGCGTTATCTTTACTGCCGTACTCAGAGAGGACAGTCGCCACACCGCAAGGATTCTCATATAAAGGTACATACATCGTCTCTTACCCCCTTATTCATAAACGCTCTATAGGCCTCTGCTAACTTAGTAATCGTTTGTCCTTATCTATGAAAGGTAAATGTCAAAGTGAAAGATAAGGACAAACGATTACTAAATTACGGGTGGGTAAAATGCGTAAAATGGGTAAAATGCGGGTGGTAGGGCCTTGTGCAAGGTCCGTCCGGATCGCTACCACCATCTTACTCGCTAATCCTGCCGCCAAGCAGCAGTGCTTGCGCTGCTGTGTTCCGGTGTGGAGAGTAAGACAGCCGGGGAAATTACGGGCACAAGAGGCATCTCATCTAAGTCCTCTAGGTTGGCAACGCATCTGCAATCCCTCCGGGGTTGCGGGTGTCTATGGGCAGTGGTGATCGCTTACCATAAGGTGACCCACTTGCTCGTTTGCCTTCCTTTTCACATAAAAAAAAATAAAAAAAAATAGCAGATGCCTATATATAGAAAGAAAAGAAAGAAAGAAAGAAAACATTTATTCATGATAACATTACAGACAAAAGAAGAAAAGAAGCAAAAAAAAAAACATAAGAACATGCATCATGAAATGGTCCCACCTCAGCATAATGCTGGCCTTGCAGCCAGCGCTGGTCTTCCGATGGGACCATCAAGTGCTACTGAAAGTACATAATAAAATATATACATAAAAAAAATATATAGAGCGTTTATGAATAAGGGGACTAACCTTATTACCGTCAGACAGCTCAAATGTCAACTTTAACTTGTCAAATGGAGGTGCATTTTACACTGGTATGTAAACGAGCAAGTGGGTCACTGGACGGTAAGCGAGCACCACCCATGAACACCCGCTAGACGTGATTTATTTATGTACTAGCTTCTGCCCGCGACTTCGCGTAGAATTAGATTTAAGAACTGATGTTTGGCATATTCTGCAATAATTATTAACGTCGCTACTCTAGGCAGCTACGACCTTGAGATGTTTATCGCTATCCCGCGGGAACTATGCAATTTTCCGGGATTAAAAGTAGCCTATGTTTTAATCTAGGGTACCAACTATCTTCGTACCAAATTTTATCGAAATCCGTCCAGTCGTTTTAGCGTGACAAATGCACACAATCACTCGCATCGTCACAAACTTTCGCATTTATAATATTAGTAGGATGTACTCGTATGTATTAAATCGGAACTCTATTTCCAGGGCGCAAGTGCGACGTAGAGAAGATATGCGGTGTGTCTATATTGCGTGCCGGCGAAACTATGGAACAGGCCGTATGTGACGTTTGCAAAGACATACGCATCGGCAAGATACTCATACAGACCAACCAGGAGACCGACGAGCCAGAAGTAAGCACACACACACACACACACACACACACACACACACACACACACACACACACACACACACACACACACACACACACACACACACACACACACACACACACACACACACACACACACACACACACACATTTATTCAAAGGTTCACTGAAGGTCAATTATAGTTTTTAGGGTTCCGTACCCAAAGGGTAAAAGGGGACCCATTACTAAGACCGCTGTCCGTCCGTCCGTCTGTCACCAGGCTGTATCTCATGAGCTGTGATAGCTAGACAGTTGAAATTTTCACAGATGATGTATTTCTGTTGTCGCTATAACGACAAATACTAAAAATCAGAATAATGCATGTATGTCTGTATATATATCAGTTACCAATATAAAGTGACTCCACGTGCATTTTGCTTTGGAGCAGGGCTCTGCTTACACTGGTTTAAAGATATTTATAGAAAGCGAACCGCGTCTAAAGCGGGACCAAATTTTGAATCACTACATAGTATAAAACAAAGTCGCTTTCCGCTGTCTGTCCCTATGTATGCTTAGATCTTTAAAACTACGCAACGGATTTTGATGCGGTTTTTTTAATAGATAAAATGATTCGAGAGGATCATATGTACAATACGCGGACGCGGGAAGAAGCTAGTAAAAATAACAAATGAAAAAGCTGAAATATTCCAAAACAATTTTGAAAGACCCCGTATTGAATTAATTGTATTGTTCCAGCTATACTACCTCCGGCTACCTAAAGACATAAAGGACTACCGCGTGATCCTAATGGACGCGACGGTGGCGACGGGCGCGGCGGCCATCATGGCCATCCGCGTGCTGCTGGACCACGACGTGCCCGAGCAGCACATCAGCCTCGTCTCGCTGCTCATGGCCGAGATCGGTGTCCACTCCATAGCCTACGCCTTTCCGCAGGTCGGTCCGCTAACACGTTAAAGCAAAGCTTAGCAACAAACGAGTCACGGTCCGACATTACGTTGCGTAATAGACATCAGTCTCGTCAAATTCTGACATTCTCGTCACATTCTGACATGCTCTCGTCACATTCTGACATGCTCTCTTCACATTCCGACATGATCTCGCCACATTCTGACATGCTTTCGTCACATTCTGACATGATCTCGTCACATTCTGACATGATCTCGTCACAATCTGACATGCTCTCGTCACATTTTGACATGCTCTCTTCACATTCTGACATGCTTTCGTCTCATTATGACATAAACTTATCATTCCATAATGTATTATAGTAATGATTGAATCAGGCGTTCGTTTTTTACGTATACATGTCAACGTGATGTGTTTTTGAATGAAATAATATTGTTTCAGGTAAAAATAGTAACATCAGCCTTAGATCCAGAGATCAACGAGAAGTTCTACGTTCTGCCGGGAATCGGCAACTTTGGTGACCGCTACTTCGGCACCGAGCCCTCCGATGACGAGTGAGACTGAACCCTGTTGCTTTAAGCTTAAAGTCGAAATTAGAGAGCGTACACTCCTGGCACTTGGACCGTTTTCAATAATGGTCGATAATGATAATGGAAATAATAGTACTTTTTGTAACATAGAAAGAAAGTGGGCAGTTGCAATCGATCGTTATTAGTGATTAATATAAATTGTATGTAAGGAAAGCTCCGTTTCTCATGGAATCCGAAAATTGAAGCCGTCTCAAAACTAGCGTGATGGACAGTTCGGAAATCAGTTTTTTTTATATAATTGATTGAATTACAACTTACTTTGAGGAGGCCCGTATCAATCAATAACTTATAGCTAATTATCTTCCTGCTCCGTGGTAACGCGTGCAAGATAGCTGGATCTATGCGACTGATTGTTTTGAGAAAAGGAGTTTTCGTGACTAAACGAAAAATGCAAGAAATGAAAAGAATGAAATGAAAGCGGAGTGTACGGTGAGAAATTTAAATAAAAATTGTATTTATTGTCGTCTGTAAATTTAATTAAGTAGTCGCCATCTTGCTATGGAAGTGCGTGAAACCTGTTTTTGGTAGAAATGGAATAAAAATAACTTGTGTCGATACAACAGTTAACATCTAGTCCGTTGTACTTTACTTAATGCCGCGATCTCATTTTTATTTATAAAATGTAACCTGAAAGTTAAATAAAAGCAATATAATCCAAAGCCCACTTTAATTAACAAACAATAACAGAACTAGTACAAATTAGTAAATAAATAAAGTAATTGCCAGTCACAAAACTTCCAAAGAATTAGCCCTAAATAATAATTAATAACGCCGACGTTGTTGTATTACAAAACTAACTCAATTAATACTATAAAACAAGCCAAGTGTATTATAAAAACATAAACTTCCATAGTAACATGACGAATGTCGGCTGAACTTAACTATTGAAATAATTCACTGAATGATTAGATAACTTATTTAATTACAGTAAAAATAAGAGCATTCATTTGTTTAATAATCATTACATAAACAAATTTTAAAATGTACTTCAATTAGGCCACTAGACTAGCCTTGTACGTGGTACTCGACTGTAATGACCCTCATTATGTAACGATTGTATAATATACTATTTTTTTAAGGTAAAAAATGCAACTGTAAAAGTCTAGCATGTTTTTTTTTAAATTAAACGAAAACATATTGAAAAATACGTCGCCTTCGACATTTGAAACCTTAATAATAATATTTGCATTCGTATTGTTTAGTTTTGTCTTCGTTTTACTCAGTGTGTGAGAATCTGAGAATTTTACATAATAAAAAACGAGGTGTAATGCTCTTATTCTACATAGACTTGGAAAATTTGATCATTCATTATTATATGACGCTTGCATTGCATGTAACAAAATTATCTACTTATAAAATATACAATTATTTATACAGCGATTGATACTTAAAATTGACGTACTGCACTTGATTTCATAATCATTTTGCAATATTTATAATCAGTAAATCATACTTAATACCGATTTAAATGTGTTGAATGTACATTTAGACAAAACTTATCGGACTGAGATACAAACCGCTTCGTACAGGGAGGTAAAAGAACTATTACTGCAATGTGTTCAATCTCTTGAAAACTTCCTACTTCTAACTTTCCTAATCTGAGATCCTTTAAGATTATCGCCTCGTATGCGGGACCTAAAAAAAGTAGGTACTGTATTCTAGTCTCTGCATCTGTTTTAATAAATACAAATTCTGCTGATTTTTTTTAAATAAACATACATAAAAATAGCCTTAAATCTGTCACGGATCCGTGTCTTAAGCATACAAGGGGTTAATTTGATATATTTCAGATTATGTTTCATGAATCTTACTGGGTAATATTAAATGTTGAATAACCTTATAACTTTTTAACCATTCATGAACAGAAAGTACAAATTTAACCTTTTCAACGCTTACCACAAAACACTACTTTTTATATTTAGGTTGAAATTGAGTGTTGAAAAGGTTAAACACTGTTTAACCTTTTCCGACCTACTTTACTATCTATTAGTTCATTCCATCGACTGCCAGTTTTTTATAATATATCTTGTACTTTCAGTATTATAATAATTTATTTTTATAGTACGACTTATTTGTCCCAGTTCCTTTGTATTTATAATTATAAAAATCAAATAATATTTCGGTCTTTTATAAATTATTGCCGCGTCCTGTGAATAAAAATTGATATTAAATAAATTTTTAGTATTAATATTAGTTGTTAATTTTCTCAACGCTTAATTTTAGAACGTGCTTAATTTTGTTTTCTTTAATTCTATGCCTATTTATAATTGTTAGCTCTGTGCATTTTGGACTGTCAGTGTAGGTAAAATTTATAATGCACAGAAGTGTTTAATCGCGAATTTGGTGTGAAATAAAAATATGGTGTACGTGCTCGTTTACCACCCTATTTTATAACAAAATTGACAGACGTACAACTATTTTGTGTCGCACTAAATTCGCGAGGTCATTGAATCGAGGTATGTAAATACTTCACGCACAATAGTGTACAACTTGAATAGTTAAGTCACTGTATATTGTGAGAAATGCAAAAATATAAATGTATATGTAAATGAGAAGCAAAAATAAATCCACTGAATTGTACCTAACCGTTGTTTTTTTTATTTATTTGCTTCTAAGTGCTTGCCAATCTAAACCAAACCATTTTCTACCCTTCACCACCTAAGTACATGCAAATCCAAACCTTAAAATAAAGATAGTATGACTATTCTATGTCAAGAGATTTTTTATTTTCACAGTTTTTGCATGAAAAAAGATGGAAAAGATTAAATATCTTTTAGTCGCATGAACATAGAAACTTATTTTGTACAGTTAAAAGAGATCATAAATTCATTTCAACTAGATAGGTACTCGTTCCTAGGTGATGACCTAAACTGATTGTAATTGATTTTGTTTAATTTAATTTAATTTAATTTAATTTAATTTAATGTTTCTATTTTATTGTTATTCCATGGTTGATTTGATTACCTTATACTGACATTATCTGTGTCATAATTTGTTTTATATTGAATTGTATATTATTAGTAGTTTTGCCATTTTTCAATTGACAGACACTGCTTAACTAATCGTAGTGTAATGTTCAAATAAGCATAAGCTATCTGGCTTAATAGCCAAAGTTTTTGTCCGCCAACCGGCAAGACATAGTGCAACACTAAGAAATGTAACATCTCTGTATTTATGCAGCCATCACCTATGTTTCACAAATAAAACACTTTTGACTTTTGACTTTTTTTGACTTTTTCCTGAGGTAAAAGGGTCTAGACCAGGGATTTTCAAAATGGGGCCCACGCCGCAGTCAAAGACCTTATTTACACATTTTGGGTAGGGTAGGGTAGGACGTTACGACGTTACCTAAATATTTTGACTGTATTTTTTTTACTGAGAAATGGGGCCGCGGATTTCCGCGGGGCGGAGAATTTTTTAGAAAATGCGTGCATACTTACCTAATAAACAAGGGCCACTGGTCATGACAGACAGTTTACGAAGTGAGATACTTATTTCCGTATAAAATTGCACCTACTAGTGATTCTAAGTAATAAATTCTCAAATCTATAATATAAATAATACAACTTCCAATGAAGGTGTTATCTGTGATACGAATTAAGCTTATAGAAATTTAGCAGAGTGGAGAAACGAGACCTTAGCTCTTAAATTGAAAAGGTTAAATACGTTTAACCTTTTCCGTATACTCGTAATACGTATAAGGTTATCAGATGTGGTCGCAAGTGTCGAGGTATCGCTGGAAGACGACGTCAATGTGCTCGCTCTTCGGTATTGGCTCGGGCTGGTTTTGATTCTTCCTGGAACAAAGAATAACTGTTATTGTTTGCGTTAGCTACTCGCACGTCATGGCAGTGTAGTCAACAATTACGTGGCGCTAGGGTCGCTACACAATGCTCAGAATCAAATCTGTAACGTGCCCCCAGCTCTACGGGGCCCCGAACTGGCCTGACCTTGAGTACAGAAGGGAAGATGATGCACTTCTTTATAGATTACTAGCGACCCGCCCCGGCTTCGCACGGTATATTATGCATGTATTATACATATAAACCTTCCTCTTGATTCACTCTTATCTATATAAAAAAACCGCATCAAAATCCGTTGCGTAGTTTTAAAGATTTAAGCATACAAAGGGACATAGGGACAGAAAAAGCGACTTTGTTTTATACTATGTAGTTATAGATTATTGATAAATTTGCTGCGGGCCCCTGACGTTGTAGTTGCGCCACTGTTACAGGCGAAAGCTCAAACCTTAACCTTTTCACCGCCAAGCATGTCTCGTGTAACTCGCAACTATCAACTTTATCTTGTCAAATGAAGGTGCATTTTAAACTGCATGCACTAACTTCATATCGAGTCAATGGTGACGAAAAGGTTAAACGGGTCTTACTTGTGGTACTCTTCACACTCCTCCATAGACACGTCTCCGCTCGCGAGCCGGGACCCCAGCCCGCTGTGGTAGCTGACGTAGCGTTGCTAAAGCAAAAACTTTTAAATAGTTAAATACAATCCAGTAGCAAAGAGTAGAAATTAAAATAATTAGATAGGTTATAGGAGTTCTTAATCCGCACTGGGTCCGCGAGGGAACTATAGCCCATGCCCTCTAATTCTGAGAGGAGGCCTGTGCCCAGCAGTGGGACGTATATAGGCTGGAGTAATGATGATGATAAGTTAAAATATATATGTATGTATGTAAACTCTTGTGCAAAATAAACAAGACAAATACAATATATTTTAAGATATGGGAAAGTGGTTACCATTCGTACACTTTTTAGATTTTTTATTTTTCATTTAATTGTCAAATTTAGCTAGTTTACGTACCTAAGCGTAAAGTGTAACAAATATATTGTAGTTTGTTACAAAAAAGTCCGAAACTATTATGTCAAAAATTTAAAGGGTTATAGCAATTTTTCAACGATAAGGTATGTGTACGAATGGTGACCACTTTCCTCTAAGCCTCAATTATTTGTACCTATAGCCAATTTCCAAAAAAATATCATCCATTGATTAATTTCTTATTTCGTTAATTCATTCACTTCATTCCAATCATTCCTTTTATTCATTCATTCCGATCATTCAATCATTCATTTGTTCATTTGTTTCATTCATTAAATTCATTCATTGAAACAAACCCAAACGACAGGCTATTTCACCTGCACGTGTTTACTGAAGACCTGTTCGCCGACTATGTTGCAGGCCATGCGCAGCGCCTTGGCCAGCGCGTCCACGTACTTGAGGTAGAGGGTGACGACCCCGCGCAGATCCACGGCTCTGTGCAGGCGCAGGTTTATGCCGCCGGGCGGCGCGGCGCCCTGCAGAAAAGCGGGGACAAATAAAATAATTTAAAAAATACAAACGTGTGCGTCTCACATCCCGCCCCCACCGATCGCCCCCTGAAATTTGGCGCCGGCACTGGCTAAGAAAATAAGAAGACTTGCCTGGTCTACTATGGACTTCATCATCAAAGTTAGCTTCTTGTTGTTGTAATGGTCAAAGTCGTTGGTTATGGTTACACCACCCAGCATGTTGTAGCTGAAAACACAAAAAACTAAGTCGAAATGACTTACAGACCGTAAGTAGCAAATCATCGTACCTATGTAGTTTTGTTTAGTTTGGAGCCTGCAGCTTATTGTCTAACTCGCTCGCAATCGCCATCGTGTTCATTTTGACAGTTCTTGTATGAATGTGACAGCTAGCTGATTCCGATGCCAATTGTCAACCCATACATGAACTGTCAAAATGAACACGATGGCGATTGCGAGCGAGTTAGACAATAAGCCTACCGGTCAATTCTCCTAAGATAATTTTTATTCATGATTTTAAGTGATCATTTGCATGATCAAATAAACATGAACAAACATAAAAAGTTAGAATTGGAAAATGACTTTTTTAGATTTTAACGACTACTGACTAACTTCTAACTTTTAACTTTTAACTTTTTTTAACTTTTAACTTTAACTTTTAACTTTGGGATAATTTATTTTAGTGTTGGTAAACCTGTAAAAGGAAGTCTTTGCCCTTTCGCCGTCATCGACTTGATATGATCAGTACAGTATAAAATGCACCTTCATTAGACAAGATAAGGTTGTCAGTTGCGAGTGACACAATATGCTTGGTTAAGGTTGTACTTACACGTTAGCCATATACATGTGGTGTCCAGGCGGCGAGCACACTTTATAAAACCTCTCCAAATTATAACTCTTCAAGAAATACAGACAGCTCGTCACATCCCACATATAACTATGCACATTCTCACGCCAATTCCTGTGTTGCCAGCTCAAATCGAACTTTCTCCCGCAATACGGCATTATTAATAACTGGCAACGATAGTTCAGTCTGTCCTTGTGTTCCGCTGTCATTTTTAAAAGTTTCGCGAACAGTTTTATCTCCCTGGCAACATCGGTTTGGAACATTGCGTCGTAACCGTCCCTGGCGGGCCAGAGGAGGAAGTTTTCTGAATTCAAACGCTGTGACATTTCGAGGCATCGCTTTATTTGTGATGCTGCCTGGATGAAGGTTGATGCGTCTGGGTTTGTGAGCGCACCTGATGCATATCTGAAAGTGATACATAGATAGGAACACACGTCTGAAATATCTTTGCACCTGGCTACATGACGACTTAAACTGGAAACTAGGATTCAAAAATTCTGAAAAACATGTACAGGGGCCTTACCATGACGTCTTAGTGCGATTCAGTTTAGGTTCGCTCGCTGTCAGATCCATACTAAAAGTGACAGCTAAAACTTGAACTGAGTCGGAATTAGGACGTTTGCGATTCCTCTGGGGTTGCGGGTGTCTATGGGCAGTGGTGACACCTAGTGCTCCCGTAACGCTCGCAGTCCATGGCCAGAAGGAAACGTGTCGGTTTTTAGACGGTAGGCCTCTCCCCCCCTTCCATTAGGGAAGGCAGCGGTGAGCTGGAGAGCCCGTCATACCCCCGTTTTCCACACGTTAAAAAAAAGTAGGCAGACCATACAAATAGTCGTGCTGGTGCGCACTCCCGCTGCCTACCCTCTGTATGCTACTGGAGACAGGTATACAGCTCTCTCACCTGGCGTTGCTATGCAAGTCCGGCGCCACCCACAGCAGCCGCACGCAGCGCTGCGCTGGCTTATTCACATGTTCCCCCATCTCCTCCCGCTGTCTACCGCACGCTACTAGAGACAGGTATACAGTTCTCTCACCTGGCGTTGCTATGCAAGTCCGGCGCCAGCCACAGCAGCCGCACGCAGCGCTGCGCTGGCTTATTCACATGTTCCCCCATCTCCTCCCGTTGCCTACCGCACGCTACTAGAGACAGGTATACAGCCCTCTCACCTGGCGTTGCTATGCAAGTCCGGCGCCACCCACAGCAGCCGCACGCAGCGCTGCGCTGGCTTATTCACATGTTCCCCCATCTCCTCCCGTTGCCTACCGCACGCTACTAGAGACAGGTATACAGCCCTCTCACCTGGCGTTGCTATGCAAGTCCGGCGCCACCCACAGCAGCCGCACGCAGCGCTGCGCTGGCTTATTCACTGCTCCACCCGCTACCTACTGTTGCCTACCGCACGCTACTAGAGACAGGTATACAGCCCTCTCATCTGGCGTTGCTATGCAAGTCCGGCGCCACCCACAGCAGCCGCACGCAGCGCTGCGCTGGCTTATTCACTGCTCCACCCGCTGCCTTCCGTTGCTTACCGCACGCTACTAGAGACAGCTATACAGCCCTCTCACCTGGCTTTGCTATGCAAGTCCGGCGCCACCCACAGCAGCCGCACGCAGCGCTGCGCTGGCTTATTCACATGTTCCCCCATCTCCTCCCGCTGTCTACCGCACGCTACTAGAGACAGGTATACAGTTCTCTCACCTGGCGTTGCTATGCAAGTCCGGCGCCACCCACAGCAGCCGCACGCAGCGCTGCGCTGGCTTATTCACATGTTCCCCCATCTCCTCCCGCTGTCTACCGCACGCTACTAGAGACAGGTATACAGTTCTCTCACCTGGCGTTGCTATGCAAGTCCGGCGCCACCCACAGCAGCCGCACGCAGCGCTGCGCTGGCTTATTCACATGTTCCCCCATCTCCTCCCGCTGTCTACCGCACGCTACTAGAGACAGGTATACAGCCCTCTCACCTGGCTTTGCTATGCAAGTCCGGCGCCACCCACAGCAGCCGCACGCAGCGCTGCGCTGGCTTATTCACATGTTCCCCCATCTCCCGTTGTCTACCGCACGCTACTAGAGACAGGTATACAGCCCTCTCACCTGGCGTTGCTATGCAAGTCCGGCGCCACCCACAGCAGCCGCACGCAGCGCTGCGCTGGCTTATTCACATGTTCCCCCATCTCCCGTTGCCTACCGCACGCTACTAGAGACAGGTATACAGCCCTCTCACCTGGCGTTGCTATGCAAGTCCGGCGCCACCCACAGCAGCCGCACGTGGTAGCGCTGCGCCAGCTCGTTCACGTACTCCACCAGCTCCTCCCACTGCGCCTTGCCCTCCTCCCACCCCTCGCAAGGCACGAGGTCCGAGTCGAACGCTGTCCAGTATCGAATGCCTGGACATTGATTAGATATACGATGATTTTGACAGGCTATGTATGTGTATGTATGTTCATCTGTTCCCTCATAGCCAGATCCTAAACTACTTATCAGAACTGAACAAGTGTTAGGTAGGTATTAAATTAGGGTTTATCAAAATAAGCGCTATATCATTTCGAACATAGCATAGGGTTGTTTGCAAATGAATTAAAAATTTAAAAACTCCCCACGCAAAAACTGCTGAACCAATTTTTACCAAACATTGCTAAGAACCACCGCAAGAAATCAGGCTTTCGAATGAAAAAAACCGCGTCGAATCGGTCCATCACATCGATCACACGATCGGTCACACACACACACACACACACACACACACACACACACACACACCCAAACCCACCCAGACCGACTGATACGATTATGAAACGTCACAAATAACTATTAACATACCCAATTTGACATAAAATGCAATCATTAATTAAACAGATGGGAGAAGGTAGCTTCTAATTCGGATCCTAAATCCTAAACGTACCCAGTTTGCTGAGCAGGTCGAACATCGCTTTGATAGTCCGCTTGTGGTTCTCCAGGCTGTGCGTCTGGTCGTCCCACGTTCGGGCTTTGTCGGTACCTGGGACAGCCAAAAAGGTTATGGTATGTTTCAATGTCACGGTAGTTTTAGGTTAAAAAGAATAGGTACTTCGATACCATAAAGCTCAAGTCTAAAGCTTGTATAGTTGCCAGCAAACTTCTTGAGCGAGAACGACGTGGAAGGGGTAAGTTCGCGCATGTACTTTTGTACTAAATAGACGCTAAATTCACTTCTGCGCATTCAAGGTCAGGCTCAAGATGTTTGCCGGCAACTGCACGTCTAGCACGACAGCGCACAAGAGTCGCGTCGCGCGCGAGATAGATTGCCCGTCTTTTTCTTACTGTTCGTTCTAGAAAGAGACGGATAATCTATCTCGCGCGCGACGCGACCCTTGTGCGCTGTCGTGCTAGCCGGGCTGTAATAGTATGTTTCAATGTCAGGGTAGTTTTATGTTAAAAAGAATGGGTACTTCGATACCATAAAGCTCATAATAAGTCTGAAGCTTGTACGGCAATTTGAATTTTATCCGTTAATACTTAATGCCATGGAAAAACTTAACGCCACACGGAGAGCAATTGGAAATAGCTAATTTTAAACAAAGAGCACATGGATTTATTTAAAAAAAACTACCTTAGAAATGGAATCTATTAACCATTTCGACGCCTAACACCTTCGATGCAAAAGCAACCTTCGTTCAATTGAGTTTAGGTTGAACTTACGGCATCGCAATAAAGAAGTCTAGCGTAAGGGTGACGTCTTTTGTATTTGACGTAGCGCGGAAAAGGTTAAATATGCGAAAAAAACCATTAATTGAATAGATTCAACTGCCCCATCTTTATGTCTTCCTAGACGTGCAGTCGTAGAGACATAATTATTAATTAGCTAGTTGTTGTGGTCTTGTATGTTACGGCGGCCATGTTTGTCTGTCTTGCCTATGCCTGGGGCACGTGGCCATGGAAACTGACCATTCATCCTGAACTCGGTCAGCGACACGCTGCACTTGAGCCAGTCTTCCATCGTCCTCGCGTGGAGGCGCTCGCTGCTGTTGTAGTAGCGATACACGCTGGTGTCTGTGGCCGCCGCCATATTGTTGTACTCTATCTTGTCTATGCCTGGCAATTTGTAGGTTAGAAAGGAATGAACACAAAATATTTATTTTGCTACTCCGCTACTTACGTGCAAGATAACCAAGCTTGTGCGAAATATATACGTTTTGCATGCAAGTTCTCCCTCCACTACTGCCACACAAAACACACATAAATCCCACAAACTTAATTAACCTTAACACTACACAAACACTGACGCGCGTTTCGATCCCTCTAAGTTAGAGCACAACCGATGTGCATGCGAACCAACGTCGTCGTCGTATATTTCGCACAAGCTTGGTTATCTTGCACGTAAGTAGCGGAGTAGAAAGGTAAATATTTTGTGTTCATTGAAATGGACCTCCGCAAAGTAACGCCTGATTCAATAAAATATTTAGAAAGGAATATCATACACGTACATCTATCAATGTAATACCTTTAAACGAGCAATATATCAGTTCCATGGAAATGGGATTTACATTAAACAAACATTAAGTAACTATTACTTACCTTGAAAATAGTCGACGTCTTTCGTCTCTCTCACCTTCTGCCGCTTAGCAGCAGGCTGGGAATATCCCGACATCTTTTCTCGACGTACCAAAGAAATACAAAATAAAAAATAAACCCTCTTGTAACCTCAAAGTAAGTTAGAGGATCTGAAAATAAGGCCCTCAGTTTAAAACTTAGCCAAATAATCTGTGAAACTGATACTATTCTACTTAGCTGTTTCCCGCGACTTCGTGCGTGTAGAATAAAAATGTGTAACTATCCCAGACAGCTTGACTTTTCCCAGCCCTTCCAACAACTAGAGACCGACCGCTTAACTGAGTCCTCGCCCGCGCGGCACAGGGGCGCGGGGTAGGACGACAAAGGGGACCGAGAGCGGTGCGGGCGGGTTACATTAAATGCACCTCTCTCGGCCCCCGCGGTCGCCTTACCCTATCGTTATTAATTCAACCTATTTACGAAATACCTTAACAAATTAACAATCTTCGTAAATCTATTTATTGGTGAAAACCGTATGAAAATCCGTTCACTAATTTTAGATATTATCACGAATAAACAGACAGAAAACTGACCGGAGTTTGTTTTATAATGATAAATTCAGCTGCAAAAAATGTGGCCCCCAGGTATGCAATGCAAGTAATTTTATCAGGAGACTGAGCCAAATTTTCTGCTGCTTATACTGCATTTAATTTAGAATGAGAAACCACAATAACATCTGCGTCTGGTCAACTATTTCTTACCTAGCAAATAGTACAGTACTGTCTGGGAGCCGCAAAACGAAATTGTTTTAATGCCACTTTATCTGCGTGTCGTTAATTGTTACTCTAGTACAAATTGTAGAGATTACAGTTCACGAGCCGCAATATGTTGTGGTTTCTCATTCTGAATTAAATGAAGTATAGTAAATGTAGTGATAAACTTACTATGGGATTATTAACCAAACGGGCTTGTACACAGGTCAAAGTATTACGAACAGACAGTCAGAAGGACGCCTCGCATCACGTTATATAATATCTCATCAAAGGACGCAGCCAGGCGTATTGTAACGCCTTTTGTTTTGGATACGGGTTGTAATATGATCACTTTTTTAGGGACAAAGCCAGGTTTGTTGCAGGGAATAATCTTTAATGCAAGGCCTTGAGAGCTATTATTGACTGGCAACGTGTCAAATTACTTTGAAAGCATAATTTTTAGGTCAGAGGCGATAATAAAGCAACAAGAACAAATTTGTGACCAACACCTTTTTTCCAAAAGTGAAATAGGAACTTTTGATGGGTAACTTTAAAGTTTTATGTCGTAAGTTTCAATGAAATCGGTTTAGCCGTTTCGCCATGAAAGAGCAACAAACATCCAAACTTACAAACTATAATATTAGTAGGATTTCATGCACTCATTTCTAAGATTATTCAACTTTTTAAATATCGCCCAAGTCTTCTCCAGCACTAATTAAATTACTCAAAAAAACCCAAAATTACTTAAAACAAATTTATTTACAGGACACTATAAGAAAAACCATATCAACCTTAACACTACAGCAAATATGAGAACACAAATAGGCAACGGCACCACCATTTTCTTTTTCTCCAAACGCACGCCGGAGACCACGCCTTTTTTCAACGGAGCTGTCAAACCCGCCATCTTGGGTTTGTCTATGGGCTCTCCCATCATAGAGAATTTCGTGGCAGCTGTGATTTTGACAGTCAGCATTTTTCCCATATATTTATCTTCTTTAGGCACTAACACTTGTTCGTAGTATTCGTTATGGGCGACATAGTAATTCTTATCGTGAGATATATCTGTTACTAGAACTTCTTGGGTCTGTCCTATTTTATGGCCGTAGGGCTCGTAGGAGCGGAAAAACTCGGAGAGCATCTTCGTACGTTTCTTTACCTCTTGACCCGGTACCTGCAAGTATAAGAGTTGCTAGACTGACCGCTTATTCATATTCATATTCATATTCCTATTCATTTATTGATTGCTTTGTGTGTACAAAAAGGTTTTAATTATAAACATGTTTCAACACAACCCTGAGAGGGCACCGCAATACACTAAAATAAGGTTCCTTATCAATAGACCAATTAAAGACAGTGAGATACCAATTATTAGGGTGCGACCACACCGCCGCTTAAAAAACGGTGACGTTACGGAATCGCAACAAAATGTATGAAGAAACGGTGAGAAAACGTGACGCATACGACACGTCACTGCGTATACGCGTCGGTTTGGTCGCACCCTTAGGCTTCATTTTAAACGCTAGTTGTACATTCAGTAATTAAAATTCTAAACGAAGGGTAGCAAAGAGACAAACACTAATCTTGTTTTATATTAAGTAGGTATATTTGTTTTATCTGATTGTTATTGTTGGTGTCTAAATATTCGTTAACTGTGTAGTATGTTTTTTCTGCAAAAAATACTTTTAAAGTCTTAATAAATTTGTTAATATTTGGTTCATTTTTTTATTTGGTCAGGTAGTTTGTTGTAAATCCTTATTGACATGGGATAGGGTCCATTTTTACGTGTAACTAATTTTGATGTCACTTGCAGTAAATAATTTGCTGCAAGTGACATCTATTAATGCTCAAATGAGTCCTCCCCCGCGCGGTGTAGACGCGCGGGGCCGACACGACTTTCTTTTATATTTATAGATTACTAGCTGTTGCCCGCGACTTCGTCTGCAAAGAATTCGTTTATCGCTATCCCGCGGGAATTTTTCGGGATAAAAAGTAGCCTATGTGCTATTCCAGACTTTTCTCTATATATGTGCCGAATTTCATCCATATTCGTTGAACCGTTCTGGCGTGATTTAGTAACAAACAAACATCCATACAAACTTTCGCATTTATAATATTAGTTAGATTACTGCCCGTTTCACGCAGAATTTCAGCTCAATCGGTTAGTAACCTGCTTCAAAATTGTTACAAGATACCACCCGGACAATCACACAATTCACACATTGCAAGCTTAGCTTGTCAAATGTTATCTTGTAGCTTGAAGACACGGACCACTGGAGTATATTTACCCTGGTCATCCTCGCAGCGGGCGTGCCAGGCCGGGGGAAGAACTGGTTGATGAAGAGCGAGGGGAAGCGGTACTTGCGGCAGAGCGCCATCGTGTCCTCGAAGTCGCGCTCCGTCTCCGTGGGGAAGCCGCAGATTATGTCCGTCGCTATCGTGATGCCCGGGACACTGCAACAATAATTCAATAATAATCACACTAATAGGTTGGTATTATTATGGTATCATAACGAATACATTGTGAAAACGACCAAATCCTACTAATATTATAAATGCGAAAGTTTGTGACGATGTGACGTTGTGAGGATGTGACGATGTGAGTGAGTGAGTGTGTATGTTTGTTCCTTCTTCACGCTAAGACGACTGGACGGATCTGCATAAAATTTGGAATGAAGATAGCTGTTACCCTAGATTGAAACATAGGCTACTTTTTATCCCGGAAAATTGCATAGTTCCTGGGGGATAGCGATAAACATGTCAATTGCTAATTCTACGCAGACGAAGTCGCGGGCAGAAGCTAGTATCATCATTATGTCCAGATCTCAGAAGAACCATCTCTGCAGAAAGCCTATATCTCCAAAGGCTTTGTAGCAAAACAACTGGTTGTCGAAAAGACCTCATCTTTAATCAGACCACATCTCAAATAGACTGGGTAGCAAATTTACTCCTTGAATTTGTTTCTGTACACATACAGTTATATAAAGCCGTGTGTATGTGTGTGTGTGTGTGCGTGTTTGTTACTGCTTCACGCGCAAACGGCTGGACGGATTTGGATAAAATTTGGAACGGAGATAGCTGGTACCCCAGATTAACACATAGGCTACTTTTTATCCCGGAAAATTGCAGTTCCTGCGGGATAGCGATGAACATGTCACGGGTCGTAGCTGTCTAGAGTCGCAACGTGAATAATTATCCTACTAATTATTATAAATGCGAAAATTTGTGAGGATGGATGTTTGTTACAATTTCACACAAGAACGGCTTAACGGATCTGGATGAAATTTGGAACAAAGATAGATTACGGTCTGGTTTCTTTATGTTTCGTTTTATCTTTCTTTACCTATGTTACACTCACTTGTCACGGAGAAAGTCGACAACGTGTTCAAAGTCCTTCCGGAAGTACTCCCTCTTCATGTCAGCGAGCACCTGGTCGCTGCCAGACTGCACCGGCACGTGTAGAAACCTGCACAACAGTCAAGGTCAACCTTAGGACAGTGGCGAAACTATAACATTAGGAGCCCGGGTGAATTTTGAGTGTTGCCAAATCCTTGTAAAGCCCACTTAAAAATACAATTTTTAAGTGTCGCCAGTTACTTGTAAAGTCCCTTACAAAATATTAATCTTAAGTGTTGCCAGTTACTTGTAAAGTCCCTTAAAAATATTAATCTTAAGTGTTGCCAGTTACTTGTAAAGTCCCTTACAAAATATTAATCTTAAGTGTTGCCAGTTACTTGTAAAGTTCCTTAAAAAATATTAATCTTAAGTGTTGCCAGTTACTTTTAAAGAACCTTAAAATAAACACAATCCTTTAGAGTTGCCAGTTACTTGTAAAGCCCCTTAAAGGAAGAATATTCGTTAGGATTGCCAGTTACTTGTGAAGAACCTTAAAAATACTAATTTCAAGTGTTGCCAGTCCCTTGTAAAGCCCCTTAAATAAAGATTAAAAGTGTTACCAGTTCCGTGTAAAGCCCCTTAAAATACTAATTCTAAGTGTTGCCAGTTATTTGTATAGCCCATTATAGAAAGAATAATTTAAAGTATTACCAGACATTTGTAAAACCCCTAAAGAAGACTAATTTACTTGTCAAACCCCTTTGAAAAATACAAATTTTTAGGACTGCCAGTTCCTTGTAAAGCCTTTTAACAAAAAAACAAATTTTAAATGTCACCTGTTCCTGGCAAAGCCTCTTAAAAATTCAGGGTTACCAGTCACTATTAAAACCCCTTCAAAAAAAACATAAATATAGGCTCACTTGTAGACCCTGGGATGGTGCATGACCCGCGCCATCTCCGCGAGATGCTCCAGTATATAGGGCGGGTTGGTCATGCCGAGCCGCAGCCGGCAGCCCTCCGGGATCACCTCCACGAGCCGCCAGAGGAGCGCCGGCAGCGACGTGCCTATGTCGCGCCCGTACGTGCCTGCACAAATGGGATAATGCTGAATAGAACGGATAAAATGTCATAATAAGGTTCCTTAAAACACTACGTGTGGTTTAATTATTAAACCACACGGATAAAATAATCTCGTTTAATAAGAAAATAAAAGTCCATCACGATCAATTATTGCATTAAACACATTAAGAGCGTTTATCCCTACTGTGCTGACATGACAACGTCGCATTTTTGGTGTTTTTTTTTAGGATTATTTCACGGAAATTGAATGAAAGTTTCAAATGTGCGTCTGTAGTGCACTTCGTTTTTAGTGGAAAGAGGAATAAAATTGATGAGTTGCTAGCCACATCGCCTATAACATGATTCCAAAGATTGCCCATTCCCTCGATGGGCTCTCACTCTCATCTTAGGTCTTGTTACCTTAGGCTATGTCTACATAAAGACGTGATTTATGTATGTGTACTTGCTTCTTCCCGTGACTTCGTCCGCGTAGAATCAGACTTAGGGCCTGTCTCGCCACTCCTTAACTGTCAGTTATCTCTGATTCCGTCTCTATTTACTACGAAACAGACAGACGTCATTGTTGCAACGCTTGTTTCAACAAGCCCTTAAGATTCTACAATTATTTACGTTGCGACTATGTAGCTACGACCTTTGACATGTGTATCGCTATCCCGCGGGAACTATGCAATTTTTCGGGATAAAAAGTAGCCTATATGTTAATCTAGGGTACCAGCTATCTCTGTTCCAAATTTCATCCAAATCCGTCAAGTCATTTCAGCATTAAGAAGGACACACTCACATCGTCACATCCATCCATCCTCACAAACTTTCGCATTTATAATATTAGTAGGTATTCTCACCAGTATCCTCACTAGTCAGCCATATCTCGCAGACTCCCTCCTGGAAGCTTTGCCGAGCTCGCTCCACAATCTCCTCCGGGGGATAGCTCCCAAGCTCCCCTCGGGCATGCTTGGTCTTGCAGTACGTGCACTGGTTGAGGCAGCCCGTGTTGATGGGGATGATCTCCACTAGGGGGTTCTTCCGGACCTTGGGCAGGAGGAGGGAGGCTCCACCGGCCTTCTGGCCTGTGGCAGTCTTCTTTTGACCGATGAGACGTACTGTGTGACCTGGAATTAATATGTATGTATATGTAACTCAAAATTGTTTATTTTTAACAAATATTATTATGGTGACGAATCCTCCTGTTAAGCTCGCACTTGTAGTAGGAGGAATTCGCTCTTTCATACAAGGCTAACTGCTAGCTTAGGAAGGAGGGAAAACTTATTTTTGATCTATAGATCCTTCTTGGCTGGCAACGCATCTGCAATCCTCTAGTGTTGCGGGTGTCCATGGGTGGCGGTGCTCGTTTACCATCAGGTGACACACTTGCTCAAACGAGCCTTTTGGGTAGTATATATTAGTGGGGATGGTTATCATCTCAGTTAATTCAGTCATATGTGATAAGATAAAACAACAGGCGTTTATATATTTGTTCTTTTTCCATAAAAAGTTCGGGTAGGTCAGGTAAACAGTCAAGGGCATAAATATATGTATGTTACCAAGACGTCAGCAACATCTATACACCTTTATGCTATAAACTAATGATGGCTGTATCGATATTTATGCCTTCGACAAAATATGTATCGTTGGGTAGCTGACCTTTGAGCGTCTCCTCGACGAGCTCGACGATCCTGTCGATCTGCTGCACGCCGGCCACGCTGACGCCGGCCAGGTACCCCGCGCGCGGAGCGCCCGCCGGCACGCAGCCCGCCACCACCACGTGCACGCCCCGGCTCTTGGCCAACTCCACTTCATTCCTGCAATGTTACAAGTTGCTACAGACAATAGACTACCCTCAAGCTATAACTAGCACTCGGAACTTGGGCCCTTCATTCCTGGAACGTTGCAACAGACCATAGAGTAGCTATGACTACCACTCGGAACTTAGGTCCACTATCACAGTCCAGCATTGACGTAACAATAAACAACTAGACTCCCAATCACGCTCAAAAACTGTCGGAAGCAAAAGTCTGCACGACGCGTTTATTGTGCAGAGTTTTGGTTCAGTCGTGTTTCGACCGCGCTTCGATAACAATGTACATCTCTCTTTCGCATCGTAATCTCAAACGCTTGAGAACAAAAGAGACAACCAGGTTTCCAGCGCGTGGCGTCGTGTCATTGCTTCTCACGATCGTATGCGATTGACATTAAACATTACTGCCACGGAATAAGGTGTTAATTTGAACGAATATGTTAATGTTATCTGTGTCAGTTGATGTGTTGACACACACAACGCCGCTCGGACGTTTCTTGAGTAACTTTTGTTTGCGATTGGGAGTCTGTTTATTTTAAGTCAATGCAGTCCAGTTATAAAATTAAATCGCTAACTCACAAAGCCAAGGCCAAGCTAAGGTTTGACAGTTTCATGCATTTTGACACTACTTAGCCCCGGGTTAGCATCTAACACGGGGTTGAGACGTTAACCCTGGTCCGTGTCAGTGGCCCTATGGGGTAATGTATAACTGGAAACTCCAGCAAACTTAAAAGCTAGTCATTCAAGAGTCTGGCCAAGAATTGATTACTATCTTTTGTATTCTTTTTAATCTCTAAAATTGGTATTATTTCAAACAAAGGAGACTAGAATGCAGTTTTTTTTCCATCTCCATACAAAATTATTACCAACATTGCATACATGTGAGAACCAAATTTTTTACCCGAGTTTATGTCAGCTCATAGAGCTAATAAAGTATCATTTTTAAATGCTGTAAAATAAGAAAACTTTGACTGTACTGATGGAGTCATAAAAAAAACTTAATTACATTCCATGGAATACATTTGATTACATTATTATTTAAAAAATATATATATATATATAAAAGTCTTAACCCGTCAAGCATCCCTGTTGACATTTCCTTACATTTTCTATACCCGTTGTGCACAAACAGGTGTGCAAAGGACGCTCGACAGGTTCATAACTTCTCATAACCTGTTAAGACTAGGCTAATAATAATAATAATAATAATAAATAATAATAAAAGATATTACTACAATCTACTAGTACTAAAAGTAATTTGCTAGTACCAAAATTAGTAAGTACATATTTTTGGGGGCTGGGTTAAGAGGCGTCGTAAAAAAATTGCAATCTTCCAAAGGTGACCGTAGAACTGTGAGTGTAGTTCTAGTTTACTAACTTGAAGTGATCTTCCGAAGGGCTCTTGACGGTGCAAGAGTTGAGCAGCCACAGCTGCGCCTCCCACTTGTCCTCGGTGAGCGGGTAGCCGGCCGCGGCCAGCAGCCCCGCCATGTACTCGGAGTCCGAGTTGTTGTGCGCACAACCCCATGTCTTCACGTAGATTGTTTGGGTACCTAATTGACATTAATTGATGTAAGTACTGAACACAAAATATTTACCTTGCTACTCTGCTACTAAGGCTAGTTTTGTGGTCATTAAAATAGACCTCCGCAAAGTAACACCTGATTCACTAAAATTAAGTGAAGTTATGTAGGGTACTCCATTCTCGAAGACGGTTGGTAATGGTAAAGTTAATCACAATTATGTTGTAATGTAATGAGCACTTTTTCTTTCTTTCTTTCTTTCTTTCTTTTTCATAGTAATGAAAAGTTTTTTTTTCTCATTAGAAATTTTGAAATTTAGAAAATTTGAAATGGAATCATTAAAAACTTTATTGATTGAGCACCAAATCCATACAAAAAAGACTTCAATATTCCTTGATAATTATCATTTGTTTACAATTTAATAAAAAGTATATTTTTAAAACTAATGGAAAAGATAATAGCAGCCTGTAGAACACAAGTTACCGACCCTGCAATATGAACCTATTATTCAGGCAAAGAAAGAATATATAATAAAGCTGAAGGTCGAAAGTCTGTACCTACATGCAAGATGTTTAAAAAAATTGGCTAGGGATACTTAGAATCAATAACAGAACATGTTCCATAGTTTTTAGAATTTTTGTTTGTTTATCTGTTTGTCTGTATATTTGTGAGCGCATCATGTGAAAACGGCTAACGGATTTTGATGCAAACTACTAATCTGTTAAGAAAATCCCCGGCTAAGTTAAGGTTACTTTTTATTCCGGAAAATTAGTTCCTGCGGGAGAGCGATAAGCGAACAGCTTGTAAAATATAATTTAATATGATATGACAAACATATGTTTTCCCTAATTTAATTTCTGTAGGCAGGAGGGATAGGGATATAAAAAACACAACTTTGAGGTTACCTGGAACGACGCTCTCCAATATAACTTTTTCTACTGGCTCGGCGTCCTTCTCCCGCTTTTTGCTTCGCACATTCACATTTTTCCTACTAGAATATCGTTCTTTAGGGGTTATGTCCTGTGAAGATATTAAATCTTCAATATCGTCAATAATTTCATCACAAACACCAGGCATTTTTTTTGCGGGGAATGGGGGAATAAAACAAACTTGACAAGAAAAGGAAAAGACAGCTGGCCTTATACTCCGAAATCCGATTTTCGAAGTTCGTTTCGTGCCGTTCCGCTCTCACTAATAGTTATTAATTTGAGAGTGAGAGGGACGGTGTGATACGAACTTCGAAAATCGAATTTCGGAGTAACCCCCCTCTGGCCTGGCACAGTAAATTAAATCTATCTAAATACATACGTCAATCGGTCCAAAATGAACAGAGAAATATATAAATTTAAAGTAAAAAAATATTTAAATACATTTCTCAGTAAATATTAAATATTTAAAAGGAAAAACAATGTTCAAAGATTATTTTTGTATTTTTAGAGCTAATTAAAGATTCTTAGGACTAACTTGTACAAAAATACTACAAATCCTGTAACACAAACGTTTAATTTGGACTTTATGTTGCTGTGCCTCGTTTACATGACTATGTAGGACCGCGACAAATGAATTACTTAAGTAGTGTAAATCTGTCGTTTGGAAAAATAATGTCTATGATTGTATGCATTTGCTGTTCCGGTTCCGGAGCCTAAGATTTCCCGCCATTTTTCCTCTGTTGTGCTAAAATTAAAAAGTAGTTTCCTTCTTATAATCTTAAATCGAATGTATTTTAAAGTTGAGTATCAATTACATAACAATTGAATCAAAGGCAATAAAATAAAAATGCTTTTGAAGTGTAATTTGTCAGGATCCAATCCATTGTAATGAGAATTACATAGATACCACGTTATAAATTAACAAAGGGGCACAAAAAATTATGAAACTAATAAACTGACACATCCGATTAATAATATCGCATCTTACGCATTACTATAAAAATACCTTCGACAATGCCAACTTTAAATAATCGTGGACGATCACTCTAAGTAATTGGTATTAGAGTTTATAATTGCTTGATTTTAGAAAGGGTGTTTTATAGAGGAGACAATGGGTCGTACAGCTGCTAATGTTATGGTAATGGTCCCCTTCGACCCGAACGTATGGCGCCTTTTATCCTGTGGTTGCATTGGTTCAGTGGAAATATGCCTGTTGTATGGCAGAGCGTGCCATTACGATGTAGTTCACGAAGTTGCTGGGATCGTATAAAATTATGATGGCATACAAAACAAAAATGAATAACTGTCCTGGACTCTGGCTATGTAATTATTTAGTACTTGGACTTAAAAGACAGATTCTCATTGATTCATGGCTCATTTAGTTTAAGTTGTAGAAATATAAATAAAGAATAGGTAAGGCTGTAAAATAAATTATTAGTTAATTACCTATACCTATAAGTAATAACTAAAGTAAATGCCCTGTTGTAGTTGTATGTGTGAGTAATGTGTGCGAATAGACAAATTGACGTTCCAAATTAAAAAAATGACTTAAAGTCCCATAATATCAGTTCTGTACACTACTACATACAACAGGTCACTTACTTAAGTTTTTCACCTATACGCTTCGTATTTCGCACCGGCGTTTAAGTAGCTAATTGCATATCTGTCATTAAGACCATTTATTGCCACGAAGGCTAAAGTGAAACCATATTATTAAAGTAATATTAAACTGGTAAATTACGATCAGTAAAAATTAAAACATAGTTTCATAATTTCTATTCACGTATATCACGGTCATGTCAATCAAAGTTAACTCAGAAGACATGCACTGAAAAACTATTATTTTACTTTTTTCCTTAGAAAGTATTAATTGCTGTGTTGAAAAAAGGCGCCTGCGCTGGCACGCGCCATGCGTGGTGTTGTCAGCAGGAAGTAATTCGTAGGAATTCAGGGTTATAATGTTTCAATATTGCAGTTTTATAAAAGAGCGAAGTTTTGGTTATTAAATAGGCTATAAACACTAATCCTAAAAACCTATATAACTATTCTACAACGAACTATAAAAACCTATACCTAAGTATTTACAAATAAGAAATCACAAAAAAAAAGTTTGTTGGTTATTCTCTATATTCTCATTTATTGCCAATAAAAAAAACTGAAACTGAAACTCTATACATACAAATTGACAACATTTCATATTTCTGAGCCTATAATTTTAATGGTTCTCTGTATTTTGTTTGAAAAGATGAACATGCTGACAGTTTATTTTTTTCGCTAGGGCTTGTATTTAATTTATAATAAATTTATTAATTTGTGCTTATTCTAAAAGGGCGTAAGTCCGATACTATCACAGAATACGCACTTATCCCTTTGTTTTTTCTCCATAGAAAAAAAAACTGACGTTAATTTCAAATTGTCAATGTCAGGCCCTATTCCCCAATATTCCATTTTCGAGGTTCGCTTCGTGCTGTTCCGCTCATAATAATAGTCATTATCTTGAGAGTGAGAGAGAAAGTATACAACGAACTTCGAAAATAGAATTTCAAAGTTGCCCCCTTGTACTTTGAAGTTGTCAAAAATACAAAATTTTGATCGCTTATTTTTTCTCGTGAAAAAAGCAAAGGCGTTTCACCTATCCTGTGGTAGTATTGGTAAAATTAAGACATGTTTTTAATTATTTTTTATTTTTTATTATAAGCGATATTAAAATTATATTAACATATAGCAGTGATCAGGAGGCAAAATGCTTTCGAACCATATATACATTTTCAAGTGTTACAAAAATGAAATGTTGTCAATTGGCATGGATTACAGGATTAGACTGTCAATATTATCATGATCTACGCATATCGCGAACAATATCACGAAATGATGATGCGTATCGCAGCAAATCCAGTAGTTTGGAAATCCACTATCCTATATTGACATATCAGTATCAGGGTAATATTGAGCATCTAATCCATGCCATTGAAAATCTGTCAGTACTTGTCACGGCAATTTACACACCACGGTCTGGCAACACTGTTCCAAACGCCACCCGCCAGCTGCACATAAACAAAACAGCCAGTTGCATTGTCACTTCGTGGTGTGCGGTGTGTGCTGGTGTGTCTCGTGCTTAACTTTCACGAACTGTTTATTATAAATTCGAATTATAATATTGGTAATCGAACTGTTGTGTTGGTTAAATTGGTTTTCTCTTTTATGGTGAGTTAGTTTTAATTTTAATATGATAAGTATTAATATTTAATTTAAATGAACATTAATCACAAGTATTGTTTGGATAAAAGTAGTTTTGCTTGTAGGCATTGGAATTATCAACTGCTTTTATTCTCTAAAAATTTTGGTAGATTTGTTGAACTTTTCTTATTCGCCTATCTTTATGATAATTACTTAATAAATACAACTGCCTATTTAATCTACTAGACGTACTTATGAGGTAACTAAGTAGGTAAACATCCTGTATTTACATTGTGAATGAATTTCTTTTTTAAAAGATTTCTGTCCCAATTAGGTAAGGCGGTGTGTCAAGCCAAGTTCGATAATAATGTCAATGTCAAAAATCTTTTTCGGGATAAGTTTGTTAGTTTTATAAACCAGTTGTTGCATTCACTTAGCTCAGGCAGATCGTAAAATCCACCGCCATTCATGCAGTGAAACGTACAAATCGGATATAATTCTGATTATAATATGGTTTTACGATGAAGTAACGAGGAAAGTGAGGAAGGGACTAAATTGCTGTTCTTTACTATTTGCTTTTGACAAACTGACATAAAAAGAACACAACAAAAATCATACCTACCTATGTTAAATTTATAAAAAAATATGAAAAACCAATTGTTTGCAACAGGCACGTAAGTTTATTAAGCCTTACTCCAGATACATTGTGTAGTTACAATAATTCAAAAATCAAATTAGAAAAACAGCACTTATATTATAACTGACTGGTAGGTTTTGACGTTTTAACATGACCGACGGCCGTGGTAGTAAATAGAAACAGGGTGGACACTTGGACAGGCATCCCATTCCCATTCCTTTATCCAAGCCAAGGCCGTCATGGTGTGTGAACCCCATGCAGCCATTACATCTGAGAAGGGTGTCTTTGTTTGTCTGTATTTAATTACCACGTTACGATTTGAGGATCCTTTATTACGTCGTTCTGAGAGCTAAAGTTTTTAAATTACTGTGAGCACCATTAATATAACGGGAACGAGTGTATTAAGTGTATTGACTTGGGTTAAGTCCCATTTGAACCTTGGTCTAGGTATATTGCGCACAAATAACCCTAAAACACGCTTCCATTATGATTATTTTTAACACGAACTTTTTTTGTTGGCTTGCATAACTTGCATTGCCGTAAATCTACGTTATTATTATGTGGAGGCACGGCAGTACCCCCGCCAAGTCGAGCAAAAAAGCGGCACGGCCGTGCCATTATTATATTGGCCTAATAAAAATCAACGTTATGTATACCAAATTTCAAGTCAATCTGACCACTGGAAATTGAATAACTTAATATACAAAATAGGCATTTCATGGTCCAACTCCGAATGACTCGATTTTTAACCAATTTATAAACGACAGGATCGAAGAAGTGCGCTCGATTCCTCCTGTCACTCGCGCACGCGTTGCGAACACCTGCTTTTTATACAAAAAAACTAAGTTGCTCCCTTATAAACTCTTCGCCTCCAACCTTTTCACAATAAATTCTCTCGTGGCTTCTTTGATGAATACAGTAATGGCTTGGTGAGACAAAGTTGTAAGTACCAGAGTGTTGAGACACCGCGGGTTGAGCGTAGACACGGCGATTAATTAATAACTATGGCTAAAAACGGCCAATTACAAGTCGGACTCGCTCACGACGGGTTCCGCGACACTCCATACTGTCATTATTAAAATCAATTGAAAACCACCGAAAAACACGTTTGCTGTATGGAGCAACGCTTAACTTTATTTTATTAAGTATACCTATTTGCTAGGCTTCATCCAGTCATAAATATTCTGTGAAAATTTCACTTACAATAAGCGTTTTGACAGCTTATTGTAAGTTTATCATCAGACGTATTGAAAGCATTCGCACGCCATTACCATTCGCATACTATTTGAGAGGAGTCCTACTACAGACTGAGTACTACTACTATAGGCACGTTGGTATGGTACCCTTTACGGAAACCTAATGAAACTTCGTTTTAATTATAAATATAATTCAGTTAACGCAGGAGTTCCAGATTAATTGGCAACGATAATGTAAATTAAACAATCAAGGGGGTCATAGGTTATCGGCGCGATTCGCACTCGATTTTATACGTCGTATCGTACCATAGGTCGCGTTGTAACTGAAGCAATAAACCTACTTTGTCAGAACAAACATTATTAAATATTATTGTTAAATAACACATAAATTCTATTTGCTCCCTTCCAACCGATCAGATGACCGACATGTACATTTTTCGTTGGAAGACAATAGTCTCTTCTTTTCACTCTTAATTAACTCCGTCCTCGGTTATAAAATAATTTAAACAGACGTCCTATAAGTAGGACTCATCAAAAAAGCAACAAAACTTGCCGTCGCTGCCTGCCAGCAATGTTTCCTTGATTGGTTCCTTGGATAAATTCTGAATATGGCGTTTCTTGTCAAATGTCCAAAGCATAACCACAACACTTCAGTCATTGTCATTAGTTGCACGTTTATTATTTAAAACCATGTTTTAAAATCTTCCAACTGTTTGTTCGTCATTTCATACGTTATTTATAAGTTTAACAATTTTTTCAAGAATAGACGTATTACGTACACGAAACGAATAAGTTAAAATCCGTTGCGTTATTTGCATATATGTGGTACTTATACAAAACGTGCCATTTTAGGCTAGACAGAGAAACATGTGCTCATGGCGCACAGTCAAGTGTTGTAGACATGTAGGTCATTTATCCCTGTCATAATTAGCGGTACGATGACGGCATTGACATATATCGGATGCTAATTGACTGTATGTTAATTATTGGTGTAGTTCACTCAATAGTATTAGATGTTTTGATTATTTATAGATATATAGAGGTGGATCAACGTTGAGGCCCGTAGCCAATGCAATTCTTGGGATACCTAAGGCCATTTTAACCTTTTCTCACTTTCAAATTTTTATTTTCTTGCATAATTCAATTTTTACTACAACAACGTTATCTGAAATGGTCACCAACGCTACAAATCTTCAGATCAAATATTTGCTAAAACTTTTAATTTTTTTGGCTCTCTGCTCGGAGCTTCTATCTCATCTCAACGCACTGTACAGTAACTGCCTGATACAACACAGACAAAAGGAAGATTGTTAGATGATCATAATGCTACCGCCTAGAAGCAGAGTATTAGTAAGATAAATAATGCCCTATTGTTTATTAATAATGGACCTGCGTAAAGCAACGCCTGATTGAATCAGCTATGATATTACTCGACTTTCCTTCTTACCAACTATGAGTAAACAGAATACTTAGTATTACGAATTGACCGTTCATTTCTATTTTGACCACAGCCTCAGTGCCCACAATATCACGACCTATTTGAACGCGACTCTTATCTGACAGATTTATTGAGAGTAATTGAATTATTATCGATGATATGCGTAAATAATGCAAAATACAGCCTTTAGTAGCGCCACAAGCACGTAACGAGCGTTAGATTTCAAATCATTGTTGCCAACTGCAGAACACAATGGTGCAGCTAACAACATAAAAGGCATATTGTACTCTCTCCGGTTTCTCTAGGGTTTACCATTATCAAAATTGTAGCCGCTTACGAAGTTGTTAAAATCCTGCTAACTTATTGTCTAACTCGCTCGCAATCGCCATCGTGTTCATTTTGACAGTTCTTGTATGAATGTGACAGCTAGCTGATTCCGATGCTAATTGTCAGCCCATACATGAACTGTCAAAATGAAGACGATGGTGATCGCGAGTGAGTTACGTAATAAGCCTGCTGGACAAATATTGAATCGGTCTTTTCCCCGAATGGCCATTCAAGTATGAATAACAATTATTATACTTAAATTGACTTCACTTGCACACTGAAAGTGTTTATGGGGTTTAAAATAGAATAGAATAGAATAGAATAGAAAATATTTATTTTTGAACAACTTAAACTAAAACATGAATTAGATAACAATGTAAAAAGTAGATACAGTTGTTACAAAAAAAGGACTCCACTCAGCGTTTGTCACGGCACGGGAGTGCCACGACACTGATTTTCAGTGAGCCCTCAAATAAGCTAGGACTAAACATAACATGAAAAATTAAATCTAAAAGAAACGTAACATTACGTAATGTGGTGTGAGTAAACATATTTTCAAGAAATAATGCCAAACAGGGACAAATAATAGAAAATAAAATATTAGAAACAGAAAACAAAAACAGATCAGCAAATGAGCATCCAGTCGCATATAGACCCAGTGAAATTAGACCAAGTCGGCGTTCACTCGGTCGCTTTGTAAAATCCCACCTGGACGATCCTGTACGCTTTTCAAACTCGGACAAATCCGGGAAAACAGGAATGTATGGCTCTACCCTCAACCAAAAAATTGCACAGGCATTGACCATAAAATTATTAGTCATTACAAAGTGTTTGTTTCAGTTTGGTTGTGGTTACTACGAGTACGTAGTAAAGTAACGTATTTTATACTATAGCGTTCGAGACATGTGCTCGTGTACCTACGAGGCCTGATCTAATACATATATGTACATACATAAATCATGTCTTTATTCCTTATGAGGTAGGATAACAAGACCCAAAGACCACGACGGGCTCTTACCATCTGGGCGAGAAGAGAAGCAACTGGTGCATTCAAAATTCAAATTCAAATATGTTTATTGCTAGAACATAGTCAATACAAAAGGTCTTAGTGCTACAAGTTCTTCTTATGTTCATTCATTCTATGTTTTTTCTTAGCTCATGGACAACCATGGAAGTTGAACTGACCTGAGCCTTTAATAATCACAATCAGATAGAACATCTATCTATTGCAACATGCGAGTACCGAATCGTCCTAAAATAAAGCCACTTGTATCCCAGCCCAGCGTCCAGCCGTCTGAGCTTGCGTCACTTGATCTTTCGAAATGTATCAAATCAAAATGGCTTCCGCGTGTAAATGAATGCTGAATGCGATTTGTGGTAATGCGTGGGAGACGAGAAGACACGATCAACCATTTGATCAGCATTTAAAATTTAAAAAGGTTGATATGTAGTTTTTGCAAAAAATATGAGTAACTTATTGTTGCTCTCACTATTTGTCATTTTAAACTCACTTCGTTATCCTTCCCGGATATAATGCTTTCCTACTGTGGACTTATGTATAAGTCACTCATACATATTTGTCTTAACAAGGGTATAAGTGACTTCGCGCTCAGAAATTTCATGTTATAAAAGACCATTCCGATGCTATCAATAATATCAACATCCTTAACAAACAGATAAACATATCGAGAATTAAACAAAATGCCAAACATGTTTAAGAAGGGCCAAATTATTTTCTTACGCCAAGGATATTTAGATCAATATCACTAACATCCTACCAAAAGGCCAATATACATCATAAAAAATCACTAATTGATCACTGCAACCGCAAAAGCCGTAAACTTCAAACCAATTCATACATTAAACGAAAACATATGACGTGGGCTGACTCAAGAACCATTCGCCACCACCGCAATGGGAAGAGCCCGGTGACTCAAAGTGTTTCGCTGCGTTGCCGGAAAAAAACCTACAAAAAACTGCTCGTTCGCCCATTGCCCTGCCCACGTATTTATTTTCAAGGATACTACAAACAAAACGATTAAAATGTTCAGTATCGCTTATACATATCCTGTTTTTTAGTTTAGTTCATTCAATATAAAAAAATACCTTTATGTACACAAAATTTCACGTAAACAGAAAAGTTTCCTTTCAATTATCGTTTCATCTTTTGTTGTTATTAGATGGCGATAAAATGAGATGGTGAATACAACTGTGTAAGGACATTGCCACGGAATCGAACTAGTGGTCTATAAAAACGCTCATTGTACGTTTTACTTGTCGCAATGAACATTTCGGTCAAACGGGATTATCAGGTAAGTTAGTTGCCGGTACCTGCCGCCAGTAGCATTGCCAAAAGACGCTTATGTCAATGTTTCGAGACGTCTGTTGCGTCTAACTTAATTGCACTAAGCCCATGAGTGTACGTATGGGGGTCCTCGGTCTCATCTCTGGATCTAAATAACAATATAAATAAATGCCGCCAAGAGTCTCGTAATCGCTAGGCTTCCATTTCTTTTTTATTAGAGGTTTTTAATTGTGCTCGATTTCCTAGGGGTCAGTGACCGAAAAAGGTTAAAAAAACACTGCACTAGATTGTGCAGGGAATGTGAGATACCTAAATATTACACCTTGTTGTTTAAATATTGCTATAGTTTGTGGCAAGCCTATGAGTATAATGGTCCTTGACTTTTTCAAGTTATCGCATGACGCTGTGTGGCTTGACCGCTAGCAATTGCAGGTAATATTAGTAAACAAACAAAACTAAGTCACCGCGCTTTTTAGTCATAATCGAGGATACTTCGCAAGAAATGACAAGGTGTTTGGATTGGAAAGTACGTATATAACTCGTATTTCGTATTAGTAATAACTTAATTTCGCATTTGTACTTTTTAAACGTGAAAATGTCTGTGTGATAATTTCAACAAAAAAAGTTAGGATAGTACGGTTGTGCTCGACTTGGCGGGGCACTGCCGTGCCCCTGATGTATTTACTTGTATCTGTTGTATCATCACTACACAGTATAAAACTACGTCGCTTTCCGCTCTGTCTGTCTGCCTTATGTATGCTTAGATCATTAAAACTACGCAACAGGTTTTTTTTAATAGATATAGTGGTTTAAGAGGAAGGTTTTTTTTTTATGTGAATAGGAAGGCAAACTAGCAAGTGAGTCACCTGATGGTAAGCGATCACCACTGCCCATAGACACCCACAACCCCGGAGGGATTGCAGATGCGTTGCCAACCTAGAGGACTTAGATGAAATGCCTCTTGTGCCCGTAATTTCCCCGGCTGTCTTACTCTCCACACCGGAACACAGCAGTGCAAGCACTGCTGCTTAGCGGCAGGATTAGCGAGTAAGATGGTGGTAGCGATCCGGACGGACCTTGCACAAGGCCCTACCACCCGCAAAATATTATGTATAATTCTACGCAGACGAAATCGCGGGCAGAAGCTAGTCACATAATATAATTTTCATGATCCAGTGTTGCCAATTTAGCGACTGTATCGCTAGAAATGGCGACTTTTGCTTAGATTCTCGACAAAAGCAAGTTTTAGCAACAAAATTTTCTGGCGACATTATCTGGCGATTTTTGGGGTCACTGCACTTTATCAATCTTTCTTTTTATTGCAGAATATCATACTTTAGTATTGCAAAAATATCTAGCGCCCTACTTACTGACTTTCTAGCGACTTCTGCCATTGAGACTAGCTACTTGAATGTTATGGAATTGGCAACAAAGACATAACAAAATCTAGTCTTTTAGTCCGATTCGATTTTTAAGTTCGTTTTGTGACGTTCCGCCCACACTAATAGTAATTTATTTAAGAGTGAAAGGGACGGTAAGATACGAACTTCGAAAACAAGCCACGTCAATTTCGTTGCGACTGAAAGCTCAAGGGCATAACGAGATATTTTCCACCCGGAAGAATTTTCTTTTTAGATCCGCTAGTAAACAAACACGTGGCATTATAAATCAGAAATTGATTGAATCGTAAAAATTCGAAGTGATCTCAGTGGAACGATTGCCAGTTATTTTAGATACAGAAACTGCTAAAATCAATAGGAAGTGTTTACGGTTCGCTTTTAGCGCTTTTAGCTTATGTACATGTTTGTCGATCGAAGAAGAATCGAAGTGATGAACGCATGTCTCACAAATGGTTCTGTCATGCGTCTGACCTAATCTTTTCCACCGCCGTACCTTCTTCACTACCATTATACTATAGAAAACGACGAATCCTAGCTACTAATATAAATGCGAAAGTTTGTGAGGATATAGGTATGTATGGACCACTCTGTGGTATGGACGTTTATTAGGTACTTTTTACGCCGGATCTTATGAAAAAATCGACATGAAATTTGGCATACTTAGAGATAGATTATTTCATAATTTTTCTGTTAAAATCGTTGGTTATCGTTATAGTTATTGTTAAATTAATTTTATACTCACACTTAGATAAATAATGCACGATTATTACGTATTGACCAACTTCACGATTTAATTATTAGAGGGCAATTTAGGGGGACTTTGGTTAAGTTAATTAAAGGTCGATTGCAAAGATCTCGTTTGAAATGGAAACAAAATGAAAAGAACAAAAATGTTGTTTATTTTTCCACCATTAGCAACATGTGTTGCCAGTCCCATTCCAACGGCAGCAGTATCTATCAAGGTTGTTGTGGATCTAGCAAAGATTTATTCATGTCCGAAAGACGTATAAACCAAAAGAAAGCGGTATTATCTCATCGATATGCACAGTCGAGTTCTCCCAATATCTGTACAGCCGACCGTTCAAAAATATCTAAACATAGACCTTATTTTCAGTTACATAAGAAGCGTTTAGATATTTAAGAACTCGAGATATGGCCAGAATGATAATTTAGACGTGGTTTGTGGTTTCTGTAATAATTTCGCCGCAGTTCAATGAAAATCTGTCCACTTCACGATAGCTTTAAAACGGACCAAATTATGGATTTTAACGAACAATAAAAAAGTTACACGGGTCTTCCCGTCTTCCCGGGTCCTGCCTAATATTATAAATGCGAAAGTATGGATGGATGGATGGATGGATGTTTGTTTGTTAATCAGCGCCAGAACGGCCCAACGAATCTGGATGAAATTCGGCATATAGATAGAGAAAAGTCTGGAATAGCTACTAACATAGGCTACTTTTTATCCCGGAAAATTCCCGCGGGATAGCGATAAACGAATTCTTTGCAGACGAAGTCGCTAACAACTACTAGTCTAATCTAATAATAAACCGAATAACTTCAAGGTTTTAAGCCTCATGGGGCCATAAGACCGTTATTCACACTAGTTTGCCTAGAGCAAAGAGGGCGAAGCGCCATAAGGCCATAACTAGAATTGAGTGATTTACAATTCGCAAACTTGGGGCTATCCGGGGCATGGTGGCATGGGGGCATCTCGGGGGGAGCACGGAAATCGGCATTCTGGGGTAGTCTTAACACATTTACGTCACGTTCCAAGGATATTATGGGGTCTTTTAATTTTACAGAATAATAGCACGTAGGGGACGGCCGTTGGATAAATAAAATATTCCGAGTTAACTTTCAGCTTGGTAATATTTTTAAAGACAAATTCGGTGCTTTGTGTGCTAAATTCCTAAAAATTCAGATGCAAATGAAAAAAATCGCATTAATATTATTACGGTCGCCTGATGTAATGACCTAGTTACTTTCTTGTAACAAACTATATAAGTAATTTTACTAAAGTAACTTTATTATGACAAATACAATTTAATATGCCTTCTATACTGTTCTATTCTAATATGATAAAAAAACACTAAGTAGGAGAATCCCTCATAGGTAAATATTTACTCCACCATCTAGCTACTCAACAGAAATCATACATTATTTGATAACTCCGCGCGTGTTAATAATTAGATTACATTATTATGACGTCACATAATAAAATTCATATTCATGGGCACGCGTCTTCCCTAACCGCTTAATTGGCCAATCAGGCGCCCGCCTTTTTGACCAATCGCGTCACAGGAACCTCTTTTTGGCGCGAATAGTGACGCGCGTAATTAACTAATAAACATCGAACGTATCGATGCTCTTAGCCGATTAGTGACGTGAGTAAACAAGCGGATTAAATTGACATTGAAATCGAGTGTTGCTGCTAATATTAAGCTTGTGCACTTTTTTTGGTCACTGGTTTTTGCATGTTGTTGCTGAATTAAAACAGGCTCGGCGTAGATTTTTTTGCACCAATTAGTAGGTAGTAGGATTTATGGCGCTTACTGTGTTTTGTTGTTTGTCTTCTATTCTATAACTGGACGGCTAAATTTGGGAGTAAGAACGGTCGACCTTCTGTATTATATCTATGTATTACGGCCTTTTTCATCATTACGTCATTTTAAAAGGTTATATAAACAAGCCCTATGGAATAAAACTGTGTTGTAATGTGTTTATGTCATAACACAAATTAATAAATCTTTTTTAATTTCCTTCATGTCAATTAATCATGTTTAATTCATCAATGCTCGTGTTCGTGTTATTGAAAGAATTGACATTTATGGCGGAAAAAAGTAATTCACAGCGATTTATGCTTTGTTTACTGTATTTTCAATAAATAACTGGCACGCGTTCATTTTACGTTTAATTTGGTCTAATTGGTGATAAAGACAACAGCAGTGTGTCCACCTTTTATAATACATGCACAACAGGTTCAGTCGAGGGCATAAATATCGATACAGCCATCATGTCAAAAATATATGTGTAAAACTTATTTTATTCTGAAAAATTACTTTCTGTCAAGTTTCTTGCGGCGGATTCTTCTTGGCAATGATGGTCTTTTCGAATGCGCTGGTATTGGCGTTGATTGATAGTTTCAAAAAAAGACGTAAAAATAGCCCATGGCGGCCTCTATATATGCAAAATAAACGTTTTGAATTTGTTGAATTTCAGAATTTTAAACACCTGTGTGTTACCGACCTTATTGTTTGTGGCATAAAGGTGTACTACTAGATGTTTTTGACGTCTTGGGTTACCAACGTTACGTAACGTAACGTAACGTTAGTTCATATGCCTATTACTTGGCACGATCAGTGTTGCCAACCAACTTTTGCAAAAGTTGCTAGCATATTTAAAATAAGTCGCTAGATTGTAGAAAATATCTTCCAAAAGTCGCTTAAATGCAAGAAACGCTTGAAAAGAAAGTCCCAGTAAGTTGGACACACTGGCAACACTGGACACGATCGAAACAAATCCAACAGGAGTTGTAGGCAACATTTCAGCATTAGATCGCACGCGCAGTAAAGGGCACATCACATTAACGAGTTATGCGTCGTTTGTATGCGCGCGGCGTCGCGGGGAACGCTGGGTGAGCTGCGCGCGCGCTGCGAGTTGAACGAATATAATTATAGGGAAATTAATCAGTTGCGTTTGACCTGGTATTTGATAGCATACGACTGCATTATAAGTGCCGGCACGTAAGTCTAATCTGACCTTGTATGCGCAGAAGTATAATATACGGTAGGTATCCGTGGGTGCGCAGATCCCCTCCACGTGACTCGTCATCGTTAGACTTACGTGCCGGCACGTATACGACCGTGAAGCTAGCTTGCAATCGGTGTGCGGTTGACAGGACTGCACGACAACTGCAAGCGGACTACAGTTTTGGTGCATACACCAACTGCAGCAGAACTGTACTCGAACTGCCATTTTGTAGTTTGGTTGCAGTGCAAATGCTGTGCGTCTGTACCGGCCGATACATAGGGAAATTAAGTTGCGTTTTGTTTATTTGGTAGCTACTCTAACAGGTAAAAAAGTAGCGCCATTTTTAAACAATATGCGTGGGCTGAATCACGTTACTTAATTGATAATTTTAACTATAAATTTTGACATAATATTTCATAAGTTCTCTGTCAAAATCTTTGGTTATGGTTAACATTATTGTTAAAGTGATTTCGTGTAACTCACGCTAAGGATACTTACGTTAAAAATATTGCATTTAAATATAGTGTATTTTCTTTATTTTTTTTGATTAAAACCATAGCGGGCCGTAGGGAAGATTGCCGAAGAAGAGGAGAGGCCTTTGCCCAGCAGTGGGACACGAAATAGGCTATTTAAATTTTAGATTCGATTTTTTTTATTTTATATCCTGTATTTTGTTTTTTAACTTAACAAAGAAAAGAATACTGAATGCGATTGTGATTCACAAAAGGATGTATTGTAAAAACGTTACATATTGCAACTTTTTATCGATGTTTCGAAGCGCGCCTCTCGGATTCTACCTTAAAAATAAATTTAATCCAAATCTAATGGATCCCAATCGAAGCCGACTGTTAGCGAGAGCTGTGCCAAACCCGAGCTGTAAATCGAGATAAATGGGTGCTGTAAATCTATATTGGATGTTTCTGGGATCAATAAACAAGTCTCGGCTGATGACGTGAACTCTGAGGACGAATCTATCGGGACAGCCACTGATTTCATTAAGGAGTTTTCCAATAAACAAATATGCCGCTGAGTAGCACAAAATTTGACCCAGTCTCCGTATAAAATCCTACTATCCTACTAATATTATAACCCTAACCCTATCCTACTTCTTGCTAATCCTATCCTACTTCCTACTATAGACCGACCGCTTAAAAGAGCCCTCGCCCGCGTGGCTGATGCGGGGCGCGGGGAAGGACGCGGTCGGTCCATAATCCTTTTTTTTTTTATATGATTAGGAAGGCAAACGAGCTAGTGGGTCACCTGATGGTAAGTGATCACCACTGCCCATAGACACGCGCAACCCCGGAGAGATTGCAGATGCGTTGCCAACCTAAGATGAAATTCCTCTTGTGCCCGTAATTTCCCCGGCTGTCTTACTCTCCACACCGGAACACAACAGTGCAAGCACAGTTGCTTAGCGGCAGGATTAGCGAGTAAGATGGTGGTAGCGATCCGGACGGACCTTTGCATAAGGTCCTACCACCCGCAAAACTATCCTACTCATCCTATACTATTTCCTACTAATCCTACTTCCTACTCCTACCTAATATTATAAATGCGAAAGTTTGTGAGGATATAGGTTACAGGCTGTTTAAGAATTCCTGTACTATCCGAAACCCAGTGACAGTACTCATGAAACAGAACAACTTTCCCCAAGGATTATGGGTCGAAATATGAAATGAAATTTTGGTCTATCCATACTAACTCTCTGTCTGCTGATCGGATGTTAGTATGAAGAAACCAAAATTTTATTTTATATTTTTTATTTAACATCCTGTATGAATGTTTTTTACTCTTTCACGCCAGTATGGCTTAACGGATTTGGATGAAATTTGGAAGATAAGTTAAGTAGATTAAATAACACAAAGGCTAGGTACTTTTTATCCCGGAAAATTGCGTAGTCGCCGCGGGATAGCGATAAACGAATTCTTTGCAGACGAAGTCGCGAGCAACAGCTAGTTATACCTACCTATATAGCATACGTACCTATAATAATAATAATAATAATAATATTTTAAATGCCTATGTCGGCCACATTTTTTAAATAAATAAATAAAATATCTTGGGACAATTGATACTAATTGACCTAGTCCCAAACTAAGCATAGCTTGTAATATGGGCACTAGACAACGGATAAACATACTTATATAGAAAATACGTGGAAAATACATACAAGCTTTACAAGCTTTTTTTAATAATTTATTAAAAAAAACTACAATTAACTAAAAAAACTCATTTTTCCGTTTCCAGCCATGCGTTGCTTTACTTTCATAATGTCTAGATGTTAATAACATAAAATCTGTGTCAGCGGACATGCTTTTCATACTGCACGTCACCAATTACCATACAAAACTTGCCGCGTGATTGGACGTCGGTTTTTGTCTCTTTTAAACGGGATGCGGCCTCGCTCTATTGTTTATGTGTGTTGAAGTGTTTAGCGCCTCGCACGTGAAAAAGTTAAATAAACATTAATAAGTATGAGTCTGATTAAACGGATGTTGCTGAAACGTGGGATGAGCTCCAGTGAACACGGGAAATGGGGTGTGATAAGTGAAATAAGAAAGTGGTGAACGTTTTTGATAAGTAGTGTTATAAATAACTAATAGCTGTTGCCAGCGACTTCGTCTGCAAAGAATTGGTTTATCGCTATCCCGCGGGTATTTTCCGGGATAAAAAGTAGCCTACGTGCTATTCCAGACTTTTCTCTATCTATGTGCCGAATTTCATCCAGATCCGTTGGGCCGTTCTGGCGTGATTGAGTAACAAACAAACAAACATCCATCCATACTTTCGCATTTATAATATTAGTTATCCGTTTGTGTAATTATGATCGAGTCTCCCGGTCACGGTAGTCTCCTAAGTGTACACCACGAATGTGATTTTTAAATGACATGCTCAGAGTTAGTAAAATTGTGCAGGAAAACGAGACAGGATTTCTTTTTTGGGTTATTTCGTCGTTAATTTCCCGCATCTTTGGACACAGTCCTTATTTCGTAAGCCACAAAAACTAACTTTATTTATCTCTTGTTTCAGGCCTCACACTCACCAATGACACGGCCGTTCCAGATGGCGCATAAAAGAGTGACTCAAACGGTTTAAAAAACAAAAATGTCAAGTGAAAGCTCGGATTTCAAAAGTGACTCAGTGATGTGCTAAAACGGATTGTTGAGTTATCGATATGGATGTTGCGATGGATTTGGACAACTCGTCGATGTTCAATTCTACGCTGGCGACTATTTATCCCCGTGAGGCTACTATTTTGGCGGCAGTATGTGCGTGTATCTTCAGCGTTGTAGGGGTTGTTGGTAAGTTTATTTGACATTTTTATGTCTTTTTCTTGGTTAAGTACAGCTATAACATTGGTCTCTATCATTTTCACGTAGAAATAGAGTCTGTCTAACCAAAGCTGAACCCACTAGTTGGCAACATTTTGTCTTTAAGTGTGTCTATCTGAGGTGTCATGTTGTATGTCAAATTTACATTTCTCTAAGAAAATTGCAGCTGTGTTAGTGATCCTGTGTTACCCGGTCATGATTTTTTGAAATTGCCGCGCTTTTACAGGTTCAGCTTTGGTTAGACAGACTCTACTTAATATTTTTTGTAAGGTTTGCGTTCATTGTAACAAATCAAAACACAATCAGTACCTATCTACCGAACATGATCTAGATACACGGCAGTGTGTCAGCCAAGCTCGCAGGCCTGGTTATACATACACTAACTATTTCTGTAGGCTTATTGTCTAACTCGCTCGCAATCGCCATCGTGTTCATTTTGACAGTTCTTGTATGAGCTGACAATTGGCATCGGAATCAGCTAGCTGTCACATTCATACAAGAACTGTCAAAATGAACACGATGGCGATTGCGAGCGAGTTAGACATTAAGCCTACTGGTCACATACACTATAATCATTTCTGCCTCTGGCCACTTTTGACCTCCCATATCCCATAACTTGAAATTTTAAATTATGTTAATTTGGATTGACTTAAATTGCAAGCCGAGTCTGGTAAATTAGAAATTAAAAAGTTGCAATAAAGTAGTGTTGCCCATTTTCTTATACCTATAGATTAGAAAACGACGACACTACAGTATTGCTTTTTAATTTCGACTCTTTTTTGCCAGACTGTAATTTCGCATATTATTATGTATTTAGTGTCAATTACTGCTTTATTTTCTTTCGTGTTCCTGTACCTTATTATCGTGCCCTGTAAATAACGACGGTTTACTCGCCGAAGGCGTCGATCGTTTGTTTATGTCAGAAACAAAGCGTCATAACAACCGCGTTCTTTGAACTAGTTTTTTTTAATCTGTCAACAAATCGGGTGATGTTACGCAATTGTTTTCCTTTGCGGTTCATAATGCGTTTTTGGTATGCATTGTAACCCAACTTGCGTGTTGAACTTTGGAATATTGGTACTGGTCAATTGAACCATTTGTAAATACTCGGTTTAAATCTTAGTGTACTCCAGTCTGTTATTTAAAACTAGCTTCTGCCCGCGACTTCGACCGCGTAGGAGACTTAAGAACTTAATTATTAACGTCGCGACTCTAGGCAGCTACGACCTCTGACATGTTTATTGATATCCCGCGGGAACTACTTATGCAATTTTCCGGGATAAAAAAAGTAGACCTCACGGACTGTAATCAAAATCCTGAAAATTATAGTTAACTAGTAACCCGCCCCGGCTTCGTACGGGTGCAAACAGTGTTTCTCTACTATATTATGCATGTATCATACATATAAATCTTTCCCTTGAATTACTCTTATCTATTGAAAAGCCGCATCAAAATCCGTTGCGTAGTTTTAAAGATCTAAGCATACAGGACAGACAGCGGAAAGCGACTGTTTTGTACTAAGTAGTGATATCTCATTGAAAGTTGGTGAGCTAATTTTTTATCAGTTATTAAACACGTCAAATCAAATATCAAAACCAAATACAACCTGCCAACGCTGTCTAAATATAATTGACACCATTTTTAAATTAAATTAAATTTTTATCGATACGATAACGTAGCACAAACAACACTATCGTTAAGTGTCGAATAATCGGTCAAACATCGCGGGCACTAAACGCTAAGTGGCGGGCTAGCATGCTGCTGCTTACGTTAAAGTTAGCTTTGCAGGCTTATTGTCTTACTCGCTCGCAATCGCCATCGTGTTAATTTTGACAGTTCTTGTACGAAAGTGACAGCTAGCTGATTCCGATGTCAATTGTCAGCGCATACATGAACTGTCAAAATTAACACGATGGCGATTGCGAGCGAGTTAGACAATAAGCATGCTGTTTTGATACAAAGTATGAAGAACTAAGCTTCTGTTAAGTTTTTTCCACACGTTGACACTAATCAGTTCGGTTTTGTAAAGAAATAAATCCCCAATCCCTACTAATATTATAAATGTGAAAGTAACTCAGCCTGTCTGTCTGTTGGTTTGTCTGTTACGCTTTCACGCAACCACTGAACCGATTTTAATGAAAAAAAGCCGTGGTAGCCTAGTGGCTTGACCTGTGGCCTCTCAAGCAGAGTGTCGTGGGTTCAAATCCCGGCCTCGCACCTCTGAGTTTTTCGGAATTTATGTGCGAAAATTACATTTGTAATTTGCCATGAGCTTTTCGGTGAAGGAAAACATCGTGAGGAAACCTGCACACATCTGCGAAGAAATTCAATGGTGTGTGATAAGTTCCCAATCCGCACTGGGCGCGCGTGGGAACTATAGCCCAAACCCTCCAATACACGGAGGAGGCCTATGCCATGAGGCACGCCGAATTACGCGACAATTTAATAAATAAACGACAATAACATCAACAACAACATGTACTTACTGAAATTGTAGCGAATTTGGAGTAAAAAGGCTTATAAATAAATAAATAAATAAATAAAATGAAGACTAAGCTTCTGCTAAGTTTTTTCCACACGTTGACACTAATCAGTTCGGTTTTGTAAAGAAATAAATCCCCAATCCCTACTAATATTATAAATGTGAAAGTAACTCAGCCTGTCTGTCTGTTGGTTTGTCTGTTACGCTTTCACGCAACCACTGAACCGATTTTAATGAAATTTGGTAAGTACAGAGATAGTTGTAGTCCCGGTTCCCGCCGTTCCCGGTGAAAGACATAGGATAGTTTTTATCCCGAAAAATCGCGTAGTTCTCGCAGGATAGCGATAATCGAATTCTACGCAAACGGACTCGCTGGCAACAGCTAGTTTCTTATAAAGGTTAAATAGAACGATTGTTGTAAAATGTCCTGAGATATGAAATATTGATCCTCCAACATTCTATTGCTAATTGCATAATGTAAAGGCGTTAAAATGGATTGGAACAGTACATACACAAATCAGTATCCCTATATCAGTCAGTGACAGTGTCTATATCCCTTACGGGGTAGACAAGTGACAAGACAGTAGGCTTATTGTCTAACTCGCTCGCAATCGCCATCGTTTTCATTTTGACAGTTCATGTATGGGCTGACAATTGGCATCGGAATCAGCTAGCTGTCACATTCATACAAGAACTGTCGAAACGAACACGATGGTGATTGCGAGCGAGATAGACAATAAGCCTACTGGCCACGTTTAGCATGATTCTGGGCGTATAGGTGGAAAGGGGAATCAAAATAGCGATGTGATGGGTTTAGCCGCATCGCCTATAACATGGTTCTTAAGATTTTCGCCCATTGCCTCGATGGGCTTTTACCATCGCGGGAAGAGAAGCAACTGGTACATTCTATGTTTTTTCTTTACTCCCAGACCAGTATGGAAGCATTTATGGAGTATAAGTGTAATTTAGAAATTCTGCTATGATGCTGCATTACTAATCAACGGAATAACTCTTTAGTGTGTTCGTGAAACAGAACGAAACTCAGGCGCAGCTGTATAAACAATGTTTCACTTATTTTACGTTTATGCGTGTGTGCGTGGGCTATCAAATAATGTTTGAATAAGTTAAATTTTAAGCTATAAATAGGCTGTGAGTGTGAGTTTCTTTTAGTAAAACTACAACTGACTAACAGAGATATCCTGCGGAAACCCTTGGGACCTAGAAAACTGAGGCCTTACCGTGACGTCTTAGTGCGATTCAATTTCGACTCAGTTTAGGTTTGCTCGCTGTCAGATCCATACAAAAATGACAGCTAAAACCTGCAACTGAGTCGGAATTTTATCGCATTAACACGTCATGGTAAGGCCCCAGAAACAATGGAAATGATGTACACCATGATCATGGTCCATGATGTAGATAGAACAAGAGCAGATTTTGTAAATTTCCCACGGGATAGGTTGTGTTATAACTTATAGCAACTATAAGCAGGTAAACTTTATCCCCCCTTATTCATAAACGCTCTATAAGCTTCTGCTATTTTGGCAATCGTTTGTCCTTATCTGTCACTTTGACATTTACCTTTCACAGCACAGATAAGAACAAACGATTATTAAGTTAGCAGCAGCCTATAGAGCGTTTATGAATACGTTGGATAAGTATCCTTAGGTATAGGTATGACACAATAATAGGACATACCCATCACTATTTTGATTTCCCTTTCCACTTCGACCTATACACCCACGATCATGCTAAACGTGGCCTTTAGGTCTTGTTACCTTAGGCTCTGTCTACCACGTAAGGGATTGACGTGATTTTATGTAAATTTTATTCTGCTTTATGGAAACACTAGCTGTTGCCTGCGACTTCGTCTGCAAAGAATTCGTTTATCGCTATCCCGCGGGAATTTTCCGGGATAAAAAGTAGCCTACGTGCTATTCCAGACTTTTCTCTATCTATGTGCCGAATTTCATCCAGATTCGTTGGGCCGTTCTGGCAAAACATTCATCCATCCATGCTTTCGCATTTATAATATTAGTTAGATTTGTGAACTACGTCGCCACGATTCAAAAAATCAGAATTTCAAAAGACCTTATAAGGAGTATAAGGACATATCCAAATTTGTTGAGACGTTAAGTTGAATTGAATTAGTAAATGTCAGATCTGTCGTATCGATTCGAGTTTTCGAAGAATATTTCGAAATGAGATGAGCCAACACTTTCACCAAATACAGTTGCGTTCCACATCCTGACTTACATTGTAAGTATAAATATCTATATTATAAAGATGGAGGTGTGTTTGTATGTTTATCTAACACGTCGTCGGGACCACTCAACTCAACCGACTTTAAGGTTTGTTAGTTTACAAACTTACAAAGGTATATTGGTTTTCATAAATAATCAGCCATACATACATAAACTTGAAATTTGAAAGTATATGACAGAAATAACTGAAAATGGCAGATAGGTCTTCATAATAATATTAAAATGAGAAAGTTCTGGCTATTCCCTCGCCACGCTTGAACCGTTGAACCGATTTAGTTGGAATTTGGTATGGCTATGGTTTCAGTCTCCGGGAAAAGATAATATGACAGTCCGGAGTCCGACTTTTTACGGAATACAACAAACTGCCATATTTTGTATCTATTCCGTAAAAAATCGGACTCCGGCCGGACAGTAAAATTCCGTGTAGTGCACAATCGCCCTTAGGATGGAATAAATTGATAAATATACTTCATTCAAATTAATTAATTATACCTCACACCCCCAAATTTCGGACACGATCAATTCTTTTCGAAATTCACCCCAAAATTGCAACGTTTCTGATATAAATTAAATATTCTTTAAGATCAAGGAAAAACATTTTATTGTAGGGATGACAAGATAACAAATCAAAAATTGACAACTTAAAAACTTCCTTCTTGAAGGTCTAGAAAAGGTTAGTTATAACATTCCTCCCATCCCTAATTTAAAGCTCCTCAATGAGGCGCCTCGGTGCTCTGATGTTCCGTGTACTTCGCCTTAGCGTCGCAGCAGTTGGAACAACGTCAGGACTAATTTCTTGACTGTTTGTTGTATGTGCAGTGGAAGACATAGGCATTGGAGTTGATGCTGCTGTAGATGTTTCCGCTGTTCCAGGACTTCCAACTGGTGTATGAAACGGTGTGCTGACGACGTCATTTTGTTCAGGTAGTATTGTTTCAGTCATACGTGGACGTATGTGATCTGCGTGTCTCCGCTGAAAAACTCCTTCTGGTGTTTGTATGACATAAGAGTATCTGTGTGTCCTTTGTGCTACGACAGCTGGTTTCCAACTATGCTCCTGTCTCGTGCGTACGTAAATAAGATCACCTGGCAAATGATTTGTCGCTTTTGTTTTTTGGTGATTTTCTGCCATTATGTTTGCTCGTATATGGCTATGCTGTAACATCTTCTTGGTGCTCGGACGTGCATTGTCCAAAACGCATGTTAATTGCCGTCCAAACATCATGTACGCCGGAGACTTCATTGTAGTGTTATGCGGCGTGTTCCTGTACGTGAATAGAAAATCTCGTAGTCGTTCTATTGTGTTGCTATGATGGCCTCCGTCACTCATACGAGTTTTAAACGTGCGTACGAGGCGTTCAGCAAGGCCATTTGTACGGGGATGATAAGGAGATGACGTTATGTGTGATATTCCCCTCCTCTTACAATACATTTTAAAGGCGTCTGATGTAAACTGTGGGCCGTTGTCTGATACAATTATTTCAGGTAAACCAAATGTCGTAAAGATATCGCTGAGCTCTTCACACAATTTATCTGTTGTTATTCTGTTCATTGGTCTTATTTCTATCCATTTTGACAGAGCGTCACAAAGGACTAACCAATATTTACCCTGGAAAGGACCTGCAAAGTCGATATGTATTCTCTGCCATACAGTGTCTGGAATTGACCAAGAAAATATTGGTAATTCGGGTTTATTAGGCCTGTTTTCCTGACATGCGTTGCATCTTCCCACGAAATTGTCAATATCTTCTTCAATTGAAGGCCACCAAACATAAAAACGCGCTAGTGCTCTCATGGCGGATATGCCTGGATGTCCTCTGTGAAGATATTTTAGTGTTACTTTCCTTAATGTGGATGGTATAATTATTCTTCCTTGTAACATTAAAATCTTGTTTTCGATAGATAACTCGTTCCGTTTTTTGAAATAAGGTTGTAATGTATTGTCATCGTAGTTGTAAGGGCTCCAATTCGAAATGAGACATTGAATGACTTTCTTGAGGGTAGCGTCTTGTTTGGTATGTTCTTTGATGGTCTCTTCGCTTATCGCTATGTCTTCAAACTGACTTTCGTGTATATTTTGTATTATCCTGTGTACAGAGCGTTCGGATTTCGATGGTTTTTCATCAGGATTAGGCATTCTCGACAGGGGGTCAGCGATTGTATTGTTTTCGCCTTTTGTATATAAAATGTCATAATCGTAGCTTCCGATTGTCAATGCCCACCTGACTAGTCTGTTATTAACTATTTTTGGTAAAATTCGGTGTGTTCCCAATATATGAATAAGTGGTTTATGGTCTGTAATTAAAATAAATTTTGAACCCCTTAGGAATTGATCAAACTTTTTTATTCCAAAAAGTATGGCTAATGCTTCTCTATCGATTACCGAGTATTTACTTTCCGCTGGGTTTAGTTTTCTGGAGGCAAATGCTATTGGTAACTCTTTATCTCTTTGTTTGTGAAATAATACGGCTCCTACACCCTTTTCAGAAGCGTCGCATGCCAAATAAAGTTGTTGTTTTTCATCGAATGCGGTGAGTGGTTTTGATTTGACTATGCATCTTTTTGTTTCTTCAAAAATTTCGTTTTCGTGTTTGGTCCACTTCCATTTTTGTTTTTGTCCTGTCATTGCATGTAGGTCTGCACAAATGCTGTGAAGGTGTGGTATGAATCTTTCGTAAAAATTCACAAGTCCCAGAAATGATTTCAACTCCTTTGTGTTTTGGGGTGGGGTTGCTTTGAGAATAGCTTCAATCTTAGATTTTGTTGGTTTAGCTCCTTGTTTACATATAGTATGCCCCAGGTATTCGATTTCGTCTTGCAGGAACGAACACTTTTTAAGGTTTACTTTCATCCCAGCTTCTTTGATCTTGCTTAGTACTGTTGAGAGGGTTTTCATATGTTCTTCGTCGTTTTTTCCTGTTATTGCGATATCATCAAAATATATTGCTATATTTGGTATGTTGTCCAAAAGTTTCTCTAAATAGTGTTGGAAAATTGAAGGTGCTGTTGTTATACCGAAAGGCATTCGGTTATATCGAAAGTATCCTTTATGCGTGGATATAGTAAGATATTTTTTTGATTCGGGAGCTATTTTGAATTGCAAATATGCATCTTTTAGGTCTATTTTTGAATATTTATCTCCACCAGCTAAACGCTGTCTCATGTGATCGAAATGTGGTACTCGATATGTGTGAGTTATTAAAGCTGGATTTAGTGTGGTTCGGTAATCTCCGCATATTCTTATTTGTCCGTTAGGTTTCATTATGTTCACTGTTGGTGTTGCCCATTCAACTGGGGTCTCATTTGGGTCAATAGATTCGATTATTCCTTCTTTTACAAGTCTTTCCAATTCAATTTCGACATTTTTTCTAATACTAAACTTTATGGGTCTTGCTGGTACATGTTTTGGTTCTGTTCCCGGTTTGACATGAATGTTCACTTCGTAGTTTCTGACTTCTCCTAGTTGACCATCAAATAGTTTACTGTTGTCGTTGATAATTTGTTGGAGTGTTATTGGTTGATTCTTTATGGAGTAAACAGAGCTAGGAAATACCATATTAAAGGATTCACTCCATTGCAGTCCAAACAGCATAGGGCATGCATCTTTAATGACCACGACTGGTAAAATTCTTTGTTTCCCTTGTATTTCTGCTTCCACTTGTGTTATTCCTTTAGGTTTCAGGTTGTGATTGCCATAAGCTTGCAATTTTGGCCCTTTTGATAGCTTAGGTGAGCCTATTGTCCTCCAAAATTTCGTGCTAATTATTGAATAAATGGAGCCAGTGTCCCAGTCCATTGTGCACTTGACCCCGTTTATTATTACGTCTATTTTCTTGCACCTGCTCGTAATATTGCACGTTTTGATTTTATAGACATTGTCGCCATCATCACTTTCATCCGAAGATTGGCTGCTAGTAGATCTTCGGTTGAAATTCGTGTTTTTTGTAATTCTGTGAACTTTGTCTTTCATGGTTCCTTGTCGAAATGACACATAAGCTCTTCCTGTTCTCAAGCAACAGCTCTCAAAGTGGCCTTTTGTCTGACATGCCGTACAAATGTGATCTTTTGCTGTGCAGTTTTGGATATCATGTTTTTCGTATTTTCCACACCTTTTGCAATGGTTTTTGGTTAATTTTCGTTTATGACTGTCAAATCGTCTCAATCGTTCTGTAGGATTAATGCGTTGCACTGTAATTCCAGTCAACTGGTCTTGTTCATTATTATTACTAATGTTATCGTTTTCTGCAAGTTCTCTTGATAGAGCAACAGCGAAGATTTGATCAAATGTGACTTCTGTCATTTCGCCGCTGCTGGTTCGTTCTTGAAGGTCTGGCCATTTTTGTTTTAAATCAATTTCCAGAACATCGTGGTTCAGGCCTGTTGCAAATCGGTCACGCAACTGACGTTCCAGAAAGTCACCTTCATAGCCACAGTCTCTACTTAATTCCTTCAATTTGTTAGCATATGTTTCCATTGATTCACTGTCTTTCCTGATGCAGTTCCAAAATTCAACTAGTGCTTTAAATCTTGTTGTCTTTTTATGGTACAAACTGAACAGTTTTGCTTTAATTTCTTCATAAGTTCTGTTTTCAATTGTGTTCGTAAATGCTACTTTCAATTGGTGAAATGTTTCTGGTGGTAAGCATGTTATAAGTAAGTCTCTTTGAATCTTCTGATATTCCGTACCGTAAATACGACATTTTTGTTCAAAATATTCTATGAAGTTTTCGACCGTAGACGTTTTCGGGTTAAATTTTTCGTGAGTGAAATTGTTAATTTTTCTATGTAAATCGTTTACCTCGGTGTTCGATGTGGATGCCGTGGGTGTTGGTGTTTGCGGCGCAGCTGTGCGCTGAGTTTCCGCGACCATGCGTAGTAGGTCTGTTATTTGTTTCTGTTGGTTCATATGAACATCCATAAATTGTTTGAATTGTTCCGCGTTCATTATCGTGGTTTATCCTCGTCGCCACTTGATATAAATTAAATATTCTTTAAGATCAAGGAAAAACATTTTATTGTAGGGATGACAAGATAACAAATCAAAAATTGACAACTTAAAAACTTCCTTCTTGAAGGTCTAGAAAAGGTTAGTTATAACAGTTTCGTTTAGACAGTAGACACTAGAGAGAGATAGATGAGGTAAACAGAGGGTCGCGTCCATCAAATAGCCCTCTGTAGCGGAGGGTACCGCATATTTATATAATTGTCAATATATTGGCGTTTGGTCAAGAAGACCCTATTAAACAACTATACATTGAACAGATCAGATATGCCTGAATTCGAACGTGATTCACCCGTGAATGGGATGCTGATGCTGTGCGCTTGTGTTGGTAAAATAACACAATTCTACAGACAAATACAAAGCTGTATAAACTAATCAAAGCTATTTATTGAGCCAGAAAATATTCTTATGTTAGGAAGTTATGAAAAAGTACTAGAATAATTGTTTAAAAACTTATTGAATTTAATGATTTTACCCATATTTTGATGTTGTGTTTTTTTTTTCAATAAACTCTAAGAATTTCGTTGTTTGGGCTCTGTAGTGCACTTGTGGTTTAAATTTTGCATCAGAAAAGTAATTTTTTTTTTTTTTATTTACCATAACAATTTTATTTAACTTGAAAAATAGCTCCCGCGTAAACTTTTGAAAAAAATATGTTAACAGACCACCATGTCGCTTTATAAAACGATAATACAAATTCAAAACTTTACTCTGTAGTGCACCTCGTTTAGATTGCATCTTTTTAAAACCTTTCGAATATTCTAAAATACTGCCAAATCTGGCTTTAAAAAAGCTTCCGAAACTTGTGATTTTTAGCAAAATGAGACTAGATTCGGTGGCGCTCTCTTGACACCAGATTAATGTGACTAATGAATAATGATCAATAAAGTGCCGTATCCGCGTGTCGTGTTGTTACAATTGACACTTCGAATCGTGTTGATGCATAGTTCATGAGCCTCAAATGACATCAAAAATGTGTGAATTACAAGCACATCATTGAAGATTGAGTACTGATTTGAAATGTTTCATCATAACTCCTACAGTGTATAAAATCTAAGAAGTTTGACAGTTCCGCTTTAAAAGATTTTCATTTAAATTGCGATTGCTTTTTAGTTTACAAACACATTGCAAAGGATCGTTGACGTTAATATGACAGCGTTCCAAAGTGGCTCAACAATTGAAGTCCCAGAGTGTACAACATCTTGTGGAGAAATAAAAATAGCTTCATAATTTCATGGTCTTATCCTACTGATATTATAAATGCGAAAGTTGGTCAGGATGTGACGATGTGAGTGAGTGAGTGAGTGTGTATGTTTGTCCCTTCTTAACGTTGAAACGACTGGACAGTTTTAGATCAAACTTGGAACTGGGATAGCTGGTACCCTAGATTAAAACAGGCTACTTTTTATCCCGGAAAGTTGCATAGTTCCCGCGGGATAGCTGACAAATTCGCGGGCAGAAGCTAGTGGAAAATGTAACTCACGCTTATACAACGTTTCGTCTTGAAAAGTATAAAACGTTATCGTCTCTATTTGATGAACTTGTAACCGTCTTTGAGAGAAGATCCGGCGTTGCGAATTTGCTGCTATATCTCCAATAACTGCTCACCTCTAAAACAGAAATAAAGGAACTATAAATAAACAAACAAACATCGAACTATTTTTAATTGCAACCGTTTTACTCATCCACTTAAGAGCAGACTCAATCGAGCAGAGTAGCTAATTCCATTAGCAGGAAATTGCGTTTGTCTGTTTGTCGAGCCCCTGGCGTGGCCGTAGAAAACAACACAGAGTGATATAGTGAAAAACAATTAATAGACTGCAGAGCTCGAAATAGGAAACCCGGAGGCTAAATTAAATCAGCAGGCTTATTACGTAACTCGCTCGCGATCACCATCGTGTTCATTTTGACAGTTCATGTATGGGCTGACAATTGGCATCGGAATCTAGCTGTCACATTCGTACAAGAACTGTCAAAATGAACACGATGTTGATTGCGAGCGAGCTACGTAATAAGCCTGCAGAACTACCAGATGCGCAAACGTATCCCTGCCACTAGCCACCCAGAGCTCTTTTTACGTGCGTTGACTTATATCACCACGGTCTTTGAAATATGATGAATATTATAACATTTCTGCCAATTAGTATAGTTTTTCCTAAAATAACTGCTTAAAGAACATAAATTTCCAAGATTTAGGTGTCAGCCTGTTAATCGAGTCGGCGGTAGGTAGTGCCCCCTCCAAAACGAAAAAAAAAGTAGACTGCAGGGCACGAACTGAGTCATATCATATCATACACACCGTAAGAAACAAAAGTTGCCTCTCCTGTGGGCATAAAATTAGCGACTCCGAGTCGACAAACTTAAGGTTTATTTAAATGGGCCGAAAGTTGGCCAGGCGTCCCACACGCCGATGTAGACTTGACTTAAAAATATTGACAATAGATCTACCCTTAACTTTTGCCATATTCACAGGAGAGACGCGAACAAAAAATCTGTATAACCAAGCTTCCTTGTCTCGAACCGTTTCGTCGTATTTTCAAACCCTTTCATTTACAGGTAACTTCATAACAACAGTGGCGCTCCTCATGCACCCAAAGCTGCGGGGGCACGTGACCACCATGTTCGTACTGTCGCTCTGCGTGTCCGACCTGATGTTCTGCGCCATCAACCTGCCGCTGACGGCGCGGCGGTACGTGCGCGAGCAGTGGGGGCTCGGCGAGCAACTCTGCCAGATGTTCGCGTTCGTGTTCTACGGGAACGAGGCGGTGTCGCTGCTGTCCATGGTCGCCATTACTATCAACAGGTAAGGAGTTCAACAACAACAGCTCGTGAACCCAAGGCGGGGGCACGTGACCCCATGTTCGTGCTGTCGCTCTGCGTGTCCAACCTGTAGGCTTATTGTCTAACTCGCTCGCAATCGCCATCGTGTTCATTTTGACAGTTTATGTATGGGCTGACAATTGGCATCGGAATCAGCTAGCTGTCACATTCATACAAGAACTGCCGAAATGAACACGATGGCTATTGCGAGCGAGTTAGACAATAAGCCTACTGATATTCTGCGCAATCAACCCTATCACGACACATTTATTAGGAAGCCATTTTAGTAACAAGAACAAAGCAAGAACAGAACAAAAGACAAAACCATAAACAAACTAGACCTATTATCTTTACACCATAGACATTGTACCTACTCTAACAGGCGCTATGTGCGCGAGCAGTAAGGTGCTTGCATTGCTCATTGGTCTTCGGCTAAGTCGGATTCGTAGAGCATTGTTTCATTTGTTTCGCTCTTACTTGACGCCAGAAAATTGTCTCTTTCCAAAAACCGAAGCACAATCTTTATGGGTGGTCACGGTATTTTCATCAAAGAGTGTGCGGTAGGTGCGATTAAATTATTGTACTTAATAAGTATTTATACGTTGAATTATGCGTTAACACGTCATAAAATTCAAATCGTGGCCTACTGAGGCCCGGCAACTTAGATTGCATTAATAAATTAATATTAATGCTGTTTGGACTCGGCGTGTACGCAGGTCGTTCAACTGGAACGTGGAAAATATATCATCATCAACTCCAGCCTATACACATTATGGATTATAAAAAAATCATCATCATCATCATCATATCAGCCGAAAGACGTCCACTGCTGGATATAGGCCTCTCTCAAGGCCACTCGGACCGGTACTATAAAAAAAAAAATTGGTGGTATAAAAAATTACCTATGGATTTTCTTTTTGTCTGAAATAAATTGATTGCGAGCGAGTTAGACAAAAAGCCTACAGGTTATAAACAAGTATACTGTTAAAAACGTATAAATATAGCTTAGGGTAGGCGCAGGGTCACCTTAATTCCACTTCATTATAAATTCAGTGTATCTTTCCATCAAGTTTATTTTCGTCCACGAACTAAAATGGACTTCAGTCTGTATTATCCTACGTACCTAATGAAGTAGTCATTAACCCTTTTTGCCGATCAATAAGAACTCGTCAATTTAATTGACCGCTAATGTCATTCGGATAGCAGAGCAAATAATCTAATAGAGTAGAACGTCAATTCATCATCATCACCATATCAGCCAGCCGTGAGACGGCCTCTGTTGGACATAGGCCTCCTCAATAGATATCTAGTTGTCTCGGTTGGAAGCGGTTCGCATCTTTCAAAATTCAAAAATTCTAAATTATTTATTTTTTAACAAATATTATTACAAATGGTGACGAATCCTCCTGTTAAGCTCGCACTTGCATCTACCGTCACGTGAATCTGCGACCAAAATTTGCGGTAGTCACTACATAGTATAAAACAAAGTCGCTTTCCGCTGTCTGTCCTTATGTACTTATGCTTATATCTTTAAAACTACGCAGCGGATTTTGATGCGGTTTTTTTTAATAGATAGCGATTTAAGAGGAAGGTTTATGTATAATTCTACGCACACGAAGTCGCGGGCAGAGCTAGTATGCTGCCGTCCTAATTAAAAAGGACGTATATGCGTTTCATATGACACACATATACGTCCTTTTTAATTAGGAGGGCAGCATGGTATAAGTCAAAAAGACTGATGTGTTGCCACAATTACCACTCTAATTGATACACTCTATGTTCAGATGACACACGTCACTTTGCTGCCAATAAGGATCAAACAAGGCATGGGAACACTGGTTCAAGTGGGTTCCCGGTACTCGAGGGGAGGGGGGGGGACCCTTAGGGATCACTCTGAGAGCAACCCTGTCAACGCTAGCGCAATTAGATGCTAGGTCCTTGAAGTTTTATGAGACTAGCTTCTGCCCGCGACTTCGTCCGCGTAGAATTAGCAGGTACAGCACGTCTAGCACGACAGCGCGCAAGAGTCGCGTCGCGCGCGAGATAGATTGCCCGTCTTTTTCTTACTGTTCGTTCTAGAAAGAGACGGGCAATCTATCATCATGACATCACCTATAACATGATTCCTTAGATTTTCGCCCATTCCCTCGATGGGCTTTTACTATCTGCGCGGGAAGAGAAGCAACTGGTACATTTTATGTATTTTCTTTGCTCCCAGACCATCATGTAAAACCCGGTAGGTACATGTTTTCTTTCTTTCTTTCTTTCGATACTGTGAGAATATTGAGATAAAAAGTAGGTATCCTTTAAAAAAAAAAATATCAAAATCCACAGGTGACCATAGGGCTGGCTCTTTCCTCGGGCAACGCATAAATATTGCTATACAACGAGGAAACGCAGCCAGCATTATGGGCACCTTGCCCAATGACAACGATCTGGGCGATATTTGTAAATATAGGTATTTAGGTTTAGATTAAAGTAGTTTAAGGTTTTATATGTAGGTATATGTTTTTAAATCTTGTAAATATGTATTTTGATTGAATAAAAGGTATCCTAGGTATGTTTCCAAACGGCCATTTTAATTTTACCTTTGAACGTGTGCTGTCACACGTTACCTCCTTCGAAAAAATTACAGAAAAAGCTTAGTGAAATTGTAAAAAAATAACTAAAGGAAACTGCGGTCATAGGTGCTCTATGGCAGGCCCCCAGCCCTCAAATTGTTGTGACAGGGCATCGATCTTTCCACACCAAACTAAATAGGAAAGAAAATGAAAACTAATGTGTTACGTCAATTAAAGTGCCCCTATGAGAAGTGACGACTCACGACGAACTTGTTCGTAACATTTCAATCTTTATCAAATTGAATGCATTGTTAGCTAAGTGGTAGATCAAAAGTGTAGAAGAGTCAATCAGATGTCAAGTTAATAATGCGATTGATTTGATTGCCATTGGTCAATTATTACAATCAATATAACACTAGCTGTTAAATAAAAAAATACACAAAGGAAGTGAAGACATGTAACGAAAAAAAAAATTATAGTTCATTCGGAATAAAGAAGAGGGAGATATAACTAAATTAAAAAAACACTAGCTGTTGCCCGCGACTTCGTCTGCAAATAATTCGTTTATCGCTATCCCGCGAGAACTACGCAATTTTCCAGGCTAAAAAGTAGCCTATGTATTATTCCAGACCATAGTCTATCTTTGTTCCAAAATTTATCCAGATCTGTTAAGCCGTTCTGGCGTGAGTGAGTAACAAACATCCATACATTCTCATAAACTTTCGCATTTATAATATTAGTAGGATTAGAATGGTCAAGTCAAGAAGCAAAATGATACGATTTCTTCTTCTTAAACTTAACAGCTAGGTTCTTGTCGGTGGAGCAATGGTTAGTACTATTATATATTCTGTGGCAATGGCCATGTGATCCTTTTCTGCACGTCTAGCACGACAGCGCACAAGAGTCGCGTCGCGCGCGAGATAGATTGCCCGTCTTTTTCTTACTGTCCGTTCTAGAAAGGGACGGGTAATCTATCTCGCGCGCGACGCGACTCTTGTGCGCTGTCGTGCTAGCCGGGCTGGGCCTTTTTTTGACGTCATGATAGGTGCCTTTGTGCCTGTAACTTAGTGTTTGTTAATTGTATAAATTTGTTGAGTTTAAGTTGCACAATAAAGACTTTACATTACATACATACACACATACATACACTTCTACTTGCTATTTCATCTGATCCACGAATATTCTAAAAAGTGTTTAGTAAGATATTATAAGATATCTCCTACATGAAAAAAATACCTATATATAATATACAATAAATTGTCTATTGACTTGGTTAGTTCTAAGGTACAATATTTCTATATTGTTTTTAGCCATGCAACTGGTAATTAACAAGGAATTTCTTAATCAACCATGCTTACCAATTACCAACTATACTAGAAATCTCTGGCATATTTTACGTCATAAAGCAACATGAAGACTTGAAGACGTCTGTAGCCGCTTCGCATGACTTGTTACAATAACTATGCTTCATGTCTCATTAGGCCTTAGGATTTCGTTACATTGAGCCGTTAACATAGAATTTAAACGATAAAACATACATATTTGCGCAGTTAGCCCAGTCGTGCCATAGAGTGGAACGCAGCAACACAATAAAAATAAACGGAAGAAGAAAAAAAAGGCTTGAACCTTTTAATCAATGTGTGAAAGAAGATCTAAATATTTCCATGCAAAGCCTAGCCTAGCCTGAGGCGGTATTCCACTTGCCAAGTTAAATTATTTCTCGCAAAAACAAAAAAATCTAAAATGGAATACCAGCTAAAACGATTGACTAACTGGCCGAATAGAATAGACTTTTTTGTTTACAACAGCTTTAAAATGGTTTATAAATTAAAAATTCCACACAACACGCTACAGTTTCTTAGTGAAACCATAAAACAATTAAAATTTCACACTCGGTTAGCTGTTACGATTAATATCTTGGCGCGGAGTTACTTCTCTCGTAAACTAAAGGAGCTTAGTGTTTTTTTATTTTACTTTTACGGTCTCTCCTCATTAATGTAAAACGCAAACATACCGTAAAAAACATGTACAGTCGACATAAAAATACATCACGCCACGCCGACATAAGTAGTTATTAAAATTTTTGTAACATGTGAAGTAAGTAGGCGAAATACTGCATAGAATTTGTAATATACATACGTATATAACGTCTTTATCTCTTACGGGGTATTTAGAGCCTAAGGTAAAAGACCTAAATGCCCCGTTTTGTATGATTGTGGACGTAGAGGTGCGAAAGGAATGAATTTTTAATAATATTTTTTGTAAGATTCTGTTTCTTTTCCGTTATTGTCTCGAGCCTATATAAGTCCCACTGCTGGGTCCTTACCATGACGTCTTAATGCGATTCAATTCCGATTCAGATTTTTTAGCTGTCATTTTTGACACTTTTAGTATGGACTTGACAGTGATCGATCCAACTTTGGTTTGGAATTGTATCGCATTTCATGGCTTACCATGAACCTTAGTTCTAAAGATCCTGATTAGGGCTTCCAATTCGAATATTCGAATATTCGAATAATTCCAATATTGGAATATTCGAATAATTCCAATATTGGAATATTCGAATAATTCCAATATTGGAATATTCGAATAATTCCAATATTGGAATATTCGAATAATTCCAATACTCGAATATTCGAATAATTCCAATATTGGAATATTCGAACAGTTCCAATATTCAAATATTCGAATAATTCCAATACTCGAATATTCGAATAATTCCAATATTCAAATATTCGAATAATTCGAATATTCGGCTAATTTTCATATTCGAATATTTGGGGGCATGGTATTCGAATATTCGATATTCGATTTTATGTCAGTAAAATGTTTACGCGGGTAGCGATGTAATTTATGTATTGCATTATTATCTTGTAAATTAAGTCGGCACGTAAGATAGTAGTTAATAGGTAGTACTGTTCTTCTTTAATTTTAGGTGATATTTGAAGACTGAAAATGTGATGATGATAATATATTTAGATTATTAGGTGAATTAGGTAACTAATACACGTTCTCTATTTTTGCGTTGATCTCTTTGTTTTTTATTGCTAAGTGATTTTTTAACCTGATTAGATACGTAATTACACAGCTGATTCTGTAGTTTTCTATGTTTTATTAAAACTTTCTAAAATATACGAATATTATTCGAATAATTCGAATACTTCCGAATTTACGAATCGAATATTCGAATAATTAAAATGGTCGAATATTGGAAGCCCTAATCCTGATATACCTACCTCTCTTTCTTCTCTCTTTTTTTGTAATCTTATTGTACTGGTTTGTGCCGTTCAATAAAGTGTATTTCTATTGTACATAAGCATGCTACAATCGGAATTCAAACTCAACACCTCTATCTTAATAGTCAAGATCATTGTCACTATTCACTAAAACTTAGTCGATAGTGATTATCGATTATCGGACAGCTAAGCGATCAAGTTTCCATCGTCAAGCGCCCACTGTACACAATGAAACACACCCGCTTCAATCTTACTCTTTCTATCGTCACAGTTCATGTAAAAATAAAGCAATTGACGAGGTCGGCAGCCTACGCATAAAGGCGCTCTGTGTGGACCCCTGCGCCTGCGTTTATGCTCCACTAAAAAACAACGTCGGTCGTCTCTATCACTCCCTGTATACACACATGTTGAAAGAGAGAGTAGGTACAAATATGGTAATGTGTTTTTCGGCTCCTTTGAGCGCTTCATGACCCCATAACATCGTTACGCATGTGAAGTTGCGTTTGGAGTTGCAAATATTTCAAGCTGTGACCTGAAACCGGAGTTGTCTCTCTATTTGTTGTATTTTGATATATCAGTATATATTTGAAGGAAGAAACATTTTCCTGGTTTTATGTAACTAGTAAAGGCCTGGTACACGAAACCGACGAGCATGTATGAAGAGATTGATGATGAAGCGGAAGAGGTATGTCAGGATCGTAGCAAGTGGAACAAAGTAGTCTCTGCCTACCCCTGTGGGAAAGAGGCGTGACGGTATGTATGTAACTAGTGACATTACTGGTTTCTTATTCCATCTTAGCCCTCTAGGCTGTCAACGCATCTGCAATCCTTCGGTGTTCCATTGCAAAGATGCGATTATTGTGGTTGGTGGTGCTCACTTACCATCAGACAACCCACTTGGTCGTTTGCCACCCTAATTCCTACAAAGAGAAAGAGAGAGAGAGAGAAACAATTATTAACACTTAACACACATTCGATAGATACACGTAGATTTAAAATATATGAAGAAATACAATAAGAATAAGAATAGTACCGATATGATGTAAAATGGGCCCGAATCAGCATAATATAATACATAAAGAATACAGCAAATACCTACCAGTTTATTTCCAATATATGTAATCTATACATATAATAAAATCGTTGAGACCAAAAAATCTGTACATTGAATATTTAAAAAAAAAAACCGACCAGGGTGACTTAAAATATATTATTAAAACCATTTTTTAAATTTTTGTTTGTTTGTTTGACTGAGCATCACGTAAAAACTACTGAACGGATATTGTTGAAATGTTCACAAATCTATTTAAATACATTCAGAATAGGATCTAGGCTATAAACATTTTTGAAAATATTAGAAAAAGGGGGTGAAAAGGGGGGTTAAAGTTTGTATGAAAAAAAAAATTAGATTGTTCTAGAATCATGAAACTCAGAATATATACTCAGTAATAAAAATAAAGAAATACCTGTTTTAGCATTTTTTTTTAATCTCACCCAGAGACGCAAAAAAGAGGGTTTTGTGTTAAAAAATAATGAACTTCATACACCTATAAAATAAAAACCAATGAAGTTTAACCTTTTAAAGTTACTACATATACTTCCAATTTAATACAGGTAAATATAATTTTTCAGTTTTCTTGAAATTTGATTTTTGAGGTGATTACGCACAAAATAGCGGAACTCAAAAAAATCTGCTTTCCTCGGTATAAGTAGTTGGTAATAATTAGAAATACAATAATAGTATGAAGAAAATGTATATAGGACATAAAGCCGGAAAAGTGTGTCAATTGTGAAAAAACATTAATATAATAATTACTTTCTGCACTGGTATTTTTTCAACGAAGACATTTTTCGAATTATTATAAACGGGATATGAACCGCGATTATCTTTATTGAGCTCCCGATATTTCGATACAGTTGCATGTATCATGATCACGGGTGGGTTCATATCCCGTGAATCATTAAAAACTCTTATAGAAGACATTTTTGTCCAACCTAAATTGGCGTCCGGAATTGTGTTCTTTACCTAACACCTAAAGTTCAATATGCAATACCGTTACTTTGTTTTTATTTATTGAGCTATTATTCACAACGCGTTCGGTTTTCAAACGCACTCATAAATAATATTAAATAATATAAATAATAAATTAATAAATAATAAGCTGACATTATTATGAGGGCGGCGTGAATGAAACGCTTGGCTGTATGCTCTCAGTACCTTTGCCTAAAAAAAGCAAAATCAAAAGGCGCGTTTACGCCTGCGCTACGATCATGTCAGAATTTTATTGTGAAAAAGTTGGTTACTGAAATTGTAAAAGTTTCTGTCCTCAGACTTTTTATAAGATTTTTATTGTTTTGGTTAAATACCACACTGCCAAAGAATATATAACGCTGCGCTGCTGGGCCTTAGCGCAATATGTATCTTAAACACTTCAAGGTAAGCTAGCTTACAAAATTTTCACAAATACTTAAAATCTGAATGTACATAGTACCTACCTACTCGAGAAAACTATTTGAATGTGCCTGTTTAAGGATTAGTACATATTATTGTAAGGGTATAATAATAACAATTTTGATATCGAGAATAGCTCTAAACTATCACAAAAAACACACGCGGACGAAGTCGCGGGCAACAGCTAGTACATTATAATTCTGAATACCTACAAGTTTACTGCGTTTATTGTCACGTTCATTCATTACAACTGCATTGTGATCTTGGGTTATGCATTTTAACACACTGATGCAATGCAGATAAAATACAGTGGTAAATTTGCATTTTGTCCTTTCAAAATGGAGGTTACTTGAACTTGGGTATATTTATTTTGAATGCAAAAACCGACAATTTGCAATGAAGCAAGATAATGTAGGTGTGCCTTTGTGATTGGAAAGGGTTAGGCTTAGCAGTATTTAACTCAGTATAAGCTGAAGGAGAATTTGCCATCACACCATGGTATACCAGTATTACCAGTATGCTTAGTGTAAGTTTTCGGTCACAAAATAAAGGTGTCACCACACCACCGCTTAAAAAACGGTGACGTTACGGAATCGCAACAAAATGTATGAAGAAACGGTGAGAAAACGTGAGGCATACGACACGTCACTGCGTATACGCGGCGGTTTGGTCGCACCCTAATCAAGCGATCTATGCAGTTTGTTGCCATTTTAAGCCGCAAGTGGCGCTGCCAATTTGATTAAGACATTTACCCTTATAACGTAAACGCGTTCGAAACTTTTTCAACTCCAAATTTTGTAATGAAACTTATTATGATAGAAGATTATATCTTTGTAGGTAATAATATAGTAAGTAAATAAAAATGAAGCTTATGTTAAAAAATAAAAATCATAATAAATTTGGACCCTTAGGTAGGGTCGCCATCGCGCAGGCAGCATTCCCGCGTTGTATCGCAATTGCGCGCAAAAGCTGCCGGCGCGAGGGTCGTGTTCTCGTGTTCCCTCCCTCAGGCACGTTTGAAACAGTTTTTTGTGTGAAAACTGACAGAGCATAGGCTCAGCAGGCTTATTATCAGTAATTTACGTAGCTCGCTTGCAATTGCCATCGTGTTCATTTTGACGCTATTATCAAAAACTATGTTTTAAATATCACCCACTGTAACCTAACCATGTTATCTAAGCTTTAGCAGCGTGATTTGTTTTAATACAGTAATTATCTTATCCACCATGATGTGTTTGTCTTCCCACTTTCCCACACCGATAAGCCGAGTGCTGTTATAACGATAAACCAAAACTGTTACACGATAATGCACTCATTTTTAGGATTAATTTATCAATAAGAAGAAAAACATTGCGTAGGTGGCTTATTTCAAACTTCCAAAAGCTGCGAAATAAAAATAGTGGAGCCAAGTGGACCAGTAAATTTATTACATTGTTTTTGTTATAAATATTTATACACCCCCTTGCAAAAAAAGGCTAAGTACCCATGGTTTTATGTTTTATGTGCATAAAAGCTTACTTTCTAAGCTTTAATGCCTAAAAACCTGAAAAACCATAAGTGCCCGATTTTTTTTAAAGGGGGTATAATATTTATTGGACATATTTTCTACAGGATGTAGACCGCGATCACGGGTAGACTGAAGAAATTGCGGGTGGTTGTATAGACCCAACTCCGTAGAAAATATGCTTAGAGGGCCTCATGGGAACAATCCATATCGATCCAACTGATCGAAAACACTAATAGCCAATCATTATAGTCCCACTACCTATCACACAAATCCTCGGAGGAATAAGACCACAAATCTCATTTCACAATTTGAACGACGGATAGCATTGCATAACGGTCCCAATCTTTAGAATTGCACCAAGTCACTTTTACGATGGCTTTCACCATAACCGACGATTTTGACATAATATTTCATAGGTTTTCTGTCAAAGCGTTTAGGACCGGTTAGCGTCATTGCTAAAATAATGTATTTAGTCCAAGTCACGCTTAATGCCATTAACCGCGAATCAGTAAAAGTAAAACTATTCTACTAAGTTATTTAATATGTAGTGTAGTATTGAAGACTGTCTAAATATTATCTATATTCATATTATATTGTCCTCAGATACACACTGATAGCGTACTATGACATGTACGCGCAGATCTACACAACCACCAAAATATGGGTGCAGCTGTTCCTCATTTGGCTGGTGTCTTTCGGTCTCATGGTAAGTATCAATCAACCTATCAACACTATCAACCTATTGTCTCACTGAATCCACATATTCCACTAATTCCACATATACTCAGCGGCATATTTAGCGGAACACAAAAAAAAGTTAGCAAAAGCATAGGTAGGTAGGTTCTTAATGCTTGACAAGAAAAAAATAAAAAATACTTAATAAAAATAGTTACTACCTACCTATTTAGCAACACTTTTTTTGTGTTCCGCTAAATATGCCGTTGAGTGTACATCATCATCATCATCAGCTCGATGCAGATTATTTTATCCGAAAGCCAGTTTCCTTGCGCCGGTTGTTTGTTATGTTTGGTAAAAATCAGGCCAGCAGTTTGAAGAGTATAATCTTTTTCAAAATGATGTAAGGCATTTACGTATGATTATTTGATTGACGCGTGGGGGTTATTGAAGTTTTCAATTTGATGTTATTAACTTATGAAAGTACCTATAGTATACCATTCTGATAAAGCAATTTTAGTGTCATAGGCTATACATATTTAATTTTGCGCGGACTCAGGGCCTGTCTCGCCATTCCTTAACTGTCAGTTAAATATGATTCCGTCTCTATTCATTACTACGAAACAGACAGAGACGTCATCATAGATAACTGACAGTTAGAGGCCCTAAGTCACGGGCAATAGCTAGTGCTTAATATTTTAAAGGAATGACAACCTATACTCACGAGCTATAAGGGACGCTTTTCATAGAACTTTTGAAAAAGTGACCAGTTATTTTTGCTCGTCGGTGGATTTTAAAAGGCTCGTTAGTTACGTGTCTTTTTAAACGATTTATGCTCTTGGATACGAACATATAGGACAGGTAGCTTATTACGTAACTCGCTCGCGATCACCATCGTGTTCATTTTGACAGTTCATGTATGGGCTGACAATTGGCATCGGAATCAGCTAGCTGTCACATTCATACAAGAACTGTCAAAATGAACACGATGGCGATTGCGAGCGAGCTACGTAATAAAGCCTGCAGTACACACAGTTAGACTTAATGTTCTGTTTGAATATACATTGGTACTTGTACCCATATTGTCACAATACGAAAATATCGTTTCCGGCCGCAAAGGCAGTACGAATTTGCGACGTCCTTTTGGGTGGCACTTCAAATGCCCTGAATAAGATTAGTGTGTTCGGTATTTTAGGATGCTGATTCACAAAGGGGAGTGTGTCGAGTTAATGAGACATTTGAAGGGGCTTAATTAGGCAGTGGCTAATAATCTATACATAGGTAATAATAAAGCTGAAGAGGGACGAAAGTCTGTACATGGAAAATATTTAAAAAAAATTGGCAAACACGTTCCAACAGTTTTTAGAATTTTTGTCTGTTTATCAGTTTGTCTGTATATTTGCGAGCGCATCACGTGAAAACTTTCCTAATCTGTTGATAAAACTGGCAGGTACTTGAACTAGGACTCCGTCCGCGTAGAATAAGCAATTGACATGTTTATTGCTATCCCGCGGGAACTATGCAATTATTCGGGATATAAAGTAGCCTATGTTTTAATCTAGGGTTATCAGCTATCTCCGTTCTAAATTTGTTCCAAATCCGTCCAGTCGTTTCAGCGTGAAGACGGAACAAACACACACTCACTCACATCCTCACAAACTTTCAAATTTATAATATTATGTAGTAGGAAGTAGAATAGGATAAATCTAAGGGATGGCTCACGCTCGCTAAACAAACATTGTAGGTATCTAACAACTTTTTTATAATCTCAAAGTTTTATACAAACAATAAACAGCACCATTCCCAGAATTGGACACAGGGCTATTTAGACAGGCATCCCGTTGCTGGCGGATTATGAAGGAAGTTGTGTTAGTTCGTTGCACTTCCATATTTAAAGTTTACTGGTTTAATTGCCACGAATTGTACGCTACATCCGAGCGCTAGTTACTGTCGAGTTGTTTGACACGTTGGGAGACGAGTTATAAGCGGGCGCGTGAGTTGTTTTCTGTCTGTAACAGAAATGAGGACAGAGTAAGTATTTTCATGTAGTATTAATGTAAACAAACGGATAACTCACGTTTTATTACGTCGGAAAAGGTCCGACAGATTCGAATCATTCGCGATTTTTTGTCATGGTGCGACGGGGGCCAAGGCGCGACGCGGGCACTGCGCTTGCGCGCTCTGTCCTCTCGGCTCTCTCTTGTTTTTATGTAGTCCTCCTTAATTGCTATTGCTACACTTAAGTTTTAAAATAAACTCAAACTTAAATATTATTTGCCTTGATACAAGTTCAAAGCCAATACAATGTTGAGACGGCTGTGGAGTTTACAGCATGGTTTTTTTTTCATTCTGTGGTATAAATGGCAGCTAACATTAATTTTATCTTGGCCTTATAGATCTGGAAGTTGCATGAAACCCTAATGAACATGTTATAAAAACATGATACGTTAAGTTTAATTACAAAATAAAATAAAAAAACTACTTTAGAATTGTCTATTTCGAAATTACTTCAGGTTGGTATGATACGAACTCGAAAATCGAATTTCGGATCAGCCTTCGTCATCACTAATCGGACATAAACATAATATTCTGCGGGATATAAACTGTGATTAAGAAAAAGATAAGCTACCAAATTTTATCGTAGAATAAGTATATCCCCAGGCCCATATACATCACCAAGTCGCTTTCCGCTGTCTGTCTGTTTGTTTGTCTCTCCCTATGTATGCTTAGATATTTAAAACTACGCAACGGATTTTGATGCGGTTTTTCTTAATAGATATATAGAGTGAATCAAGAGGAAGGTTTATGTTTATACTAGCTGTTGCCAGCGACTTCGTCTGAAGAATTCGTATATCACTATCCCGCGGGAACTACGCAATTTTCCGGGATAAAATGTAGCCTATGTGCTATTCCAGACTTTTCTCTATCTATGTGCCGAATTTCAGCCAGATCCGTTGGGTCGTTCTGGCGTGATTGAGTAACAAACAAACATCCATCCATCCATCCATACTTTCGCTTTTATAATATTAGTTAGATGTATAATTCTACGCAGCGGGCAGAAGCTAGTAATAATAGTAAAACGCTAACGGCTTCTCGCTTGCACCACACATGACACATGGCACCTCTAATTGTACAGCCTATCAGTTGCATTAACCATTTCTACGTAGATAACTCCAAACTATCCAGTTTGAATCATACGCACAGTTCCGTCCAATTGTACTAATGGAGAACTATAAACTTTTTCAAGTTATTAAACGTAATAGTTTGTGTTGCCACGTAATAAAATTGATGTGTTTTTCCCCCAGTTTAATGGGGAAGGGAGTATAAAGTTTTAATGTCATAGAATAAATCCTGAAAGGTTTGAGTGAGTTTATTGTTGAGTTGTTTGTTTTGTCCGAGCCAGCTTCACAAGGATGGTTTTATTTAAGTAAGCGGCAAAAAATGTGGCCCGCATAGTATGTAATGTAACAATTTTGTATGAAGACTGGGCCAAATTTTGTGAAGCTGAGTATATTTATGACCATTAATGTTTTGGAGTAAAGCCGGTATAAATATTTTATAAGTATTTTTCTGTCGTGTGTACCTATCGTACCTATTGTAACGTGACAGAACGGAATAGAGTTATATAGATCGGTAATGCAAAAGACAGCAGATACTGACGTAGTTAGGTATGCTCTAAGTATTAAATATTATCTATCTGTGGTTTTGTACGTATATAATTGTGACATTTATATTTGACTGTCGCAATATGCTGTGAGGTTTTGTTTTATCTCTCTTTTGTTACATTAAATACCTTCATTATCGAAATAATAAAATTAGAGATTTATGCTATTGCATGAATCTCTCATAATTATAGCTATTAAGTACAAAGAAGATAATGCTACAAGCTATCAAAATTAAAACATATTTTGTTATAGTTAGCATACCTACTCTGTCTGTCTGTCACTTAGGTCGGTGACCTAACAGTCGATACACAACACAACTTCGTCACTGTACGTATTAGTATTACTAACTAGTAAATATAATGATAGGATTAAACGAACTTACCTGAAGTGAAGTTCGATCCTGATTATATGAAGTACTTAGTCCGAGATAACTATGTAGTTCCGTCCTTTCTTGCTACTTGAACGCAACGTATAAAGACACCATAAAACAAAAAACAGCACCTGGCAACACTAATAACATATGTCATTACGTTTAGAGTCATCATAATAAGGCCTAGGGGGATAGTAAGAAAGTGACTATCCGTGAGGAGGGCGGGAGGCTCCCTTATCTCGGACTAAGTACTTCATATAATCAGGATCGAACTTCACTTCAGGTAAGTTCGTTTAATCCTATCATTATATTCGTACTTAGTCCGAGATAACTATGTAGATGTTTAGAGCCAAAATAAACATATAAACATCCAAACTAAATTTCAAAATTTATCTTCTTAATAATAAACCAAAATGAACATAATTATTTAAAACTACAAAAATCAGTAACATTATTTCTTATAATTTTAAAACCACAGGAAATCCTAAGAAAATCAGCCTTTGGTAATTTACATTCTACATTTAAATTTAAAATGTTAACGTTATTTTAATTAATAATTAGGCAATGCCACAGATTGGGCAAATACATTTTGTGTATTACACTCAATGTTCAGAGGTCTGTTATAATGTCTCGCAAAGGTAGATCACCTGCTAGACCACCCAACAGCTTTTAAAATACTGTCTGTTGTGAGACCTGTACGGTATGCTGGCGACGATGCTGCGTGCCTAGTTGAATGTGAAGAAAACTTATTGACATCTATACTACTTTATCACTAATTTGAGCCATCTACTTATTGTTTATGTTAAAACTGGTTTTTGAAGTCCTTTACAGTCAGAAATAATTTAATGCAGTCACTATATGTCTTAAGTCATTAGTTCTTTTTCAAATATTCTAACAGGGTCAATACAGGCCAAATAATGTCTGGATTATTACTGAAACATGGTAGAGATAATTTTGTCGACGACTTCTTCATTATGTTTAATCTACTGTAATTAATTAGCGACCGCATTTGGACCCTCTGTCCTGTAGTTAAAACTAATAACATTAGACTTTAAAGTGAGCTCTTTTAAACTTAAAGTTTCTAAAGGATACCAGTATTTGAGGTAAGACAGAACAGTGGCTGGGTCCCAGGTACTTGATTATGATTACTTGAGTATTAGGTATACCTGGGAGTAGTTTATAAACTCCCCTACACCAGCGTTTTATTCTATCGTTATCAGATCTATATGGCTATCTAAAATTAAAGACCAAGTTAACCGTTAGCAATTCAAAGTTTGGCTTCTATTTGAAATACTAACCTTAAATATGATATAATCTTGGGTACAACAGCGCTTACTACATCTTCATTATGGGTTTTACAGAATTGCCACCACTGTCGTAAACGTGAATCATACTGCTTAAAGCTATTCTTGGCTAGAGATGCTACCATAACATCAATTGCATCATTAGGTAGCATTCTTCTCTTCATTGATTCCCTGATAAAATACAGGCCCCCAGGGTAAGTTGAAGATGTAAGGGATGTGGTGACCATACTTCTAAGACTATGAGAGATTTTAACAATGGATACCAGGCTTGGTTGGGCCATACTGGAAATACTAATATTCCTGGTGTTCTAACGGTCTTAATTTTACGCAATACTTTTAAGATTAACGAGAATGGAGGGAATGTATAAAATAACCCCCTCCATTCGATTGTAAAGGCGTCAATGTTCCATGCCAATGGATCCCTGTGCTAGGGGCAATGTATTTAACACATTTTGCATTAAAACGAGAAGCAAACAGATCAATAGATAGATACCCTATTGAGTCAACTATTGTTTGAAAGACTTCTTGTGATAATTCCCATTCTGTATCCTGATTTGAACTCTGAGATTCATAATCTGTCACAGAAAGTTATCTTTAGAATTAATATATTATGATGCAAGAATCCATAGATGTCTTGCTTCGCAACATTTCCAAATTTGACTTGCAAGGTTATTTAACAGTGGAAATTGAATATAACCCATCCTATTTATATAGGAAATGGCAGTAGTATTGTCAATTCGTAATAAAATCTCATCTGCAAAGCATCGTAAAGCGAAATATAACGCTAATAATTCCAGATAATTAATGAAATCTTTATTTTCTTCTATTGGCCAACTTCCCTTAGCACTCTTCCCATTACATTCTGTACCCCAACGAATAATGCATCTGAGAAAATCTCTAAAGCAAAATTATACTGCTTTATGTGGCCTAGTCCTAATATTATTCTTCCACCATGTGAGATCTTCTTTGGCCTTCTGGCCAATGGTAATAATGTTATCATAATTACCCCCAACCATTCCAAAGTCCTAAATTTTGTTGCTTTAAAATTTATTGTAACACTACACAAAACCATTACATATTATTGGGTGCCGTTCAATCATCATACTAGTTTCGTTTCATTAGCATAATTTCATTTTACTATTTTCTAAAATCATAATATTTTTACCGAGCATAAGCTTCAAGCAATATAACATTCATTAGTCATAACAACGATTGCAATAAATTCATTTGAATATTCGATTATTCAATATAATGATTAAAATCCATAACGACATTTAGAACAATGATTAGAGGGTATAACATCATGCAAAATATGTTTAATAAGTAAGCGAACTATCTCTTGTCGCATATTTAAATTTGGCTGGTGCCGAATGCATAAAACAATTGCATTGTGCGAGCGAGCGAAGCGAGCGAGCAAGACGGTTCGGAGCAGAAGCGACTCGAATAGGTTAGGTTCAGAAGGCTAAGGCGGGAGCGAAGCGTAGCGTAGCTTCCGCCTTAGCCTTCAATGTTAGTTTTTTTTTTTTTTTTTTTTTTTTTTTTTTTTTTTTTTTTTTTTTTTTTATTATTATTATTATTATTATTATTTTTATTATTTAATTAAGTAAGTTGATATTATGATTTGAGAAATTCGACAATTTGTTTAAATGCATATTGTTTTTATATGATCTCAATATTTTGACAGATTTAAATTCTGATATTTGTGTTATGAATAATTAAAAATCGCAAAAATCGTTGTTATAACGAACATTACACACTAAGATATTGTCATACATACTAAAACTAAACTACCTAACATCCTTGCTAAGTCCCTAATTGAGCAGTAATCTAAATTTAAATAATTCTAAATTATCCTCCGCAGTCTTTCCCATTTTATATTTGTGTGGGCTAATGTCACCTTTATAATCTATTTGGAAACCAAACAATTCTGATATTAAGTGGAGTAAAAATTTCTCTTTTCCCCATTTATGACAAAATCTAGACATAGTAAATGTCTTTTTTAAAATTTTTTCATTACTGACACATTCATCATAAGTTGAGCCCAGACAAATCAGATCATTGAGATAAACCCCTAAACGAATGCTCTTTTATCTCAAGATATCCTATCACCGGCTTTAACAATTTTGTGAAATGGAATGGTGCGGTGCTTATGCCGAATGGTAAGCAATTGTATTAATATAACTCGAATTAAATTGGAACCTTAAATATTTCTTATAAGTGTTATCTATGCATTAGGCATAGGTATATGCATTGATATTCAGACTGTCAAAGTCCTCCTTCGATAAGTTGTGAATAACTTCATACAGACCCAAGATTGCCAAGCCCGTTTCTAACTGTCTTTCTTATAATACCCATGTACCTGTGTACACGTTTTCATGCAATAAATGAATTATGAATTATAATAAGTTATCACGTGTCTTAGAGGGATCGTTTAATACTCCCTGGGGTTCTATTTAGTGACATCAAATAATTTACAGTTGATAGGGACCAGCAATGACTCGAGAAGTTTCTCTTTGACAAATACTACTTGGGCTTTTGACTTTTACTTGGGCAGGCCTTCTACAATAATATTCTTTATTGTGTTATAAATCTGATCATGCACCTTGTCTCCATACTGTTTCTCACCAGTATTCGACTCACCTAGTGCCGACAAAATATCAGTCACTTCTTCTGAGTCACTTTGATCAGAGTTATTTATTTGCTTATTATTTAAGTAATCTGAGTTTCTAATTCTGATGCTTCAGGTTCCGTTTCTGGGTCAAGCTCTGGTATTCGAGCTGAATTATATGCAGGCAAAAAGTAAATTCCTAGTCTGAACAGAAAACATAAATTTGTTTATCCCAAACAAATTAGGTTAGGATTGTGACAAACATGTCAAGATTTGACCCAATTCTATCCAACGGATAGAAAGCAAAATCGTCACACGATAATGCTTTAAACAGAGTTAATTTTACTCAAGTCTCCATACAGTGAGACGTGTAGGTACATAGTTTTCCCACGGAAAATACGTACGTTCTCATATCTTCGTAACTATTTTTTGGGAAAAACTTTCCCGTGTTGTAAAGAACTTATAATTATAACGAAGAGAGATGGTTATTTCTTTGCCTAAACCCCCTGTATTATATTACTCCTAATCACTTACCCTTTGAAGAAGCCGAAATTGCGTCACATTTTTTCGCTATCTCTATCCAGCCTTTTCTCTAATTGCAGTATTTTCGTTCTGCTTTCCTCGACATCTCTCTTTCTTTTTGGCATGGTGCCGTATAATATTTTCGATAACTGATACAGTAAAATGTATTTTTTCCCGAAAGAAAAGTACTTTTCGTGACTATCGCGTCCAGCGCAAAATGACAGATGACATATGTTATTAGTGTTGCCAGGTGCTGTTTTTTGTTTTATGGTGTCTTTATACGTTGCGTTCAAGTAGCAAGAAAGGACGGAACTACATAGTTATCTCGGACTAAGTACGAATATAATAAAGCCTCTTTCACTATCACTGAGGTAGGTATTCAAACTAAATTTTTATGTCTTGTAGTAAAAATCGGGGTCGTTGCATACAAGAAGCTGCGTCCAATAAAACGGTTTTATAGCCGCGCGAATATTGCTGAAACGTCAGCTATAAATTAGGTACCTACCTATATCGCGCGTCGTGTGTGGCCGCCGTATTTTTGCGCTTTACATAAGTTTTTAGATAATTTATCAACAAGCCAATGTGTTATTCCAGAGTTCCTTACTATCTCTATGCCTAATTTCTTTTAGGGCCAAGTAAGTCTAAGTTCGCTTCGTTCCACTGACATAAAGTTATACATATAATAGTAAAGTTATATAGTAGTTATATAGTCATTAGATATTTAATAGGAATAGGAGACGAACTTCGAATTTTAGAATAGCACCCTAGTTTCATCTACATTTCAAGATTTTTAATGTTTCATCGACCAATGGATCGAATGCATCGTAACTATGACCAAAACTTCATTTGACAACCCTTTATTTTCTACAATATTTTTTGTTTGGAAAAATTATGAAACAAAACATACCTAGGTACTTAACCTAATCTAATGTGAGCCACCACGCTTAAATGAAGTAAATTTTTAAAAAGTTTACGGCTTAGCAGGCATCAAAGGGTAGTCATTTCATTTGCATTTGAATTGTTTGTCAAACGAAACGATCATCAAACGATACATTTGTCAAACGTTTGTCGGTCGAATGATCGGACACCGTGCTTGTGCGTTCAGCTTACTTAATTTTTTTTTTTTTTCAGGTGCCCCCGCTACTAGGAGTTTGGGGCAGACTAGGATTGGACCTAAAAACCTTCTCCTGTACGATACTCTCTGACAAAACCGGGCATTCGCCGAAAAAATACCTCTTTGTCTTTGGTTTCGCGCTGCCCTGCCTGGTCATCATTGTGTCCTACTCTTGCATATACTGGCGCGTGCGGGAGAGCAAGAGAAAGCTAGAGGGCCGAAGGTGTGTATGTGGGTGTGTATCTTACGTAGTTTGTGTGTGGTAAAAGGGTGTGGGTTGCCAGTGTAAGTGTTTTAATAACCAACAAAGTGCTTTGTTAGTCTAACTAAACTTAGGATAAACCTCTATTAATATTAATTAAATTAAACGCATGACTTTTATTTTCTGATACCTTAGAGAATTTAGACGATACGATACATTTAAATAACAACAAAAAAACCAAGATTATTTATTTATTTATGAAAATAAGTTTACTTTATACAGCATTACAGTAAAACACCAATACACCGCGGTACTCAGAGACCACAAAGATAAATAATATTTAAATCACTTAAAAATTATGTGCCTGTCTCATTTTTAACACCTTACGCAAAAAAGGAACACAAATTCCTATTGTTTAAATTGCACATCTGTGTGTCAGTCTGTGGCGTCGTGCTTAATTACCGAACAGATTACTCCTATAGTGCTGTCACACGGCGGCCACGACGTACAAAATCCGCGTTCTGAAATGAACACAGGCACGACGTCGTCTGTACACGCGTCAATGTGTGCGTAAGATACACAGGGCTGTCTATCGCAAAAACCTAGTACTATAAGTACTACCAATGACATAAATATACTAAAGATATGGCTTAGATGTGTGCAAATAAATGTACTTAATCGTTATCTATTTATTTAAACTTACTTAAAATGTGTCTGTCTGTGTATTTAAGCATTATTATTTTCAATTACAATAGATGTACGACAACAAACTTAAGCGAATGATTCTGTAGTTATTTCATGTATTAATCGCGATAATTTCAGAAAGCATTAATTTTCTAATGTTTTATAAGATGAAGTAGGTAGGATAGGTTCCCGAACTTGTGACGTGCGGCCGACATACATCGTGTCGCGCGCGAGCCCTACTAGTTGCCAGCAGCTTTCCGGCAGACTGCGCTTGAGGGGTGGGGTAACTCGAATAGGTGCGGGGCGGCGCGTGGCCATTCTGTACGTTAGTACTATTATATATTCTGCGGTGCTGTGTCGAAAAGAGAATCAAACCTCCTTGGAGATTTTACCCTTTTATCGCTCAACGACTTCAACGAGCCTCTTTCTAACCAACCATTTAATCATGCACTACGAACGATTTAAAAACCTTAGACTAATTCAACATTTCTTCATCCCCAGCAAACTCAGCGGTCAAACAGCGAAAGAGAAAGAAGAAGACTCCCGCCTTACAACTCTAATGCTGACAATCTTCCTCTGTTTCCTCGCTTGCTTTCTCCCTCTGATGATCATGAACGTAGCAGACGACGGCATCAAATACCCTTGGCTCCACATCATCGCCTCCATCTTGGCTTGGGCGTCAAGTGTCATAAATCCTCTAATCTACGCGGCGACCAATAGACAATATAGAGCGGCGTATGGCAACCTTTTGAAATTTTGCAAGAGCAACCCTGTGATGAAAAGAACCACGTGGGGGAGCAGGACGGTTGGACATTCGTCGAATTCGCCTCATTATGTGGAGAAGAGAAATCCGTTAAAAGAACCAACTAAATTATGAATTTTAAAATAAGGGTGGTAAATGTGGAATCTCAGTTTAATGATAATCCGCGTGCGAGGTGGGTCTCCAGGGGGGCTACTCCGAAATTCGATTTTCGAAGTTCGTATCACACCGTCCCTCTCACTCTCAAATTAATGACTATTAGTGAGAGCGGAACGGCACGAAACGAATTTCGAAAATCGAATTTCGGAGTAGGTATAAGGCCAAGATGGGCAGCAGAAAGTTGACGCAAAACAAACACCAATGCACGCCATAAGGGTGCGACCACACCGCCGCTTAAAAAACGGTGACGTTACGGAATCGCAACGAAATGCATGAAGAAACGGTAAGAAAACATGACGCCTACGACACGTCACTGCGTATACGCGGCGGTTTGGTCGCACCCTAAATCCGAAGACTACTTAATTGGTTTAACGAAAGAAGTTTTCTTTAAGTAATATTACTTTTTAAATATGTAATTGAGTGGATATAGTATACCTGGCCATAAAGATTGCATAGTCTTGTCAGCTAATTTCGGCTTCGTAGAGCGTCGTCTCGCTCTAACTTACGTGACGCCAATTGTCTCTTTCCAAATAAGTACCGAAGTGCAATCTTTATGACTGGGTACTGTAGATGGCGTGATTGAAAACAAGTTATAGTCTATTTATTTTAGCTAGATACTAAATTGACAATTGCAAATGTCAAATTGTGAAATAATGATACCAGCTTTTATTGTTTAGTGGTGTACTCGAAACCATCGACAATGTTTGTGGTCTGAATACAAAAGGTTTGGTCATGTTATATTTTAAGCAAAAAAATACGATTGTGTCATAATCAAGGAAATTAAAAGGTTTATTAGTTTACTAGTGACCCGCCTCGGCTTCGCACGGTATATTATATAACTTTCGATAGTGGTGGCACAGCACTATTTTTGAATTGCAAAAAACAGGCAACAACACGTAATGTCATTTTAGTATCTAGCTAAAATAAATAGACTAAGTATAGGAATGAGTTAATTATATTATTATAGTGAAATTGCTTTAAAAAGTATCTTTTTAGGTACTTTTGGATAACTAAACTGGTCCCTAAGACACCAGAAATTAAGACTTAACAAGCATCCAAATGGGAGCAAATTAATGCATTTAAAAAAGAAGTATGTATTGATTCAGAAATATACTGACGAGCAAAAATAGCGCGTCTCTTATTATACAATGATCTATGAAAAGCGTCTCGTTATTTCTGCTCGTGCTGCCGATTTTTTTTTATGGTCTACTTAATCTACTATACTTTTGCCTATTTTTTTCTCTGGCTCTCTAATTAGCGCATATCATATTACTAATGCATAATGAAAATCATCGACGTACTTACCTACCCTCCAAAATCCACGATAAAATGTAAAAAAAAATAGAAATATCTTCTATTTACACCTAATCTAAATCAAAACGGACAAAAGAATTTTATCAAATTTTTCGTCGTAAACTTGTAAATAATGTTAATACTGTAAATACTATATACTTAAGTACATAGATCGTAAATTACATGTACTTCACCTGACATGTACTAGTGTGTTTACCAAAGTTTTTCAAACCTGCTTACTATTAAGAAATAAATACATGTAACATTCCCTGTGTTAGATATTAGATTTTTTATTTGATTATTATGAAACTGCCTTATATACTTCCATTGACAATAGACATCGGTTTTGTTTAAGATAAATAAAAACATTATGTTAAGTAACATTATAAAAAGTGTTACCTACACTATCAATCATTGTATGGAATACGTACTTAGCATGCTAGCGAATGGTAGGCCTCAAAAGTAGCCAATTCAGTAGCTTAACACTTTTACTAAAGACACATTTCAAACTGTCATCGTGGCACTACATCACAGTGGCGTAACTATAACGTCTGCCTATTTCACCAATTCGACAATTGTGACAAACGACTATTCGAAACGTAAGCCGTAGTTAGTCAATATGAAGCCAACCGTCGTAGATTTTGAACCTCTAGTGTAAGTTTTCGCATATAAAAACGTCTCGAACGCGTTCACGTAAACGTCTCAATTACTGTGGAAGAATTAGCAGCGCCACTTGCGGATCAAAACGGCAACAAAGTGTTCTCATAGTATTGGACATTTTAACGCAAACGCGTTCGAGATGTGTTTTGTGACCGAAAACCTACACTAAGCATAATTGTCGAGTTTGTAATATAAACAGAATTGTCGCTTGTCACCGACAATTGTCATGTATAGTAGGCGGCAAATAAGTAAAACGTGGAGGGGATATGCGCATTATGTAAATGGTGTTGTTTTTGATACTGCGCATATCCCCTTCACGTTTTACTTATTTGCCGCCTACTATAAGTGACATAGGGGCCTGTGGGTATAAATTACGGCTTGCCATTGTGTATAATATACAAGTGCAACCATACTGCACCAAGTTGGCATCAAGTACAGTTGACGTCAAAGATATCTTTACACTTTAGTGCCTTGTTGCTCCAAGAACTTTGACAACTTCATATGAAACTTCAAACATGAAGTTACGACGACAAAGCACTAAAGTGTAAAGATGACGTTCACCGTACCTAAATGAGTTGAGTTACACACATCCACACACAACAAGGCGTAGTTGAATCCTCGTCACTTTGTTGTTCGTAACCTTTACGCAACGCATTCGTTTATCGAAGTGAAAATAAATTAAAAAATAATAAAAACTTTACTAAATCGAAAAAGCCTTAATTTTGTAAAGACGGAATTTCATACAGAATTTAGTTAACCTAGAATGGTCTACCGGTCCAAATGAACAAACTTTTTATTAATACCAATGCTTAATTATCTAAATGTGAATTACCCAAATGTTCCATAATCTCATTATTATATGTAATTATTCTGATTATTGCGTCTTATCGCCGCATTAAATTTTTTATGATTAAAAATATTTAGTTATGCAAAGACTGATATTAAAAAGTCAATTATTCTAATTATTCTAGAATATCACTTACAACGGATAGACAATTATATTGATTATAAATGATACTTAATGATAGTGCAACACGATATCATAGAAATTTATTTATGGTTAAGTGGGAGTAATATATATGTGTATGTACGGTACGACGAACGTTTTACCTAGTAGCTACGAAAACCAAAGTTAATTAAATAATATTTGTGTATGAAAATTACTTTTATTTCATTCACCTGGCACTGCTACACCTAATTCATGTAACTGAGTCGTGTAAGATCTAATGCTTGTGAAACAAAACAAACATAATTTAATTTGAAGACAATTCTAACTTGATCCTAACATATTTTTTCATAAATTACCGCTCTGTCAATATTATGATGTGAATCTGAACTGTCAAATGTAGAGATGTATTTACACTACGCTAGTTCTTCTTCTCACGCACTAACTACTCAACATCGTGTAAAGCCAATCTTAAATCAGCCGAGTCGTATAGTCGTCGAGTGTATACCAGATTTATGAGAAAAAAAACTTGTTTTGTCTATGGCTCTATGGATGGTTGACTGACTGACGTCTTGCTTGTCTTGTCTGATTCCTGTCTGTTCTAAGAGTAATTTCTGCAAATTATCTCATAAAATCGCCGAAACATGGCGAAAAGGATCGCACAGAGCTCTGTAAACTGGGCAGCTCTAGCTGAACGCGTCCCAGCGGAGCAGAGGAGCCACCTCGCCTCATTCAAGATCAAATCCGATGGATACCTACGAAGGTTAGTTTCGAGTCTCGATTACATAATTTTTTGGTTGATTTTGTTTGGTTAACTTATGTTTATTTGAAGGGTTTTGGCGAATCCCCCTGAGCCGCCGAAGATTAACTGGGCTCTGTTCAAGCAGTCCGTGCCAATTCCCGGCATGGTAGACAACTTCCAGAAGCAATACGAGGCACTGAAGATTCCGTACCCCGTTGACACACAGACCGCTAAAGTCGACTCCCAGTGGGCTGAAGTCAAGAAGTCCATCGAAGCCTTCGTTGCGGCGTCGAACGCTACCATTGCTGCGTAAGTTTATAATTAGGAGACTGATATTGTACTGTTTATTACACCTGAACAGATATAATAAGACTGATAAGATCAAAATTATGTACTGTAGAGCCCTTGGAAGGCAAAACTATTAGAACTTATCTTGTATGAAATCTATTTATCTATTTATCTCTTGTATGAAAATTGACTCATTCACAATCAATTAATGTCGACACAATGCACTTTAGTTAGTAGAATAAAAAGTTATTATTTTTAATGACTGATTTATGGAAATTCACTAAAATTAAAATATAAATTACAGTCAATAAAAAAAAACAAGAACCTCATTGCATTGCATGGCTTATTTAGGTTTTGCTAGTTTTATAACTTTTTTGTGTCATTCACACAAAAATACTTTCCATTTGGAAACAAATTGGTACCTACTATAACACAAATCTAACTAAAACCAACTTTAAGAAAACCTATTACAATGGTAAATTGTTTATGCACCCACATACTTGAGCTAATCAACTTCATTTCCTTCCAGTTATCAAAAGGAAATTGATGAGACCAAGGCCCTCCTGCCTTACGGACAGATGACCCTTGAGGACTACAAGGATGCTTACCCCGAGGATGCCATCGACCCCCTCAACAAGCCGACCTTCTGGCCTCACACCCCCGAGGAACAACTCGACTATGTCGACCCCAACAAACCTGTTGGCGGCCACCACTAATCTATTAACAAGCTTATACAGAGATCTTTTGTTCATAAAATTAGTATGGATGATTGACCTCTGTGCTAAGCTTTGGTCTTTGCTTTGGCACCAATATTCTCCAACTTTGTGTTGATTGATGAAATGTTATTGCCAAAGTGTGGAACTGTTAGTCATCAAGCAATCAAGTTCTGTAATGTAGGAATAAATGTTTATGAAGGAGTTTTTGTCTTTTACTAGATTATTGCGCCGCTTTTACCGGTTTCAATTGAATTCAAGACTGGCGTCACTAGGCTTGTCTTATTGTATCACATTCACTTGTCATAGAAAATTGCCGTTTCGATCCGCAACTGGCGCTGCCAAATTTTCCATAGTAATTGAGACGTCTATGCGAACGCGATCGAGACGTTTGTTCGTGTGAAAACTTACACTAGAGGCTCAGAAGGCGAATTATTGCGATTCGATTTGATTCTTGTATGCTGCAAAAAAAAACTTATTGGTACAGTCATTTCAAGAGTTTTGCTCTTAGCAACACATTGTTTACTTTAGTGTTCCAACAATATGAAATTAAAGTTTCTGTAGAGAGCCATAGACCCCCATAAATAACTTTGCCATAGATGGCCTTGTGTGACTGAACATCCCTGAAAAAAGCTTTGAGTAGCAGAGCAGCCAGGTAAATGTTATTTGTTCATTGAAATTCCATACATGTTCAAGGGTACCGTCTTATAATGAAACATCTATTGTGGAATGTTCAAACCACCTTCTCAAATTTTCCAGAATAAACTTTGTCGCCGCTACATCAAGAGACGTCACCCGTTAACGCCACATTTTTTATTGCAGTGCCTTAAGTTGGAACCTAAACTCGATTGAGCGAATCTGCTATGGCTCGTTGTCCACCTGGTTTTCGACGGAGCCCCTTTTTTTGGGAATGTTACCCTTCGGGCAAACGAAGATCCCTAAGTAACCTTACCTATTTTTTATTCGAATGGTAGCATTTTTCCCTGGTGGACCACAACCCATACGTAGCCTGAACGAATGTTGCTTTTGCATTGAAGTAATGGACGTATAATATAAAGGTCGTAGTAGTATAGTCGTTGGCGTTTTTCTAAAAGGTTAATCCAATTCAATTCAAAACTTTATTTTTCAACTAGGCCGCCAAGGGCTCTTTTATGTCTTTTTTTGAAGTTACCAGCGCATTCGAAAAGACCATCATATCATTGTCAAGAAGGATGCGTTAAAGACATCTTTGCTTATTAATTTCCAAGTCTATTTACTGATGTGACGAAGCTCAGCGCAACACCGATATTATTTCACAAATAAAACGATTCATTCCTTATGTAATATAACATTTATTTGATGAATTGCACATTTTCACAGACTGCGACAAATAAACTATATGACAAATTATGGGAATGTTCACAATATAATTCAACAGAAAGGCTACAATTCCTAATTTTTCAAGTCTCCGAAATATTTGACAAAGATCAAGAAAGTAAGCATTCTGGGTTGGCAGGTTTATCACATTTAAAAAAAGGTGTACCAAACTTTTTATTATGCTAAAATGTGTGCTTAGCAATACATTTCAAAGTAATATATTCTACGTAAGAATAGTAAAAATAATTTACATATAGATAGATAGGTTCACACAGATGCTATTTTAAAACTTATACTCAGCGGCACTTAATGTGGCCCCCGGTGTCCACTCAAAATTACCTAATTTGCATATTAGTTGCCGCCGAGTATATTTATCAGGCTTATAAGAACCAAGGTTTTAATGGGTGTATGAAGGGAAGTTTAAATCGTGACATATTTTTTGGATCAATCTGGTACTTTGCTAAAAGAAAGACATGTCGCTAACGAAAGTAAGAAATTATTAAAATTTAGGCCAATCGAACTAACAAGGTGCTATCCGTTCGGGATCCGACATCACACTAAAAGATACAATTTTATCAGAAGTTAGCAGCATTAAAACCTTACCGAACTCGATACACATCGTTACATCGTACCGAAGTTTCTCTATTATAAAAATCACAATTCAGATTATAACGTAAGTAAAAACAGTATTCTATTCCATACTAAGGTAGCACGATCAGCGACGCCGATTCAAAAGCGTCGACGCGTCCACTCGAGCGCGACAGATCAGGGATTTTTTAAAAAGTTCACTTATTTAGCTACAAACTTGTTAGCGGGCGGCGGCGGGGGCTGAGCGTACATGTTGTAATAGTTGGTCGGGGGGGGAGGCACGCTGAAGTTGTTCTGCGGCTGGTGCGGGGCGGGGGGCGCGGCGGGGAAGGCGGCGCGGGGGCGGGGCGCGCCGCGGGGGGCGCCGCGCCCGCGGAAGCCGTTGTCCTGCCGGAAGCTGTCGCGGGTGCCGTAGTCGCGGCCGCCGAAGCCGCCGCCGCCGCCGCCGCCGCCGCCGCCGCGCCCGCCGTAGTCGGAGCGGTAGCCGCCCTGGCTCTGCCCGTAGCTGTCGCCGCCGCTCGAGTTGTCGTCCCATCGAGAACCGCCTGGGATGAGAGAGCGGTTAAAACTTAGTGCGAGAATAAAAACTAGCATATTTCTTGCTCGATCGACCGAGTCAAGTTTGTGGAGAAATAACTCACGACGAGTTTAATTTAATACCAAACACCTCGCCACTCTAAATAAATTTGTGTAATTATAAAAATTACTTCAGTACCAAGTTACTTGTACAAGTCAAGAAGTCTTCTTCGTTTAAAGTTAATTCTTCTTTCTTGCTTGTGCAATAAACAGTTTATATACATACATACTTCTTTGAGGTATTTTGATAAAAAGTGAAAAAGTGGCTTCTTGATAATGTTTTTTTTTATAATTATTGTCAGTTTTTTGATTTGCCACTCGCAGAATACATAAAATAAGCCTTATTGACTTATAATACCTGTTACCAAGAATAAATTTCATTTCATTAAAACTAGGTACGGGTCTCCGAGGATTGAGCTAGCTGTAGAAAAAAAAAGTATTTTCACAGATCCCTCTTTGCTGAATCTTACAATACAATACAAATACATCTTTCTCACACGGGACTGTTAACATCACAAATATGACATTTATTTTGTAAATTATTACAAAGTAGTGATTTAAATATAAACTAATGATACCTTAAAAATATAAATTATAATAAATTTGGACACTCAGGTTGGGTTCCCATCACGCAGGCAGCATTTCCGCGTCGTATCGCAATTGCGAGTCTTTGTGCGAGAAAGCTGCCGTCCGTCGCCTCCCTCGGGCGTTTACTTAAGGCTCTGTCGAGCCAACATTATTAGCTATCGATTCGGTTATATGTATAGAATAGAGCTAGTGAGGTACCTCCGCTGCTGCGGTCGGAGAAGCGCGAGCCGCCGCGGCCGGGCCCGCCCCCGCGCCCGCCGCCGCCCCCGCGCCCGCGCCCGCCCCCGCGCCCGCTCCGGTCGTCGTCGCGGTCGCGGAAGCGTCCACGCCCTGCGCAAGAAGAATGTTTTAGATAATGATTCACAGCCTATTTTAATTTAATAAAGGTTGTTTTTTTATCATCGAATAATTTTCATAGTAAAAGAGTAGGAGTATTTTTGCAATAAAAAATATCAGTGAAGCTGAAATATATCTAGTTCTGAGTTTATTACGTCTTTGATGGCCATCCACAGAGTTATTTTTTAATTGTTTGCAGTGTGAATAAATAATTTAAATGGCATGGTTCTCTTTAATCTAGTTAAAGTACCTAATATTGAATGCTGCTTGAAAACTGTTATAATCATAACAACGTAAACTGTACAAAATAACTATACATTACAAAATATAAAACAAAAAATGAACAGAACTTTACAATTATAGGATATTACAATAATCACTTACCATATTTCCCCTTGAAGCCCATTCCGCACTGCGCGAGCTCAAGCAGCTTTGGATTGACCACTTGGTTAGCTTCTTGTAGCACCGACATCAGATCTTTGGCCTGACAAAAAAAAAGACACGAATTTACGCCAAGTTCATTAGTTAAGAAAAAAACGACTGAATTCAAGAAGAATTAAAGTTAAAATGATATTACCTTAGCAGAATTATTGGGTGTGAAGAGTGTGTAAGCAGTGCCGGTGTTCTGCGAGCGACCCGTGCGCCCGATGCGGTGCACATAGTCCTCCGAATTATTCGGGTAGTCATAGTTTATCACAAACTTCACGTCCTCCACGTCTGCATCGGAAATATACTATATTAGCATCTTCGTAAGGCCTGGAATAACTCAAACATAGCACATAACAAAAGCGATCGAATTATTGCATGATACAGTTTGAAGGAGTAATTTCGTTAAGTGATATAAAAAGTGAGGCCGAAGTCAGAGCCTTGAGGTACACCATTAGTTACTAAGAAAAATTTCATTACTTTTAATATTTTTAAGTATAAATCTAAAGCGTATTAATCAAAACAAATGAATGAAAGGAATACTATAGAAATATTCTAAGTATCGTTAGCATTACGATGCATATTATGCTGTCAAAAATGTCAAAGGCTTCATACTAAACCAAATTACTCCCCGCAAACGGGAATTCCACAAATATTTACCTTTGAGATCACCAGCCCGTGGAGTGCTGGAAATAATTGTATTATGCCCTTCAGTGGTGCCGGAGTGTTGGCCGGGACCCGGTGTGCTGACCGTCCCTTACGCTAACGTCGTCAGGTGGCGGAGCAGGCCTTACAGTAAATCTCTCATGACAGTTAACCAAGCATGTATTGCTCTTACATCATTTATGTTGGTGACTCATTACCCACCCTTCAAAAATGCCAAATTTGGCTGATATTCTTTTTTCAAACAGGCGTTTCCAAATGCAACCCTAACGTTTGTTTATTTCAAGGAAAATTGATTAAGCAATTTGGAAATTTGCGTTAGATTTTTTTTAATCACCATTCCCCTTTTAGAGGCAGCATGCTCAAGTAAACGTGTGCGCTGACTGTTGACTATTCTGTCATTTTAAATCGTACGTTAGAGGTCAGCAACACACCCTTAGCCTTTATCTCTGCACGCATGCGCCTCTGAAATGAAAACAACATTCGAGAATAATGCCAAGCCAGTCATGGAAATTTTATATTAAATGGGCTTAGAGACAGACAACCAGACAAATGAAAGAACTGATTTGTGTATCCGTCTGGTCTATCAAAATTGAACTTGTCGCAATTGTTCTATCATCTTCAGACTCAATAGATACTGCATCAGAAACAGTTGGCACAGCATATGTGAGGTTGTCTATGATTACGATCTAGCCCGTGCGTTATCCAAACCATTGCATCGTCAATGTATGTTTCCAATATTCACTCACAATGCCTAACTTTTCAAAGAAGCCTAACCTGAAATCTGTTGTTAAAACAGATTTATCCGTTAAGAGTCATCCTCAAACCTATCTGTTCACAACAGCCAAGGAACTATAGACACCATCGCATATGGCGCTCTCCCATTCATGGCTACCAAGTCAGATAAATTTGACAAATCTTCGTGTACATTTGTGAATATTGGAATGCTCGGCTGTGGTGTGCAATGGTTAGCCACGCTACGCTCCTGACTCGGTTCTTAGACCTCACACCCCGGTCAACAGAGCGAGATAGTTTAAAAACAAATACAATAAAGAACCTCGCATCTGTTTCTGTAAAAATCTTCTGTTTGATGCCGATTTGCTTTTAATTCATTGGCGGGAGTATCACCACCATTGGAAATTTTATAGGGAGCACTACGCAAAGCTAGTTGCAGACGGCGCCACCACCGTAAAATTCCAGCTTAAATGTTCCAATCGATAATCGTTTTCAGTCTAATTCGATTGGCTAGGAATTTAAATCCAGTGAAAAATCCTCAACCATCGTGGATTTCGTAGACGAATAATTTTGAACACATTGTATTTCTGCATCCGTCATTTTATCAGACAGCACGAAACTTTATTATCTGTGCGTAGTTTCGTATACTGTCCCAACATTTGTGTTTCCATTTTTATATTTAAAATACGAATATTCACGATGGGCAAGGTCCCAGATCTGTAGTGGTGGCACCCAAAGCCCATCACTGATCAGAACAAGACACCACGACGTTTCTCGAGTGTTAATAAGACATCTTTACTTCTGTTTGGCTGAGAAAAACCCTGATCCGGTCTAACTCTAACCAACGACAGGCCAATCTTCCACATTGCTATGCTTCCCTATTGTCACTGTTATTTTATTTTTAGGTGGCACAAACATAAGATGATCAACTTCTGGGCAAATACATTTATCGAAATTTCGAGTTCAATATGAACCCGTTCTGATACCTATTTAGACCAGAGCAATGTCAATATTTATTGATTCATTAATTAAAATTTTATATTTCGTATCGTAAGTTTTTCTTACAGCCCATTTGTTATCAATTCATAACTAGCTGCAAGAATGTTTCTGTACCTAGAATCATCGGCAATAATGACAAAAACCCTGACCTATTACAAAAATATCTGGTGCATTTTCCACTTTTATCAATGGAAGTATGTTGAGCATTACTTAAGTATTACTCTCTTGTGATTGTATAATTATGATAAGTATTAACCTCCAGCGTGTTTGAATGAAGATCCGATTCAGTCCCTTTCTTCCCTCTACTCAGTTCTAGAGCTACACGGAAACCACGTAAACATAACATGTAACATCTAAACAGAGTGTGGTGGTTATGATGTTTTGACTGTCGTATGTAATTGACGGTTTTTGCACTCTTTAAACTAGTGTTATATGTAGAAGGTGTGCAATTTGTAAATATCGAAAATGGTATGGTGTATCATAACTCCAATATGTCGAAGAACATATAGGTTGTGTTGTGTGTCAACATGAAGTCATCGTGTAGGCGGAAATCTATAAATATTTTTTTGCGATTTTCAACCATCCATAGTGTGATGTGAAATTTATTACGATGGATACCATGCCTCCTAAGATACAGGTTTTCATCAATGTAGTATAGGCCTGGGTTCCTAAACTGTGGGTAATTACCCCTGAGGGGGTAAAATCGGTTATTCGCGGGGGTCATGAGCTGGTTGGCTGGATTTCCTTGCCTTAACAACGAATAAGCTCGTCTGTGAGGGGTAAAATCCGTGACCCTAGTTATACTCCATTCGTTTAGGTATTTAAAAAAAAGGTAAACAATCTTGACATTTTTTATTGAAATATACACTTTAAAAATCGAAATCTGTACACTTTACAAATTAATTAAGAAATGACATTGTTATTTCATAATTAATTTGTAAAGTGTAAAGACAAAAAGACGTCAAGATTGTTTACCTTTCTTTAAATACCTAAACGAATGGAGTATAGGTCATAGGTAACGGAACTGAAAAGGTTAGGAACAACTGGATAGAGGATTGGGGGGAGAGAGCACGTGTGTGTGTGATGGTGTATGCACGGTGTGTGTGTGTGTGTGTACTGACCGAGGCCCCGGGCGGCGACGTCGGTGGCGACGAGCACGCCCTGCGGCGCGTGCCGGAACTGCGCGAGCACGTAGTCGCGGTCCTGCTGGTTCTTGTCGCCGTGGATGGCCAGCGCGCGCCAGCCCGCGCGGTTTATCGACTTTGTTATCTCGTCCACCTGAGAAACGTGTTGCCTCACTATACTATAGTATTAACATAGTTAAATAACTCTTTGCATACTAGCTGTAGTGCAGAATTAAGGTGGTTTTCTATTGGTAAAAGTATTCGCCAAAATCGGTTCAGTAGATGCAGAGATACAAACAAACGTTACAAACTTTCCCTCTTTATAATATTAGTAAACAAACATTCGAAATACATGAGAAGAATAAATATATTACAATAATAAATGACTGAAACAACCAAGATAGACACATAAATGGAAAATCTGACGTCCAAAAAAACTTGTTTTTTTTTTAAATATCTTATTTCAGCTATTTTTAAAAATGTTCAAAAAAACGCGAGATCTACAATTTCAGAAACATAATATCTGACGATTGAAAAATCAACCCTAAATCTCCAATTAATCTATTAACAAATAAATCACTAAAAATAAAAACCTACTTTTCTCTTAGTCTCAGCGAATATAATAGTCTTTGTCTCCTCCTCCGATGAGATCTCAGTGAGCAGAGTGATGAGCTTGTCGTTCTTCTCCCACTCCTCGCAGACGTCCACGATCTGCAGGATGTTGTGGTTGGCCGAGAGGGAGAGGGAACCAATGTTGATCTGGATGTAGTCGTGGAGGAACTCCTCCGCCAGGTTGCGGACCTCTTTCGGCCAGGTTGCTGACCACATGAGTACCTGAAAAAAGAATTTAATGCCTAGAAATGAGCTTCGGGAAGACGTCGGCAACGTGAAGGCTGGGTTAAAATCGGAAAACTTGGTTAAAATCGGGAGAGGATCGGCGTGCTCCAACGGTACCTGGATATAGGTTGAAACATATCCCCCGCAAGCTCGGTTCGCGTAAGGGAGGTGGTGGTATAGCATTTTACATAAGGCGTGGCTTTTATTCTCAGATATGTGATTGCATTCCCGTTCCTGATGTAGAACAATTTTGGATAAAAATTAAAATTAATACACTCACTGTAATTCTGGGCACTGCATACAAGCCTCCCTGGCTTAACACGGAGGTATTTTTGGATGCTTTAAGTGATACGATATCTAGTTTTTCTAAATACGATTACATTATTCTTGGTGGGGACTTTAATATTGACATGTTAAATTACAACGACTCTAAGACAAAACTACTTCGTCAATTTCTCGCCTCCAATAATTTAGAAAATCATGTTACAAAACCCACTCATTTTACTGACCATAGTGCCACTCTTATCGATCTCATACTTACTGACGCTAAAGTTCATAGCGTTGAGATTGATCATGTAGTGGAGCTTGGCGGCCACGCTATGGTTTTTGTTGAATGTTTACTCCAGAAGAATAAGCTTGCACCTAGGTTTATTTTATTTAGAGGCTTAAAAAGTATTGATTTGGATAAGTTTAATAAAGATTTGGATTTGATTGACTGGACGCGTATAAACGATTTGATGGAGGTCGATGACAAAATAAATTTATTTAATTCATATATACAGGATCTATTTAATGCTCATGCCCCTATGACCAAGCGAGTTGTTGGGGAGGCTCCAAAGCCATGGCTAACTGAGAACATTCGACTTATGATTAAAATTCGTAATGAAGCGCATAATAAATTTCGCAAAACAAGGAACGAGGCTGATAAACTTAAATACAAGGAATTAAAACACTTAGTAAATTCTAGTCTATTTAGTGAGCAAAAAGCCTACTTTGAACAAAACATTAATAGTAATTTAAATAACCCGAAAGATCTTTGGAAAAATTTAAAACGACATGTTGTTACTTTCAAGGATAAATCTGATTTGCCTCCTCAGTTCAACAACCCATCCATCATTAATTCTCATTTTTTGAATGTGCCTGGTAATCATTCTGTTGAGAATTCTGTGTTGAGTTATTTTGAAAATCATCGTTACGGCTCTTCTACTTTTAAACTCGCTCCTGTTTCTGAAAATATAATAGCTAAGCATTTATTTACTACAAGATCTAATGCTTTGGGTTATGATGAGATAACGTTTGACATGGTTTTGATGACTCTTCCGCGCACTCTTACCGTAATTACCAACTTAATTAACTCATCGATCTGTACTTCGTCTGTCCCTCTGATTTGGAAGACTGCTGTTGTGCGCCCTATCCCTAAAATTTCAGATCCCGTTGACGTTAGGGATCTGCGACCCATTAGTATTTTACCATACACTTCTAAGATCCTGGAGAAAGTAGTTTATGATCAGGTTTTGTCTTATTTAGAATCTCAAAATATCTTACCGGAAGTGCAGTCTGGCTTCAGGAAGAAGAGGAGTACGACTAGTGCCTTGCATGATGTTATTGGTGAGATTATCGAGGCTCAAGATGCTGGGGACGGCACTATCTTGGTCTTGCTCGATTTTTCACGAGCATTTGACTGTATTAATATTCCTCTCCTTCTTTCCAAGCTGCGCTTTTATGGTTTTGACAATGCCACCATCTGCTGGTTCAGAAGCTATTTTGAACATCGTCGCCAGTTGGTGAATATTCTACAAAATGATGGTGGCTCTCTTTCTTCTGATCTTAGTCCTGTTGTGAGAGGCGTGCCTCAGGGTTCTATTTTGGGTCCGCTACTGTTTATTTTGTATAGTGCGGACATAATTAAATGTACTCAACATTGTAAATTTCATTTATATGCCGATGACCTTCAAATTTATTTTTCCTTCCAACCTAATAATACTGCTGTAGCTGTTGATAAGATAAATGAAGATTTACTTAGAATTTTCAACTGGTCCTCCACTAACTGTTTAGTTCTTAACCCCACCAAATCTAAATATTTAATACTTGGAACTAAGCAACAAATTGAAAAAATCTTAGTCTGTGACCCAAAAATTTCTATTGATGGCGTGGGCGTGGAACGTGTGGATGAGGCTCGGAATCTTGGCTTATTTATTGACCCTAAACTTCGTTTTGAAAAGCACTCGATTGAAACTGCCCGCAATTGCTTCTATCGTTTGCCTGTCCTCTATAATGTTCGTGACTTTCTCAGTGTGGCTACAAGAGTGAGATTGTGTGAAGCGCTTATTTTGTCAAAATTAAATTATTGTCTCACAGTGTACTGGCCTTGTCTCTTGGAGCGATCTCGCAGACTTCTCCAGAGGGTGCAAAATGCTTGTGCAAGGTTTTGCTTCACTATCCCACCGCGCACTCATGTAACCCCATTTTTAAACAACGCTGGTATTTTGAAGCTGTCTGCCAGATATGATCTTTTGTTATCATGTTTGCTGTTTGACACAATTAAATGGCAAACACCTAGCTACTTATATAAAAAACTTGTTTGGTCCTCTTCTAGCCGCATCATTAGAGCCTCACGAGCGATCGTGGTATCCGTACCCAGGCATAAGACTGCCGCTTTTAGAGGGAGTTTCAGATACCAAGCTACCAAATGTTGGAACAATATCCCACCACCGTTTCGTGACATCAAATCTAAATCCAGTTTCCGTTATAGACTCAGAATGCACTTGTTATCTTTACAAAAACTTTTATCTTAAGGTGTTCTGAGCTCTCTATCTCTCGTGTTGCTCTATCTTGTTCTTTTTTGATTAATTATTTATTTATATTTTAATGCCTTGTTCTATATTTCTAGGCTTACTCTTTATTGCTATTATTATTTATTATTTATACACCAATTTACACGCTCACTTTCCTGCGCAAATTATTTAGCACGATGAAAAATCTTTATTTATTTTTCCTTCTAGCAAAATTAGTTATTGCACTTCCATACTCGCCGGTGTCCTTACTCTGTATGGGTACTGGCAGAATACCAGCGCTGCGGCTTAGCCGCAGCATTACGCTGAGTCAGCGCCTATTCTTTGCTCCATCACATGGCTCCCTGGTACAAATGTCTTTTTGTTGTTTGTTTTTTGTAAACCTTTTTAATTTCTTGTTATGATTGTAATTTTAAAATTTTCACTATTGTAATTCTGTTTCTTTTGTTTTTCTGAGTCATGTTTTGTTTGTGGAGAATAAAGTTTTTATCTATCTATCTATCTATCTAAAGGAGCTGGGAGGGCACAAATAGTGGCAACAGCCAATCACGCAAAATTAACTAAAATACTAACTAACAACTACTACTGTAGCCATGGCTGCCACATATTCAAAATATACTTGTGTGCGGCATCAACTTCAAACGCACACAGAAATAAATTTTGATTTAGGTCTGTGGTAGCACATTTGATAAAAAAAAATTATCAACCTACATATTGTATTAATTTTATAAGTTGGTTTAACCACAAACCAAACCATTTAAAATTGAAGAATGGCTAATAAAACTCAAGAGATTCTATGATCTTCAATCTGTTGGACTTGCCTTCTTCGAGAAAATCCGTCCTAGTTTTCTTATTCAACATCATCTCGGAAGACATACAGAAATTGATTCGATGACACAAGAAAATCTGCCGGATCAGCTAGTTTTTACCCGACTACAACAAACCCAAAGGAAGGTTATGATTTTGACAGGTTATGTATGTATGTTCATCACATGAACATCAGATGGAACAGATTCTGTTCCCTCATAGCTCCTAAGCTACGTATCAGATCTGGACAAATGAGGTATCGTTATTAATCCAAGAATTGAAAGCGGTTGTAGCTATCACATCAGTCAAATGACGTGACAGTGCTTACCTGTCTGTCGGGGCGGATCTGTTCGATGATCTTCCTGATCTGCGGCTCGAAGCCCATGTCCAGCATGCGGTCCGCCTCGTCCAGCACCAGGTACGTGCAGCGCTTCAGGCTCGTCGTACCTTCAAGTTAACGACCCCATTAAGGCAATCCATCCCATTGCCAATCAAGCATTCAGTGTGCAGTATATTTGGTATGGGATGGAAACGTAAATCACGCTATTCTTCGCTACCCTCTAACGTCGAATAAAAAGTAAAGGTGCGTGATTTTAACGTTTTTTTTTTTTATTATTAATGCCAAGCTCGCAAGTAATCAGGATTTCAGGTGCGATCAGCAAGCTTATTACGTGTTCATTTTGACAGTTCATGTATGTGCTGACAATTGGCATCGGAATCAGCTAGCTGTCACATTCATACAAGAACTGTCAAAATGAACACGTTGGCGATTGCGAGCGAGTTACGTAATAAGCCTGCAGATCATGTTCCATTGAAAAAAATATAAGATCTTATATCTACTACATACATACTTGCACAAATCACGACTATACGAGTATGAATCAACAATGAACAAAATGAATCTGTTGTTCGAAATAAATGCATTTATGTATTACTCGTACTAGCTGTTGCCAGCGACTTCAGTCTGCAAAGAATTCGTTTATCGCTCTCCCGCGGGAACTACGCAATTTTCCGGGATAAAAAGTAGCCTATGTGCTATTTCAGACTTTTCTCTATCTACGTGCCGAATTTCATCCAGATCCGTTGGGCCGTTCTGGCGTGATTGAGTAACAAACAAACATCCATCCATCCATCCGTCCATCCATCCATACTTTCACATTTATAATATTAGTTAGATTAGATTATTATATCCCTTACTGGGTTGACAGAGCTTAAGGTATCATGACCTAAAGGCTACGTTTAGCATAATTCTGGGCTTATAGGTGGAAAGGGGAAGCAGCTGTAACATTTTATGTTTTTTCTTTGCTCCCACCAGCATGGGCTTCCATATTTAATGATTGTCCTAAAACTAAAGTACTCACCTTTCTCCAAGAAATCGATCAACCTTCCAGGGGTAGCGATGACGATCTCAACGCCCCGCTCCAAGCACCGCCCCTGCGGGCCCTTCGGGGCTCCGCCGAACACGCAAGTGTTGCGCACAGCCACACTCTGACCAAAGTCGTTGGCCACCTACAAGAGACGGAGGTCTGCTTTAAAGGGATTACATATTAGATGAAGTGTAGCTTGGTGTAGCATGGGTTGTTAAATGTGGAGAAGTATTTTGACCAGAGGGAAGGTAAGTAACTATTTTTTTTTTTTTTTTTTTTATGTGAAATGGAAGGCAAACGAGCAAGTGAGTCACCTGATGGTAAGCGATCACCACTGCCCATAGACACCCGCAACCCCGGAGGGATTGCAGATGCGTTGCCAACCTAGAGGACTTAGATGAAATGCCTCTTGTGCCCGTAATCTCTCCGGCTGTCTTACTCTCCACACCGGAACACAGCAGTGCAAGCACTGCTGCTTAGCGGCAGGATTAGCGAGTAAGATCTAACTATACTCTAACTATACTCTTATCCTCGCAGAAAACCAAGTCAACTAATCAGCAGCCAAGAAGGAAGAAATTTTCTTCCCAGATAACTGGTTTTTTAACGGGAAAGATTTTTTCCCCGTACATAACCAAGTTACATAACCGGCACTGGTAAAACCAATGTAGGATTAAATTTGGGCCACCCCTAAGCGGCGAACATGTTTGTTTTTGATTTACAAAAGAAATATGTACAATATGTTCATAGAAATTTATAATGATTTGCCGGATGAGCTGAAAACGTTATCAGGAAAAATGTTCAAGCGTAATTTGACGAGATGGTTATTGGAGAAATGTTTTTACAGTGTCAAGGACTACTTAAATTATAGACAAAATTGACATTATTCATTGCATTATTATTATTGTTTTTTACATTAAGTTGACATTGCTATTATCATTATCATTATTATCTATAATTGTTATTATTTTATTATTATCAATATTGTTGACCATTTTAATTAAATACCTACCCGTGTTAGTTTAAAATATGTTTAAATATTTGTACGCTTGCTTGCATGCTGAATACAAGGACTACTTTATCATTTAAGACCACTGTACTGTACATACACTGTATTCTTCCAAAAAAATAATTTTGAATTTGAATTTGAATTTAATTTAGAAATAGTCTTTATTTTACCTTACAATGTCCTGGTTATGTAAAATAGTTATGTACGGGGAACAAATCTTTCCCGCTAAAAAACCAGTTATCTGGGAAGAAAATTTCTTCCTTCCTGGCTGCTGGTTAGCTAACTTGGTTATCTGCGAGGAATAAAGGACTATATTCGGGAGCAAGAAATCGGTCAACGACTTTAATTGTTCAGCATACATGGAATGTTGTCATAATGACATGATTGCTTGTTAGAGTTTAAATTTTGGCAATGACAGCATTCCATATTGGCACAACAATTAAAGTGGTTGACCGTACCAGCCCTTAACGGCAATAACAGTCATAATAGTACAGTTGACTATACTATACTATATAGGGGAGGCTAGCACTCGAACCATCTTCTTACTTATCGATAGTTAGACAACATACCACTGAGTGAACTAGCTAGAAAACAGTGTGTTAGCCATTCCACTGACAGTATTAATGTTGCCGAAAACACAGGAAAGTAACCTTTTCCAACCGACAAAATACAGTGTCAACAAAAGTATTGACAATACTAATTATGGATGGACTACTATGGACTCGTTTTTAGTTTACGTTATGATTTTGTTTAAACTTAGATATAATTAGTAAATGTCAATACAGGGAGAACATTTCTAGTGCTTCTACAGAGTAAAATTTTGGATATATATTTTGGATACAAAATTAGTGTTTCAAATGTGCATGAAACACTAATTTTTGTTCACGTTTTAAATTTCATCCTGTATAGTTGTTAATGATATCAGTGACACTGTCTACATGTCTGTTGTATTCAAGAACAAACCCGTGCTACACCAATAGTGACGAAGCAACATGAATAAATAAACGAGGCATGATTATATTTCAATAATTAAGTAAAATAATCTATACTGCCATACTCATGAGAAATGATATTAAATATGGCAGGTAATGTAATGAGGTCTATTTAGACTGGCTTTGCATCAAAGTTAGGCTAATAGACCCAAAGAAGCATTAAGTGTGGGAAAAAGTACTTATATTTTTTAATTATTTTGATGATAATTATGTAAAAGGTTGATTTTAAAATTTAAAATCTGAAAATACCATTTACAAAATGGCCGCCCAAACCAATCAGAGCTGTAATTTGTAATACTATTTCTAATATTCCACAGCAAATTTACTAATATTTGTATCCTCCTCGTCTCACTGATCCATATTCTATATTTGGGTCAATTTCCCAAGCAGTAAATTTTGATGGCAAGACTGAAAACGCAGGTGCAGAAGGCTTTGATAATGTAGAACTATTTTTTTTAGGAAACAGTCTCCTATTATCTACCTCGGGCAACAGCTAAAATTAAAATATTATGTTATTTAATCATTTAAAAAAATATATTTAGACCATATTTCTCATCAAGGTGGGTTGTCCCGGAGCCGGTTTTAGTTACAAAATGCCGGATAATTCGGATACTATGCGTGACAATATTTTTCTTTTACCTTTATTTTATTACCATATACCTAAACAGGTAACAAAAAAAGCACATCACCTGATTTTTACCTCATTTGTAAACCTCTGAATATGTGCATATACATTTGTCCGGAGACACGCTCTCATTCCGCGGGCAAATTTTGGGAACGATTTATTTCCCGAGTTTGATCCCTTAAGCCCCCCGTCTCTCGCGCACTCCGAGCAATAGTCAAACTGCAGCGCTCAGCGAGATTGGACGTGTGTTACTGTGAAACGTTTTCGAGTAAATTTTATTTTTTTATCATCGCCATGGTGTGGGGACAAAATAAAAATCATTCCGAAGTTAGTCATAGTTTTTGTATTTTGTATCGCTTTTGTTTGTAATTTATATATGTCACGTAAAATATAGTCCTAATTTCAAGAGTTCAATTAGTTTAACAACACGACTCTTACCCTTCCTTTAATATTTATTTTTATGTCGAGTTTCTCATTCCGCCATTTTTATTCCGGTGTTTCCGGTGTAGTAAAATGAAATGTAGCTTCACTTTAGTATTATGAAAGGGTCCGTAGCATATTTTCTAAAATGAAATACTAACCCAATTGCGATGCGGTTTTTGGTATAGTATTAGTATTGTACCAGCGCATGTTTTTAGATAATGTTTAGGCTTTTAGGCTACCAGGGAACGTTACAAAAAGGGTTTAAAAAAAAAAGATGTAACTTTGTGCAACTCGCACTTAATAAGTACTCGATAGCAATTGTAAATCTGTGACTGATTCCTACAGCAGCAGGTTATCGGGAGTTAGTTCGGGAATCATGTAATACAAAATAATAGTTTTGATTATGGAACCCTATTTTTTACTTTCATTCCGGTGGTGTAAATATCATTCCAGTGGGCTGATATTATAATCCCGGTGTACATTTATCATTCCATTGGAACTTATCTTTCATTCCAGTGTACATTTATCATTCTGTTGTATGTTTAGAAATTTGACCTCTAATATCTCGAAAACTATTTAAGATTTCAGGTTCCCTTTCAGATATGTCTTACAGAATAGTCTAAAGTATCTTTTGGCATTTAAAAATCTAAAAAAAAAACAGATATAAGGAATCACACCGAAATGATACAAAAAATGCGTCTTGTTGAAATTGACCCATTTATATATTGTATGTGACAATCTCCATATAGAATTTGGTGGAAAGCCAGACTGAAGACATAATGTAATGTATAATCAGGAGCAACAAAACCATGTCACTTCCCATAGAAGGTTGTATCAAAAGTGACCCGTTTTTTTTGCTTCGAGTATATATATATGTGAGTGCAGGATAACAAGTACACCTAAAAAAAAGCATTAAAAGAGACATTAATTTTGTTGCATGAAATGTCAACAAGAGCAATTAAATTGGAAGTTTCGATGCTTTAATTTGAGGGCACGAAGGATATTATGAGGTCAACCAGCCAGACTCATCAATTTCGTTGGAATTTCAAACAATAAAATTATCTGGCAATAAAAAATAATTTCCGTTAGCTTCCTCATAGTCAAAAATCAATAAAAAGTGTCATACATAATAATAGTGATATGATGATTTATTTTTAGCCCTATATTTTGTAGAAACAAAGCTAACTAAATGGTGATAATGGCTAACTATAGAAGGCCTACAAATAAATAGAAGTAAATAAAAACAAAAACAAATAAATAAAATAGAACAGTGCTAACAAAAACTAAATACACAAAGGTTACGTTCAGAAACCTGACCTAGCTTTAAATCAGAATTTCGAAAAACATTCTATAATAAACAGTCTGGGTAAGTTAATGCCAAAATAATAGGTTTTCGAACATAGCCTGCCTGCTAACTCTACATATTAATATTTTGATAAATTTACAATCTGCTGTACATCCATGTTGGGATCGTCCATCATCTCAGCTGGGATCCCGTTCATCAAAACCAGAGTCTGGTGTTGCATAAAAAACAAACAAATTCTCGTTATGACTGAACAATTAAAATGGTTAACTTCTGTAGCTCTGGTACTTTTTAATACAAAGGCAGGCCATTCTACCCTAAACTGTTCCATTTGACTTTATCCCACACACCATCTGCAATCAGCTACATTATCCTTTATCAATTTGGTAGCAATTGCAAAATGAGTGGGTGTAACCATTGAACTTCATCACAAATCAAATAGGTACTTGGACAAAACATTTGAAAATAAATAATGTAAGAAAAAAGCCATAATTATTACCTGTTGAATTTGTTGAGCAAGCTCTCTAGTAGGAGCTAATACTAAGACTATAGGGCCATCATCCCGTAGCAACCGTGGCTGATTTATAATGTGCACTATCGCAGGGAGAATATAAGCCAGGGTCTTTCCGGAACCAGTCTGAGCAATACCGACCAAGTCTCGCCCTGATAAAGCTATGGGCCAGCCCTGAGCTTGAATCGGGGTAGGGTTCGGAAAGCCTTGCTTCAGAATCTCTTTCATGGCATAGTCGGGGAATCCTCCTTCCTCAAAGTACATAGCCGGGGCGGGCACGTCGCGCCCTTTGACCGTGATCTGGTGCTGGCTGCGATAGGCCTCTATCTCAGCGGCAGGACGTTGCTGTACACTGTCAGCAGGAACGTAGAAGTTTTTTTGGAACGGGATCAACTCCACCGTGTCCCAGCGGATTTTGCGTAAGTTCCCGCCAGGCTGGTCGTTCTTGAAGCTGCTGCGGTAGTCGTCGCGGCCGCCTCCACCGCCGCGGCCGCCAAAGCCGCGCCCGCCGCCCCGGCCGCCGCCTCTACCGCCGTCCCGTCCGCCAAACCTGCTACCTCCCCTGTCATCAGACCTATCACCACTTCTAGAGCCTCCTCGGCCTCCACGTCCACCCCCGCGGCCTCCACCGCGACCTCCGCCTCTCCTATCGTCATACCTGAACCAAAATATTACACAGTAATAACTGTTAACTTAGTGAAACGAATGGAAAGTGAGATGAAAGCGTAAACTTACATATCGGTGAAGATAGCGTGGAATCTCCTTAACTAACACAGTAAACACAAAATACTCTTTTTTAACTACTTAACCACGATTATTAATTGATTTATATTTAATTATTTGGTGACGACGACTAAAATATCAAAGCCTCAGAAAGAATGCCGACCGCCATATTGAATAAGTAATGTTTTTTTTTTACTGACCGATTTGACGTGACGTCCGTGACGATGACGTTCAAATTTTTATGAACCTACGGTACGGTATAAATCGATAGAATAAAAAGCAATAACTTGATTCTGTATATCTGTATGTTTGTATGTGGTTTGTATACAACAAACGAATACATATTCGATTAAAAATATAACACGAATAAAACGAATATTTATGTAAAGAAAAAACTACAGGCCGATTAATAACAAAATGAGTTGTAATTATCCTCTGCATTGTCTCTGGTGTATTTTACGCGGGAAACGTAGAAGGGTACATACTGCGCGCGTAAGTCAAACACAAAATAATCATGTTAAAAATAAGTTACTAAATTGATGTCATAAACGTAAATTAAAAAATCCTATGTTTATAAAAATAAACGTACCCATCTCACCAAACATGACTTACCTAACCACGATGAAATCAAAACTAGTATTGATCAAACAGTGTGACCAACTCCTTCATTGATTGTTACATTTTTAATTGTACAGCATTGTACGGGAATAATGGACGCATCAGTTCCAGTCTTCGAAAAGCCCCATCCCCGCTTAAGTGTTTTAGACTGGACAAGGAACATCCAGCGATTGCAGAATGAAGCCAGAATCCGTCGTTTTGAGTCCTATGAGTTAAGACAAAGAGCTAATCAACTGAGAAATGAGACATCAGTGACTACGAGATGGGATAATTATGTTAATAATGAACTTTTAAGAGACAGGTATACCTAAAATTATAACTAATTTGTGCTCGTTGTTCAAATGGGCAGCTTCCAACAAGATATACTTACTCAAGATCAAAAAAAACGGGTCACTTTTCATAGAACCTTGTATGGAAAGTGATCCGTTATTTTTGCTCGTCAGTGTAGCTTACCTGCTTATGTAAAAGTATAAACTTTATTTATATTTTTTGTCGCATTCTTATGCCAGTCAGCCTTTATGTAGAAATGTCTTCTGCCTCTGGCACGTTTATAAAGCCCGCAATAAGGTGCGAGCTCGCTTAAAAAAGCCTACTTAATAGATATTTCAATTAAATATAGAAAGAATTTTCTTGTGACCTTCTAGAATATTCCTAGTAGATTCGTTTCGCGAAAAACAACGTTTCACCCGCGAGATGGTGCGCGACGAAATACGAGCTCTAAAGGAGGAAAAGAATGCCACAGAACTGCACTTAGAGTCGCTACAGGTGCCGCTTATGGTGTCGTCTCAGTGTTTGTCAAACCGTGATCAGAGGGTGCCTCCTGAGCTCACCAGGGACCAGTTGGGAGAAGAGTTGAAGAGGGTAAGTGGTATTTTAGCTTTAGGTATGTTGACTGTTGTCGTTATACAATACGTTTTTGTAAAAAATTAAAAAAACGGCCAAGTTCGAGCACACCGAAGGTTTCGTACAAAATTCGGCAAGTGAATATAAAATCCAGTATTAGCCTTGCTCCTAAGCAAAATGTAGGCAGTGAGGATCATTTTATATGTATACAGACAGACAGACTTAAAAAAATGTATTTGCTGTCGTAGCGGCAATATAAATAAATTATGTATCTGTAATTTATACTGTCTAGCTATCACAGTTCGTTAGATACAGCCTGGTGACAGACAGACTGATAGACAGACGTTTTTACCATTTGGGTACAGAACCTTAACAAATCATCACTGATAACTTGCACATGGCTGTTACAAGGAACTCCACATCATAGAGAACAGCAAACGGACCCTCACTGACGTATGCCACATGGGCTGGGAGAAACTGAAGGAACTGACCAACGTGTTCTGTAGACTGGAGCGCGAGATCCAGAACAAAGACGAGACTATCAACTTGGAAACGCATGTTAAAGACCTGGACAGGGAAAGCTCGGGTATATCTTTTAAGCTGGAGCCTACAAGGATACCAGCCGAGTAAGATATCATTTTAACTTTTTTTGCATATTTTGAACTTCTTTAGCGGCGTTGTGCACTTTTTTTGGGATAGGTAAAAATGTTAAACTCGCGTCAGGTCACGTGACCCTGGTCAAAAATGCGTAGGACGGAGGGAGAGGTGCTGCTGAGTTGCGGCGCTGGGGGCTTGCTCGAGTGTGCGTGTGTGTAGTTTTCACTTCTGCCAGCACTCCCGGAGTGCTACCCGACGTTTCTTTTTTTTACAGAGGCCAGATGTTTTGATTTAGTGCTAAAATGCTCAAAAATCCACACAGTCATAAGTATCTTTCATCCACCGCTCCACCAATATGAAAGCATTTTTCATTCTTTCAGGAACATTTCGTTGTGTTTGTTTTTTTATATTTGTACAGTAAAGTTATACTTACTTGAAGCTTACTTGCTTATTTTTTCTACATGGTCTGATTTTCATAACCGTAAGTAACCTTATCACCTCAAAAAAAACCTTTTAGATCAATGACAGAAGAAAGCTACGTTAACTGCATCGAGAACACGGTTAAAATAGCTGAACAACTAATGTCAGAGTCGAAAGCTTTACGGGCTACGATGTTCAAGAGCAGAGAACAAGCCAAGAACCAGATGTATGCGCAGTCGCAGGAGCTCGAGATGATGATGCGACGCAGGATCTATGATGTGCAGAGGGCCAGGAATGAGATGGAGTGGCAGAAGTTCAAGGTATCAGTGCCCGTAGACAAGAGCCCTACGCGCACGCTGCTTATGCTAAAGAATCGCTTGCACATCTTCGCATCTTTAGTAAAGATGATGAAGGTGCGGATATGTGCAGAATCTGACAGTCACTTTAGTTGAAATTAACTTCACTCCCCGCTCCTTTTGTAATGTGACAACTAGACGTGGATTCCAACTAATGTTTTGCTCTAATATATTTTGCATCCCTCTCCAGCTCGAAAGCGGCATGCAGAAGGTAGAGCGAGAGATAGAATCCCTCCGCGCGGCGGTGGCAGATAAGATCAACCCGACCAAACTAGTGGAGACGCGACTCGAGACCAGGATCAAGAGGCCCGTGCTGGAAAGAGTGCAGGCTAGTAGACCAAAAATTATTATTCACTTTTGACTATGAGAACAGATATACATAAAAGAAAAGAGCTCGAAATATCGGAATCATTTGGAATTATTTAAATAAATAAATAAATATTGTCATTACTTCAACTGGCATCGCGCCTATCTGATGTGGGAATTTACCAACAAAAACTTGTTCATTCATATGCCCTTCTCGTTTTTATACAAAAAGCTATCCAACTGATTCTAAATCCGATCCGAAAATTACATGTAAGTACACTCAATAAAAATGTTTCATGTTATTTGGGTTTCATATAGGATATTCCAATGCGCGGACTGATGGAGGAATATGAAAGAGTGCACATGAGCCATCATATGCTGGAAAAGAAACTGGAAGAAGCATTGTAAGTTTTTTTTTACCAGTACTTTGAAAAACGAATTCGTTTTAGCCGCCTATTCGGAACTATTTGACAGTTCTCGGTAATGACGTCACATCCTTTAAACCATAGACATTTTTTTTCGAAAAGGCAAAGGCTGTTTATCAAAATGACTTCAGATGTTCAGATTTAAATTGCAAAACTAACCTAGACAAATGCAACACTTTCAGGACGGCATACCATGGTTTATACAACCACCACCAACGGGTGACTAAGGACCTGCAGTACAAAAACCAAGCTTTAGAGACGGACCGACGTCTCATCGAGATAAGGAAACCCATTCACGCCCCAGACGAAACCGAGTTCAAGAGAAATGTAGGATACTGCCACATGAGGGACGAGTTGGTGCCAGAGTAGACACAGCATCTGCCAGACAGTAGTTCCGTCCGCGCTTATTAATGTATAATAAATACCACCAGGGCAATGGTGTTCATACACTAAATTAAATAAAAATTAGTAGGTTTTTAAATGGCACAGTAATCAAAATTACTAGAAGTCGATTACTTAAAAAACTGTTTGGAACTTTGGACGTAAGTAATTAAGCATTTTTTAGGTGTGAAAAGAATGTGTTCAGTAGTATGCTTAAAACAAAAAAAGGTGTTTAATAATGATAATGCATTTATTTAAAATTGATATAGGCAACAAGCATTGTGCATTGCATTAATATACTTAGGAATATTTATAATTACATAACAAATTTGTGAACATTTTATTTCAACTTTTTTTTAAATATGTAGGCCACTTGCTTTTACGTGCCAGAGCCTCTAGCGTAAGTTTTCACACAAAAAAAGTCTAAATTACTATGGAAAAATTGGCAGTGCCATTTGCGGATCGAAACGACAACAAACAGTTCTCATAGCACATTAACGCAAGACGCGTTTGAGAAGTCTGTTGCGACGAAAAACTTAACCACAACTTGCACTAAAGGCTCTAAAACTCTGAAACAAAATACGAAGCGAAGTGCTTCCAAAAATATTGCTATCATGTTTATAATGGATTGAATTTTCAAATATTGTACAGATGAACCAAACATTTATAGCGTAATACTGGGTATATTTAGATAATTGATACATAATTATTACTTTTTATTGTGACCCGTTTAGTTATACATACCTATCGCTCATCCAGTATGACGCATTGCATTTTTGCGATTTTACAAGAGCGATTTATTGATTAAAAACAGAAATATCAAATCCCAATAACAGGTTTTTTGCACTAGTGTCATTGTTGTGTTGGATGAGCGATATTATATTTTTACCTACCTACCTATTTAAATATAAATAAAATAAGAAAAAATAGATTAACCTTAAAAATATAATTAAAAAATGCCAGCATTAAAATACATATAGGAACAATAAAAATTAAATAATACTCGAGCATAATCATAATTTAAAAATACAGCTTTGGATTTTATTTTAAACTATTAAAGGCACATAATCATATGTATATGATAATCTTTATACTCGTAGTTATCACAAAATAATTCACAGAACAGAAAAAATATCAGAAGTGGTAAGGTATTGCGTGGAGGATAAAGATCCGACCTCACCGTGCGCAAAAGACGTTGACAATGCGTTTACGCAACAAAATGAAAAAAAAAACGGCGAGAAAAGTGACGCCAACGATTCACTGCGTATACTCGGAGGTGTGGTCAGGCCTTAATTCTCAGTTCACGAGTTAATACCACTTAGTTCTACACTTGTTCTTTATATTCCGTAGATTAAGAAATAGAGTGAATAATCTGATGAATGTATTAGTAATATGTGTAATAGTTACTTAAGTTCTAGCCGTGTGTTTTATGGAATAAATGTTTTTTTAAAGTACAATAACCATATAATGTACAAATTAAAACAAAATTAATGTTAAGAAGCGTAATCCTGAATTAAGCAACATTCCATAATGCATTAAAAAATGAAGTATTTCGTAAACATTTTGGCATTGAGAAGACCAAGCAAGCAACGTGTACGAGGCTAAAATAAAGGACTAAAAAAAGTAAAATTCGAGATATAAATCAACGGTCAATCGTATTTTATAATCTGTGGTAGCCTCTCAAACCGAAAGATGATCAATTTAAAGTTGGGTGAATTTGTCTTACAACCGACTTAACACTTACTTCGAGTTATAAGAATGTAACATTATCATATAAACGGTTGAATCCAACGCTTTATTTTTTAACGGTTCTAAAATTATATTTGCGTTAACAGACAATATTGCTTTAATATGTATTGAGGACTGTTTTGTGACTTCATGATCATTATAAAAGTAGGTCTATTTCTCTTATTTTACAAAACTACGGTACTTTAATACAAATATATTAAAAAAAAACGAAACACATAATTAAAAGTTGATAGTCCACACTTCTGCAAATGTATCAGAAAATATTCATACAAAAAAAAACTATAAAAAAAATCTATGTAAAAATACCATTAAACATTTAAACCGTCGACGCGTCGACTACAAAATAAATGTTAATTTTTTTCCTACCATTTCGATGACTGCAAAAATATGTAAAAAAATATCCAAAATATTTAACATTAGGTATTAATACAAAAATGAAACTAAACGCAGTTTGGTTTCATTCATATAAAGGGCAGCAGTTAAAAAAAAATTGTGACCTTGAGGCAATTGTTACCGCAACTGCATCACACTACGATGCAATAATAGCAGGATATACCAGAAAATACCATAAAGGATAAAACATCTTTCTAAATATGCAAAAATCACAATATTTTCCCAGAGATTTTAAGGTCAAATTTGACAGCTGTCATCCTCCAATCTAACCTAAAATGCCACAAGCTTACCTGACTCGGACACAGAAACTAAAGCCGCAAAAATATGGATCAATGTCCATTTAGTGCCAACAATAAATAAAACAACAGTTACATACATATTCACTGGTCAGATAAAAGTTTGCGGCGCGGAAACAATTAAATTTTCTACGATGACAGCTGTCAAACGAGAGTAAATATCTAGGTAGCAGTTTTTTTTTGGAATTTTTTGGCTTGAAAATAAAATTCGAGGTGTACCAGTGTTGCCAATTCACGAACGACAGTTATTGTTGCAACGACATTTTACGGTTCAAACTGACAATTTTATTACTTACGAAACGGGCAACAGTTCTGGTTTCGGCCCGACATGCTCATACGCTTCATCAAGCAACGAACAAATAAGCGAAATATTATCATCGTTCAACTTCAAACTCGACGCCAACCGAATGGAAGGCTCGGGGCAACTATGTTCTACGTCCCTTAAATAGGCCGCAACTGTCATAGCAACGCCTTTTTCCAGGCAATAAGTGGTTATGCTCTTTAAATAACTATGCTTGAGGCGGTCGGTTAGGTCCTTTTTGATGTACACGTGCTTCACGGGGGACAGCTCGTGGCCTCGGAATGTGAAGTGTTTCAGGTTTGCAAGAGCCCTGAAAAAGAAATTCTGTTTACAGACTATAGTTTTACGTGCTAACGATAAATGGTTTTTGAGGGTAGGCTAAGTTACGCCATCTATCGGCACTTGGTTAAATCGCTTAGTACCTATCAAATAAATCTATCACCCTCAAAGTGAGGTACGCAAAGTGGTTGCGACAACAAGCAACAGATGTCGCTATCCGCGACACACTGACGTCGGTAACGTTACGCAATGAGTCATGCTTCTTCGTGAGTGCGGCCGGCGTTCATCGATTTATAAGACGTTATCAACTTATCACGTCAATAATGGAAGTATAGGTAAAATTAGGTGGTGATGATGATGATGATGATGATCCTTCCGACCTTCGGCCATAGCGACCATTTCGACTCCTGGTTAATATGACGCTTGTGCGCAAACTTTATGGCCGGGTACTGTAATAGATGTCTGAATTATTGTTGGCAATAACGGCTGTTTTGCAATAATGAATAACAGTGTTATGTTATTCTTAAATAGCCGTTATTGTAAACTGTTGTCTGTTATCCTGTTATATTGCTGTTTTAAAAAACTGAACTTATTATTAAATAATTGTTATACTTATTTCGTCGCGATCGCAGCGTAATAAAAAAGTACGGGAACAAAAGCAAAACAACGCTCTGTTACCTTGTTTGTTATTGTACTGACTGACAACAAACAGCAACAGCTATTAATGATAACAAAAGTCAGTTATTTGAATTACGATTGCGATGCGAGCTCGCGCGTTTAGCGCTATCTCTTCACGCACATACTTGAATTGTTGCGCACTCGCTTGCGCTTCTATGCCAAGTGCGGCAACAGTGCGCGTATGAACAACGTTGACAACAGACAACGAATAATGATAACAGGATAGTTGACGATTCGATAATGTGTTGTTCGTTGCGTGCAAATAATGCATTACGTTATCTGCTGTTGTAATAACGACCACCACTAGTTTGAATAGTATCTATCTAAGTATCAAAATGGTTAGGTACTAAAAAGTACAAAATAACCGGAACAGATAAATTTGACCCACTTCTAGTGATCCGATTGCCTTAAAATTTGATAAGTACGCATAATGTATGTTTGATAATCCAAATACAGTAAGCAAAAAAGCTTATCTAAATGTAAAGCGTCAAAGTCTCGAAAATTCTAAAGGCGCATCAACATAACGCCAAAACGTCAATTTAAAAGTTGTTAAGTTCCACCTTTTCAGTTACTATGGTGTCTATGGGCAGTGGTGATCACTTACCATCAGGTGACCCACTTGCTCGTTTGCCTTCCTATTCTTATAAAAAAAAAAGTTACGAGTCGTTTTACGATCGCCTCGATAAACTAACTATAAAGCATGTAAGTCACGTTATCAGATGAAGGTGAACATGACTCGCGTTTTGTTACGTTCGATACGTCAAAGTATTGTCTATCAATTCGCAAAATGATTCTCCAATAGCACACGTAACATATCCGTAATGTTCAATACCGGGAAAGCGAAGTCGCCCTATATTGACTTTGCATCGTTCCGTGGAGCAGGAGGGTACGCTGAGGGGATGGGAGGAGGTGACCCGAACCGTCCAAGACCGGAGTCAGTGTAGAGAAAGCAAACGATACGAGCACTACACAGTTGAGGTTAATAGGAAGTAAGGATACGAAACATTAACATATTGTGTCTTTTTGAAGTGAAAACTGAGCACTTTTTGGGATGGGTAAAAAAAGTTAAACTCGCGTCAGGCGTAAGACGGAGGGAGAGTTTAAGTACCAGGATATCAGATCCTCTAAGAGCTTATTTTGAAATACGAATGAATCGCGTTCTATTTTTGAAGTGTTTTTATGTTGAGTCGTGGAGCAAAAGTACTAGGGCATCTACACATTGTTAGAGGTCTATCAATATAGATAATACGTACGTTTTTTTTTTGTAAGCAGCCAGTACGGTACGCGTCTTGAGCGTCATGGAGGTTACAATAAAACATTATAATCTAATCTAAACTGCTTTTTTCATTCCATATCAAAGCTCCTTTTTGACTTACTTTTTTAGAAACAACTTATGTATTTAGGATATCTACAAAAAAAAAAACTACGTACATAGGTTGTAGATTAGTCTACATTGTAGACAGTCTACTCACTTGTTTAGTTTCGTGGAGTTCTCCTCCAGTTTTCTGATAATATCTGGTTTCCCCTCTAATATGTCCAGTCCTGATATAGCGGCTTGCGTCAACATGGGCGGCAGGGAAGCGCTAAAGCAGTAACCTGCAACCAACATGTTGCAACTATACTACATACATACGTACAGTCACATTTCTTTCCCATAGGGGTAGGCAGATACTAGTTTGTTCCATTTGCTACGATTCTGACATACCTCTTTCGTTTCATCCACATTCATCAATCTCTTCATACATGCTCGTTGGTTTCGGGTAATCCAGGAACGTCCGTCAAGGCCTTCCCCTCCCTACCACAGAATAAGTAATAGTACTAAAGTACAGAAGGCTCACTCTCTGAAGCCGATTAAATAGATAAAAACTCTTGCCGCGAACAAATAAAGCACAATCTAGTTCGCTCCTGTTATTTTTACCTACAGCGATAATAGCCTATAGCCCCCACTCCATCACATTTCCCGCAAAGCATTCAAGCAAAAATAAACCGTGTTACCACGCGAGAGTGCTTCTTTAAGTTTAACCGTTTCAGTCATGGCCGTTCACGACGTCACCGCGTGCATAATTAAGGTTGTGACTAACGAATTATAATATTTTTTGTACTGTAGCGGTAGAACGGAGTGAAGCGAGTAAAAGACGATAAGTATTATTGAAATAGGTAAATGAATAATAGGTGTGTTGAATGAAATAACAACACAGTTATATAAATAAATTATTCTTACAAACATTACAAACATTGATTATTTAATGTATGTATGTATGTATGTATAACTCTTTATTGTACATAAAACACATAAATTTTACAAGTAATAAGAATGTAGGTGGTTTATTTTCGCAATTAAAGGAAATTCAATTTAGTTATTCCTAAAAAGAACTCCCTAACCTAACCTAAGAAGAAGATAGATACTATTATGTATGAAATGCTTTGTCCTAAATGACTGACTGACTACCTAACTCGGAAGCGCGAGAAATCGAGAATCAACGCGTGCGAACTAAGCAGCGCGCGGCGACCCACTGATTGACCGGCCCGGGCCAGCCGCCGCGCGCACTTGTAGTTTTATTCCTACAGTGCGGAGTGGACCCGGCCTGTCCCTACGCACCAATTCACACTCCCCATATAGATTTGTTTAGTTAGTCTACTTTCATCCATCCTCTATGTGACCAAACCAACTAAGCATACCTATTTCTATCGTATCCTAGTCACTATATCTTCTTTCACACCAGCACGTTCCCTTATCACATTGTTCGTTATTCTGTCTTTCAGTGTCACCCCTTCCATACTTTTTAACGCTCTCATTCATTTCTACTGCATTTATTCTACTTTCATGCTTCTTTTTCCATACGATGCCACAGACAGACACACACACCCACACACGTTTTATTGTCCAATATAAAATAGCGTACCCAGTCCAGAGAGCCTCTGGTGCTCCACGATAAAGTGCGAGCCGGCGCAGAAGCCCCCGACGGTGGCGAACGAGTGCTCCAGCGAGCCCACGATCAGGTCTATCTCGTCCCGCGGCACTCCAAGGTGTTCCGTCAGACCGCGCCCGTGCTTACCCAGTACCTGCACAAAATTGAAAACAGGAGCTTAGATTAGATATTAATGTTGTCTCCATGATGCTACGTATTATCTATACCTATTGACAGACCTCTAACAATGTGCTGATGCCCTAGTAATTTTGCTCGACGACTCAACAAAAAAAACACTTCAAAAATCGAACGCGATTTCGTATTTCAAAATAAGCTCTTAAAGGATCCTGATATCCTGGTACTTAAACTCTCCCTCCGTCTTACGTCTGTCGCTTACCCATCCCAAAAAAGCTAGGCTGTTGTCATTGCCAAAATCCTGTTAACATTATAAATGCGAAAGCTTGATATTGATGTTTGCCACTCGTTCACGCCAGAACTGCTGGACAGATCTAGATCATATTTGGCACAGAGATAGATAGACATAAACATCGGCTAAGTACTTTTATCACGAAAATTGCGTAGTTCCCGCGTGATAGCGATAAACGAATCGTTTGTAAACGAAGTTGCGGGCAACAATTGGATCTACACATTATTTATAGACCGAGCGCTTGAATGAGGCCTCGCCTGCGCGGCACAGGGGCGCGGGGTGGGACGACAAGGGGATCTCTCTCAGTCCCCGCGGTCGTCCCACCCCGCGCCCCTGCACAGCTCTGGCGAGGACTCACTTAAGCGGTCGGTCTATACAGCTAAATGATTCTTGCTTGCGGCCCGCGACGCCATGACTGGAACTTGTTTGTGGCCCATATAAAAAAGGTTGAGTACCCCTGCTAAACAATAAAGGCCAATCATAATGGTCTAACTGATTGCAGGCGTCGTAATTAAAAAAAAGTAGGTCATGCCATACTCTTTCAAGTGCATAAGTGTAAATGAAGTAGGTACTAATTTTTACGCCTAACTACTTTGATGAATGAAAAAAAGCTGAAGATAATTGGGATTGTTCATTTTTTTACAACATACCCTGATTTGAAAACCATTTCGAAGTATGGGGCTTGCGAACTGTTTCATCTTACTGGCGTTCAAAAATACTCAAGGATTACGGATATTTTGCAAAAAAATTGTTTGACCTTTATTCGACCTTACCGAGCGGCTGTTGGTAGTTCTATATTTGTGCCAAAAAATCTGACATTTCTCGGAATTACCAATCATAAAAACGTTCCTTAAATCCGTGGTAAGAAAAGGAAAAAAAAATGTAGAACATTATGTTGAAGTTGAAATACTTAAACTAACAATCATTTTTACATATTAGTAATTAACAGATATTTGGTTTAATTTTAAATTACATAATTTAGACATAATTAAAAATCTTTTTTTTTTTGGGAGAATATAAATTGTTTGGGGTATCACTTTGAGTATTGTCATATATTAGAAACCTTCGGTCTACGATTATAATAACATTGATTTATTTCGTAATATTTAATAAAAAGAAAAAAGAATGAACAGAACGTAAAACTTTAGCAGTCAACTGTCATTCTTCCGGCAAAGTATAGAAAAATATTTTAATTGCTCCTCCCCCAATATCAAAATTACATTAAACCGAACAATCTCCTCACGTGTGTAATGTTATGTCACTACGTCGACATGGCAAAATATGCCTTGCTAAAATAAAGCAAGGGTGAAATCTACAAAAAAGAAGTCATCATTGTCCATGTCACGCTTTTTAAATAAAGGATTTAGATCATTCATATAAAAGTTACAATTGACAACATTTCATTTTTATAACACCTGAAAATGTATATATGGTTCGAAAGCATTTTGCCTCCTGATCATTGCAATATAAACATATAAAAAACATATAAAAGCGGAAGCTGGTTATACTTGTTTCGTTAAAATAAAAGCTGCCATTAATTTTTAGATCCATTATTTGAGTACCTAATGTTAGAACGTCACCGTATTTTATTATTTTTATTTGTTAGTTAAAATAACGAAAGCTTAGTGTGACAATTTATTTGTTCAGAAGAAAAAAATGTTGGTGTCCCCTGAAACGTCTAATTCTGACAGCTGTCGGAATTCTACGGGCCAAAAAAATACACTATAGGTAAACCAAAGGTAAACAGTATATTTGACATTGAGATGACAGTCACAACAGTTATGACAACTAATTTTTTTTTAATTTCCTGAGGATTGTGGGAAAATTGCCTATTTCAGCCGCCGTATATAATTTACGAAAAGTCGTATCTGATTTTTTTAAGCAATTATATTAATTTAATTAAGCCATGAAATGACAAAATATTCAAATTAGTTTCTTAAAGTATTCTATATTTTCTAAAAAATATATAAAAAGGGGGGGTTAAACAAAATGAACAATCCTAATTGATGACGAACATTACGAAATGTGACACTGGAAAATAAAGTTACTATTACACACCAACAGAGAGAGAAAGAATAGTGAAAACAATGGCGCGCGAGCAAGATGAAGTAATCGTATAATTTCGCAAGTATGTTAATATAGAATTGTTTCATTTAAATTTTGGCTTAATAGGATAGGATATCCCAGTCTTTTTTTTAGCTATGCCTAGAGTCGCAACATAAACAATTATTCCAGAATATACTATGAATATCAGTACTGAAGTCTAATTACAAATACAAATACAAATACAAATAGTTTATTTAAATAAGCGGATTTAACAGAGGAAAATATCCATCAGACTCCAAACTAGGCTGAGCCTGTATCTTGGTCGTCTGCGAGAGCGATTACAACTAAGTGATTACCAAGATACATTAACAAATGGGCGTTTAAAAAAGCAACGGTGAAGTGCATGCAAAAAGTGAACACAAATACAATACATATAAAGAGCGACAGAGAGTTCGTAACGGAAAGCATAATACAACAATTTACAAGTGTGTGTGTATGTGTGTGTGTGTGTGTGTGTGTGTGTGTGTGTGTGTGTGTGTGTGTGTGTGTGTGTGTGTGTGTGTGTGTGTGTGTGTGTGTGTGTGTGTGTGTGTGTTTGGATGAAGTTCCCGTATGAAATTAAATTAGAGCAGCATGGCATTATTTATTTTTATTATTGTTTATTTAATTACGATTTATTACTAACAAGATTTTCCGTTTCCATATAAGACAGTGTTACTAGATATTTTTTTAGAATTACTTTAGCTCTGGGGACCGAAAGAAGCTTAGTATCACAAACTCTGCAGATATTGTTGTAGGTGCGGGGGTGAGAGTAGGCTGGAGATTTCCTAGCCAAAGCAGATCTGAGTGGGGGCAGGCTGCATCTAAAGTGGCGCTTACACAGCATCGACTTGTAGTGTGAAGAGTTTAGTATACTACTGTGAGTACGAGTAAACGCTTTCATAATAAAGAGTTGACGCACTCTCAGGAATTTGGTTTCACAATACAGCGCGTCTGTGGGATAGCGGGATGGTTTCTTAAGCATAACCTTTAGTACTGCTCTTTGTGCGCGTTCAAGACCCAATAGGGAACTCTTTCCAGCGCTGCCCCAAACCGCCACCCCGTACTGCAGGATGGACTGGCAAAGTGCGTGATACACAATGCGAAGTGTATCTGGGGAGGCGCAAACTCGGAGTTTTTTCATAATGAAAATTAACTTTCTAACTCTTTTAGCAAGAGTAGCAATGTGTAGATTAAAAGAGAGATGCTGGTCGAAGAGAAGTCCCAAGTACTTGACATGGTCACGTCTCCCAATCTCCTGAATTATAAGCGAAGTCGCGGACAGAAGCTAGTGTTTTATAAAATTTTAAAAACACTTTTTTTTTTTCACAATTTACTTCCATCGGCTATTCAGCCATAAAGAAATAAAAAAAAAAAAACATACCCCAATGCTGAGACTTTCATCCAGCATAATCCGGAGCTTAAATTTCCTCGCCAACTTGACCACATCCTTCAGCGGGCACATCTCCCCCGTGTTGAAGTACACAGCCTCGGCAACAAGGAACGCTCGCCTCCGGGGGCTCAGCTCCTTCTTCTTGGCAGCTTCGGAGAGCAGTTCCTCCAGATGCAGCATATCGTTGTGACGGTAGTAACGGACAGTGCTCCGGGCAGCGTCAAAGCCTTTCTGTATGGCGAACCAGACTTTTTCATCGCTGTAAGACACAATTAAATGATACACACATTTTTTTTTTACATCTTATATTATATTGTCTCTATTTATTACTACGAAACAGACACAGACAGAGACCTCATGGTGAACTAGGCCCTTAATATAATGCAAACTTACGCAAAAATAATATCCTGACGCTTTGCATAAGCTGGTATGGCACTAGCAATCGTAGAGAACCCGTAAGAGTACACACACGTCTCTTCCACCTCTAAGAATTGTGCTAGTCTCTCCTCAAGCTCCAGATGCACGTCTATTGTTCCATAGAAACCTCTGGGACCGCACGATCCCACTCCGTAGTTGTGCATACACTTCAATGAGCTCTCCATTATAGACTCTTCCTTGTCAAAGCACAGGAAACTTGTAGCACCAACATTTAGCACATTTTCATCAATTTTACCCAACACTGGAGCATCTTCGAGGACTACGTCATCAGTTATCAGTGGTACGGTCTGCCATTCCGTGTAGTTTCCGGTTGCCAGGGCATCGGTATGGGGATTGTATTTTTTGGGTTTTTTAGCGAAAAGAAAGTACGTAGAGCCGACAATCACGTGTAAACCTATTATTATGGTCCACCATCCGGCCTGTAAATTGTGTTGGAAATGTAAGTAAAGAAATGCTTTATTGTAAAAAAATAAAAATAAGATTCATGCAGAAGGGCGAACTTATCCCCATAAAAAGGATCTCAGTCAGTTTTGGGTTTTACTTAAAAATATACAAAAGTAAATAAAACAAGACCAGAATTTGAAGATATTTTTGATTTCTAATGTTGAACTTATAGGCAGTTGCAACTTATTTGTACATATTTGTATTTTCAAGTATACATGAATCATGGTTCATGGTAATAGTTTGGCATTCAGAAAATTCTAATTATTTTCTCACCATATCAGTAATGTCGTTGAGAATCATTTTTTAGAAAGTATAGATGCACACTGGTATAAATAAATTTACACGAATAATGAAGAGTTACAGAGAAACTAATAATTTAAATTAAATTAAACAAAATCTACAAGGTTTGCCGCACCGCCGCCCACGGCCGTCAGTCACACTGTGTGACACTCAGTGTTGCCAGGTCCAATTTGGAAATATCAGAAGAGTAAGACCTTAAAAGTCAGGAGATTGAAAAAAAAAATCAGTAGATCAAATTTTATGCTAGAAAAGTCATAAAACTTACCTAAATGCAAATTTTCTCATGTATTTTGTTTTCAATTTGCTGATATGTAATGTATAAAATGATTATTTAATCCTAACCCGACACCACACGGGCGATTATAAAATAAATAGAATATTTTACAGTTATAATATTAGTGCGAATGTGCAAGGTATTATAAATTATAAGCCACAAACTTCATGCTGCAAGCTCAATCAATTAATTCAATCACTGTTAGAATCTGAATCTGATGAATCTTGTTCTTGATAAATGGTGTTGTTAATTTTTTTTAGGCATTTGGTTACATCATGATTCAATTTCAACCGTTGAAACAATATAATTATTAAGTTCAAATTAGACTCATAAAATTCAGTAGATTCGTTTGCAAATTCAGTAGATCAGTAGACATAGTCAAAAATCAGACAAACTCCTGAAAAATCAGGAGACCTGGCAACACTGGTGACACTGTGACGTGACAGTGACAGAACAGATAGAATAGTTGCCATTTAAATTGTTGAAAATATGCTGATGGGCTGGGCTGGGCTACTGCTTCCACAGTTAAAGCACAGTCGGGTAGTGTAAGAATCCCTTAAGGCATAGACAATTCTAAAAGGATTTTTTTTTGCTAGTTAAAAGAATATCAAAAACAGCCATGAGGTGTCAAATAGTGTTTGTCATCTACTCCGACTGTCATGTTATATTGGATTGGCAGTCAGTTTTTGATTCCGGTGTATTTATTTATCGTATTTCCGCTAAGTTGTATGTCTCAATAGTCTGTATTTCCATTTCCAATCCAAATACAAAACTCAGATGCCAAATCGGTTACACGGACAAACAATAATCAGGCAATGAATTTCGGCGGCACTTTAAGATTCAACAAATTCGCATGTTTCGTGTTATCTTTTATATTATTTCTCATAATATATTGGCGTTCTAGTGGCGCGAGTCCGACTGAAAGCGATCTCGTGAGTCTAAAAAGTTTGTTGAAGGCTTCTATTTACGCCGCGGAGCGGGGTGGGAAGAAGGTGGTGAGTTTTAAGGATGCCGCGTTGAATGTTAAAAGTAAAGGGAAGACGCTGGAAGGCGCCAACGACCCGGTAACCGACGCTGATATAGCTTCGCACTGCGCGATGTATTACACTTTGAAGAATACGTATCCTAAGCTTTCTATCGTGTCGGAGGAAGCGCCAAAGAACCAGGCTGGGTGCAGCGACCAGGAGGCAGTAGACCCGGAGTCCACGCCTCCAGCGCACGGCGTGATTGATTACATGGCGGATGAACTTGTGTACATCAAAGATGTCACCGTGTGGATTGACCCATTAGATGCCACACAAGAATATACAGGTACCATAGAGTCCAATATTTGACCACCTTTTGTATGTCGGATTAAAAAACCTGCAAATCTCATTTGTCTCAAATAATACACATTTCAGAGACCAAGAAAAAATATAAATATGTAGATAGGTTTCAGTTTTGGTACTGATCTGGGACCTGGGACTGGGCATACAAAAGGATAGCAAGCTAAAATTGTTGCTAATTCGTATTCATGCATATTGCTTAATGCTAAATTGTTCTTAGTTAAAGTAGTTTATTCCAAAATGTACCTAGCTGTTTCAAATAAATAAGATCTGCAAGGTCAAACTTTATCTAAATGACCACATGTTAATAAGATTAGATTCAGATTCCTTTGCAAAACTAAACAACAACACATTTTAAATTAGTATTATTTACGACAAACAAGATTAGGCTACAGTTTTTATAGTTTCACACAAAGGCAGGTTTTTTTTTAAATTATAACTAACATTTTTAAATCACTCATATTTTTCACATAACACTATGTACCTAATCAACTTTGTATTAAAAAATTCTGTGATTTCATTTACATAAACACCCAAAATTCAAACTGTAGGATAGGAACTACACTTTTTTCCAGGATTAATAGTATTTCTATTACTTATTTTTAGATAGCAAGATTATTAATGAAATTAAATAATTACTTTTTCATTTTTCAATAACTTCATTAAACATGTTTATATTATTTAATTTCAATTGCAGAGGGTCTCTACAACTATGTCACGACAATGGTGTGTGTCGCCATCAAAGGCATACCAATCATTGGAGTGATACACCAGCCCTTCACTCCGGGTACTTTCTGGGGCTGGTTTACGAAGAGGACCTCCGATAACTTCCCAGCTGTGGCACATGTGAGTCTACACATAAGCAAGACTTAAAACCGTAGATTTAAAATTTAATGATTCACCAATAATGGACTTAGGACGAGAATCAGTTACAACAACAAGAGACACACAAGCACACACACACACACAAATAATTAAATTCAGTTCACTTGCAAATTAGCTAAGTAACTGTACCTAATCTCAAGGAATAGCAGAGGCTCTATTGCAGGTATATTTTTACCTAAAAAGAGGCTCCAGCTCCAGCCACCAGTCACCAGTTTATGATACGCAATTGTTACTAAATACCTACTAGGTACATTTTTATTTTATTTTATTTTTATTTTATAAAGAAATCACTGGATTCCAGACATTCATTTTAATATGGTTATCTTATTACTTCTGTATAATCTTTTTTTCTGTTTTCATTGTTATATGTGGTGTACCTACCTTGTCTTATTAACAATCATCAAAAGATTGCTAACTAAAAGGACAAATTTTTCATTACAGAAAGAAGAAAACAAGTACCAGCCAACAGTAGTGGTGTCTCGCTCTCATCCTGGCAAAGTGACAGAGATAGCTAAAGAGGCTTTTGGTCCTAAAACCACTGTAACAGCAGCCGCTGGTGCAGGCTACAAGGTCATGGGGGTTGCCAATGGCACTTACGACATATATCTTCACGCTACAACGATTAAGAAGTGGGATCTCTGTGCTGGCGACGCTATAATCAAGTCAGTTGATGGTAAAATGACCACAGTGAAAGGAGAGTATATTGATTATTCCACAGGAAGCGAGGTAAAGGTAACTGATGGTGTTTTAGTTACCAGATACGACCATGATTATTATTTGAAGAAGATGCCCAGTATTTTGTCGTCTCTCAATTGAAGTGCCAAAGTTATTTTTGTGACTATATGTGGACAGATGAGGTTGGTACACAGATAACAGATATACCATAGATTTTTTTTATTTTTTTATGGCAGTATACCATAGATTACACAAATGCATTTACTTAGCGTGCACGTAGTACAGGAAGCAGCGCAAGCGCAGATGCACGCGGGATTTTAGTATTTCGCTATAGTAATGTTTGATGACCCCCTTTGGCATCCAATACTGGTGGTTCTTGGTATGACATTGTTGTAAAAATGATCCACACACAAATGGTACACAGAACGGTACAGACAACCCCCATATTCATAGATGCTCTATAGGCTTCTGCTAACTTAGCAATCGTTTGCCCTTATCTGTGAAAGGTAAATGTTTATATGACAGATAAGGACAAACGATTGCCGAAGCAGAAGCCGTCTATGAGTCTGACTGAAGTAGCATGACAAATACCATACAAATACGAACATTTCAGAGAAATGCGATGGGAGATATTGCATGACATCAGTAAATACATAAAATTCACGTCACGTAGCTAATATGACGTACGTTATCCAGAGTTGCTGGTACTTATTTTTAATTAAAAGATTAGAATGTATCTGCTAAAATGGACTGGATATGATGGGGCGGGCAGAGCCTGGTGGCCTCTTTGAAAAGGTTCTTATATTTATTATTTAAAGTATGTATGTATGTAAACTCTTTATTGCACATAAAAATTCAGTTCTTTCATAAAATTGTCTCGATCATGGTCTCGATATGTAAAAATAAGCATAACTCCAAAATACTTACCATTCGAAGCTGAGAAAAATGTGCGTGTGTGTAAAAAATTTGAGCTCAAATGAAATTTTGTATTAGTTGATAAGATTAATTAGAACTTTTTTAGAATGTTTCTTATATTCTCGTATTTAACATTTAGCACAATTTTTTCCCACTTTCGAATAGTGATTTCGGGTACCTACGCTTTGAAAAGTGTGATCCTATATTTGATGAAACGATGAAACTACGGGTTTGTTTTCGTAGGAAATAATACAGAATGCAGGTCATGTTGGCTTGATTATACAAAAAATGCATCAAGAATTTTGTATTCAATCTAAAGTACTAATGAGTAAATGATTAAGTTTAATATTTTCGAATAAAAATATGTTGCATATCAAATATTTTTTTATGGTTAAGAGCTTTGTACAAATTTTAAATTGAATTATGTCTATTTTGGTAGAGTTTCAAATTAATGCTAATATTTTGAGAAAGTTGAACGCATAATATGTATAAGATTTTGTTTTTGCCATAATGTTGAAATGTATTCAATGTTGTCCTTGTCAATTAAAAGCTATTTGCGCTACACATTATCATCTGCAATAATAGTTAAATTAGGCATTTTGATACAATAGTTGTAAAATAGGGCTGTGAAAAAAAAAACTTGAAAATATTTTGCTTTGGTAATTGTATCGAAAAAGTGGTTGTTTGGTAGCTTATTTTATTAGTACTCAAACCGACATATTTAATTCCTATATGTACTTAAGTTTAGTTCATTATTTATTTATTTATGTTTGAAAAATAGTGAATTAATTGTGGCAAGTGGCAGTTAATTAGTACATTTTTTTACGTTATTTTATTTATTGACTTTACGAGTACGTAAATGAAATCGATTTTTGAAATAATCAGAAGTTTGTAATTCAAATTATTTTTGATTTATTTTTGTAATGAAATCAATTTTACTTGTAAATAACTAAGTCTAAGTTACTAAATTGATAAATTATTCTACTTAATCCATGTTTTTGTTTTCGATCACCTTTGAAAATTATCTAAGATATGTAAAGTGACCTGAAATTGTGCCAGAGAGCTTTTTGTCTAGCAGTGAGTCGCTATACGGGCTAACAAAAAAAAATGGGTGTACCCTATATAAAAAAAAAACATTAAAAAGTAATCTCAAGGGGAAAGTAAATAATTAACAATTTAAAACATGTTTAACCTTTTATTTGAATAAATTAAGCAGGTTTAGTTTTCATTACACAATATTAATGAGCGCACGACGCGACGCGACGAGAATTTCGACAATACGGGGAATGTGAAACTAGCCTAATGTGCTCCATCGTTTATACGTTTGGTGCGGTCTTAAAAATAAACTGCTAGATCAGCACCCTTCAATAGTCCATTGTGTATTAAGGGCGGTAAGTGAGGAATAACGATCGAGACTACTATAAGTCTACTGTCTGAGTCGAGGCTCGTTATTCCTGTACCGCCCGTGAAACATACAATGTTGTTCATCACATTTGCGAGTAAATAGATAAAATTATAATGCAGAAAAACCGCGTGCCGGAGACGCGGCGTTTGGCGTGACGGGGGCGGCGGCGGAAGGGTGTTGTCGTGCCGGTGGTGGGCTGCTACACGGGTGTTGAGGGCCGCCCGAGAGTTTCATGGTAAGAAAAAAGCCAGAGGCTTTTATATTGGGCGTTGCGGCCAAGTTAACCTGTATGTTTTGATACTGTTTACGTGCAAATGTGATGAAAACAATTTTGCAGCAGTTCGGTTATACCGCGAGCATTCTCCAATGAGCATCAAAGCTAATGCTTATCCCTAAAATGTCTATTTAACGTGAATTTTGTTCGAGAACAAGGCATGTTTGTTATTATTACTCACATTAGGGCTGCCGCACATTAACCGATTGACGGCGGCAACTAGCGTAAGAGCGTATGCCTTTTGCAAACCATAACCAATTCTGTGTATTTTTTAAATTTTAAGCCCGTAAATAGAGAAAGTTTTCCCGCGAAAAAGTAATCAATTTTTTAAACTCTGTTATTAAATTTCATTCGTCCAACTTATTCGCGACCTGTTTTCCAATTTCATTATATTCATATTGCACGTTGTGAATCGTCCATTTTGACATACTTACTTTTACTTGAACTACCCACATATGGGGTGGTGGTGGACATCGACATTCGTTGCCCAGTTTTGGGTAGTTCTTTGCGCTGCAATAGCTAATGCCCAGTTAAAACGCTCGCGGCAACCAATAACAATTTGAAACAGTTTAAAACATCGACAATAATAAATCCAAAATGGCTGTACACTTCAGACATCAACACAATACACAAAATCAAATTTAATTGACTCACCCATCCATTTAATCATATCATAAAAACATTAATCACACATCGTAGAATATTGAATTACATTAATTATATTTCATAGTTTTCACGTGATTAACATTGAACATACAGTTTATACACGCAAAAAATATCGTCAAAGTCGCATTACGTAAATACTTCGAAAAAAAAGGTGTTTCAAATAGATACCGAGTAAAGTTTACTAATAACGCCTTCTGGTACGTTATTGCCATTCGAGAACCTTCCGGCTCTTTCGGCCGTCAGTCTTGCGAGTCTGGCTGTCATCCTCATACAATGGGGACTATCGTTTTTTTGCTCACCATTTGGCGCCACTGTTGACTAAGATCCAGAGGTATAGCTGTCAAAGGCGTCTTTATAAGATTGTCGCCAAAACAAAGTTTTAAATCTTGAATCTGATTAAGTTTCTCAATTATAAATAACTATCATCATATCAAGTAGCCGTGCCGCAATGTTGTGCAGTTCTGGAGGCTTATTGTCTAACTCGCTCGCAATCGCCATCGTATTCATTTTGACAGTTCATGTATGGGCTGACAATTGGCATCGGAATCAGCTAGCTGTCACATTCATACACGAACTGTCAAAATGAACACGATGGCGATTGCGAGCGAGTTAGACAATACTTACGCATACTGTTTTGTCCGAGAAAAAAACCGTGTTCAATGCGTTTACATTCGTCGCCAAATAATCCATATTTGCGATAATTTCAAAAAGGAGATTACTTTTCCGCAGATAAATGAAAGAAATTATAATTTATGTCACGAAACCCGCCAAAAACAGTGCAAAGTGAATGTCATTAGACATCACGCGACACTAGCGCCTCTAGTTCCAAATTCACACGCGATAGCCCCCATTGCGAGATATTTGGTAAAGGATCAAGCAATAGTGATTATACTTGATCGACGAAGCGCCAAAATATAAAGCAACTCGGACGATTTTTCTCGCACGTGTAAAGAAAGCATTGGTTGGTGCTAATAATTTTAAAGAACTTACAATATAACATCAGTTACAGGGCAATTTTATTTCACCGAACATTATAGTTATAAAATACAGGGTACACTGAACATATATTCAACGTTTTCAGGCTTAATGGATTCTCATACTTGATCTTCCATGTCGATACTTACTTCAATTTTGAGCAGTGTGAGCACGCATGTCACAAGACGCACATGAAACTTGTCGCACAAATAGAGCTGTCTTGCACGTGTTATGCGGATCAGTGAATTTGATTTTTAAGGGCTTTCATTAAAACAAAAGTTAATTGTTTCCTTCGTGTTACGACTTTTATCATCCTTATTGCAATGGAATAAAGGAGAGTATTTAAACAAGTGTACTATGGAGTTGACATTACCTGTACAAAATGAAAGTGGTCAATAGAATTTAATAATCAATAAATATAACTGCCGCACGCTCAATTAGTTTTCAACTCCATAATGTGCTATGTAAATTTACTCAGGGTGTTCTATTTATACTTACAGGATGTTGAGTTATTATTGGATAACCACAAAGTTATTATATGGAGCAACTGGCCAGAACATAATGAAGTACAAGCTAATAACAGTCAAACACTATAGAAACGTGAAACAGAAATTCAAAGGCAAGGCACAAGATATAAAGATGGCTTATATCAGCCATTAAAGGTTGAATTTCAGTATTTATCAAGGTCGAATGCTACTTTAGAGATAAGTTCTAATATTGTATTAGTATAAATTTTTAGTAACATTATAATTTATGACTTATTAGCTTATACTTCATAATGCGACAGGTTTTCTATAAAGTAACATTACAATAAATATGAAGTTACAATGTAAATTCAATGCATTGGTTTCTACAATGTTTTTTCGTTTTTTTTTATGCATTTTAGATTTAATTTGTTGCTCAGTCAATCCAAATCTGAAGTTAATGCAAATAGATCGGTTTTATGCATTCTTTGATGCTAAATGTTTTATGGGTCGACGCGAGTAGACTATTATACCAAGCCAAACATAAAATCTAAGACCTACGAAACCGCTAGAACTGAGCTGGTCTTATTAACTCATACTAGCCGCGCATAGGTCATAAAAGAACCAGAAACATACACACATGTACAATATAGATGTAGACATATGTATAGATATTAATTTTGTCCTTTACAGAACTCAATTTAATTTTATTTTTACGTGATTTATACAACATATTGTAAAATTGAGCTGGAATATTCAGCATATGGTTTTCCATCGTTTTTTTTTGCAATATAATGTTATACATTTGACACTATACATTTTGAACATAAGACATGTTTGGAGACAGGTCAATAAAAAAAAAACTGAAAACCTTTAAGTACAGCAATGTTGTAAAATCCCGGAATAATTTAATAACACAGTGAGTTCCTCTCATTTATAAAGTAAAATGGTTGATGATCTAATAAAAAAAAAAGGTTTAGTAACAAAATGTATATTTCTCAAGCAAATGTAATTACAAAATAATTGAGTATTTCAATGGAATGTCTACATGTTTCTGGTTCAGCTATAAATATATACAATTCCAATATGACTGAAAATTTAAAGAAAATTAAGCAGTACATTTGATTTCATATCCTATTATGCTACTTATATTTATTTAGCACTGACAAAATACATTTTCCCATTGGTAGTGCCCGGTTGTATATTGTATAGAAACAAATAAACATTTAGAAAAACATTGTAGATCAAACACATCTTTCCTTACATTTTGACAGCAAAATATTTTTGACAAAAAGCAAAGCGAGAGAAAAGCGGCCAGCATTTTTTTGTTCTCAAGAAAATCCAGAACCCATTAAGTGCACAAACAAATAACACTGAACGCTCCTGTCTCTATGGTGACCAACTTTTGGAAATTTGTTCCTAAAAAAAACATGGTTTCAACATGGCAAACCTACAAGCAGAACAGTCAATTCAAGTCGACATTAGACATATTTTCATCCCATTAAACCTGACTCACAATAAAATAAATCATTTAACAAAATGGCTTCTACACAAGTTACAACCGGCTATAATATTTCAGGCGCCAAGCGCGCCCCGCACTATGTACAAGTATGAGAACACCGTGTCGACACTTATCACATACTGTTTATCGTCCATGCTCGATACAGCGGAGTGGGGTGGTGGTTACACAGAGTCGTCTGAAAAACAACGTGCATATTATTCTTCTTGTACTTAAGTACTCGCACAAGAACTGGAGGGCGAATATTCAGCGTTTTTCAGCGTTTTTTTCGTCATTATCGTCTCGGCATATACCATTAAAAGAGATGATGCTGAGACTTAACTTTTTATAACAACGAAACACAGTATCGATGCTGCATTTAGCTTATCCAAAGTTGTTGCGGCTTGTCCTTCTGTTAGGATAATAATTGTGGGACGACAATGACGCATGAGCCGAGCGGTCGAAACGCTTGAATATTGGCCCTGGAACGAATGGATTGAACGAAGTAATGTCACTTGTCACTGTGTGAGTGACGTTCTTGTTCAGGGGCCTCCTAAATATTTTTTAAACAAGTACATAATACTAAAGAAAAAAATAAACCTCAACATGTATTTCATCATTTTGTTATACACACATTGTATTATCATTCAATCCATTCGTGCCTGTTCTTGTGAATCGACCTGTACATAACTATACTACAGAGGCCGGGAGGTAAGGGGTCGCCGGCCAAAAACATAGAAGGCCGAGCGTGAGCGAGGCTGGATATTTGAGGCTGAAAACACATTTTCTCGCCGAGGTATGTATAGTGCTTTTCTCAAACATGCATAGAAATAAATTAAATAAAAACCTCCAAGAAATTACAGTTTTATCCCTAGAGAGACTAAACAAAATAAAACTGCAAAATATAACCAAGCTAGTTTATAATTTTTTTTAATGTTGATTATATGTGAGATTATAGCGCCAGAAAGCAAATATTGCTTATGTTTTTTTTTATAGCTGAATGCCAAGATGCTGTGTCACAAATATGTATGGAAAGGGAAATAAAAAGAACACATTGCCGGCCTTGGCCTGCAATGTTGTATGAAATCCCATTAAACACCTCTCGTCTAGTCGCACCTGAAACGTGACACTTCGCAGTCTAATACAAAGAACATAACGTCAATATTTCATTGCATGTTTGAGAAAATGTATTTTACATAATTTGCGCACATGAACAAAGTTAAATTGAAATACATTATAGTTTCAAAATTCGCATAAAGCTAGTTACTCACCATGATACCACCATTTTGTTTTCTTAGGATTTTTGCTGCAAGTTTTAACGTAAAACGAATTATCCGGTGGTCGTTTCTGAAACCGGAAAAAGAAAACAATTAATTTCTACTCCGAAAAGATAAGGAATTTTATGCTATGCTCCCGAACGTTTATAACATTGACTGCAGTTATGGCAGTTCCTTTAATGGACAGACGGAACGCACAATAACGGAAAGGGTTAAGCAAACACAAGATCACTTAAAATTGTCTTGCGACTCATGACAGTCTTTCCGAATGCGCTGGTAGTTTAAAAAAAAACACCGGGTAGCACTCCGGGAGTGACGGCAGAAGTGAAAACTACACACGCACACTCGCGCAAAAAGAAAAAAAGAAGAAAAATAAAAAATACACGAGATTTGAACTGTGGTCACCTGAGAGAACACACTGTTATTCCACACATTATACTAGGCCAAACGCACATACGTTAAAGCGACGAAATCAACGAACGCGACTAGCTTCATTCGTATTTCAAAATAAGCTTAGAGGATCCTGATATCCTGGTACTTAAACTCTCCCTCCGTCTTACGCCTGACGCGAGTTTAGCATTTTTTACCCATCCCAAAAAGCGCTCAACGCCGCTAAGAAGTTTTCACTTCAAAAAGACATGTAAAAGAGCCCTTGGCGGTCTATTTGCAAAATGTTTAGGTTTTAGATTCAATTATTTCACTTCACGACATTTCATTTTTTTAAATATTTTGTTCTAATATGGACGTATAAGTGCCGGCACGTAAGTATAATATGACCTTGTATGCGCAGAAGTATAATATACGGTATCCGTGGGTGCGCAGATCCCCTCCACGTGACTCGTCATCGTTAGACTTACGTGCCGGCACGTATAAGTCTGGTAATAAAACATTTCATTTCATTTTTTAATTTTGAGGTTAGGGAAACTCGTTGTTGTTCCGCCGTTACCTTTTCCTTGCAGCTGCTGAGCATGGACACGATGGACAGACATACAGACTGGACGGACAGCGCCGGCGACCAGTCGTCTGTCAGGATGGACAGACAGATGTGTCCGTTCGAGTACACGTGCGGGTGTATTGGGATGTTGTTGCCTATGAACGTTACCTGCAAACGCAATACGGAATATACATTAACTAGGTAGCTTGTGTGTCGTTTCTGGCTAAAAATCAGTGCTGCAGGTGTCTAGAGGTCCATTTAGACGAGGACTATTTACAGGCGCCTAAAAAGGCACCGTATAAACACTTTTGGCGCCATTTTTTCGCGGTATGGCGCCGAAAGTGTTTATACGGTGCCTTTTTTAGGCGCCTGTAAATAGTCCTCGTCTGAATCAACCTTAACACCTCAGCGTAATGCTGAGCCAGCGACCGTTTCACTTTTGCGAAGACACACACACATTTATAAATTGCTGATCTATTTTCATGTCTGTGTTTTATGTTTCATGTTTGTACAATTGTGTGTATGCTCTATTTGTGTGTCTTTCAAAAGATAATAAATGTCTTCTCTCTTTCATCTGCCCGCGACTTCTTCTGCGTAGAATTATACATATAAACCTTCCTCTTGAATCACTATCTTTAAAGAAACCGCAACAAAATCCGTTGCGTAGTTTTAAAGATCTAAGTATAAGTACTTAGGGACAGACAGCGGAAAGCGACTTTGTTTTATACTATAGTGATTTTCTATTGCTTTCATAATAGTTATTTATGTGACTGGTGCATAATGAGAGGCATTAAAACACGAGTGTGGTTTAGATTAGATTAGATTGCACGAGTCTTTTAATGGCTAATTATGTACAGTCGCATACATATAACTTTATCTACATTCATATTATTAGTTTTCGACAATAAACGTTTTCACTTCAAAATACCTAGGTAACAAAACAATATTACTATTATCTGTGCTTCGAAAGTTCGAAACAGATGAAACGACTGACATTTATATCTTTTTTTTTATTCGTCAGCTAAGAACGGATTTTGCGACAGGGCCGGGTTTAGGTGGGTTAAGTGCTCTTGCAAGTTTGTATGAAAGTCCTTGGTTTTTGATTTTTTTGTTTGGGAGGTAAATAGAACACATCATCATTATGAAAGAATATCGACACAGAGCCGGATGAAGGTGGTTTTAGGGCTTTCACAAGTTTATATGACCTTTTTTTGTACTAGAGACTTGAAATTTAGAAATAGTTTTGCAACAGGGCCAGATTCGGACTCGCGAGCAAACATTCGCATTTTTGATACAAATATCTGCCCCGACCAGTGATCGAACCCGGGATCTCAAACTTCATAGTCAGGGTCTCTAACCACTAGGCTATCCGGTCGTCAAATTCTTATATTGTCCGTATTTTGGACCGATATTTTCATATTTTGTTAGGAAATGTGATAATTTTGTATCTTCCTTATCACGATAACGGACAATGGTTTACTTCATAGCAAGACGTGACTAAATCAATTAACTGACATTGCAGCCACCGACACTGTGACGAAATCGGACAACTCTAATCATGTTACTGTATTGTAGTACTCAGTATTACTTAACTGATAATGATATCTACTCTACTTTTTCTACTATACAAAGAAGTAAAAGAATCTTGACCTGTGTCAATATTGTTATACCTATTTGTGTCACAAGGGAGCAAAATGATGTATTTACGGCGAGGGCAGTACGTTGAATCCTGAGCGTAACGAGGGATTCAAGTGTTAACGCCCAAGATCAAAATAATTTTGCTACCGCTTATACAACTTTTCACACGGAAAATTAAGAAAACAATTCTAAATAAGTATACTTAATTAAAGAGCAACCAATATAGAAAATGGCGTGGTATTACAATTATCAACTTCAAAAAATTGCTTTAGCAAAAAAGCCTTGAACAGAAAAGTTGCACTTTTATCCCTCTCATCATGGAGCAAAAATTACTTTTCTGAATGAGTGGTGTGTTTTTTTTTTGCAAAGTAACAGCAAAGAATGTACCAGCAGGTTCTCTTCCCGCGCAGATGGCAAAAGGCCATCGAGGGAATGGGCCAAATTCATTGGAATCACGTTAAGAGCGATGCGGCTAGCAACCCATCACTATTTTGAGTAACTTTTCCACCTACTCGCTAATCCTGCCGCAAAGCAGCAGTGCTTGCACTGCTGTGTTCCAGTGTGGAGAGTAAGACAGCCGAGGAAATTACGGGCACAAGAGGCATTTCATCTAAGTCCTCTAGGTTGGCAACGCATCTGCAATCCCTCCGGGGTTGTGGGTGTCTATGGGCAGTGGTGATCGCTTACCATCAGGTGACCCACTTGCTCGTTTTCCTTCCTATTCACATAAAAAAAAAACCTATAGGTACGCCCACAATCATGCTAAACGTAGCCTTTAGGTCTTGTTACCTTAGGCTCTGCCTACCCCGTGAGGTATAAAGACGTGAGTTATGTATATATATGTATCAATTATATTATAAACCCTAGATGCACCGCCACGTATAAAATCACTGCCAAAAGTTGTCCCAAAAGTACATTCCAAAAATATGAAAGTCGTAAATGCTAAATGATATTTCAACCACATTTTAAAATATTCGAAATACGACTGTATAACACAAACATTACAGTTTTATTTCAAATTATTATTAAAATCTAAACTGACAGCACGTCGTAAGTAAATCATATTGACAGCTCCATAGGGCCAGAGAGTGCTTAAGACAGATTCTAAGCACTCTCTGCTCGGGACGAGTTTTGAGCGCTCGTAGTGAACTAGGGTTTCTAATATCATTGATATTACATATACATATGTAAGTACCAGAAAAAATCGTTTTAAACTGCCGCGTTTTCATTAGGAATCAATTATTACCTCAACATTATATTTATATGCACATTAATAAACAAATAAGAACAATACAACAATGACATAAGAATGGATTACATTATTCAAGAAGTGTTTCACGATAAAAATACAATAGAAGATTGTTTATAATTAAATTCCTTCAAATGCGAAAAAAAACAACGTCTAAGAATTATTAATATTATTATGTACTAGCTGTTGCCCGCGACTTCTTCTGTATATAATACGTCTAATATGCAACATGCGTAGAACTATGCAATTTTCTGAGATGAAAACTATCCTATTATTTATTCTAGACTTTAGTATGATGTATGCAAAATTTCATCGCAATAGGCTCAGTAGTTAAGGCGTGACAGCGGAACAAACAAACTCACTTTCGCATTTATAGTATCAGAAAGGATTTCTAAAATATACTGAAAATTAGAACACAAAAAGTAAATACATTATTCTTATACATGGCGTCTGTCACTAATCAAGTTTAATGTACGAACAGACGAGTCCTATATCTATGCAGCCAACTGTTCAAAAATATCTTAACATGCTTCTTATGTAACTGAAAATAAGGTTTATGTGTAGATATTTAAGAACGACCGGCTGTATATTGGAGAACTCGATTGTACAATCAAGGGCATAAATATAATATACTAGCTGTTGCCACCGACTTCGTCTGCAAGGAATTCGTTTATCGCTATCCTGCGGGAACTACGCAAGTTTCCGGGATAAAAAGTAGCCTACGTGCTATTCCAGACTTTTCTCTATCTATGTCCCGATTTACATCCAGATCCGTTGGGCCGTTCTGGCGTGATTGAGTAACAAACAAACATCCATCCATCCATCCATACTTTCGCATTTATAATATTAGTTAGATATATATTATGTACGTTAACAAGACGTCAAAAACATCTATACACCCTTATGCCACAAACAATAAGGTCAGTGACACATATATTTGACATCATGGCTGCATCGATATTTATGCCCACTACTAGATCGTAAAATTTACCAATTACAAAACTGTACTCTATTTCAGATGCTCACTAACGCAGCCAAGGCTAGACTTTTGGTCTAAAATAACAAACCGACTTCATAAAGATCTAGCTTGCTAATTATACGGGCACGAATAACTTAGCAGTGATACATAGCCTTGCGCGAATGTTATGTTATGTAATAAGTACTGCATTATAGCTAGGAGTAAACATATCACATAACATGGTCGATTCTCTAGGAGGGGCTTATCCCCCCCACTAATCTTCCAGTCACATGACAGTCAGAGTACATGTGAAAGTTGGCTTTCCATGGTGGTCTGGGAGCAAAGAAAAAACATAGAATGTACTGTGCTTCTCTTCCCGCGCAGATGGTAAAGCCCATCGAAGGAATGGGTAAAAATGAATCTCACTATTTTGATTCCCCTTTCCACCAACACTCCCACCATGCTAAATGTGGTCTTTAGGTCTTGTTACCTTAGGCTCTGTATACCCCGTAAGACGTTATGTATGTAAAAGTTGGCGCTCACTAGATACAGACATCAGCGTCGTATAGTTTGAAGCAAGTCGGCCAAATAGTTCGATCATCATCATCATATCAGCCGAAAGACGTCCACTGCTGGACATAGGCCTCCCCCAAGGCTCTCCACTCGGACCAGGTCGTCGCTCCATCTTGTTGGAGGCCTACCGACAGCTCGTCTCCCGGTCCGCGGACGCCATTCGAGAACCTTCTGACCCCATCGACCATCGGTCCTGCGAGCAATGTGCCCCGCCCACTGCCACTTCAGTTCGATACATCATTCTAAATAAATAGTCTTTGCACCAGAATTGGCTACCTTTGTCGAGCACCTCGGATAAGCACTAGCATCTCGCTGGGATCCTTGTCTTGCGTTTTGGCTGGCTGAGAGCTCGCATAACAACATCTATAATTAGAGCGCCGTACAGGTCGCGGCACGTAAGTCTAACGTGGAGTACGCACTCCCCCGCGATACCTTATTTTGGAATACTGCGCATCAACTGTCATCGCTAGACTTACGTGCCGGCACTTGTATGTGCGAGGCACCCGCCACAAATGGAAGCCAGCAGCGAAGCTGTTTGGTTTCGATGATGTAGCTGCCCTACACCTTGACTGACAGACTGACTTGACAACATTGAAAATATTGTACGCCTCTCGGCAGGACATAATGTACTGGATATAACTAAACGCTGACTAACACCTATGTAAAACTCATGACCATGCAATAAATATATTTGATTTGATTTGATTTGAACATTTTCGTAGTAATTAATTTATTAGGTTTACTTTTATAGTTTAAGTTAATTGTACGTTATTATAGTGTCTTAGAAGCTTTTCATAATAAATATATCCTATCGTTCAAATAGTATGGTGTCAAACTTTTTGGTCACTAGATGTTTCATACTAGCCGCTGACTGTACCATAGGCCAATACAAGTATCTAATCCACAAAAGTAAATAAATAAATAAATAACATCGGACAAATTACACCAATTGACCCAGTCCCAAACTAAGCAAAGTTTGTACTATGGGTACCAGGCAACGGTTAAAAATACTTATACATATAATAGGTATAGATAAATACCTACATACTCAAATATATACAACATCCATGACTCGGGCACAAACATTCGTATTCAAATATTCGCATAGTAACAAGGTCACGTGACAGTTGGTAACAGATAGAAAAATCCGAAGGCTTACTCACCTGCTATGGGTGGTGTAGGGGTACAGCACGCGTCACGGAATGACGAGGACCCGAGTTCGATTCCCGGCCATAGCTTTACTTTTCGGATTTTTCTGTGTTCTAATTTTCAGTGTCGTTTAGAAATTAAATTCGTATTCATCATACAAATGTCTGCCCCTATTGGGATTCGAACCCGGGACCTTTAGCTTCATAGTCAGGGTCACTAAACTCACTAACCACTAGGCTATACGGTCGTCAACGTAGTGATACAACGATTCGCTATTCCACCCAATGTGTAGCAGAATCATCATAATTATGCAATTTGAAGGTCTGTTTTGCGACATCATTCAGTTTCTATGAATAAAACAAACAAGACGGCATCTGCATAACTTGTTTTTTATTTCTAATTTATATGTCAAGGACAGGGCGTTTGGTTAATACTGTTGCAATTTTACCGTATATCTAAAATATGCTAACACTAGCTTCTGCCCGCGACTTCGTCCGCGTAAAATTAGCAATTGACATGTTATCGTTATCCCTCGGGAACTATGCATTTTTCCGGGATAAAAAGTAGCCTATGTTTCAATCTAGGGTACCTACAAGCTATCTCCTTTCCAAATTTTATCCAAATCCGATCAGTCGTTTCAGCGTGAAGAAGGAACAAACATACACACTCACTCACATCGTCACATCGTCACTCACAAACTTTCCCATTTATAATATTAGTAGGATTGTATAGAAATCGCTCTCGTAAAGATAAAATAGCACTATATATTGATCTATATATATATACTAGCTGTTGCCCGCGACTCTGCGCAGAATTCACTTATCGCCAACCCGCGGGAACTATGTGATTTTACGGGATAAAAACTATCCCATGTCCTTCCCCAAGACTCAAACTAACTCGGTACCAAATTTCATTAAAATCAGATCAGTGGTTTAGGCGTGAAAGCGTAACAGACAGACAGTTACATTCGCATTTATAATATTAGTAAGGTAGTAAGGATTTTATAGGTGTTCCACGCAGGTCTGGGAGCAAAGAAAAACATAGAATGTACCAGCTGCTTCTTTTCCCGCGCAGATGGTAAAAGCCCATCAAGGGCATCATGCTAAACGTGGCCTTTGGGTCTTGATACCATTGGCTCTATCTACCCCGTAAGGGATAGAGACGTGATTTATGTATGTATGGATTTTTTAATTTGAGCTTCAATAAGCATCGCGAAAGGCAGCTTTTTCATACAAACTTTGGTAACATTATTCCCTAACAATACGACTAAGTTTCGATGATATGCTGTCAGTTAAGACGAATCTAGGTTTGAGCGTTTCATTTTTTCAGTTACATGGTATGTGTAAATCCGATGACAATACAATAATTCAAAATATTCAAATAAACAATGATCCCGATACTAAATAAGTACTCTTAAGTGATAATAACTATGTTTATTTTAACCCAGTTCAATAATCTTATCGTTCCATTATCTCGCTAGGTAACCGTGACTTGAACCCAGACAAACAAACAAAAAATAAAATACCTAATACCACTGCAATTTGATAACACAATTCGTAAATCTATCTATTATATCTATATAAATAAAAATTGCAAATTGAATGAGTAATTTTTTTTGGTGCGTTCTTTATTGTCAGTACAATCTTCGTAATGCAAAAAAATAAATAAGAAACAGGGTTAAAGCACCTTTTTTTTTTTTTTTTTTTTTTTTCGAATGGACTTTGCTGTTAGCCTCAGACGGCTTTTACAGCTTACCGGAGAGAGGGAGATTGGGTGTTGAAGCACCTATTCGAATATTAGTAACCTATTGTATTGTAATAAATAAGAGAATTCTATTTTAAATAGAAAACAGAAACAAACATAACTATACCCATGCCATTAGTGTATGTTTGCAATATAGCGACAGCCCTGGATTTACGATTTTTTCGAACCGGGGCAAAACTTTGATGGTCGCGCCCCCTACCTTCGGTGTTTGAGAAAAACTTTTTTGATGAATCTGCCCCATGAAACTGCCGCTCGGGGCAAGCGCCCCGGTTTGCCCGCCTTCCCCCCTTAGATCCGGAGCTGAATACCAATTTATCAGAGGTGTTATTTGAAATCACTTACCTCCGGGGAATCAAACGGATATTTGTTGGGGAATTTGAACTGCAAGACGAATTTCTCGCCTTCATATAGTGTGCCGGGAACTCCTTCCATGTGAACTGTCCACCTGTGGGAAGAAACAACTACCTTTAATCACGGAATAGGGGTCATTCATAAAGTAGTCACACATTTAGGAGGGGAGGGGGTCTGGAAATTTGTGACACAAGCAAAATAATTGCAATCATCATAGTAAACCGTGTGACAAAGGGGGAGGAGGGTCTAGAAATCATGAAATTGGTGTGACGTACTTTATGGATGGCCTCATACAACTTATGTCTTGGATTCAGTCCAGTCTATGTGCCAAAGTCATGGATGTTGTACGTATGTATTTATCTAAATTATGTAAGTACGTTTATCCGTTGTCGTTGGGACTGGGTCAATTGGTGTGATTTGTCCCATGATATTTTATTCATATTATTTATTATTATTGTATTATGATACAAGTGATTTCTCATAAAACATTTGCAATACACCTTCCACATACTATGATTTGACTAACATGCCCCTAGGGGCTAACATCTATCCTTTAAACAATTCTAAGGAAAGCAACACATTTTGTAATACATGTCACCTTGGCACTGCACTTGGCGTTGCGTGTTCGCGTTGCGCTATTGGCATCTTCGTCGCATACGCTAGAAACAATATAGTGCATCCCCTTCACTCACGCAAATATTTGGATAAATACGCCAAGTGGAGTGCCAGTATCAGACAATGCGTCAATGTAGATATAGTATAAAATCAGTGACTCATCTCAGTTGCATGTCAAATCAATCAATCAACTGTCTGAAGATAGTCTACTTTCTATATTTAATGCAGTTTCAAATTTGACCAAGTCTTAAGATTAGGCAAAGATGTAAGCGTTGTGCGTAGCTTTCCGATTTTGGTTATTATTCCAGCATACCCCTTTGAAGTTTCATACAAACTTTTACAAATTTGTATTCTACCCTCCATTTTGTTTTTTGATGGAATCTGACAATATTGCAAAAACTCATAGCCAATGAACATAGACATCAGATTGTGCAGATCCCTAGTGATCCCTACTAATATTATAAATGCGAAAGTAACTCTGTCTGTTTGTTACACTTTCACGCCTAAACCACTGAACCGTTTAATAAAATCTGGTACAGAGACAGTTTCAGTTCCAGGGAGACATAGGACAGCTTTTATACCAAGAAATCTCATAGTTCCCACAGGATAGCAATAGGCGAATTCTGCACAGACGGAGTCACAGGCAACCGCTAGTATGATAATAATCCAAAAGCAATCAAAGTGGATTTGATTAAATCAGACCAACAATCCAGTGTCTATAGTAGTTGGTTAAAGTGTCCAAAACATTGTCATATTCCATTGAATATAGAAATATCATTTTCAGCAAACTATGTCTAGTTATTGTATACCGTCTACGTATGTTGAATACAGGAGAGAGGAAATTTTTAATGATAATTCTTAATTTAAAAAAAGGAAAATAACTTAATAATGATGTTGATTTAACATTTTTATACCTTATTTGTGAATGCCCATGATAATATGAAATTAAAACACTGTCTGAGGGTATTGTAATAGTCAATACAACAATACCCTCTAATCCTCTATTTATAATTGAGAATTTGAATTTATGTTACCTACATTAAAAAGCAACAATAGAACATTAAGACAAACAAATGTTATACAATTTCCACGAGAAAATTGGATTGCTGGACTACACAGATATAGAACAAAAAATCAAAATAACTTTTACTTTTTTTTTCTAATTGTATTCATGGGTATGACACAGCTAATTTGGAGGTATAAGTAATTTTGTAATAGGTATATTTAAAAATTATATACCTACACTTAAAATAATTATAAGATCCCAATGCAGTTTTCTAATGTATTACCATAATACATAGTATCAAATTTAATTTAAACTAGTCAAACTTCACAGTAAATTCACAACATATGTGTCAAAGAATGTTGAATATTGATGTGGTAGAGTTCTTCATTAAATTTAGCTTATTTCTAAAGACATATTTGTACATGTTTTTACGCCAATACCAATTTTATTTACAGAAATAGTAGCCTGACTATTGTTGTTTATGTAAGTCTTATCAGATTATACAATAACTACAGAATGCAAAATGAAATCATCTCCTAATTAGAATGAACTTACAAGAAAAGATTTATTTATTCTAGGACTTACAGTGTAAGATTTTGGCTGGCCTGCTCTCCGTCTATGGTGACTCCCGGTGGAGGCTCCCGCATCAGGGACATTAGTTCTTTTTGTAATCTCCGCTAAAAGAAACATCAAGTTATGTGTAAGTAATGAGACGTTGTGCACATCATAATTTACACGGCAGGGAATTACGGCTACGACAAGGAATGCTAACATGTATATTCCTAGAAACATTTGAAACTAAGTTGTCGAACACAATATCACTCATTAATCAGTTAGTTTCTACAACATAATATTTTAAAAATTACACAAAAACCACCCGAAAGCTGTCATAACAGCGTTGCAACACTAAACACAAATTATTTTATCATTGGGTAAACTTTGTGGTACCAATTTTTGAGATGAATAGCGAACTTTTTGCACTAAAAACAAGTCTGTCATTTTGCCGTAAATCGTAATAATTTAATTATTTTTACAAACCTCAGACGGGGACATAGCCGCCATTTGTATTCCAATTTAGACAGACGATGTTGCTAAATGAAAAAAAGAATTATCTTCTCAACGTTTGTCAAATTTTATTATGGCAATCACGGGTCAAAACGACCACTTCTACCATTTTTACTCGTTTGCATTGACTGAGCATGTAGAAATTAGCCGTATGTTGGATAGTGTAAGAAAATCTTAATGTAATAGTGCAGCCTTTTTAGCTTTTTTTTTTACTCACTTCGCTATTAAAACGTCAAATTGATTGACATTTGATATTGATAAAAATAAATAAAAAATATTTTCTCTCCTTACATTAAATATGCTGAAATAAAAATAATTACGATTACCTTGAGTTCGTGTTAAATATAATGGATATTGTGACAGTTACTGAATGAAACAATCTCAATTGTAAATATAGGAATAAGGGGCGCAATAACAATCCCATGTTCAGCGGCTCGCAAGTTTCAGGGAAATATTTAGAAAAACAAGAGGCCGAGATGGTTTCTTATTCAAAGAAGTCCTCCGCAGAATGGTTTATAGACCAACTGAACGTGGGAAATGCAAAGTTGGTCGCATTTGTGTTAGTTTTAGGATTTATCGGCTACCACGGCATCCTGCATTTACGATATGGTTAGAACTTATTTATGTTTTATTCATACAAAATCAATTGACTCCGACAACGGCCACAACTCTAGGTGTTCAAAATCCTACAAAATATATATCAGTTTTATTTTTATTTTTCAGGGCCTGATTCTTGCACTTGGTTATTGTCATCAGGCCGCTATAAAGGTGATCATGAATGGCAACCATACGGCTGTATGCTACATCGCTATTCAAAAACGTAATTAAACATTAATTAATGATTTAAACTGTCAGTCAATTGAAATTGCAAACAATGTAAACAAACCTTGTATTTAAAATGTCCTTAATTTCCATTTTCCCTCATCAAATACTGCTAAATCCGTGTATTATTTAATCAATACTTACCACAACACTATCCTGAACCATTAAAACATAGACAAGTGCTAGAATACGGATATTTCATTAAATGGTCTATTTACATTGTTCGCAATTTCAATTGACAGCAACTACCTATATATAGCCAAATTAATACATCATCATCTACTCAAAAGCTAACTGGTAGAGATTCCTTATAGGGATAAGTTCACCTTTGTGCATATATTTAATGTTTTTTTTGTGATTTGTGTCTTTCTTTAAATTTGTATAAAGCATTTAGTTAATATTTGATTCAGCGAAATGTATTAACTTCACACAGTTAACTAAGGTATAATTTTTTACAGAGACGCAAGAAGATGCCTCAGGTATCTGGCATTTTGGGGGAAGTATAATAGTTTTGCTTTCATAGGAGATTCGAGGATAGAACAACTGTATGAATATTTTATAGGTGAGTAACTATGATATACTATACAAAACTGAGGTAGTTAAGTCATAGGCGATCTCCCCATGGCAAGCGAAAAGTAAGGTAATCGCCTGACTTGTGTTCAGTCGCTGTCGGCGCGCAGAGGTCCGTATATGTCAAGTAATGGCAATAACGTTGCCATGTCCGAAAGGAGTTTTGTTCCGATATAATGTGTCTATTGGTAATATGTCATTAGTGAGTACCTAACATAACGTAAAACGTGAACTTTCTGATTGACTCAGCTCCAAAGGCATGAGACCATAAAAATCATGGCGTTTCATATAATGTACAGTCTACCAAGCAATTTTCGGGCCACCATGTGGTTCTATGACATTAGGTATGGTTCAAACATCAAAGATTAAATTACAAGTTAGAAGTTCAATACTGTTCTAGCTAAAGACAAGTACAGTAACTTGTTTTTATTGATTCAACCTTTTTTTTGCCATTGGGGTTGCCATGTGACAAGTCCAGCCTAGTGTGGGACCATTGGCAAGCGTTTTTGTTAATGTTTTTTAACACATTATGCACCAAAAATGCACTAGGAGAGTTCTCTTTTCGTATTTAGGCAGTATTCTATAAAGAAAACTGCTACCAGGGTTATGAACATAGCACATAGCAATGTGTGACAGTGAATGTGTTAGTATATATTTTTTTATTTTTAAATGTGGCGATGAGCTTTATTGTTTAGTTTTTTTATGTAGCAAACTATCATAACATTGTTAAAGCATTTGTGACTATACTAGCCACAAATCACCAGGACTAGTCATCCAAGACTATGATATCGCAAATAATCTATGAATCATGGTACTTGAAATATATCACAGGAATTATGCTATCTCCTGCCTGGCTTAACTGATTATGATTATTCTAAAAATGTGATATTGATTTTTTAAATTTTTATTTGAGATAAAATAGTTACTTATCTAGTCAATGCAACAATGTGATTCAGATCAAGATAAAACATTAAGATAAGCATTATAAATACGATGAGTCATGTGGTTTAGAACGTAAGAATGTTTTTAAATTACTGATTAAACTAAACTAATAAGTTAAAGAGAAAAAAAGAGCTATGGCAAATTAAGAAAATCAAAATCAAATCAAAATGCTTTATTTGATTATTATGGCAAACATATAGGGATCTAACGGAGGCCTTCTTAGCGGATGCGGAGGCGACGAGTTTCGCATCCGCGGATGCGGAGGTTACCGGAGGCGGATGCAGAGATGAAAGTGAATGTGGACAAAATAGTTATTTATGGTTCATTATACTCAACCGTTTTCGGCTTCATCGTGTGACTTAAATTAATAATTTTATTTATTTATTTATTTAGCCTTACAATTCAGATGAATAATAATTATAATATACATATATTTCAACGGCGGTAAAATTAAAAAAGTTTACGCATCTGTGTGCCTTTTGGCAAAGGCCTCCCCCAGATGTCTTCACTCTCTCTCGCATGTCCACTCTTGACCACGTTCTGCCAGCCACTCCAATTTCGTCCTCCCATCGACAAAACTGTCTTCCTTTCTTCTCTAACCCGTCTCTAGGATACCATTAATAATTAGTCTGTACTAAATCGCTCAAAACAATCCCGGTTCAAACAATTACATTATAACTTTCGTGAATTCGCGCGCAAAAGCGGCCGGACGGCTAATCATCGTTGAGCCTCGCTGCTCGCTATATTATTATGTGCTCATAAGATTTATCACATAGGTATATAAACCTCCGTTACAAGCGAAGCCGAGTTGAAAGCGGAGACGCAGGTACGATTTCTTGCGAAACTTCCGCAGTAACGGAGGTGGAGTTCCGTTACAACTATACAATACATTTATGGCATACGAAATTATACAATACAATAATTCTTTATTAACCTCCCTCCTCTTCCCCCCTCCTCCATTCTTTCTCCTCTTTATTACTCTTTATTTTATTTTTCTCTTTATTCTTTTTTTGTATCGAAAAGGGTGGCAGGAGCATGTATTTGACAGGGACAAGTGGCAGAAAGAAGGGGAGACCTTTGCGCAGCAGTGGGACACTATAATAGGCTATTAAAAAAAAAAAACTTTATTACTCTTTGCTAACGATAAGGAATCATGATTTTCAGGGGTGCTAAAAGCCCGTACTGACCTGGACACAAGCTACACGATGGACCACCGCTCGCCAAATTATACGTACTCTGACGCTAAGCTGCGTCTGTACGTCCGATTCGTATGGAGCGACGACGTCTCCAGAACTATGGTCGAGCAGTTTCGGATTTGGTAAGTGTTACAATAAATATCTTCCATACACACATACACAAATCACGTCTTTATCCCTTATGGGGTAGACAGAGCCTAAGATGACAAGACAGGCCACGTTTAGCAAGATTGTGGACCTATATATAGATGGAAAATGGAATCAAAATAGTGATGGGTTGCTAGCCGCATCGCGTATAACAGGGGTGGCCAACAGGTCGATCGCGACTGTTAGTCCAGTGGATCGTGGCAAGGCAAAAAATATTAATACGTAGACTAGACTGCGCAACGTGTTCCATTTGAGGTTTCATAAAGTATGTAATTGGTAGATCGCGCAGGGTTTTGTTAATAAACACATGTGCGAAATTACATTGAAATTCACCATGAGCTTTTTGGTGAAGGAAACCATCGTGAGGAAACCGGACCAATCCCAATAAGGCTTAGTTACCTGGGTTGGAAGGTCAGATGGCAGTCGCTTCTGTAAAAACTAGTGCCTACGCCAAATCTTGGGATTAGGTTGTCGAAGCGGACCCCAGGCTCACTGAGCCGTAGCAAATGCCAAGAAAAACGCTAGGAAGATGAATGTATTGATTTCCCATTCCACCTGCAATCACGCTGACTGTGGCCTTTAGGTTAAAGGATTAAATTCTCTTCCAGGCAACGCGAAGACAAACCCCCCTCAGTAATAGTAGCAGGCACTGGCTTACAGCTGCTCAAAACACGTAACGCAACCGACCTAGTTATAGAAGAATACAAAAGGAACCTTACGCTGTTGGTGCAAGCTGTAGATTCGCTTGCAGCGAGGAACACTCAGGTCCTATGGAAGCTGATCGAGTCGGTAGACAGTACAAAGTTGAAGAATGACTACAAGAAGATCAGTAATAGTGATATTGATGAATATAATAGGGCTGCTATTGAGGTAATTAATTTATGTGTCTTACTATAGACCGATCGCTTAAAAAAGTTATATAGTTTATATAGTTTAGCTTATTTCACCATTCCATATAAAGAATTACATCACAACAATTTATATTGAAATCGTCAAACATTATATAATTACTTACTTTATATAACTTTATACAGGGTCTTTGGTAGCCAGGTGCAAAGCTTTAAGGGGGTGATAACTGAGGTATTTTTGAACATTTTGAGCCATATATGTCTTAGCCGAAATTAGATATATTTTTTTAAATTGAAAATTTAGAAATTTTATGAAAATACCCAGAATTTGAGAGAAACGAGTCAATAATGCACCAATGAGCGTTAATTTGTAAACAAAATCTTTTATTTCGGATAGTTTAATGTGTATTGGACCAAATGAAACGATATTTAAGTGTATGTCTTGCCACAGAAACAAAATTAATTAATTACTATAATGTGACACAACATTTCTTCTAACAAACTGTACTAACATTCTCCCCTCATTGATGGAACAGAATAACAGCAAGAAATACGTGGGGCCTTACCATGACGTCCTAATTCCGACTCAGTTCAAGTTTTAGCTGTCAATTTTAGTATGGGTCTGACAGAGAGCGAACCTAAACTGAATCGCATTAAAACGTCATGGTAAGGCCCCCGATCCACCCTAGTATATAAAATTTTAAAGTTAAGTCTTATACAATGCTTATTTAATTCCCACTCAGATATTAACGCACAGCGCTGCCAAGATCTGGAGCTCCCCGCGGCTGGTGGCGCTGGGCTCGGGCTCCGACGACGGCTGGGCGCTGTCCGCGCGGGCGCTCCGCCACGACGCCCAGATCCTGCTCAACATGTTCTGCAACGATCACATGAACTTCCCCGATGGCTCGTGCTGCGCGCTGCCCGAGCCTGGCACCACGCTGCAAGTGCTTACGTTCTCTATGTTCCTTGTTTGGTAAGTTAATCCTGTTCATAGTTTGGTAAGTTAAGTTAATAATTGAAGTCATAGTTTGGTAAGTTGAGTTGACAATCCTGTTCCTAGTTTGGCAAGTTGAGTTAACTATCCTATTTCTTGTTTGGTAAGTTCAGTTAACAATCCTGTTCCTTGTTTGATATTTTGAGTTAACAATCATGTTCCTAGTTTGGTAAGTTAATTTAACAATCCTATTTCATGTTTGGTCAGTTGAGTTAACAATCCTGTGCCTTGTTTGATAAGTTTAGTCAACAATCCTGTTCCTTGTTTCGTAAGTTGAGTTAACAATCCTGTTCCTTGTTTCGTAAGTTGAGTTAGCAATCCTGTTCCTTGTTTGGTAAGTTAAATTATGATCCTTTACTTTTTTTTGGGTAAGTTAAGTTAGCAATCCTGTACCTCGTTTGGTAAGTTAAATTAACAATAAAGTTCCTTGTTTGGTAAGTTAAGTTAAAAATCCTGTTCCTATGACATAGTACTAAAATACCGTTAACATATATAAGTTATTTTTTTATAGGTATTTATTTTGTTTTCAGTGCAGTGCTGGCCGCAATAAAGGTGACATGGCGCTGGTCGCAAACGATCCGCCAGCGTTTAGGCGGCTATTCGCTGGTCAACCAGCCGATCCAGCCGTCCAACCCGTCGCCGCTGGCCGCTCTGGCCAAGCTTGGCATGATCATGTCGTATTTCTACCTCTGCGACCGAACTAATTTCTTTATGAAAGAGAACAAATATTATTCGGAATGGAGTTTTTGGTTGCCGGTCGGATATGTGTTCGCTTTGGGTCTGTTTTTTACTGATGACTCTAGGAGCAGTAGGTAAGTGTTTATTTTTAATGGTTTTATAATATGGCAGCGGCTCGTGGGCCTTTGACAGCTAGCGAGAGGTCCCCATCCCCCGCCAGCAGACACCACTAGGGGGGGAGGAGAGTGCTTAGAATCTGTCATTAAGCACTCCATGGCCCTATGGAGCTGTCACTGTCAATATGATTTACGAAGTGCTGTCAGTTTTTTTAATAATGTCGTATATTCCGGACATGTGCATTTGAAATAAAACTGTAATGTTTGTGTTATACAGTCATATTTCGAATATTTTAAAATGTGGTGAAATATCATTTGGCATTTGCAACTGGCATATCTTTGGAATGTACTTTTAAGACAAGTTTTGGCAGTGATTTTATACGTGGTGGTGCATCTAGGGTTTATAATGGGTCTCTATCGTTTGCCCGAATTTCATATGCCATAAATGTATTGTTTGCCATAATGATCATTTGCCATAACTCTTTTTTCTCTTTATTTGTTAACTAGCTGCTGCCAGCGACTTCGTCTGCAAAGAATTCGTTTATCGCTATCCCGCGGGAACTACGCAATTTTCCGGGATAAAAAGTAGCCTATGTGCTATTCCAGACTTTTCTCTATCTATGTGCCGAATTTCATCCAGATCCGTTGGGCCGTTCTGGCGTGATTAGGTAACAAACAAACATCCATCCATCCATCCATCCATCCATCCATCCATACTTTCGCATTTATAATATTAGTTAGATTATTCAGGATTATTATTTTTTTTTTTCATTTATTTAGAAACAAACAGTCTTACACAGTAGTATTACATTTTAGCTAAAGCTACGACTTCGTTTTATAAAAATAGACCTAAAGTTTCCTATAAAATAACAATGAGTACAGTTAACATTATCCAAAAGATATGAAACACACTATAACATATAACATCTACAATTAAACAATATTACCATCAGCACCATCCTGAGAGAGCCTATGTAATACACATACGTACATACATAAATAAAATAAGATAAAATAAAAAATAAAAAACCTACTTCAATAAATCTCTGATATATTTTTTAAATACAGCCAACGAGCTGCCAAATAAATCTGCACCCATACAACTTTCATTGTACAGCCTGCATACACGTCTTAGGTACGAGAATTGCGCGTGCCTGGTTCTATGTTTTTTAACACTGAACAACGCTTTATTGTTATGAAACAAACCTAACCTAACGTATAGAGTTCTACAGGATTGCCATTACAAAAGAAAAAATTACGGTTTCAGAGAAAACAAGGGTTATGGCAAATGATCATTATGGCAAACATTACATTATGGCATTTGAAATTCGGGCAAAATAGGGGCTCCGGTTTATTTTATAATATCATTGATGACTTTACGTAAAACTATCGTCAGACTTTATAGACAACCGGTGTTTTTAGAGTCCTTCACCGTGAACAAACCAACGAATGGAAGGGCTGGATGCAGCTGGTGATCCTCGTTTACCAAGTCACTGGTGCCAGCAAAGTGCTCCCCATCTACATGCTGGTGCGGGCCCTCGTCTCCGCCTATCTCTTTCTCACAGGCTATGGCCATTTCACTTACGCCTGGAAGACCGGGGATACCAGCCTCGTTAGATATTTCAGGGTTATTTTCAGATTAAACTTCCTGACTGTGGTTTTATGCTTGACAATGAATAGGCCGTACCAGTTCTACAGTTTCATACCGTTGGTGTCGTTTTGGTATACTTTGGTGAGTGTTTTTTCTCTTAACGGCTCGTCCAGAAATCACGTGATCATGATATTTGGTGATATTTAGTGATTGTAACGCTATCCTCTCCACCCATTCAAGATCACGTGTATTTTTCGGACTTAGTATGAATTAAGGCTTGTACACGCGCTAAAGTCCTTGAGCGTACGGGCGGGGCTTGGGCGGAGCTTATGCCTCTCGCCCCCGCGACCCGCTCCATTAAAACGTCAGCGCGAAACTGTCTTACAGAGTAAAATTATAGACGCGTCATCGCGCCGCGCATCGTTACCAATGCAAGGGTGGACGTGGACGGGTCGTATCGCATGATTATCGTTGTCATAACGTGATATTTATCATAAAGTATATTTTCCTACTCCAGTACTTTTATTTGACAGTTAAAGGGTCACCAACACCAATATAATGGTACACATAATATACTGGAGACAATTTTTTTTAATTTTGTCCGTCCGGACTAAGGCCAGAAACCATTCAGCCGTTTAGGACAAAATACGGTGTTAGCAATTTAGAAAGCAAACAAAATAAAAAAGTGTGTACAACACAATATTTCAATTTTACTGACATAATTTGACACCTGACATGTAAATGTTGATGGCTGTCGTTTTCGGGTAGTTTGGTGGATCTTATCACGAAATTGTAAAAAATTTTGGATCCAAGATGGCGGATGACATTTTGACACCTTTGCCTCAAAAATGTTCATGGGTGTCGTTTTCGAGTAATTTGGTGGCTCGGAGCACGAATTTTGCATATTTTTTTGGATTCAAGATGGCGGATGACATTTTGACACTTTTGCCACAAAAATGTTCATGGGTGTCGTTTTCGAGTAATTTGGTGGCTCTGAGCACGAATTTTGCATAATTTTTTGGATCCAAGATGGCGGATGACATTTTGACACTTTTGTCACAAAAATGTTCATGGGTGTCGTTTTCGAGTAATTTGGTGGCTCTGAGCACGAATTTTGCATAATTTTTTGGATCCAAGATGGCGGATGACATTTTAACACTTATGACACAAAATTGTTCATGGGTGTCGTTTTCGAGTAATTTGGTGGCTCTGAGCATGAATTTTGCATAATTTTTTGGATCCAAGATGGCGGATGACATTTTGACACTTTTGTCACAAAAATGTTCATGGGTGTCGTTTTCGAGTAATTTGGTGGCTCTGAGCACGAATTTTGCATAATTTTTTGGATCCAAGATGGCGGATGACATTTTGACACTTTTGACAGAAAAATGTTCATGGGTGTCGTTTTCGGGCAATTTGGTGGCTCTGATCGCGAATTTGGCATAATATTTAGGATCCAAGATGGCGGATGTAATTTTGACACTTGACACAAAAATGGTGATTGGGTATCATTTTCGGGTAATGTGGTCGCTCTGAGCCCGAGTTTGGCATTATTTATGTTTTATTTAACAGAACATACGCCTAGGTCCAACGCTGATCACCTTTCAAATGCTAATGATGTGATGACGATGATGATGATAATTTTAATGAAGTCGTGGAAAAGTTATTGTATGCAACGTTGTATAAATAAGTCAAAAAATGCTCGTGGTGTCTTTCTTTACGATGTTCGCTACGCTCACATCGTAACCCACACCACTCGCCTTTTTTGACCTCTCTTATACAACTGTTGCATAAAATACTATATTGAAACGTGATATCCCTACTTAATATTATACATGCGAAAGTAACGCTCTATCTGTCTATCTGTCTGTTACGCTTTCATGTCTAAACCACTGAACCGATATTAATGAAATTTGGTAAGGTGGTAGTTTTAGTCCCGAGGAAGGACAGGATAGTTTTTATCTCGGAAAATCTCATAGTTCCCGCGGGATAGCAGCGCAGACGGAGTCTCGGGCTACAGCCATTTGTCATAATTGATTAAGTTTAAAAATGATGTCCCCAATATACCATTACCTACTTTTGAAAATATTTATTTTTCTACACATAGCAAAATCGATATCTAAGGGTCCGAGTGGTCCTCAAGCATGAATCCGTTGTCAAAAGTTTGAAAAGTGGCCGCCATTTTGAAAATTTTAGTTTTTCGGCCGATTGCGTTCAAAATCGATATCTGATGACCCGAGTGGTCCCCAAGCATGAATCCGCTGTCAAAAATTGAAAAAGTGGCCGCCATTTTGTAATCTTTAGTTTGTGGACTGATTGTCTTCAAAATCGATATCTGAGGGTCCGAGTGGTCCCCAAACACGAATCCGTTGTCAAAAATGGAAATAGCGGCCACAATTTTTAAATGTTTAGTTTTTCGACCGAGTGCTTTTAAAATCAATATCTGAGTGGTCTCCAAAGTTGAATTTGTTGTCAGAATATGATAAAATAGGCGTAAACTACACAGCAGCTTACAAAAATTTCATCGCAATCGAGTCTATAGTAGTACCTACCTAACAGGAATTAGACATTTTAATATTTAAATCCGACTCACGCTTGACGCTTTTTTGACAAAAACTTTCTCAGCATACACACAGGCAGCTCACAATAATCTTCATTTGTATTTCGGATAGACGCTTTCCCCTCTCTACTTAGTGTTTAGTGTGCGATAGACATATATTGTTAGTAACTTAGATTATGACTTTTGTCGAACGTCCCGAGACGCACACGTTTTTTTATTAATGTACATTTCATAGACAATATTTTTGCAATATGAACTTTTTATATTGTGTGGTATTATTGCCACTCACTATTCTATCACACCACATACAACAAGCAAGTCTAGCATTTTTCTCCTGTAGTTGACAGAGTCTTGACTCTTGACATTAACTATAATCAGGAACCCCTATTTTTTCACTTGTAACCATTTCACTGCTCCATTTTTTATCAGAAAAAGATTACATTTTATAATCTTCGTCATAAAATAATGAGCAATAACTTTATTTTCTTAGTTACTTAAATTTCTTAAAAAATTAGCTCGTTTTTGCAATATTCCGGACAAGTTCCTACCGCTCCCCATTTTCGTCCATACGGTCAGTGCGGGACGAGGCGCGTTGCATGACGGACCTGTGTCAATTTTTCGCGGCGACCAAATAAAACTCCGTTTTTAAATATTTGTTGAATAATTTTGTAGCATAGAGTGGACAATCTGTTTCGTGATTTGTAAAGAAGTTACCTAATAAACATTTACGTATAGTTTAGTTTTGGTGTGTATGCTAAATATTTATTATTCTAATAAAACGGTCAAGAGTGATAAGCGTTCACTTTGCTAGATCTTCAGACGTCCATTTTGAAATCAATCTGCCCAAAAACCAAAAATTTTAAGATGGCGGCCACTCTTTAGGTATATTTTTGACAACGGATTCAGCTTGGGGACCAGTCGGATTCTCAGATATCGATTTTGAAAACAATCGGCCCAAATCTAAAGATTTCAAAATGACGCCCACTTTTTCAATTTTTGACAAGGGATTCATACTTGAGGACCACTCGGGCCATCAGATATCGATTTTGAAAACAATCTGCCCAAAAACAAAAGATTTCAAGATGGCGGCTACTTTTTCAATTTTTGATAACAGATTCATGCTTGGGGACCACTCGGATCCTCAGATATCGATTTTGACAACAATCGGCACACAAACTAAAGATTTCAAAAATGGCAGCTACTTTTTGAATTTTTGACAACGGATTCATGCTTGGGGAACACTTGGGCCATAAGATATCGATTTTAAAAACAATCTGCCCAAAACTAAAGATTTCAAGATGGCGCCCACTTTTTCAATTTTTGATAACGGATTCATGCTTGGGGACCACTCGGATCGCCAGATATCCATTATGAAATCAATCGGTCGGTAAGCTAAAAATTTCAAAATGGCAGCGACTCTTTGAATTTTTTGGCAACGGATTCATGCTTGGGGACCACTCGGATCCTCAGATATTGATTTTGAAAACAATCGGTCCACAACCTAAAGATTTCAAAATGGCGGCCACTTTTTCAATTTTTGACAACGGATTCATGCTTGGGGACCACTCGGGCCATCAGATATCGATTTTGAAAACAATACAATACAATACAAATACTCTTTATTGAACACCACAAATCAGTACAAAACAATACAGAAACAAAGAACAAAACAATCTGCCCAAAAACTAAAGATTTCAAGATGGCGGCCACTTTTTCAATTTTTGATAACGGATTCATGCTTGGAAACCTCTCGGATCCTCAGATATCGATTTTGAAATCAATCGGTCGATAAACTAAAAATTTCAAAATGGCGGCCACTTTTTTGATTTTTTGACAACGGATTCAAGTTTGGGGACCACTCGGATTCTTAGATATCGATTTTGAAAACAATCGGCCCACAAACTAAAGATTTCAAAATGGCGGCCATTTTTTCAATTTTTAACAAGGGATTCATGTTTGGGGACCACTCGGATCCTCAGATATTGATTTTGAAAGCAATCGGTTGAAAAACTAAAGATTTCAAGATGGCGGCCACTTTTTTAATTTTTGATAACGGATTCATGCTTGGAAACCTCTCGGATCTTCAGATATCGATTTTGAAATCAATCGGTCGATAAACTAAAAATTTCAAAATGGCGGCCACTTTTTGAATTTTTGACAACGCATTCATGCTTGGGGACCATTCGGATCCTCAGATATCGATTTTGAAAACAATCGGCCCACAAACTAAAGATTTCAAAATGGCGGCCATTTTTTCAATTTTTAACAAGGGATTCATGTTTGGGGACCACTCGGATCCTCAGACATCGATTTTGAAAGCAATCGGTTGAAAAACTAAAATTTTCAAAATGGCGGCCATTTTCTAAACTTTTGACAACGGATTCATGCTTGAAGACCACTCGGACCCTTAGATATCGATTTTGAAGACAAACGGTCAAAAAACAATTATTCTGTACCTACCTTTTACGCAAAAAGAAGAAGAGAGAAAGCAAAGGTTAACTTTCACACTCAGAAACGCCAATTAACATAATTAAAGCACTATTTGTTCCTTTGTATCTGGTTACGCAGGGATGATAAATTAAAACTTGAACTTGATCCGTTAACACGGTAAAACAGCGTAGAATATCCACCGTCAGTCAATACAACCGAGAGGACAATTACAGTTAAGTTTCACACTCAGAGACGACAATTAAGTTCTAACTAATCATAATTATTAACTGACGTCTCTGAGAACGGCACTCGTTCAAGTTCTGCAACAATTTATAAATACGTTGCAACTCTAGGCAGCTACGACCTTTAACATGTTTATCGCTATCCCGCGGGAACTATGCAATTTTCCGGGATAAAAAGTAGCCTATGTTTTAATCTAGGGTACCAGCTATCTTTGTTCCAAATTTTATCCAAATCCGTCCAGTCGTTTGAGCGTGAAGAAGGAACAAACATACACACTCACTCATATCCTCACAAACTACCTACTTTACGAATCACAAAACGGATTGTCCACTCTACGCAACAAAATTATTCCACAAATATTTAAAATCGGAGTTTTGTTTGGTCGCAGCGCAAATTGACACAGGTCCGTCATGCATCGCGCCTCGTCCCGCACTGACCGTATGGACGAAAATGGGGAGCGGTAGGAACTTGGGAGGGAATATTTGAGAAAACGAGGTAAATTTTTAAGAAATTTGACAAAGTAGGAAAATAAAGTTATTGTTCATTATTTTATGAAGCAGATTATAAAATTTCATCTCTTTCTGATAAAAAATGGAGCAGTAAAATGGTTACAAGTGAAAAAATAGGGGTGACTTTAGATTGCTTTTTCTCTGCTTTCTTTCACTAAAATGGATTTCTACCAAAACTATGTTACTTCTCATATCTTCCAGATTAGGATATATTTTTTCCGACATATAAATTGTTACGTTATAATGTATAAAATGGTTACAACACAACTCATTTTCACGAAAATTTCAAAGGTCGAGCCTTAAATTAGTTAATTAAAAAAACAGCAATAACTTGATTTTTACGTTTTTTTTTTGACAGATAGACACACACACACCCACTTTTTGCGTCAGGGGTTACAGTGACAAGTTTTTTTTTTATGCGAATAGGAAGGCAAACGAGCAAGTGGGTCACCTGATGGTAAGCGATCATCACTGCCCATAGACAACCGCAACCCCGGAGGGATTGCAGATGCGTTGCCAACCTAGAGGGCTAAGATGAAATGCCTCTTGTGCCCGTAATTTCCCCGGCTGTCTTACTCTCCACACCGGAACACAGCAGTGCAAGCACTGCTGCTTAGCGGCAGGATTAGCGAGTAAGATGGTGGTAGCTATCCGGATGGTCCTTGCACAAGGCCCTACCACCCGCACGAATGAAAACGCACGGATGAAATCTAACAATACTTTTTATATCCACAGATGTTTGTAATCTTCGCCATTCCGCCGCACATAGCGCCTTCTTCCAGTCACACAGTGGAGTCCAAGCCGTACCAATATCTCTATATAGCCATCAAAGCGATCGGCCTGCTTAGCATTGTGACCATCCTGTATTTGAGCGAAGTGTTTTTCCAGAAGATATTTGTGACGAGGCCGTGGAAGGCGTTGTTTGTTAATTCTGATGATGATATACATCAGTGGTGGCTGAGGTGGAAGCAAGATAGGTGAGCATACGAAATATAAATAACAGGGGTCAGATAAAAAGTGCGGATGACGTCAAACCACTTATATAAGTGCCGGCACGTAAGTCTAATCTGACCTTGTATGCGCAGAAGTATGAAATAAGGTATCCGTGGATTCGCAGATCCTCTACACGTGACTCGTCATCGCTAGACCTACGTGCCGGCACGTATAGGTGATTTTAAATAGTATTTTTGATTTTAAACAATTATCAATTATCACTTATCTTTTATCAACCTCATTATTAAACGATGTCGCCACTTGAAATGAGTGAGTACGTTTTTGACTGACACATTGTCAATCAGATGAACAATAAATTGACTTCGTTATTGTAAACAACTAATGTATCTTCACGATTATATTTAACTAAAATTTATATTTATCTACTAATGTATAAAAAAACGGTGTAAAATGTTATCTTTACTCGAATATTGTTACTACATGTCACACGGAAGATTAAATACAAACAAACATCATTCTGTGTGCAAGATTACCTCATTTTTACGTCATCCGCACTTTTTGTCCGACCCCTGATTATCACATTAATATTTTTCTACCTCTGTACTTTACCTAAAAACTTAAATTATTACGAATCAGTTTCACTACTGCTGTCATTCATAGAATATTTCGTTCGTTCTATAATCAAATCATTAATTACGTGACCTTAGTCGAGCACTGAAATAAATGTGGTATCTTTCGTAAAATGACATTTGGAAGTGTCATGGCTGCATTAATTTATCTGCCAGACTATACATATAATACAGAAGACCCTTACTATTTTCGAATGGTGTCGACAGTGCTACCAAAAACGTACCACAAAACCAAATTTAACCCTTCATTTCCAGATACTCAATGACATACGGCATAATATTCGCCATAGCGTACCTGCTAGCACAACGCTACAGTCTCCTCGATGACAACAACCACAGCAACCTCTTCACCCCCGGCGTCTCTCTCAGCGCCACCCTGCTCGCGTTCATAGGCCTAGGCTCTTATGTAACCTTCACATTCTTCTGCACAAACATCTTCGATTGCAACGAGATACACAGTTACGTCGCGTTCCTACCGATAGTGAGTTATATACTGCTAAGGAACGTATCTGGTGCTTTGCGAACGAGGCATTCTAGTTTGTTCGCGTGGTTCGGCACGATAACTCTAGAATTGTTCGCAAGCCAATCCCATATTTGGTTGGCGGCGGATACGCACGGTGTGTTGGTTTTGGTGCCGAGCGCGCCTATACTTAATTTGATTATAACATCGTATATATTTATATGTGCTGCGCATGAGATACATAAATTAACTACTATTATTTTGCCGTATGCTGTGCCGGATGACTGGCGGCTTGTGTTGAGAAATTTCGCTATATTTTTGGCCATTTTGGTGCCTATAGGCATACATGATGGTATGTTTTAAATGTGTTGCGCGTAGGAATTAATCAAATGGTAAATCACACATACAATTTTGCCCGGCTAGTATTATCGATAGTATTGTAGTGTACCAAAAATATCGATTTTATCGATAGTCTATCGAAACACTATCGATAGTGGACTATTGAGGGGCAACACTAGTCTAAGCCAGACTTGCACTATTGTACAAAGGGAAACGCTACTACAATGACTAGAAACACGGTGAAAGTAAAAACGCGAATATTGCCAATGTATGTTAGTAAAATTAAGTGCTATACAGGCTGGCCTTATACTCTGAAATTCGATTTTCGAAGTTCGTTTCGTGCCGTTCCGCTCTCACTAATAGTTATTAATTTGAGAGTGAGAGGGACGGTGTGATACGAACTTCGAAAATCGAATTTCGGAGTAGCCCCACTGGTGTTTATTTTGCGATAAGTTTTTTAAACGCGTGACAACAATATTAAACGCGTCCCGTTTTTATTGTATTTCAATATGTCATTTATTTTAGTGGATTTGTTATTCAAATTTAAGCTTTGCGCAGCTACTTAAAAAAAAAACGTATCCAATTAGGTATAGTCGAGGGCATAAATATCAATACAGTTCTTAGTGTCAAATAGTATGTGTCACCGACGATGTTGTGATATTGATTGTGGCATAAATTTACCACCTACATATATTTATGCCCGTGATTGTACAGCGAAGTTTTTTGATTTGACTAAGAAATACTTCAAATAATTCGTAATGTTTCTTAATAACTATAACTACAGAGACTAAATAACGCATGAATATTTTTAAAATCACTTCTTATGCTGTTAAAAATTGTAGTTGTAGTACTTATGAGTGAAAATAGCATTTTACCACTTTAACTAAACTGATCTTATTGCGTACACGTTCTTATTATTTAACTCGACATTTCGAACACGCTGCGATGTCCAGTCGCCATCAGATATTTCGGAGCGGCCAAGGTGATCAAAAATATCTAAACAACAACTCTAATACTTTCAACATGAAACTACCGTGAGACTCAAGCATAATTACAACAAACCGGATAACTCACGTATAAAAAGCCGAAACAATGCTCCGACAATTGTTTCGGACTGTTCATCGGAGAGCGCTCGCCCCGGCGACACCGAAACGAACACTGCGCGCTTTCTGCTTTTTATACGTGAGTTATCCGGTTTGTTGTAATTAACAACTCTAATACCTTAATAATAGAGTGCATGTGCCGATATCTTTGACCACCTCGGCCGCTCTGAAATATCTGATGGCGACTGTCCATGGTCTCGGAAGGGATGTACCTACACAATTAGGGTCCGTTTAGTTAAAATAGCGCAATAGGTACGTAAAAGTTTACAATACAATACAATACAATAACTCAAAGTAAGTAAGTTTAAATTAGTTAATTGCACTGAAATTGTTTCCTAATATTTTTGTGGTTCGGTTTATCGAGGGATTGTGATATAAATACCAAGTATTTTGTATAATGGTAGTCTTGTACATAATGTAATTATTAACTTAGTACTCCGCATACCTCGCCTGTTGTGTTAGTGGCAATAATTTTATAAACTTAATTTTTGCGCAAATATTCTGCCATTTTTTATTGTAAACAATATTTTTTATGAAGTTTTTGCAACATAACCTATAAAGTTAAAATAAAACTACGGAAGTTTTTTATAATGTAAATTTGGGCATAATATTGACTTAAACTATCATAAAATGTAAGGATACCCGACAAAATTGAATTACCTAACAACAGACCAAAAACCTTTTTTACTGTAGCTTGAAACGCTTTTTAAATAAAATTATTTAGTGTAAGGTACTTAAAAGAGCTACAAATTGCGGGCATAATAATAAATTTAGCTTTGTAAGACAAAATAAGTCCGAAAAAGGGCAAATATTCGAAAGCGACTTATTTAAAAAATAATAATTTGTATATTTGGATAAGTGTAAATTGAACGTATGCTGTATGCTATCCTGTCGGAATAAAATATCAAGTCATATACTTTAAAGTTTAGTTTTAAGTTAGTGAAATATCTTTGTGAGAAAATTTGCACTGTGATTTAAGTCTTGTAAGATATCAGTTACTTAATTAAAATAAGTACAAATAATAAAAACATTTTGAAATTACTAACCGTTTTAATTATATCTTAGTAAATTTTAGTTCCCAATCCGCACTGGGCCCGCGTGGGAACTATAGCCCAAGCCCTCTCATTTTGAGAGGAGGCCTGTGCCCAGCAGTGGAACGTAATATATAGGCTGGAGATGATGATGATGATGAAATTTTAGTTATAGTACATGCTGGTCTGGTAGCAAAGAAATAATATGGAATGTACCAGTTGCTTCTCTTCTTGCCCAAATGGTAAAAGCCCATAGAGGGTATGGGCGAAAATCTTGGGAATCATGTTATAGGCCCATAGTAATAGGCGATGCAGTTAGCAACCCATCAGTCTTCACTATTTTGATTCCCCTTTCCCTATACAGGGTGTATTAGATACCCCCTAACAATAATCCACTGGGGTATATTACCATACCTATAGAAGCGAAAAAAAATTTTTTTGAAAAAAATTGGAGTAAATTTTTTTTATACTTTCTATAGGAATGATTATAGTTAATACTACCATTCCTATAGAAAAAAAAAAAAAAAAAGTTTACTCCAATTTTTTCAAAATATTTTTTTTAGCTTCTATAGGTGGATTATTGTTAGGGGGTATCTGATACACCCTGTACGTACGTTAGTATGAACGTAAATTTCTAGTTCCACTAATTTTTTACGCAGAAAGTGGCGTCCTCATTTCATATGTTTATCATATCATAGTCTATTTTTAGGGTTCCGTACCCAAAAGGTAAAAACGGGACCCTATTACTAAGACTTCGCTGTCCGTACGTCCGTCTGTCACCAGGCTGTATCTCAAGAACCGTTATAGCTAGACAGTTGAAATTTTCACAGATATTTCTGTTGCCGCTATAACAACAAATACTAAAAACAAAATAATAATAATTAAGGGGGGCTCCCACACAAAAACGTTATATTTTAGCCCTTTTTCATGGCTGCCACTCGCCGAGCTAGATCTTAAGAACCGTAATAGTTAGACAGTTGAAATTTGCGCAGATTATGTATTTTTATTTTGGCTACAACAACAAATACTAAAATCGAAATAATACACTTCTTAAAATTGTCTTGCGACGCATTCTTCTTGGCAATGACAGTCTTTCCGAATGCGCTGGTAGTTTAAAAAAAACACACCGAGAGTGCCGGCTGAAGTGAAAACTACACACACGCACACTCGCGCAAGAAAAAAAAATCTACACGAGATTCGAACTGCGGTCACTTGAGAGAACGCACTGGTTATTCCACACCTTATACGCCTGGGCCAAACGCACATACGTTAAAGCGACTAAATTAACGTACCTACACTTTAAAAATCGAACGCGACTAGCTTCGTTCGTATTTCAAAATAAGATCTTAGGGGATCTGATATCCTGGTACTTAAACTCTCCCTCCGTCTTACGCCTGACGCGAGTTCTACATTTTTTACCCATCCCAAAAAGCGCTCAGCGTTGCTAAAGGAGTTTTCACTTTAAAAAACCCAACTGTATGAGTTCTTATATAATTTTGATGTAACCAGTGTCACTCTCACGACTAAGACGAATCTAAATGATACCTCTCAAGCTCAAAAGCGACAAGCCGTTTAGTCTCTAGAGCAGAGGTTCCCAAACTATTTTGTTCCATAGACCACTTTCAAAATTTTGCTGGATCCGGTGGACCCCCTGCAGCTACATTACCACTAATTTCTAAACTAAATCTCGAAAAAAATTAAGATTAGCTCTATCTATGGAACTTGCGTTGTTGCTGAGTTTCAACGATAAATTAACAGTTTTCGAAAAAATAAGTTAGAATTGATTGCTTGATAGTGTTAATTATTTGAAAATAAAGTCGACTAAACAAATTTTCAATTAAATTTAATTTTTGTGCTGCGAGTAACTTCATCCTACTTTACTTTCTTGCAATCTACAATGACTCACAGCACAAGAACCAATCAATTCTCACAAATTTTATTCAGAAAACGTCCCATTCGGAGTGGTATAAATAAATATAGTATATTTCCGTGTGTCTTGACGCGTTATACTGAATATGGAAAATGCAAGTTTTACAAGTAACAGTCGCTGAGCTTCTTAAAATATTATCTGCCTATGGCCTATAAGGCATATTGATAGGAGAAGTCAAGCCAACATTTTAGTTCTTCACTATCGACCAAATTAATTTTCATGCACCCCCGCTTGCGATTGTGGACCCCCATTTTTGGTCACGCCCAACGTAGACCCCCGTCGAGTCTTCCGTGGACCCCTGGGGGTCCACCTGGACCACTTTGGGAACTACTGCTCTAGAGCGTGCCAAAGAAATCCACATACATACATACACTCGAACTTAACGAATGTCAGTAAGTAGATCAATGTTTAGGGAGGGGCAATTAAAAAGTAAATATAACAAGCAAAATTTATTTACTTTTATTCTTTACGTTGTTTGTGAATAAGATGATTACAATATAATAATGAATAATATACACCTTAATAAAAGCGTAGGAATAGTGTAAAATATTATTTACATTACCTCCTTATTTTTAAGTTGATTTATTTCATCACAATCATAATTTTAGTGAGTTAAAGAAAAGCTTATGAATAAATCCGTGCATGGCGTGAAGAACTTGATAACTCGACTTACATGTTTTTTTTTTTATCGTCGCAATGGCTTTCTACGGCATTGGTTTTGTAGGAAAAAAATTGACAACTCGATATCTATGAAACTTTCAGAGATATGGGCTGTGTCAAATATGAATATCTCAAAATTTACCGTTTTTTATGTAACAAATCGAGATATAAACGCGATGAGACCAGGATAAGACACAAAAAAAAATCTTATGTCCTTATATCAACTTACACTCAAAATCGAAATAAAGTACGTTAAGTGACAAAACTAGATAGCTAAGTGACGATTATCATACTATTGCGTTAACAAATGAATATATGGTCTTATTTACTTACACTCAACTACCCATAAATAGTACGCAACTTGATATGTCAATTTATACTTTTTTAGCTTGACGAACACAGTAAGTCATTGAGTTGTCATAATTAGATATCAAGTTATTCCCAATGGATAGCTATTCACAAAAAAAAACTATGTCCTTATATCAACTTACACTCAAAAACCGAAATAGTGTACGTAAAGTGACAAAACTAGATATCTAAGTGACGATTATCATACTAATGTGTTAACAAATGGATATATCGTCTTATTTACTTATCCTCAACTACCCATAAATAGTACGCAACTTGATTATGTCAATTTATACTGTTTTAGCTTGACAAACATACTTAATCATTGAGTTGGCATAATTAGATATTAAGTTATGCCCAATGGATAGCTATTCCGTATACAGCGTGAATACCTTGATAAGTCGCCCTAGATGAAAAAGATTGAATGCGTTTTTCATATCTGTATTAGCGACGACAGGATCAGGTTCTGTCGTCGCTAATACAGATATGAAAAACGCACAAAAATAACTATACCTACATTTGGAACTTCAATTTTATAGGACAAAAAATACATTATAAACTCTGTTGCGAACTCTTTATTGTATTTTTAGTAAATAATATTATTTATGTTTTTATACACTTTTTGATATGACTTTTGAACTCTTGTTTGTTTTGTATTGTCAGTTGTTGTTGAAGAAGTGAAGTACAGTAAAAAGCAGCGGTCAGTTTGCTGGTGTTTTCATTTACCCATTATTTAATTTTCCTTAATTTATCATACAGCATACAGCCCTCATCGCCGTACGTTTCAGACTCCTTTTGTAAACATAAAAAAAGTAATACCTAACAATTATGTGACAAATATGTTGTGGAATTAATGTAATTTGATTAATTTTCATGCGTCTTCTAGTTATCTAATATCTCGATTATCAACGTCAAGATCAGAATCTATGGTAGAACAATTTGTGGTATGATGTTTTATCAATTTGGGTCTTTATTTTGTCTCATATAATTTAAGTTCCGTTCCGAATGAATAGTTTGACATAAATTTTCGTTACTAATAACTCATAAAGCGTATTATTTCTGAAACAATAAGTTTTTTTTTAAGATTTCACGAATTCCAGTGTTATGAAAGGAAAAATATTATTGATATTAATTATTAATGATAATGACCAATAAAAGAAAATTATGTGACAAAGAGAAACCGGTTACAAACGATATTACAATTTATTGATACCCTTACTCTCTAACTCTATAGTGAATAAGTTGATAAGTCGTCGGTGAACAAGTTGATAAGTCAATTATTATGAATAATGTGATGATTAGAAAGAAACAAATATATTAAATTAAAAAACCGCACAAAGTTACCCTTAACTCAATTTAAACATTTCAGTTGCACTTAAAAACTTATTTTTAGGAATTAAATTAAACAACGTTTTCACTGAATTGAGTGCTAATGTATGGGGAATAACTAGATAAGTCTTTGGTGAACAAGTTGATAAGTCTAATATCTCACAAAATATAATGATTTTACCAAATTACGTAAAACCAGTGAAAAGATAGCACAAAATTATCCATAAATCAAGCTATAGATACGAATTCAAGATAAAAACGGATTTTGGAGAAAATTCCAAACTTTAAAATCGCCGCCCTGTAAAATTGCCATTTTAGACTTATCAAGTTCTTCACGCCATACACGGAAATTATTCAATGTGAGGGTAGAATGTTGCCTTTTATTGTAAACTCGGAAACTTTATTGTTGAGCCGCAGACTAAAAATGAAAAACAAAGATGGAATTCTGAATTCTGGAATTGGAAAAAAATCGTAAAATCTGTAAAATTAATGTGTTTTATGTACAATAAAGAGTTATACATACATACATACATACAAATCGTTATATCGTAAAACCACCCTTTGTACCCTTTTTTGAAGCAGTTTCAAAAGATAGCGACTTAATTTTTCATAATAGGTACTCAGTTAAAACGATGTGAAAAAATACACACCACAATAAATTGTTAAAAAAAACATGACTTGCGCAAGCGAATTTCCAAAACTTTTCTGTGCACTTTTATAGGTAAAGATTTAAAAGGCAACATTCTAAAGAAAGAAGTGATAGAATAATAATAATAACAATCCACAGCGAATGAGCTCTTGATATTCATACACAGAAATTCGAAGTTCGTTTCGTGCCGTTCCGCTCACACTACTACCCGTTAATATGAGCGTGAGAAGGACGGTAATCAAATTTCGGAGAACCTTCGCAGACCTACAAGCTACAATAATAAAGGTGCACTTATATCGTACTAGTACATCGATGGTCCTCTAACCGAGGTTTCTTCTATGCATTTCAGAAATTGGCGACGGTTTTTATATGCCTGAAAGTTTGGTCTTTCCCGAATAGTGTTGGTGTGTTAAAAAACTGTTAATTTTCCTTCGTAATTTTGATTACGAACTCATCAAGGGAAAGCATTTGAATTTGAAATTTCGCCAATTTAGAACTAGAAAGTATGCTTCTTTTATTTTGTTACCTATGTCATGTCACTGATAAACTGCGACTTTCGGTTTTTCATGAAAAGGTCAATACTTATTGTAGTTGACAGCTATGAGGAGCACAAGGCAATGTGTCAATAGCGCCAACAGGTGGCGCCTCCAATCAGCACTAGAATTAAATTAAGTTAGTTTTTTCTCTTTGACGCCTGGCTGCAATGACTTCTTTAAATTACCTACTAGTGATTTATCTTGTCGCTTTGTTCCTCATCACATAGATAAATACGATCACATGTGAATCATACACAAATAGTTTATATAAATTAAGAAAGAAGCAAGAAGTATGTAGTAACATTTTGAGCCTTCTGCTTGCAATCACAGAGTATTCTTTATCAATTATTATTATATGCGACGACGCCTTAGAACTTACAAATATTATGAATAATCTATATCATATTGCTTACATGTAATTGAGTGCATTCAATATTGTAATATTTTCCCAATTAATAAAAAAAAGTATTTTTAATCACACTTAAAATCATTCTTAGTTTTTGCGATATTAAGGTTTTCGTGATATCATTATCATTTTATTAATCCCGTTTAGTATGGCTTAACTCGGATTAAAATCATAAATTATATAGCAAAATGTATAGAAAAATAAATCTAAATCGAAGTAGGTATGTATTAAGTTGATGTCAATGACTAAGGCGGTTAAATATTTATTTCAATAAATATATATTATTACAGTAGACTGTACATGCGTAGATAGATATAAGAATAATACTTTTTATTACTTTTATTCCCTGAAGTTATGGATGTTTATAGTGAAGACAGGCAAATTATTTTTAATATATTTTTCGAATGGCAGTAAAGGCATCTCGTGCAAAAAATAATATATATACATGACGATGTTTATGTTTAAGAAGGGGTTGTATATAGATCTATACACATAGGAGTAGGACACGAACTAAGCCACAATTTTAAGAGTTAAGTTTTAGAAAATCAGTCTCAATGAACAGGCCATTAATTCCATGACTTTCATATTTATACTATATTGAATATTAAAGTTTTTAAGACGCTTATTGAAACGGTTTGCTCACAAGAAAGTCAGTTCAAGGAATTTTTGATTTTTAAATGGGCAAGGGATTTATCAATTTGATATCGACTCTTATAAGACGCTGCGATTATAATTTTATTAAAGAATTCTTCGCATTTAAACTTAAATAAAAAAGGTGTCGATCTATGAACTTTTAAACATACTCAAGAATTCGTGAAGTTATGCATAATTCTATAATGAAGTAGATATTTTCAGGTTAGTTTCGCTATCCGAAACAATGTAATTGCAATTATTTTGTGAAATTAACGGTACAAAATTTATCGTTATAAATTTGAATTAAATGTAATAGGTACTTAAACCAGAAGCAAAATATTTATCCGGTTTTTACTTAAGTAATTAATATCAATCGGTATTTCAATGTTTGTTTAGCTTTTTGATAATAAATAATGATCTTTAAGCTCCATCCAGAACCTCAATATTCGTTTATCATTTCCCCATTACTTGATCAACAAGAATTTCACAATATAATAACCAAATACAGACAATGATTTGAATAAGCCAGTAAGTTGTTACGCCTCGAATTATTAGCCGAAACACTTTTATTTTGTATTTATTTATATTTTTATTTCAATACCGAAATGAAATTACTAAATCATGTAAAAAAAATAAACTGTACTTACATTAAATGTATGAACAAACTTTCCATGAACTTATAAGTATTTAAAAATCTGCTATAGTCTGTCAGACTGCAACTAAATTACAAACATAAAATAACCAGTGCAGCTACCAAACTCGTAAGTCACAACATCAACGGTTAAACATACATTATAGCTAAACATTAAGATATACTATTAGACAATAAAAACAAACATTGGTTCCCCCGCACAGTACGTCAGTCTTTTAACAGTCGAATCACAAAAATTATTGCTGGAACTGTATCTAATGACATTAAGCTAGCTAAAAATCTTGGAGAAAACTATACGCATGTCTTTGAAATCACGTTAACACGTTCGCAGTGGAGTAGTGTGGATTTTCGCCACTCGGGGCCAATCTGTAATTGCCCCCCCCCCCCATTTTTATTTCAATAAAAAAAAAAAACGTGGCACTTTTTGCCGACCAATTGCATGTGCCGCAACGCTACGGCACTGGACGTTCGATCGACACGATTTTTTTACTACGTACAACTTCAACAGTTTTCTATATAGAATTACTCCCTTTTTAAGTTGTTTTAAAGACAATTTAGCTTCTCCAAGAACTAAGGAACATACACAAAAACATCTAAAGTAGGTAAAAGACATCATTCATAGATAGGTATAGTATAGAGTATGGGTTCACTACAGGTCTATTTAGGCATCTAGGTACATTTGTATAACAACGTACAGAATCTCTGTAACTTTACAATGAAACATGTTTTGAAGGACTAACAAATTATCCCTACTGGTTACTTTTAGAATAAAGGAGTTTTCATATAATGCTTGGCTATAATTTAATTTTGCGTTATTCTATTTTATACTTTTCCTAAAATGTTTGTGAAAATAATTCAGAAAGGTGCTTCACTATAATTTTTCTATTTTATCGACTGTATATGAACTGCATATTTTTAAGTGTAGGAATTTATTCTAGCTCGAAACTGTAACTTCAGTAAACGTGGATCATAAATGGGCTCTAAGGCTATTCTAATCACGTGATTCTAAACTTCATTCCAACAAAAATTTAATAAATGATTTATGTTTATCATTATTAGGCAACTAGACGTTATTGCGATTGCTATTCTATTGGTGCCAGTTAATATTAAAGGTACTATAAGTAGCTATATATTTAAGGTTTACACGCTTACTCAATACACGTTTTGATTTAATGTATATTATTAATTGTGCATTGGTATACCTCTTTGGTACCATTCATCAAGTCGTGTCTATTAATATTTACAATTCTCTCGAATCCCCAATAGGTATATATATACAACACTTACATTTAAATTTATATACATAACAGCAAAAAGTGCGCAAAAACGATCTCACAAAATATGCATTTGAGCAACACTATAATACATGTACAAAAGCATTTCACAGAGTCGATAATCTAATTATACAAATTATATTTAGCGGAAGTTTAAATGAGAAAAATGAACTTTATTTATAGGTACTTAATTAATACTTTATCTAATTTATATCAAGAAATAAAAAACAACATTAACTGTATGTTAACTCGTGTATCAACTATCCGAGGATAAAAACATACGTCCCTATAATAAGTTATTGCTATAAGAAACTTATTTACATTCGAGAATCGTTTATAAGTACAGTTCAAGACATCAAAAGTAGAACTGAAGGAAAAGAAACGTCACACGATGTATCTACATCACATTACGTACTAAAGGTTAAAATCGTCAACACGCCTGAAGAACTTTCTTATATTATATCACATTAGATTAGAATTTTGTATACTTAAGTGTCAACTTGACGGTAGGTCAAGTTTGGACATTGCTGAGTACACCCGAATTCATACTTTCACCGTAACACTTCATTTATTGCTTAAGTTAAACCCGCACTTAACCGACACATGGTCAATTTATTATTAATCAGAGATGTCATGGCCTGTAGCCGTGTTTAGTATCCTAGTATCCTCACTTAACAACGATCTGTCGTAACGTCTTTGCCGCGCGATTTTCGGTCGGATGGGGCCTAAGAGAGGGGCTGATATCGCGTGTTTGGGCATTTGGTTGAGGTCCTTTCGACCCTGAAGAAGAGGTGACGTCACACTGGAGGATTCGTCGCCTTCGTCGTCCGACAGGGCCGGGTAGCTCTCTTTCATCTTTAGACTTCGCTCTAAACGACGAAGAAATCTGAAAACAACGGAAATAAGTTTATTCGTCTTGTTCAACATTTCAACTCGTATTTTTTTTATAATACCCACAGTTTCACAATACCTAGGACTGCTCCGTATATGAAGCATCCGTATTTATTTAAAACTAACTGTTGTCCGCGGCTTCGCCCCTGCCTGACCCAGTGTTTTTTTTTCAAAATTTTATTTTATAAAAACCTTGTCCAGATAGTAACAAATACAATTAAAAACTAATTAACCCATTCGGTGCAGTCGTTTGGCAGTTTGCGCGTACATACATTTCGACGATTCATTTTACTAATATACATGGAAGAGAATAATAATTCACAAGAACAGAGATGCTTCGTCAAAAATATCCGTCAACTGTGTAAAAGACATCTCACCTTATTTGATTGCTGATTGTTCTTAATTTATTAACTTTGACGGGTTTTCGAGAATCTTCGGTCAAATCGAGGCTTGATGATATTTTGGATGACGTGTCCTGTAATAAAACGACTTAATGAGAACAATGTTATCACTTGCTTAGAATATAACAGATTTAATATAATTAGGTATATTACGACACATTAATTTCAGCAGTACTATTACTTATTCTGTGTTTCAGCTTCATCTTTTTGTCTATAAAAATTGCAAAGTGCTTAAAGGACCTAATTTTTGTTAATGTGGACTTCAATAATTATTTTCTGTTTTCAATTATGTAAACTTCAATATAAATTTGAATGCAGAAATGCCATAACACTGATATACAACATAACCTGTACCTTTAAAATCCCTGTAGTCTTTATAGAGGACGAAAATGAAGAAATGTCTAACTAAATCAACATTGGCGCATTGAAATTTTAATGATAGCTAAAATAATGAATAAGGTTACTTTAAAAGGGAACCAGATCAAGTCTGTACCATGCCTAACAATTTAATAGAACCATGCTATAGAACAGACACAAAATGCAGTTTGCTACATAATTATTTTCTATACAAAGGCTATGCGCGCATAATATTGAAGATTAGACTTAAGCGTAAATAATTCCTCAATTAGATACTTGAGGACTAAAAAACTAGACTTTGATCTTGATAATTTATTGTTTTCCCTCAAAACAAAAATATTAACTGACTTCAAATTATAACTGTCAAACCGATAAGTATTAAAAAATACGAGCGTAAACCCTTTTTTTAAAAAACTGAAAAAAAACACGGACAGACGAAAATATAAACTATTCCTGTCTTGAAATCAGTTAGACGTAGCGAACATGTATGTAGCTAGCTAAAGGAGCAGCAATTACTTATTAGTTCCAGACACATCAGGATGTTTAGTACTTACGAAATGATTGATACGAGCAAAAACTAAATACTCTGGAAATGATAATACTTAATGTTATTGTTCAGCCAGGCAAAATTTATACTTCTTCACTCAGCCATCTTTAAAGAAACATATATTTTGTTATTACATTTTAATATAAATTTCACTATTATTTTCCTTAAATCCCATGTTCATCTTTCATCTATCAATATTCATGTTGTATTTTTTTTAATTAAATCGATTAATAAAACAATTATGCCCGTGGTGAATATCTTTGACTGGCTGAAATGTCAAGTTTACTTTTGAATAATACCAACAATAGCCCTGCATGCAAATGCCAACTGAGATGAAGATTCTAACTTCATGAAATCACCTCGGAACTACGGCATTTTTGTCTCCTTAGCGGTTTCCGCAACCTAGTCGGCTCACTCGGCTGAAAATAATCCACAAAAGCTAGAACCTAGAACCTAGCAGTAAACATAACGAGGCAAAATAATTAAAACACTTGACTGTGCTAAAAGATCTTCGGAAATACTAAGTTGTCAAACCTTCAGACACATGCTAGTCTTTTGGCGCAGTCAGTGAACAAACAGAGAATGTGCGTAGTAATTCACAGTGTTAATTTAGTTTCATTTTATATTATAGTGGTTTTTTAAAGTGCAAAAATAATTATCAAAAGCATGCCAGCTGTTCCTCGTAACAGTGCAGACGGAATAATGAAATTAAGTTTCTTATTTAGACATTTCGTAAAATGTCGCATTTTGATGTTTGACCGCTACAATTTTTATTAAATTTCTTTTTATGCTACTTCATGGCGGAAAACAAGCAAGTGGGTGGTTGATGTTTAAAATGAACAGCGTCAAAGGTTTAGTTAGTTACACTAAATTTTGAATCTAAAATTAAACTGACACAACCAACCACCTTCGTGAATATTTCAAAATAATTATAAGAAACATTGTATATTTTATTTTAAAAATTACATCTGGGGAAATCGAAAAATAATTACTAGATTTTTCCCCCGCATTCTGGATATTTTGGGTTGTTTCTACTCAGAATGAACAACACTACTTACTGATTCTTGTAAATACTTACGAGAAAAAAGTGCCCTCTGATTAGTTTTGTTATTTATTGTACTTACAACAAAACCGCACGGAGATAAAAAATCTAGTTTCCTTTAACAGAATATTGTAGATACGACTTGATTTTATTGTACTATATGTGACAACTATACTTTTTTACATAAAATTTAATTTAAAAATAAATTAAAATTTCAATTTAATAGAAAACTCATTATAAATTGAATTTAATAGAAAATTCATTAAATATTGACCTGCATGTCGAGATCAGGCGGCAGGCGCAGCTCGCGCGCAGAGGCCACAGAGGCGACGGAGGCGGCGGAGACAGAGTCCTCCGAAGACGAAGAGGACGGCGGCGCGGGCGCTTGCGAGCGCGAGCGCCGCCGGCCCGACTTGCGCCCGCGCGGCGCCTCGCGCAGCCCCGGCACCTGCCACGGGGTTACACATTCATTTCTAAACCATAATAAATAAAAAAATAAAAGATTTATTCAATAGTCTGTTTAAATTAGGTACAGTTTCAAAAGTACAAACAATATGAACAGTAAAAAAAAAATGCAACGAACTATCAAAAAGGTAAACGACTCAGCATTATGCCTGAGAAATAAGACATAATTTATTTCCATAGCATATCAATATCATACAGTCAAAATAATGCAATTTCTACTAATATTTAAATTCGAAAGTAACTGTCTGTTTGGTACGCTTTCACGTCTAGTTTTTATCCCGCAAAATCACGTAGTTCCCACGGGATAGCGATAAGCGGATTTTGCGTAGACCGCTACGCTAGTAAGAAATTCAACATAAAATTAAAATTAAAATTAAGTCACAATCAAAACTAAAATTAAAAACATTGAGTCAAAACGAAATTAAAATAACAATGCATCGAAAAACTTCCCGATTTTTGTTTTTATATATTTACGCCTAACCCGTTAGAAATTGTGTATCCAATCAATGCTGAGAACTAGAACACATGGAAAATTCGAAAAGCAAACATAGTCAGTTACCAATTTTCAGTAATGTTTAGAATTTATCAATTGGTAGAGGAAATGTGGTACAATACATGGCATTAGTATCGGGAACGTATTGAACGAAACTATTGCACATAACATACCTCCAATAAGTTATGCATCGAGTGCGGCATATGCGGCAGCGCCGATTTCGTCGTGCCTGTCGCTTCATGCGACACCGTCCGCGTCGTTCTTCTGTCTCGCTTCCTCCCAGATTTTTTACTATTACTATTGCTCTTGCTGTTGTTCCCTTTCACACATTCCGAACTAGGAAAGTCGTACAGCCCATCAGAGTCGGTGAACGGTAACTGTCGCCCATAGAATTGGGGTGAGAAGCGACCTAATGTCGCTTTGTCGCTCAAAGGGGATTCGCTCCGTGAACTAACAGGGCTGAGTGGTCGCGTGAGATCAGTCAGAAGCGTTGGTGGTCGCAGGCTAGCCTTTTCATCTAACCCTCTTTCTACGCTTATACATTTAACTATGGAACATTTAGTGACACCACTAGGAGGGCAAAGGATAGTTTGCGGGGCGTCTATATTTTCTTTCAAAACCACTAGAGTCTCCATCTCTTTAGCGCTCGACGGCACGTCGTCAACTCTCTCGTCTGTCCCGATGCCTTCATCGTTTGATTCTAGTAGAGGATCATCAGATAGCGTCTCCGAATCTGACCGGCCTCTCCGTCTCTCCTTCGAATCATCATTCGAAGAACCCGGGCTCGAGTTCGTCTTCATTAACGGTCGTCTTCTAGATTGAAAGCAGGACGGCCCGCCGCCCGAACCGGGGTCTTCCATCTCCGAAGGGCACAAGGGATTACTGGAGCCGCATCTAGAAGGGCCAGGGCTCGCCATGGAGCTGTACCCGGACGAGGAGAGATTCGACTCCGAAGGTGCTCTCTCACCCCTGACCGACATCGAAAACGGGCTCAGATAGCACATGTTCGCGGCGGGAGGCGGAGGTCGCGGAGACAGAGGCTCGTCTGATTCTTCGCTGGCGTTATAGGTCACCGTTATCAAGGGAGGGGGTTGAAATTCCAGGTGAGGCGGGGTTCTCCTCGGGGGTGGGGAGCCGGGCGAGGGCCGCTCGATGGTGAGCACGGGGACGCGGAGGGAGGGCGGCGCGGGGGAAGGGGACGACATCTCCCGCTCGGAGTCCTGGCTGTGCGTGAAGCTCGGGCTCGGCGAGTCCGTCAGGTGGGTCGACGGGGTCGGGGTGTCGCTGCTGAACGCTGGTTGCCGGAGCTGTGCCAAAAAACAAAGTAGTATGTTAGTAGGAATTGATAGCAAGTGTCTTGATTTCTAAACGACACTGAATATTAGAACACATAGAAAAATCCGAAAAGTAAAGCTATGGCCGGGAATCGAACCCGGGTCGTCGTCATTCCGTGACGCGTGCCATGTCCCTACAGTGTGTGAGCTCTTAGAATGCCATTCGGGGTTCGGGTACCGTCGATTCGAGTATCAAACCTGTAAGTGTGAGTGAGACGGCAAGACAAACCCGAATTCCTTCTGAGAGCTCACGGACTGCTGTTTGATAAAATTGATGGCTGCCTGATGATTGCGAAGTCTGATGCCAAATAAAAGTAAAACGTATGTCCTACCTTTAACCTCAAACCAGACGTCGGCCTCTCTGGTTTCTCTAACCTAATTTCATCTTCGTCATCGCTGGGCGTCATGCATCTTATCTCATTCTTGTCTATTTCCATCTTCGCCCGCGGCATCCTCGGGGACGGCAGGGGGGTCGGCATCGGCGTGGGTAAAGGGGTGGGGAGAGGGGTCGGGAGCTCGCGGATGGGCGACAGGCACTTGTTGATGCCTGTTGGCACTTCGAGGAGTATAGAGGGGGGATGCAGGAGGTTGCTGCCTGATGTTGAGGACTTGTGGGCGCTGAGAGGGTCGAGGACCTGGAATGATGATTACCATGATAATAGCAGTTGTACGAGGTTCTAGTTCTAGGGGTATATTAATCTAGAAGTAGGGAACGTGCTACAAATGTAACGATTTCCGTTGACTTGTTGCATTCCAAGTTGATTTGAAAAAAGTTGCTACGACGGAGCCAGCTAAGTTATTAAGTTGCTCATTTATCATGCTTTTAGGATAATGTGAAAGAGGTGATGATGGCTTGGTATTGGCTGAAGGCAAAGGCTATTTAGGAGGTCAATAATCAGGTCACTTGACAACATAAATAATACTAGCTTGTAGTGTAAGCTGTGCCAAACACTCTCCCCATAATGTATCTATATAATCGTCGGCAGGGTTTTGGCAGGGTCGCCATGTGAGGATGGGCGTTGGGAGATGACTAATAAGTCCGAGTTCTGGGCATATTTATTATATAATAAGATGTCTACGATTATATGTATAGTTACATAAGGGGAGAGTGTGTGGTGTAGCTCATAGTACAAAATAATGAAGATATTACCTGTATTTCAATGGTGTTATGCGGCCTGAAGACTGGTGAATCTGGGGCCAGTGATGGTATATGCGAGGACGATAGCGATATGTCATCGCCGTCAACCGTGTCATCTTGCGGTGATGATGCAGTTGGCGTGCTGGAGGCTGAGATACCGCCCGATGATGCACGGGAGATGATGGCGGCCGATGACGATGAGAAATTACGGAACATCGCTAAAATCGAGTCCGCGCTGGATATTTTTGGTGTCCTGTTGGGAAAATTGCAATGAATGTTTTAAGGTGAATGACTTATGATAAACTTTAATTCTTTTGCATAATCTTAAGGTTGTTGTTTTTTTTGCGTTTCCTCAAAATTGGACTTTGTCTTGATCGTCAAAAGTGAAATCAAAGATTATTTCTTTTCTACGCGTAGCTTTCGTAAAGAGCAGTACTAGCTATCAAAACTTTTGCAATTCAATAGGACTTTATCACGTAAAAAAAATCTCCAAAATTACCTCGCCGTTTCTTCCACATTACTGCAGCCATGGTCACGGGGAGACTGAAGCGTGTGTGTGAGTTTTTCAAATTTCCCGCACTAGATCTGATTTTGTACCGGCTATGTCAATCCAGTTTCTTGGAAACGCCATGGTTATTTTAGCGATATATTTTTTTACGTGATTAAGTCCTGCGAGTTAAAGTAATTATGAGTGAAAATCGCTAAAGTTAAACACTACATCTACCAAACTATTGTTACTTGACAAAAGAGCATCTTACCTGGAGTATTTCTTCAAAGCTGCATTCGCCAACGTCAAATCCAAACTCGACATCGAATCACTCCCCTGGTTACTAGAAGTGCTGTGGGGCGACCTCATCTCGACTCCCGGGGAGGGAGGCGTACTAGACGCCTTCGCTTTCACTCCCCTATTCGCTATTACCGCCATCGGAATCGCTATAGTGTTCATCATATCGGCATCCGAACTGGAACTCATCTCTGCCGATACCTTATTCAGTAATCTTGCAAACGTGACCTTTTTCTCCAGCTTTGGGTCTGATATGTGCCGTGTGGAAGGAGATGTGGATGGGGTAGACGCTTCGCTATTGACAAACGACGTCTCTTTATGTTCGCTGAACTCCATAAACGCTGGTGCGCTTTCTACTGTGCTCAAGGTGCGTTTCTCTGACATTTGGATTAGCTCGCCCATTGTTATTTTCTTGGAGTGCTCGTTGGCTGAGGCGGGGCTTATGAGCTGTTGGAGTATCTGCTTCTTTTCCGCTGCGTTCTTTTTAGTTGGTGTCGAGTTGTTCCGCTTCTTGCGCGGCGAGGGCGATGCTGCACACAAATATCATACCTGAGTATTCATCGTGTTGCATTCTTTTTTACCAAGCGATACAACATCGATACTTAACAAAAGCTACACGCCAATCTGAATTTAGAATTCGGAACGGATTTGTTTCATGCCTTCTTTGTGCATCTATTGATTTCAAGCCAATGTTTGGGAAGCTTTGGGTTTGTAATTTGGGTAACGTGCCAAATTTGTCGTAAGTTTAATTTGGACTAGGAATTCAGATGGATGTTAGTTCAAACATGGTAACAATCGGAAGAGACGTATTTTGCTAAAAATATGATTAGGTATAGCAGAAAGCTGACACAGTAAGCATGCGAAGCAACATTCAACATATAGACAGGTAAGACAACAACCTTCGAATTTACAAAAATAAAATCGTCGTTGAGATGACATATGTATCAGTTCTCTTTCCCAAATATGAGGCAGAAAGAGATGAAATTACAGCAGTACGTATTAAAAGGTTGTTGCATAAAATAGCTGGACGATCCAAAAAGGTGCTATGGAAGGAAGGAGCGTCTACAGATTTGCTTCAGTTGTGCAAAGTCAGGGTGCACACATCAAGGAGACCTCAGTACATTGGTCTAGCATTCCACATCAAGTGCCATTCATGTAGCAGGTTTAAGAACCAGTGCTAGTTGGACTTTGGCTGCACGCTCCGCCACGATTTGATCAAATGTTTGCGATAGTGAACGTCGCAAATGGTAAGATGGAATAATGTTAAAAGCCCTTAAAAGATGATGTCTTGTACGGATGTATCAAGATGTATTGTATGGAAGAAATCAAAATGTGTCAGAATGTTATGAAGGTGTGAATGTTAAAACCTGTCTTCTGTATAAATATAATTACATGATGTTGGAATCTTAACGTAAATTATAAAAATAACAACAACCAACTTAATCGCCCACTAATCTCTTTAACAGCCTATATTTAATAAATACTTACTTACTTACAATACATTGTATTACTGAATTATGAGAATACGAGTATATACTGTGTAAATGAAGTCATCAACAAATACGACCGCATCGTCAGAGAAAGTTTTCAATGCTATTGATCTTCTTTTAAGAAATGTAGTATTTTAAACACGTAGGTTATATTGTAAAAATGTGCCAGATGTTTCTTGTCAAATAAAAAAAAACTACCCAAAATTCCGCTTTGTGTTTTGTTTGTCTCTACTTACTTTAAAATGACTTCTCATCTGTCATCTATCAACTAGCCTTATACAACAGTAGGTATCTAACTCACTCGCAATCGCCATCGTCTTCATTTTGACAGTTCCATGTATGGGCTGACAATTGGCATCGGAATCAGCTAGCTGTCACATTCATACAAGAACTGAAACGAACACGATGGCAATCGCGAGCGAGTTAGACAATAAGCCTACCGTACACAACGCATCTAAAATTTAACTCCCAAAAACAAAACGTAAAAAAATGAGCATGCATGATCTGAAGGTCGCAGCGGAGCGCACGCGCACTCCTTACGTCCTGGCGGCGGCTTTAAGAGATCGTCCAAGCTAAAGGTCCTCGCGGCACGCGGCCGCGCCGGCGCCGACACGGACGGCTTCCGGATACCGAGCCGCGTCAACAGGGTCCGGTGCGGCACTGGCTCCGCCACGCGCAGCGACGCTGCAACAACGGCACGTGACAGCGACGTCGGTGAGGAGCCCGATGTCAGTGACGAACAGACGTCGAGATGTGGATGTCAGTGAGAGGGACAATGTCAGTGATGACAGACGCCTAGATGTATCCATAAGAAGTCCGATGTCAGTATACTACAGACGTGTAAAATGTGGATATCAGTTGTGAGAGGTCCGATGTCAGTGAAACAGATGTCTAGATGTGGATGTCAGTAGTGAGAGGTCCGATGTCAGTATAACAGACGTCTAGATGTGGATGTCAGTAGTGAGAGGTCCGATGTCAGAGAAGACGGATTGTATAAGTTTGCAACAGACGTCCGTGAATGTCACATGTAGGAAGTGTATGATGTCACTGACAGTATGGATGTCAGACGTGAGGGCCAACGAGTGACGAGCCACGTTTGGAAGTGGTTAGCAATTTTATGAGGACTGAAGTCAGTGAAGACGTAGGTTTGGTGTTAAATAGTGACTGATGAAATTGCTGACATTCGTATCAATTACCAGTTGATTAAGAACAGATGTTCGAAATCATTGATTTTAATATTAGACACACTACGGCCGAAAATAAACTGATGAAACGAAGTTCGATGTTACATGAACCATTCGTTAAAAATCAGTGGTAAAACTTAGTGGTGTTGAGATAAGTTTCATTTCGATATTTCTCAGTATTGTGTTAAATTATAGATTTTTATTGGGTACGATTAAGATGATGTAGATCGCAGAAAACCTTTATGTAGAATTTTACTTTTAACTTATTTATAACTTCAGATGATAAATTAAACTGATGAACACCTTAAAACCTTAAATAAAAAAAAAAACATAGCAGACATGTGACATCCTGTCGCCAAACGTCTACTTTATAAACACCGCTGCACAATGTCGTCTAAGGCCGCCTGTGATGTCAGACGTCAAATATCTGTAAAGTACTGCCATCTGACATCTGACATCGCACGCTGATGACATCTGGTGAATCGCCAAGCCGGATGCAGGTCACACGGGATTCTAGATGGATGTCTAATTAATTTTGCCTTGGGTTTCTGTATTGGTAGCACGATCCGCTATTCACATAAACAAATGCCGTTGGATGCTCTAAAGCCGCTTTTCCGTAAGAATAATAAAGTTATGGATATAATAGCGTGTGAAAGTGATAGTGGATAAGTAGGTAGGCATTGAGATAAGTGCCATTGGTACTGGCTACCACACGTTCTGGTAGTGCCACACGTTCACATTGAACATTGATCAATACCTACATGGCAACATTTCTCAATTACGATTCAAAAATCGTGAAAAACATTTATACAGACTATTAAACTCAAACTAATTCAATCTTTAATCTTTTTTCTAACCTTGTATAAAAAACTATATCATAGATAAATTGGCAGCGCAAATAGCACTACCAACAAGTGACTGGCAACACTGGTTCTCGCCATTACATTACAACCTCTAACCACTCACGAAGACAGGGGGGCTACTCCGAAATTCAATTTTCGAACTTCGTATCATACCGTCCCTCTCACTCGCAAATTAATAACTATTAGTGAGAGCAGAACGGCACGAAACGAACTTCGAAAATTTCGGAGTATAAGGCCTGGGCTTATACTCTGAAATTCGATTTTCGAAGTTCGTTTCGTTCCGTTCCGTTCTCACTAACAATTATTAATTTAAGAGTGAGAGGGACGGTGTGATACGAACTTCGAAAATCGAATTTTGGAGTACCTAACCCCCCTGCATTGACAAAAACCAGCCAGTAGTATCGACGCGTCCCGACCGCTACCTTCACACGGTACTATAAAATAACTTCATTACATCTCCGGCTACTAAGCGCGAACATACCGCGCGATTCCGCCGCGTCCACGCCGCGCGCATGCCGCTAGCACTCCGCCTGCGGCACCGCGGCGTACCGCTGCCTCCCCGCGCGCGCTATCCCACGACCATTGACAATATTTCATTTTTTTTAATTCTAGGCTAAGGCTGATCAGGGTCCGGAAAGTGGCTTATTCGAAAATGTTACCAGATGTTTATGTTTCTTTTTCTGTTACAAATCTTTTACCATCTTTTATCTTTTGTGAATTACGTAATATCGGTAAAACATACAATGTAAAATTGGAAGTGTAGTAATGTAAACATCTACAAATTAATGGTTGGAATAAGTTAGAACTTTTTTTAACCAATATCTATGTGTAGGAAGGGAAGGCCTTTGCCCTGCAGTGGGACACTTTAATAGGTTAAAAATATATATATAATGCAATTGTAAATAATTTGTGTAAATACACGTTTTCTCTAAAAACTACTAATTATAGTTTCGTTAGAAACAGAAGCAGAACGCGATTTCGTGACGACGATATTCTTAAATACCTACATACAAAAATTTTGGAAAATAAAATATCCCTACCTTATTACTTTTTCAAATACTATCGAAAAACCACGAGGGTTCCCTGTTTTAATTTTAATTTTAAGCCACTTTTTAGAACAGTAACAAAGTAAAAAAAATGAAATGCTGTCAATTTGAAACCACTGTAACCTACGGCGATATATGTATCATAGTAGGTTATAGCTTTTCATTCGCCACCAACAAGGAATGCTAGAGATTTCATTTGACAACAATAACGCTAACAACAATAGCATTATTCCACAATTTTGATAAAAATGTGTTTTTAAAACTACACTACCTACATTTCTGATGCTCGAATTGCCATTATTAGAAACAAAACTCCTGATTGTCATGTTTTGATGTAGACTGAACTGAACTGAATTTTTGTTTTTTCAGAATGAAATGTCTAACAAACCCACTTTCACACCTTCAGTAAACTTATTAGTAACTTAAATGTTGCAAAGTTGGAAAAAGCGACGATAACTCCAAAGCTTTTCGCCATTTCGTTGATGTTATAAATCTGTACCTTGAAATAGAAGTCGGAAATTTTAAACGACATGATAATGTTTTACAAACATACATCATTGAAAAACTATCATAACATAGCATGATGTTTACCAAAGTAGCACATTAAAGATTAATTTGAAAAGCATAACACAAATGTCCTGAAAATTTAAAGACACACCGAACAATAAATTCTAACAAAATTTAATTTGATTAAAATAATAATTATATTTGAAACACATTTACCAGAAGTTTTTCAGTGATAAAATATAAGATTGTGTTACCCTATTAAAGTAAAAAAACACTGCTAGACCTCTGGTTTAGTTTTCTTGGAAATTATAGAACTGGGTATTTAAAAAGGAACACAGGGGCAGAAAAATACGAGTAGGTATAACAAAACTAGAAGTAATGGCTCAATAATTTTGAATTAGTTCAGTTATAGTTAATAAGCCAAAAAAGTGATACAAATTGAAAAATTACGCAATGCGTGTCCTTACACTCCAAGAGGCTGTGCTTACTAGATAAAAAGACACACCAATGTGGCGAATAAGGGCAATAACAGGAAGTTTTCTGGGTGTAGACATAAAAATGAAGCAACTTACTGAACAGAAAAAAACATTTCTCAAAACACGTAATTTTTCCAAAAATATAACATTCATTTGAATATCACTTTGTTACAATATCTACAAGATATTTCTTGATTAGGCATCATAAACGATTTATCACGAATAAACTTTGCTTTTTACTTTTGCGGAAGTCATTTATTTTTAAGAATATCGTTTGTGATCCGCCTAACAGCTAAAGAGTAAAGATCCGCGAAAATCCGCCCGTGAAAATCCTGGAAACGTGCTGATTTCAACAGAGTCTAGTTTCACAGGGAAGATGCTATGAAATAATAATTTAGTTAAGAGAAATGAGTTTTCTGCGAATCAGTGTGAGCTCATAAAGTAAAATCCTCTCGAGAAAATAGGCAATATTTTTCTGTCCCGTCTCTGATAGTCTGTTTGTCTTGTTTGACTGTCCAGCATTATATCAACAATAAAGCAGTCATAGTGAGGCGAAAAAATGCTATAACGTTGTGTTTTTTTGTTAAAAAAGACAAATTACAGTCTGTGATATTTCTGAAACTGTGGCAAGCTGTAATGTGTGCTTAAGAAATCTCCAAAATATGAAAAAGTATTAAAATGTTACAGGCGAGCGAGTTTAGAGATGACTCGAGAATATTGCGAATTTCAATCACTTCAACTTCTTCATCAATTATCATCAACTTCAAAGTACATCATTATCCCATTGAAACTTATTTAGACTACTCATATGAACTTTCCCCGACAAAAAATCTAATAAACTAAAAGAATATAAAAAGTTTTTAGAAAATATGGCGCATAAATGATAAATAATGAGCTCAGTGAAATTCCGGTGTCATTGATTGAATTATGCGGCATAATTCAATCAATGACACCGGAATTTCACTGAGCTCATTATTTATCATTTTTTACTTACAGCGATCCCATATTCATCATCAGTCATTTCACTTTTTACATTAGAGTCCATTCTTTAATATTTTAACTTTCCCGCATTTCATATTTTTCTCGAATCCCTCGAAACTTGCTCGTTCCTATTCCCAAAACACCTAACACCATACTCGAGTGCGGAAAGCTCGAAACCTCCAAGTGACTGCAGTCAGCAGAGAATTTTAAAATTGAACTCGTATTAACAAACTTACGTCGGGCGCACCGGTCCGCCTCCTCAGCGAGGAGTTTCTCTATCTTCTCAGGGAACTGCCTCTTGGCGCACCAGACCAGTCCGATGATACCAAGGACCACGAAGACAGCAATGAGGCCCAGCCAGAACGGCTCCTGCATCATCCGGGCGCCGAGGCTCACGATCTTTGGCGTCGGGTTTGGTATTTCACATCTGTTGACGGACGAATGGTTTGATAAGTCGCTGTTAGATTTTAGCTGTATTTTTGCGAGTACTTACTGCGATGTATCACTACTAAGCAATAAGATCGCCTATTGTATACTTTGTTCTTTGTTACTGTATTGTTTTGTACTGATTTGTGGTCTTCAATAAAGAGTATTTGTATTGTTGTATTGTATTGTATGATACAAAAAGCCGTGGTAGCCTAGTGGTTTGACCTGTGGCCTCTCAAGCAGAGCGTCGTGGGTTCAAATCCCGGGCTCGCACCTCTGAGTTTTTCGGAATTTATGTGCGAAAATTACATTTGTAATTTGCTATGAGCTTTTCGGTGAAGGAAAACATCGTGAGGAAACCTGCACACATCTGCGAAGAAATTCAATGGTGTGTGTTAAGTTCCCAATCCGCACTGGGCGCGCGTGGGAACTATAGCCCAAACCCTCCAATACACAGAGGAGGCCTATGCCATGAGGCACGCCGAATTTCGCGACAGTTTAATAAATAAATACAAAAATAAACGACAATAACAACAACAACAACAAAAACATGTATTTACTGAAATTGAAGCGAATTCGGAATAAAAAGGCTTATAAATAATAATAAAATAATAAATAATTGTATTGTATGTATGTCGGCTATATCTTACCTATTTACTAGACACACGTGTTCCATCTTAGACTGCGTTTACGCTTACGCAAACGCAAGTACATTTTGTACAAAATAATTCAGACAACTGGGATGTATCTGAGAGCATTCTTTCGGCTGATGTCATACATACTTACATACAAATATACCCTCATGTTTCCCCTAGGGGTAGGCAGAGACTAATTTGATCCACTTGGTACGATCCCGATATACCTATCACTTTCGCATCACCCACATTTATCAATCTCTTCATACATGTTCGTCGGGTTAGTGTGCTCCTGATCTTTTGTCAAGGCGTCCTAATTTTAGTCACAGAACGTCCGTTTATGTCGTCACAAAGTAGTAGAACTAACTTTTTCCCCTTTCAGGACCGGTGGCACTGGCATCACGAGTAGTGGAATTAACCTCTTTCCCTTCCAGGACGGATGGCACAGACATCACGCGTAGTGGGACTAACCTCTTCCAACTTTCAGGACGTGTTGCACTGGTATCTAGAGCAGTGAAACCTCTTCCACTTCCCGGACGGGTGGCACCGACTAACCTCTTCCCCTTCCAGGAGGGGTTGCACTGGCACAGGAAGCCGCCGTCCCGCTCGCTGCAGGCGCCGCGGTTGTTGCAGGGCCGCGCGGCGCACGGCCGCACCCGCTCCGCACAGCGCCGCCCGCGCCAGCCGCGCGCGCACACGCACGTGTACGAGGACTCCTCCGATAGCGTGCAGTTGCCGAACACGCACGGCGAGCGCTCGCACGCCGTCACCGAACAGAATATACCTACAATTAATATAAATGTAATCACTGACTCGAAGCGGCGGCCCGGCAGACCTAGACGGCGATGGCGGGACGAGTTGAACGCCTTCTCGAAGGAAGGACACCCTTGACGCGTTTCACTTTGGACAAACATTTACGGGGCTATTGAGGCATGCTACGAGTAACTCGATCACCTGCTGACATATTTCAAGACAATTTTAAGCGACCTTGCGTAGCTCATGTTACGAAAAAAACTGCGAAGTCCAAACGGGGCTGGACGCGTCTACATCACAGAAGTGGGCTCACTCAGCCACTTGGCGGGTGCCGGAGAATAGCCATCAGCGAAAACGAGGCAAACCAAAAACACAATGGCGGGACGATTTGAACGCATGTATTGAGGATTGGCCTGGCATTGCGTCGGACCGGGAGTTGTGGAGGTCGAGGGGAGAGGCCTTTGCCTAGACACTACAATAAAATAGATAAAACCACCATCGGCCTAGTACCAAACTAAGCAGACCTGGTACTACGCGTACCTACTAAACAACGGATAAACATACTTGCATGCCACCGTACAAGTGCCTGTAAAAGGCATAGTGGTGTGAAAATGAAAAGGCATTTATCCAGCAGTAGGTGGAAGGGCTCATTCGATTGACTGACATCTCATTCCATCTAAAGCTGTTTAGAGCAGTTCTTCTGCAAGCTCATCCAGGTTCATCAGTGTACAACCTCTGGTCTCCAACTTACCAGTATAATAGCCGGTGCATTGGCAGAAGTTCTTGGTGTCATCAGACGCACAGCGGGCGCCGTGGAGGCAGGGGTTGGGGTCGCAGGACTCGATGCTGGTCTCATCGGACAGAAGCAGCACTTTGCTGTGGTATTCTGGATCTAAAACAAGAAGAAAATGAGCTGAGGGATGTAGGTGTGAGTGACAATGAAATAATATAACAAGACTCAACACGTTTAGCGAATAAATAAAATCTTAGTCTTAAATTAAGCAAAGATTTTACTAATGGGTCCTGGACAACAAATAAACATAGTTCTCAAATAGATAAATGCAAACTTAAACACATGTAACATCCATGGCGCGGGTACAAACATCCATATTATTATTCATCATACAAGTGCCTGCCCTGCCAGAATTCGAACCCGGGACCTCTAGCCTTGTAGTCAGGGGCATTAACCACCCGGTCGTCATCCGGTCGTCAATCTTTGTAATCCAGATAGAGCGGTAGTTCTTAAACACTTCGCCATGGCTTCATCTACTTCAACAATCAAATAAACCGGTGTGGACCACTGACTTTTATTCACAAGCAGTTGATGATATAAGCGGTGTTTTCGTGTCCCACTTGGTTCTGTGTCTCGCATAGCGTCCACTGCGTGACGTTGTCCAAGTAGCTGTCTACTATCAGGTCAGTTGAAAGTTTGACGAAATCGAGGAGGACTAACCTTTATTGACAAGCAGAGCGACGTCCATGTGTACCCCCGCGTCCCCCGCGCACTGGGTAACGGTCAGCGAGTGGAGGTACGAGTGGATGATGAGCGGTGTCTCCGTGCGCCGCTTGGCTCTCTCCGCCTCGCACAGCGTCCACTGCGTGCCGTTGTTGTCTGTGTAGCTGTCTTCCACCTGGTCAGATGAAAGTTTGGTGATTGATTTTACACCACAAAGCAAAGTGGCGGGAAAATAAAGAGGCTTTTAATCAATGTTGCTCTTTTAAAGTTTTTTTGGTAACTCATGCGATTGAAACAGAAGATAATCAACTTATTTTCATAATGTCTCTTGGCATAACTTCCAAACTTCCAGACTTCCTTTTCAGTTGCATTTGAATCAGCATACAGGGCAGTGGCAATCGGAAAATTATATGGCCCTACTTCTACGTAGTCTGTAGCAATATCGCGTCCTAACCTTCTTTGGATACATCACACGTCGAGAAGATAGATCTGTGGAGTGACTTGTAGGTCACAAATGCGTCGGACCGATCAGGTTAAGACTGGACTGAAGGGTCCACGAATGTAAGTCGAAACAAAAGTCAAAAGTATTTATACGACGAGACCTACGCTGCCGTGCAATCCTTAAACCGCAGTAAGTGTAAGAAGTTCAAATAGCACTTACTGTGGTTTAAGGATGGCACGGCAGTACGGTACGGAAGGAATGCCACCGCCCCTGTACGACGACCACCACAACTGCTAAGAGTGTGACGCGAAGATCTGTTCTTACCTCGATCCAGCCGCGGCCCTCCCCGCACGGCCAGGGCGGCGGGTTGTGCGCGGGCTGTGCGCGCGCGAAGCTGGCCGCGAGCGTGTGCCCGTGAGGCGCCAGCAGACGCAGGCGCAGCCGCAGCCGCGGCGGCGGCGCGAGCGGCCAGTTCGGCGCGCGCAGCCGCCCAGCGTGCACTGAGCCAAGGTCCAGCGTGTGCGATATGTTCACGGTGTACACTGGAAGATAGGTACACTATTAGCCGAGCCCTAACTGAGCTAGCCGTATCACGTGGCAGCTTCATGAGGCATGATTTCGTTAAGACACAAGGCTCAAAATCGAACCGAAACTGGCTGCCTCGCGAGGCGGTTCGCTCAGTCAGGACCAAGCTATACAGGAGCCGAGGGTTACTCCAAAATTCAATGTTTGAAGTTCTTCATACCGTCCACAATAAGAGCAGAGGTATTATAGGAAATAAGGTTGTGATATTCAGGGTAACGATAATATTCGAGGATGCGAAATTGTGTGAATTATTTTTATACCAAGCACATTTTATGCGAAGTAATTATTCTGCTAAAAATATTAAGCGACACGCATTATGATAAGTCAGCTACGGGTAAACTAGATTATGCCAGAGCTGCCATCAAATTCCCGTTATCTCTAACATCACATTAACTCACCAGTTTTGAAATGTGCCAGGAACCCCTTCCCCGTGACATTACTCCCGGTCCTGAACCTCAGCCTCATGATCTCAGCCGTGGACACGAAGAACCCGTTCGTTAGCACATCAGGGTTCTGGAAAGGCCTGATGGGCTGGTCTTCCAGGTCTACTTGGATCTCCAGAAAGGACTCTTCTAGAAACGTCTCCGTGAGGTTCAAAGGGACCCCATTTTCGAATGTTCCGTAGCCAAAGTCAAAGAAGCTGATGTTGAGGAATACTCGTCTTCCTGAAAGGTATAATTTGGTATAGAGTTCCAGTTCCGGGTAAGGATAATCGCACAATTCCCGCGTTACGCGAACTCAACGTTATTAATTAGTTTTTACTGCCCATTTTCTTTTTGTCGTAATTATCGTTTAAAAGATAAAAAAAGCCGTGGTAGCCTCGTGGTTTGACCTGTGGCCCCTCAAGCGGAGGGTCACGGGTTCGAATCCCGGGCTCGCACCGCTGAGTTTTTCAGAATTTATGTGCGAAAATACATTTGACCACGAGCTTTTCGGTGAAGGAAAATATCGTGAGGAAACCGGACAAATCCCATTATGGCTTAGTTACCCTTCTGGGTTGGAAGGTCAAATGGCAGTGGCTTGTGTGAAAACTATTGCCTACGCCAAATCTTGGGATTAGGTTGTCCAAGCGGACCCCAGGCTCACTGAGCCGTGGCAAATGCCGGGCAAAACGCTAGACAGATGATTGTTCAATAGATATTGTTTTTCGACAGCAGTCTTACAGCAGACCCTTTATGGTGGAAACGCCAACATATTTATGGTCTATAAAGTTACCTGCAGGAGCCAGTATGTCAATAGTGCAGTCCAGGTCTGGTAGTAGGAAATGCGGGTAGTTCGGACTACGCAGGACACCTTCCTTGGATGTGAAGGTTTGCGATGGGCACCCCACCAAGTCTATTGCGTGCCAGGTCAGGGAAAATCCTGATGCTTGGGTGCTGAAACGATACATTCACATTAAAAACAAACACTGCTGTAGAACAAAGAATAGTTTAATACATACATATATCTACCCCCTTATCCATAAACGCTCTGTAGGCTTCTGCTAACTTAGTAATCGTTTGTCCTTATCTGTCACCTTAACATTTACCTTTCACATATAAGGACAAACGATTGCTAAGTTAGCAGAAGCCTTAAAGCGTTTATAAATAAGGGGGCTAGTCTTTATCCTTACGGGGTAGACAGGGCCCAAGCTAACAAGACCTACAAGCCTGTTTAGCATGATTGTGGGCGTATGGATAGAAAGGGGAATCAAAGTAGTGATGGGATTTCTAAGATTTTCGCCCATAACCTCGATGGGCTTTTAGCATCTGCGCGGGAAGAGGAATAACTGATACATTCTATGTTTTTTCTTTGCTCCCAGACCAGCTTTCAATCAATCATTTATTTATTGTCAATCATTTATTTGTCGTTTATTTGTTGTTTGTCTTTGAAGGATGGGAGTCGGAATATCGTTGAAGGTCTGTCTACATCTCGTAGAAAATTATGTGTGTGTGTGTTTTTTTTTTTAATATTAAATCCGACAAAGCTGATGGTAAGTGATCACCGCCGCCCATGGACAACCACAGCACCATTGGGACTGCTAGCGCGTTGCCGGCCATGCAAGAAGTGGTACACTCGCCTCTTAAAGGTACCCATGTCGTAGCCAGTTGCAAAAACCCCAGCCGCCAGCCCATTCCAAATTTTACTCGTACGGGGCAAGAAAGACCGCTTAAATCGTACGGTGTTGGAGCACCATCCATCGAGGTGATGCTGATGGAAACTACTTTTAAGTCGAGTAGTACGGTGATGGAACTTGGCAGGTGTGCGTGTGTGTGTAATATTAGCCTAGAGATAAAAGACTCACTTGTAGTCGGAATGAAAGTGAAGCACAGCATTGTTACTCGCAGCCACCCATCTCGTTTCTCCGACCGAGCCGCAATATCTTGAGGACTTTAAATCCAGCGCGTCTCGAAGCTGAAAAACAGAGGTGGTTATTACGACCGAGTGTACAAAATTGGAGTTTACCTATGAAATCTTCTTTTTATGAAACTGCCCTACGATTTTACCCATCTTTAAGGGTGCGATCAAACCGCCGCGTATACGCAAGACTTGTCGTATGCGTCACGTTTTATCACCGTTTCTTCATACATTTTGTTGCGATTCCGTACCTGCACCGTTTTTTAAGCGGCGGTGTGGTCGCATCCTAATTCGCCAGTTCCATCACTCTGTTCCACATTGTATCGTGGTCACCATCACCACTCGAGAACCTTTTCTACCCAGCGGTTATCAGTTCTTCGAGCTACATGGCCTGCCTATTGGCACTTCAATCTACTAATTTTGAGAGCTATGTCGATGACTTCGTTGTACGGATTTTCGTGTTTACAGCTTAATATTTTTAAACGATATTGTAACATTATTTCTTAGATCTTACAATAAAATTAGTCTAAAATTGAACTTCTCTGATGGGTTAACTTAAACCTTTAGCAATTTTAGAAAGTTACCTATACCAAAACATTTGATTTTGTATCGTAACCATTTCTAAATAGATGTGTTTTGTTTACTCTGTGACGGCAAATATGTTACTGTTACCTGTAAGGGTTAACTGTGCAAATTCTACAAGAATATCTCTCCTTACCTCCACAAAGTCGTAGAGACAGTCCTTCTGGAACTCAAGCTCGATGCGTTGGAAGACGAAGACGAGACGGGTCTCTGGTGGCCCCACCACGTGAACCCAGTAGTCCAGGTCGTTGTCGTACATGTTCGGGTGCTCCGGACTCGATAGCTGACCTGTTGATTGCAGAAGGTGTTAAATGGGAACACCGGAATATGGGGAGGCAACCGATGATATGGAACAATGATCTTAGCTGATATCGGATGCATAATCTCAATACGCAAAATGTCCTGCATGACGCCGTAAGTAGACGATATTTTGGTGATCTTAAGCTCTTTGTTTTAGTCAAGCGTTTCCAGTTGATATTTATGAGATACTAGCTTCTGCCCGCGATTTCGTCCGCGTAGAATTAGACTTGAAAACTGATATTGGTAGTATATTCGGCACGAGCCCTCTAACCCGCTACGACCTTCGACATGTTTATCGCTATCCCGCGGGAACTATACGATTTTCCGGGATAAAAAGTAGCCTATGTTTTAATCTAGGATACCAGCTATCTCCGTTCCAAGTTTCATCCAAATCTGTCCAATCGTTGCAGCGTGAAGAACAAACAAACATACACACTCACATCGTCACATCCATCCATCTTCACGAACTTTCGCATTTATAACATTAGTAGGATAGTAGGAAGTAGGATTTAGATAGATAGGAGATAGAGGATTTTCGTTATTCTCCTATCTACCACCATTTATTTGATTAAAGGGGCCAAAAACAAATCCTCCAGCTAGGGATTGCAAAATCGCCATCTTACTCGCTAATCCTGCCGCTAAGCAGCAGTGCTTGCACTGCTGTGTTACGGTGTGGAGAGTAAGACAGCCGGGGAAATTACGGGCACAAGAGGCATTTCATCTTAGCCCTCTAGGTTGGCAACGCATCTGTAATCCCTCCGGAGTTGCGGGTGTCTATGGGCAGTGGTGATCGCTTACCATCAGGTGACCCACTTGCTCGTTTGCCTTCCTATTCGCATAAAAAAAAAAAAAAAAAAAAACGGTTCTTTTCACAAATCCGGATTTACAAATTATCAACTTGTACAAATCCGGATTATCCGTTTTTTTCGGATTTTTATTAATATTTTGAAATTCTCATGTAATTACATGTTTTTTGAAACCTTATTTATTTATTTATTTATTTATAAGCCTTTTTTATTCCGAATTCGCTACAATTTCAGTAAGTACATGTTGTTGTTGTTATTGTTGTTTATTTATTTTTTATTTTATTAAATTGTCGCGTAATTCGGCGTGCCTCGTGGCATAGGCCTCCTCCGTGTATAGCCCAAAGGCTATAGTTCCCACGCGCGCCCAGTGCGGATTGGGAACTTAACACACACCATTGAATTTCTTCGCAGATGTGTGCAGGTTTCCTCACGATGTTTTCCTTCACCGAAAAGCTCATGGCAAATTACAAATGTAATTTTCGCACATAAATTCCGAAAAACTCAGAGGTGCGAGCCCGGGATTTGAACCCACGACGCTCTGCTTGAGAGGCCTCAGCTCAAACCACGAGGCTACCACGGCTTTTTTTATCTTTTAAACGATAATTACGACAAAAAGAAAATGGACAGTAAAAACTAATTAATAACGTTGAGTTCGCGTAACGCAGGAATTGTGCGATTTTCCTTACCCGGAACTGGAACTCTATACCAAATTATACCTTTCAGGAAGACGAGTATTCCTCAACATCAGCTTCTTTGACTTTGGCTACGGAACATTCGAAAATGGGGTTCCTTTGAACCTCACGGAGAACCTAATGGTGTTCAATTTTATTGTTTTTAAAATTTCCCTAAGAATATATAAAATAAAACTGCAAAAATCTTGATAATCCGCGTTCAATCAGTCCAGTACTGCTGTGTCTGCAGTACAGTACTACCGGACCGGCCGACTAGCTAGATCTAAAGCTAGGTATGAGGTAGCCAGTAAAGCGCGGAGGGGAGAGGGATAGATATGCTACGTGGCGGGGAACGAAACGAACGTATGAATGAATGAAATGAAACTAAATTCAATAGGAAATTCTGCTTAAATGTCAACTTTGTCAACTGTAATTGAAATCCGAAAAAACCGGATTTTTATGCTAAAAATCCGAATTTATAAAAGGCGACCAAAATCCGGATTTCCCTACCTCCAGCCCTCCTCAAACGCCTCAACTCACCAGACGATCCTTCAACGGTTCTGTTCCTCACGATGACCTCAGAGCTGAGTCTCCGCTTGCACACGTATCCTCCGGTAGCGGAACACTTGTGCAGCGTCCAGTACAAGCCGCTGGGCTGCGAGGGTACGGGGGATGACTTCCACTGGAATTATAAGATACATTTTGAGTGATTTTATTGAAGAAGAACAGAACATTAGGAGAATAGGTACGTTCTCATACGTTTTAACCAGACGGAGACCGCCATCTTCCACGTTGAAGCGACTTCGAAGTTGCTTCCGTTGTATTTCCTGTTATTCTATCAATGAATTATACTTATCGACGGTTAAGATGCAATACATTTTATCCACAGTACTTAACGTGATTTTGATAATAGATAGGAGGTATGACTTCAATGAGATTTTCTCACACAAACCGTTAAGGTCCGACCACACCGCCGCGTATACGCAATGACGTGTCGTATGCGTCACGTTTTCTCACCGTTTCTTCATACATTTTGTTGCGTATACGCACCGTCAACGTCTTTTACGCACCGGTGTGGTCGGACCTTTACGGTTCCCGGAGTAACGCACTGAGATGTAAGTAGAAGAAAATGGTATAAGTAGTTCCCACAGGATAGCGATAAATTAAAATTTGCAAAAAAAAAAAAACTAGCCTAAATAGACAGATCTCGCTGTAGCTTTTCTATTTGATGTCGGTCAGGAACCTAACCAACTACCACAAATCCAGACTCCTACCTGGACACCCAAGCACGAATCCTCCATCTCAACAGTCTCGTTGTACAACCAGCTCTTGTATTGCGCCGCGCTTCCGTCGCTCCAGCTGAAGTTGTCCCAGCTGCCTTCGACCCTAGCGCCCAGCCAGTAGACAGAGCCAGCACTATAGTCGCTGCTCTGTCTGATGCCGGTTACTATGAAGCGCTCTTCATCAGCAGAATGGACGGAAGCTAGACGCATGCTCAAGCCTTCGCAGACCTGTGAAATTAAAAAAGAAATAGGCCACTGTAGATTCATTATTATGTACAGTCCTTGAGCTCTTAGAATGCTAATCGGGTTTGTTTTGCTGTCTCACTCTTATGGGTACCAATAAATAAAATAAAATAAAATAAAATATGGTCATTCAAATTTTCCTTTCTCAAAGCCTGTTGTAATACCCTCAAAAAACAATAGCGTTTGGCGTTCTACCATCATAACACGAGTGAATATCGAACACAGGATAATCCAATGCCACAATGTCTTATTTCCATGAGAAACCCTTTGCAATTGCCTCACAAAGAAACCAATTCCTTGTCGGCACAAATCAACCGACAAGCCGATAACCCGATTAGAACAAAGCGTGGCGGAGATCGGAAGAGCTCGGGTGTCGTCGGAAATGATCGGGCGCCAGCTATTAAAGGTTGTCGCATCGCACACATAAACGCGCGGCACCGGATCGGCGCCGCCTCGACTCGAGCCTTTGTGTACTCGAGTCTTTGTAAGAAATTCCATACTGTAGCGCACACATATCGGAACAGCATCGCCTCGCCTCGGCACAAGCTAGTAATCCGCAAGCGGCGCGCGGGCAACTCGCAGTCATCGAGCTTACGTCTGGCCGCCGCAGCGCTTGCGTCTCGCCGCCAGAACAGGGACGGCGCGCAGACCGCCATCGTTCCCCCCGCGGGGAATGACCCTCATCGTCTTCCAGCTTTAGCCGCCGCCTCACTTTAAGCGCGCTGTCGCCCAGCCGCAAGCGCGATGTCACCTAGGAGGTGCTGAGCCGTTTCCGTTACGTGCTTGCGTATGGTTGACGGCGGGCCGATCCGGTGCCGAGGTTACGTGTGCGACAACCTTAATGCTACCGTCGAGTTGTTCGAGAAAGGATTGTAAATGATGGCTGTACATTGGTTTTGAACATCGACGAAGTGAGAATTGATAAAATGATTATATTACCGATTAGGACTACATGTAATTAGAGATATCATAAATGCGTATTCAGAAAGAAATTAAGCGTTATAGTCCGAGAGCTGACACCAATTTTTGGGTAGATGTTTGAGGCAAGCTACAAAGTATTAAACGGTGACTAACTTGTTTGGCTGTAGCCCACGAGGCTTTAGGGTACCCGGAGAAGAGATAGCAGTATCCATTGAACAGCACCTGCTTGACATCCGTACACGATTGCGCTGCGAATAAAAAAAACATTGTTTAAAAAAAAAGAGTTAAAATCCGGGAACATTGTGGGCAACAAGAGGCATTTAGGCACGCGGCAGCGCGTCAAGCCAAATTCAAGTGAACGGGTGACGCAGCAGCCGTGTGTAGATCTGTCATTCCATTTCATAGGTACATAGTCTAAGAGCTAGCTACGGAAATAGGTATACAATTTATAGAGCAACGAAATCCCTCTAGTTAGTATGCCGTACTATCATTATTAATTAATTCGAGCGCCTGACAGCTTTCCAGCGGTGAGTCTAAGAGCTAGCTACGGAAATAGGTATACAATTTATAGAGCAACGAAATCCCTCTAGTTAAAATGCCATACTATATCATTATTAAGTAATTCAAGCGCCTCGCAGCTTTTCAGCGGTAGGTGACTTCGACACTTTTTCCCGCACTTTGGATGTCACTTGGCACTACTTTTCCCCCAATTATGCCTGGCAATGTTATATTCGAATTAAATATATAACTGATTAGCTATTATATCACACCAAACTCAGAGCTGTATGAATTACACGCCTTCATTGCCCTTCCATCCCCCACATTGTTAGCCATCCACTCTCACATCCACCGCTGAAAAGCTGCCAGGCGCTCGAATTAATTAATAATGATAGTATGGCATACTAATACTAACTCGATTGATTTCGTAGCTCTGTAAATTGTATACCTATTTCTGTAACTAGCTCTTAGACTAAAAGTCACCCACCGCTGAAAAGCTGCCAGGCGCTCGAATTAATTAATAATTATAGTATGGCATACTAACTAGAGGGATTTCGTTACTCTATAAATTGTACTCGTATACCTATTTCCGTAGCTATCTTTCCGTCTAATACACAATTTGATTTAGGAATATGAAGTACCTAATAGTCAGCTCCAATCCTATTCTAATCACAGTTTACAAATACAGAGGTCGCATTCACCCTAGATAACATAAAATAGATAAAATACAACAGTTTGAGCTAAAACGTAAACAAATCTTCGCGTTCAGATTTAACGGGCAACACTAACATTCCTCGAAGTTATGTTGCACATTATCGCTAAATGTTGTGTTGGAGAACGTGCAATCCAGCCTTATTTATGTTGGGTATAAACGACCTACCGATGTTGTGTTTTTCATTGCGCGCTGGGTGAAAGCTTCGAACGTGTAGATGTTTCATAAATATTCGATGTTTAAATGTTTCAGTATTTAATAACTATTTGAGCGCGTTGCTTTTAATCGATATGATAAAATTAATAAAACGCTCATTAATTCGATCGTCTAGCCGTGTTTATTTTCTTAAATAATGTAGGATTAGCGATGTTTTCGTCATTTGAAAGAAAAATAAATTGACCGAAAGAAAATGTTTAATCGTTACAGAATAAAGTAGGTAAATTAGGAATTGGGCAAATTTCGAAAACCATATGGATATTCACTAAACGGGAAACAATTAAACTATCAGGTAACACTTACCTAGAAGCTCCGATGTCTTTAGCCTGACAATTGCGAACATAACAAAAAAAAATTAACGAAATCAGTCCACCCGTTGCCGCGTGACGCAGTGACCAAGGAAATGTGATTAATTTTTATAAATATAGAAGGTTTAGGGACAAATTGACTCATAATGGCCCCAAATCATCATACAGCCAGCGCTGGTTCATTGGTTAAGCTACCTACGTAAAAATTTTGTAGACGACTTCTGTGACACAGATAGTCCCTATCCGTGCATAAGTACATAGCACGGTTCTCTACTGTTTGCCATAATTTTCATATGTCATAAATGTATTGTTTGGCATAATGATAATTTGCCATAACTCTTTTTTCTCTTTAACTGTTAATTGTTCAGGATTGTTATAAAACTAACCTACCTAACCTATATAGAGTTCTACAGGATTGCCATTTCAATGCTCCAGAAAAAAATACTGTTTCAGAGAAAATATTAAGTACTTATGACAAACATTACATTTTTAATGTGAAATTCGGGCAAATGAATGGATTCGAAACAGCACGCATACATCACCACGTCCTAAATCGCGACACGCAACCCCTACATTTCATCTTGCCTCGTCACAGAACTCGTGTCACATTTATAACACTCGAATAAAACCCCGAAGATGGTTTGACGCAGTAATGACGCTATTACTCAACCGAGACGGATGCCGTAATTTACCTTATTACAGTTTACATTCCGCTGACAGTTTTTTTTATAACGCGACGCGGTGGGAAAAAGTAAATTAAAAAACCCGTGGTAGCCTAGGTTTGACCTGTGGCCTATCAAGCAGAGGGTCATGGGTTCGAATCCCGGGCTCGCACCTCTGAGTTTTTTAGAAATGTGCGAAATTACATTGGAATGGTTTACCTTTGTTGCCTAAGGCTATGGTTGCTCATGGTTTACCATGAGCTTTCCGGTGAAGGAAAACATCGTGAGGAAACCGGAACAATCCCAATCAGGCTTAGTTACCTGGGTTGGAAAATCAGATGGCAGTTGCTTCTGTAAAACTAGTGCCTAAGCCATTCAATTGAAACTGAAATCTTGCACCAAGTTACTAGTAAGCGACCTAAGCACAGTACATATAAGCACAAGCAGTAGGGAATCTACGAACAAATCGGTCGAAACGAACGCACACATAGACACGCGCTTTTACACGGCCCCTAAGCGGATCTCGCGGTGCCGTCAGTCGCGTGTGGCGCATTGAGACGAGCGGCCGTGTTCGTTTTACACATGCCAAGAGCGTATTGCGCAGTGTACGGCTGCTTGAACTCGGCTTCTTCAAAACCGGAGCTTTCGTTTTTTAAACTTCCTGCTGATGTTGAAAGGTAAGAATGATACTATATTATTATGAAATAAAATGTATATATTATTTTTATAACGAGAAATGTCAGATGTCACTTCTCCGACAAATGCTTTTTCTGTTAAATAAAACGTTTAGCTGTTTAGATGATAAGTAAGTAGTTGCCGTATATTATAGTTATAGACCGTGTTTTAGGTGAAAAAAAAATCACAATTCAAAATTTCAAAAATTTTCAAAAATTTTAAAACTACACTTGAAGGATAACTTGTCAAATACCTATAGGTAGGGCAAACCTTGGTTAAAAAAACTATTCAATTTAACAAAAATTAAATCGACAACCCTAACGCTTTATTGGAGCGTAGGTACTTATTTCAAAAAGTAGGCTTATCTTCCCTACTGCTTTAGCTTATATATATACTGTGACCTAAGCGACCACTATGTATATCGCACTACGCTAATTTTATTAATGGAGAGAGTGAAAGAGAGAGAGAAAAACACTTTATTTACACACATGCGATACATGCGGATATAATGTATAAAAGGAACAGATACAATATACTTAAGAATAGAAAAATAGAGAATTAATTAATGTTGACTCATATGACAGCCACTATTTGACACTATTTTCAGGTTTCATTATATTTTTATTGGGTAGTTTTGTATCACATTAGGTAGCTTTGATGTCAAAGTGTTTTCATACAGTTATCAGATCATTGAAGGTAGCCATTCTACGAATCTCTTATAAAATACTAGATAGAGTGATTCAAGACGAAGGTTTATAATATGTATAACTGTGGTATAATTGTACGCAGACGAAAGTTATGTTTAAAACGCAAGTCGTTTCACGTCATTGGCTCACGGAACCGCCATAATATCTTTATCTGCCAAATTCCGTAACGTCCAACGACACAAACCTGGATGGCTCACGCTCCGCTGGTTTCCCCATATCTTTATCCAGTTGACTGAGTATTCTCGAATTCTTGATCCTTAGGCCACTTTTATAATCCTCTCGCTGTTGCCCGGGACTTCGTCTGCGCAGAATTCGCTTATCGCTATACCGCGGGAACTATGCCGTTTTACGAGCTACAAACTATCCTATGTCCTTCCCAGGGACTTAAATTGTGTGTTTACTAAAATTCAACTAATTCGGTTCAGCGGTTTAATCGTGAAAAAGGTGACAGAGAGAACTGAGTCCTCGCCCGCGCGGGTACAGGGACGCATGGTAAGACAACAAAGGGCGCCGAGAGGGGTGCGAGGGGGCCCTTTGTCGTCCTACCATGCTCCTCTGTACCATAGCTGTTGCCCGCGACTTCACGCAGAATTAAAGTAGTAAAGCAGCTTGGTTTTCCGACACTTCCAACAATTATCGTTATATATGTCAACCAGGCTCTTATTTCACCATCTCAATAAACGGTGACAAGTGACACTTTGAAATGTAACGCGTAGTCAATATGAAGTCTTCGCTGAAGATTCTTGTCGAGTTTGTAATGTAAGTAAATAGAATTGTCACTCGACAGCGACTATTGTCTGTTTTTGAAGCCAAAAAGGCATGTCAAAATTGTAGCTATAGTGTGACAAAGTAGTCTACCTACCCCCATGGGAAAGAGGAGTGACGGTGTGACGGTATATATTACAGTTTTATATAAACGAAATTCTTTTCGGGGCATTATTACATACTTTAAGTTATTATTTTTAATAGTTTAGCTTTTTCATAATTTGAAAAATATATCTTGCACATCGTTTAAAGGGTGTTTAGAAGATAGAAAACAACTTTCTCATCATAGCTTCGTAAGGTATTTTTATTCTTAACTTTACTGTTCTATTTGGTAAACAAAATTCTAACCTCAAAACGTCTCATTTTTGTCATTTTTTAACTATTTCATCGTAAATAAACTGGAACTGGAGATAAAATATCAGCTAAATTATGTACAAAATATTGCCTCAGGTTTATTTGATAACATAATACACCTTATTTTTTACAAAAATGTGTACATTGAGGTAAAAATTTTGTTTACCAAATAGGACAGTTAAGAATGAAAATACCTTACAACATTCCCATGTACAGACGCAGTTTTCGTAACCGCAAAAGGTACCTACATCTTCCACGTAATTTGCTCCGCATTGAACAAATATCAATAAGGATTCAGCGGCACTCGAAAACCGATAAAAAGTCACGCGGCTTGCTCGCGGTGCGTTGCCGGCCGTTTCGCGAGAGGCACGAGGGTTGCCAGCATTGCGAACAAATAAGTTGCTGTCAAAAATTTCATTTTTACTAACCCATATAGATTCACCTAACCCGACGAGCATGTATGAAGAGATTGATAAATGTGGATGAAGCGAAAGAGGTATGTCAGGATCGTAGCAAGTGGTACAAAGTAGTCTCTGCCTACCCCTGTGGGAAAGAGGCGTGACGGTATGTATGCATATAGATTTCACTTTTAAAAGGGCTAAGGGAAAATTGAAACAAAATTAAAAAGGGTCCACAGTATAAATGTATCCAAATAGTAAACAACATCCCGGAATCCATCAGAAACGAATCACGAATATAAGAATAGGTTAAGGACATTTTTAATTGAGAAATGCTATTATACGGTCAACGAGTTTTTAAACGATGAGACTGCAAGATATTATGAATTTTGCCGGGGAAATTACGGGCACAAGAGGCATTTCATCTAAGTCCTCTAGGTTGGCAACGCATCTGCAATCCCTCCGGGGTTGCGGGTGTCTATGGGCAGTGGTGATCGCTTACCATCAAGTGAACCACTTGCTCGTTTGCCTTCTACTGACATAAAAAAAAAAAAAAAAAAATATTATGAATAAATTCAATTAAGACTGAAATTTTTGTATTTAAATCTTGACATTTTATTACTATGAATTATATATTATTATTATTAAATTATTAATGTAATGGTTGACATGCGGATTTTACCTATTTCATTTTACACTTTTTATTTAATTGTCTTTATCTTTTTTATAAAACTCCTTGACATAAATATTAGCTAATTTAAATTTAATTTAATGAATACGATACAATTGCATGATTTAAATTAACATATTAAGCAACTATTGACATTTAAATTTTGTATTCCTAGATTTTAGTGATAAATTGTTATTGTGTGCCCTTGCAGGGCGTCATGGACCGACTAATTTATGCTTAACACCTTTTAATATAAATGTACATGACATTACAATCTAATAAATAAATAAATAAATAAATAAATAAACCCAAGTCAATTTGAAACTAGATAAAGTATGACAAAGTCTCATTATTGACGTCAATCTGATGTCTACTTGTGTCATTTCCATAGTATCGTTTATTGTATGCGTCTAATTGTTAATACAATCTCTTTTGCTAACTGTACTTGCATTGTCATCCGTCCTACATATGTGTACCAAATTTCAAGTCAATCGGACCAACCGTTGAAGAGTTAACTGTTGAGACGATCCTGGCTGGGTCACCAGTAGGCTTATTGTCTAACTCGCTCGCAATCGCCATCGTGTTCATTTTGACAGTTCTTGTATGAATGTGACAGCTAGCTGATTCCGATGCCAATTGTCAGCCCATACATGAACTGTCAAAATGAAGACGATGGTGATCGCGAGCGAGTTACGTAATAAGCTACCAGAACTCTACTATCAGATTATCGTATTGCAATCTGACTTACCTACCTACTCAAGTATGCAAATTTTCAGCTCAATCGGTTAAAGATATCTGGTACAAAATTGAGTCGCAAGATTCCACCATACACCTTCAATCATTCTAAACGCAGCCTTTAGGTCTTGTTACTTAAGGCTCTATCCACCCCGTAAGGGATAAAGATATGATGAAGAAAATTACGTGATTCCACTGTTGATGGTCATGGTGGCCAACGTGGCTTCTTCAATAAATACGAATAGTATAAAACAAAGTTGCTTTCCGCTTAATTACAACAAACCGGATAACTCACGTATAAAAGCCGAATGAAAGTCTGATGAAGGACTACGGAATAGTCCGAAACAATTGTCGGAGCATTCCTTCGGCTTTTAAACGTGAGTTATCCGGTTTGTTCCTATATAAGGTTAGATCTTTAAAACTACGCAACGGATTTTGATGCGGTTTCTTTTGATAGATAGAGTGATTCAAGAGGACGGTTTATTTGTACAATAACACTGATTGCACCCGTGCAAAGCCGGGGCGGGTCACTTGTGTAGTATAAACATGTTTGAGGCCCTACTCAATACTTCTTATACAGCATATTCTCATTCGCCAACCCTATGTTACGTAGCGTCACGCCACATTGGGCCCGAACGGCTCGATATTGGACGAATCGCGTCATTCCGATATCCCCAAACGGATTTTTGCGTAACGAGAACGCACTCGGGACGTTTGGGTCTTATTAGACGACTTGTGGCGTGTTTATTGGTGCGTATATTGGCTTATTCTGGGTTATATAGGTTTATTTAACTTTGTGTTTCATTATTAACGATTTATTTCAAGCTGTGTGTAGCATTAAGTCCGTAGAAACCCGGATTTTTTAAAATGATAAACTATTGTTTTCTAATCGACGTCAACGAATATTATTTTTTTACTAGCTTCTGCCCGCGATTTGGTCTCCGTATTATACTTAAATAAATCTTCCTCTTATTATATTAAATATTAAATAATAAAGAAACCTCATCAAAATCCGTTGCGTAGTTTTAAAGATCTAAGCACACATAGGAACAGACAGACAGACAGACTGCGGAAAGCGATTTAGTTTTATACTATGTAGAGATGATGATCTGTCGAAGGTTGCAAGCAAGCTAATTGGTAGTAAAATAATAACTTTATACAAGTACATTTGAAACATCTAAAATACTGAGCTACTGCGAAAAAAAACGATAAAAATTCTAGCACGTCACTCGGTATAAAATCTCTATAAGAAGTCTAAACGGCTTTGAACGTTAAAACGCTCATAAAAGTAAGTATAATCTTTTTGTTTAAGCCATTGACTTGGGACCCCATATTTAAATTAACATAAAGGCACGGCTCACGGATATTTTCTACAGTCCGTTTACCTTGTAAGGTATGCTTTTAATATTCTCTTATGATTTTTAAAGCAAAGCTAGAGATCGGAGCTAAGTTACACTGCCATCAGTGGCGCAAGTGACGTTGAGACTGTGACGTCATAAGACATTGCAACAGAAACGCTGGAACAATGACGTTGTGACTGTGACATTGCAACAGAAACGTTGTGATTGTGACGTCGCAACAGAGATGCTGGAACAGTGACGTTGTGTCTGTGACATTGCAACAGAAACGTTGTGATTGTGACGTCGCAACAGAGACGCTGGAACAGTGACGTTGTGACTGTGACATTGCAACAGAAACGTTGTGATTGTGACGTCGCAACAGAGACGCTGGAACAGTGACGTTGTGACTGTGACATTGCAACAGAAACGTTGTGATTGTGACGTCGCAACAGAGACGCTGGAACAATGACGTTGTGACTGTGACATTGCAACAGAAACGTTGTGATTGTGACGTCGCAACAGAGATGCTGGAACAGTGACGTTGTGTTCGTGACATTGCAACAGAAACGTTGTGATTGTGACATCGCAACAGAGATGCTGGAACAGTGACGTTGTGTTCGTGACATTGCAACAGAAACGTTGTGATTGTGACGTCGCAACAGAGACGCTGGAACAGTGACGTTGTAACTGTGACAATGCAACAGATACGCTGTAACTGTGATATCGCAACAGAGACGCTGAAATAGCGAGGCTGTGACTATGACATCGCAACAGAGACGCTGGAACAGTGACGTTGTGACTGTGACATCGCAGCAGTGACGCTGAAACAGTGACGTTGTGACCGTGAAATCGCAACAGAGATACTAAAACAGCAACGCTGAAGCTGAAAACGAGACAGTGACACCGCGACAGACACTGTGATAAGTCTCTTCAAACTTAGAAGAAAATGAAGTTTCCAAGTTGACGCGATCAAAAGACAGTTTAAACCGGAAAAGTCCAAAAATCACTAATCCGCAAGGAATAACTTTGGTTGGTGGTAACTTATTATTTGACTGGTTTTTTGTTCCAGAAGCAGACTGTATCGCAAGAAAGACGACAATCCTTAAAAAATACCTACATACTTCCTCAGTTTTTGTATTTTCATTAAAAAATATCTGATTATCATTCCGGACGTATGTCCGTCGAAATGATAATTTCAAAAATCATAATTACAAATTTTTCTTATAATTCAAATTATTGAAATCGCTTCAACGGCCGCAGCTGTTTATTAACTTGCATAATGTGATTACTTCGCAAGCTCCGTCCTGCCTACTAATTCAAGTTAATTGTTTGCAACTTACAGAGCCGTTACTTATAATTTGGAAACGAAGTTGGTACTTAAGAAGTTTTGCAACAAATAATCAAAATTACCAAATGAAAAAACGGTTAACTCTCTCTTTTTTTTTTTTTTTATGTGAATAGCAGGCACACGAGCAAGTGGGTCACCTGATGGTAAGCGATCACCACTGCCCATAGACACCCGCAACCCCGGAGGGATTGCAGATGCGTTGCCAACCTAAGAGGGCTAAGATGAAATGCCTCTTGTGCCAGTAATTTCCCCGGCTGTCTTACTCTCCACACCGGAACACAGCAGTGCAAGCACTGCTGCTTAGCGGCAGGATTAGCGATTAAGACGGTGGTAGCTATCCGGACGGACCTTGCACAAGGCCCTACCACCCGCTTTTTAGTAAACAAAGGAATTCATCTTAATTCCCACACAACCACCCATTGTATGCAATTCGTCACATCCACCGGAATGATGAAGAATACAACACAATACAAATACTCTTCATTTAACACCAAATTTATTGTTGTAAATTTGTCCCATGATAGTATTATTTATTATTATTACTATAAATCAGTTGCGGGTGGTAAGACCTTGTGCAAGGTCTGTCCGGATCGCTACAACCATCTTACTCGCTAATCCTGCCGCTAAGCAGCAGTGCTTGCACTGCTGTGTTCCGGTGTGGAGAGTAAGACAGCCGGGGAAATTACAGGTACAAGAGGCATTTCATCTTAGCCCTCTAGGTTGGCAACGCATCTGCAATCCCTCCCGGGTTGCGGGTGTATAGACAATGGTGATCACTTACCATCAGGTGACCCACTTGCTCGTTTTCCTTCCTATTCATAATTATACAAAAAAAAAACAATACAGAAACAAAGTATACAATAGGTCTATCTACCCCGCTATCTAAGGGTCCGCATGGGCATGTAGACCAAGCCCTCTCACTCTGAGAGGAGGCCTGTGCCCAACATTGTAGGCTGTAGATGATAGATGATGATGACATTCATTCATCTATAACTAAAGGCTCAGTGACCCCAGATAACATAATACTACATGTACTAGTACTATGGCTCAGGCTCCTTTGTTTTTACGTTTCGTGTTATAAGAAAGTAAACCTAGAGCACGTTAACGTGTATCTAGAATTCTAGGCAAGATGGAGGGCACGTCTCGAAAGCAGATAGCGTGATTTATCCTAGATTTGTGAGTCACGTAAAGGCGTTAGGGATGCTCGGTTTGATAAGAAATGGAACGACATAAGCTGTACCTACCATATTGTAACCTCTAGAATCTCGCACCGAGGGTTCCGTACAAATTTGACAAGTTAATATAAAATCCAGTGTTAGCAGAGCCGCTCCTTAGCAAAATGCCTGCAGTGTAAGGTCATTTTATTTATTGGTTATTTAACTGATTTACAAAAATATTCTGTTTTTAGTATTTCTTGTTAGTAGGTATAGCGTCAACAGCATCATCTGTGAAAATTTAAACTGTCCAACTATCACGGCTCATGAGATACAGCCTGGTGACAGACGGACTGCGAAGTCTTAGTAATATATAGGGTCCCGTTTTTACACTTTGGGTAAGTACGGAACCCTAAGAATTTACCAAGTGCGTGTCGGGCCAAGTGCATTGTAGAGTGCCGTAGAATTTGTATGAATACTTCGATTCGTTGGTCGGCTATTTATTCGTTAAATTCGAAAGTTTGTGAGGATGGCTGTATGGATGGATGGATGAATGTGACGATATGAGATATGTTTGTTCCTTCTTCACGCTGAAACGACTGGCCGGTTTTAGATTAAATTTGGAACGGAGATAGCTGGTATCCTACTTTAACACATAGGCTACTTTTTATCCCGGAAAATTGCGTAGTTCCCGCGGGATAGCGATAAATATGTCAAAGGTCGTAGCTGCCTAATGTAAGTCTGATTCTACGCGAATAAAGTCGCGGGCAGAAGCTAGTTTACTATAAAATTATTCACCTATCCAAATACAACTTCTACAATAAATTAAATACAAGAAATAGGAGCTTCTAAGCTGACACATCGCTGATTCTGTACACAATCAGAGAATCATATCCCTGCCTGTGTCAGCCCTGCAGGCTGCGCAGTGCGCTACAGGGAACATCGTGAGCGACTTGCCCCGGATAAATGGTCGGTGCTCCCGGCACTCTTTTGCAGCTCTTACCCGGCCACAAGTTGTAGGCACAAGCTTAGACGCACGGAGAAACGAGCTCATTTTTAACCTCTGAGATAAGAATAGACTTCGTAGATTTCACTATCCCTATTTCAGATAGAAATTATAATAAGACAAAGTAAACTAAGATCTCTATTTGTATTACTCCAGCTACGTACAAAAATTTTCGCTAATTGTAATTTTTATATCCAATGCTGGTCTAAGAACGAAAACTAGTTATTTATCACAATAGCACAGAAAATTATAATTTTCTTAAATTAACAGTTACTGCCCGCGACTTCGCCCGCTTAAAATCAGACTTGCATTAGGTAGCTACGACCTTTGACACGTTTACCGCTATCCCGCGGGAACTATGCAATTTTTCGAGATAAAAAGTAGCCTATGTGTTAATCTAGGGTACCAGCTATCTCCGTTACAAATTTTATCTAGATCGGTTCAGTCGTTTCAGCATGAAGAAGAAACAAACACATTCACATCATCACATCCATTCATCCTCACAAACTTTCGCATTTATATGATAATAGCTTCTGCCCGCGACTTCGTCCGCGTAGAATTAGCAATGGATATGTTTATCGCTATCCCGCGGGAACTATACAATTTTGCGGGATAAAAAGTAGCCTATGTTTTAATCTAGGGTCACAGCTATCTTCGTACCAAATTTTATCCAAATCCGTCCAGTCGTTTTAGCGTGAAGAAGGAACAAACATACACACTCACTCACATCGTCACATCGTCACATCGTCACAAACTTTTGCATTTATAATATTAGTAGGATAGGATACATTTCAGGGATATACTAAATTTATGATGTATCTTATTTAAGGCCACTGTTAGTAACGTTGCCTCTAATGACTTGAAGGTTTTAAACTCCGCAACCAATTGCTCTTCCAGAGCCGACCATCAATTTATTAAATTACAAGCCTTCAGGAACTAAGTAAAGGCTATTCAAGCCTAGAATTACGCAAGCTCAAATAGCCTGTAGTTAGCGCTCGAGAAGGCTGGGGACTATTTAACCCCCGATGAAAAAAGAGGGGTATAAGTTTAACGTCGATGGGTTAGGTTCGTAAGGACTAGATTGCATAATGACTCTATAAGCAAAACGTCTTAGTTGCATAAGGTCTTGGTAGCTAAATGTCTAACTGTACAAACGTCTTAATAGTAGAATGCCCGGGTTTAAGATTGGACTTAGTTCTATTACGTCTTGTTTGTATAACGCCCTAATATCAAAATGTTGTAATAGCAAAACGACTAGGTAGGCATATCGTCAAACATTAATAACGTCTAAATGGCATAACGACTAGATGGTTGAACGACAAGAAAAACTCAAACGTAGATTGTGAAGGAACTCTTCATTCATCTAATATTACCTAGCCGGTATGCAATTATGACGTTTTGCTACCAAGACCATATGCTATCCAGACACTTTTCCTTATGCGTCGTTTTACAATCAAGACTTATTAATAACTTGGACGTAAACTCTATTAGTCATTTTGCAACTTCGGGCGTTATGCTATAGTTGTCGATCGAACAACTAAGACATTCTACTCACTAGGGCATTCTGCAAAAAAGACATTGTGCTTACCAAGACCTTATGCATTTAAGACGTTTTGCTTATAGAGTCGTTATGCAATCTAGTCCTTACGAACCTAACCCACGTCGATGTCTCTGTGTATCTGTCTGTGGCATCATAGCTCTCAAACCGTTGGACCGATTTAGATGTGGATGTTTTTGTTCGAAAGCCAGTTTTCTTGCGGTGGTTTTAAGCTATGTTTGGTAAAAATCGGTATCAGTATAGGCATTTTGGCATAAAATGGAATTATTTATGTATTTACTTATTCGATTAGTGCGTGGGGGTTTTTAAAATTTATAATTTTATCATCCGTTTATTTATTATATCCTAATAATATTATAAATGCGAAAGTTTGTGACGATGTGACGTTGTGAGGATGTGACGATGTGACGATGTGAGTGAGTGTGTATGTTTGTTCCTTCGTCACGCTTAAACTGGACGGATGTGGATAAAATTTGGAAAGAATATAGCTGGTACCCTAGATTAAAACATAGGCTACTTTTTACCCCGGAAATTCTACGCAGACGAAGTCGCGGGCAGAAGCTAGTTTTCTAATATAACTGAGATTTTTTGGGTGTGCGTACATACTACAGATTGAAAAACTTTTTTATTCTTGGCGTTAGAAAGGGAAGAGCGGCGCGGAGACAAGTAAATACTGACCAACTGTGTTAGGTGAAACTCATCTCCCTTTTTTCAATATGATTTGGGGCAACTTGGACCCACTTTCTCGTTAGCTACCCTATTTAATATAAAAACATAAGCTATAACTTAACAATCGTTTGTCCTTATCTGTGAAAGGTAAATGTCAAAGTGACAGATAAGGACAAACGATTGTTAAGCTAGCAGGTTTATGAATAAGGGGGTAAGTGTTTTTAATGATTCACGGTTAAGTTCATTCGAAATATTATAAACGGGATGTGAACCGCGATTACCTTTATTGAGCTCCCGATATTTCGATACAGTTGCATGTATCATGATCACGGGTAGACCCGTGTCTACCCGTGATCATGATACATGCAACTGTATCGAAATATCGGGAGCTCAATAAAGGTAATCGCGGTTCACATCCCGTTTATAATATTTCGAAGGGGGTAAGTGTTCAGAGTTAATTTTCTACACGATAATTGACAATATTTAAATTTTTCAAGTGCTACTTTTTACTATCTGTCTGGAAAGAGCGCACAAATTTAAGACACCCATATTTTTTTATATTCGTGAAAATCTTGTATTTTCGTGGAAAAATCCATTTAAATCGTTGCTCAAGCAGAAAGGACGTAAGTAACAAACGTCAAGTATTAGCGAAATGACGTCACTGCTTTGTTTCGTACACTTAAAAAAACGTTGAAATAATTACATTAATTGACCGCCAAAACCTGTGCTTAAATACTTTGACAGTGAATGCAGTTGTCACTGTCGATGAACGTCAAAACGAGCTAACAAACTCAAACAGAATACTTTCACAAAAAATATGTTTTTTAATGAAAACTTGCAAAAATATTATCATTATTGCCCGGCAAACAGTTATCTAGTGTTCCCGATGGCAACAAAGCCGAGTGGTGTGCGAATGAATTAACCGTCAGCTGTCAGTAGTGTTTGTGTTGTGAAAGTTGTAAATGTCAAAGGGAAACCCGGAAGACAAGGTTTTTTATAATGGCAGTATTGGACCGGCCGCTGGACGTCATTTCCTGTTTTACATATTTTGCTCATTTTTCCAAAAAATACTGTACGAAAAAATCCAAAAATATTTTTTTTGTGTTCTACAAGTGTTTCTCTCGAAATGGTTTTTGATTTATGAATATAAAGAAATTTGAAATATTGTCAATTAACACTCTATTCCGCTAATACAAAAAATAACCTCTCTATAATAAATAATACGTTGCTCGAAAAAACCTCATTACGTGTCAAAGCCGCGTTATCCGTGGAAACTTTTTATCTGTGGTATTCGTTCGGAAATTAACGGCTTATTCGAACGCTCGTAAATCCTGGATAGGTTTATCTGTTTCGTCCTTATTGTTCGACGTTCCTGAACGAAATTACAGAAAATCACGTCTAATGCTGGCGTGAATTTAGTCTCATTCGTTTTTTATTTGATAAAGGTACCTACTAATTGAAAAGTCGGGGTAGTAGTGGTTTGATCTACGGCCTCTCACGCAGGGGGTGGTGGGTTCGAATCCGAGCTTACACTTCTGCGTTGTTCGGAATTTATGTGCGAAATTACATTTTAAATTTACCATGACCTTTTCAGCAAAGGAGAACATCGTGAGAAAACCTGCACACATCTACATAGCAATTTAATGGTGTGTGTCAAGTTCCCAATCTGCACCTGGCTCTGGTGGGAACTATAGCCCAAGCCCCCTCATTCTGAGAGGAAGCCTGTGTCCAGTAATAGAATGTATTTAGACTGGAGATGATTTAACTAATTCCGTTTCGAGTGTCTTCTATTGCAAACCATAATTGAAGCAAAAGACGCAAAACATTTAAAAAGAAAACGAAAACCCCTAAATTGTAAAGGCGTTTTTGCACGTCACGATTTATTTTCACAGAACACGGAAGCTCCAAAAAGGTTCTTTCTCTACACGTCCTCAATGCATTCCTAATGTCTCGTACACACTCGCAGTGTCGTAATGTTGGTACAGTGATTCGATGTTTTGTTTAGTAGGAAAACGCACCTCCCTCCGCACTCATTTCGCCTTGTTTAAATATTTGAAGAGAGGCAGAAAGCGTAGAGCCTTCGGCCTTTGGGACCGTATTGTGTTTAAGTTTCAACGTACAAATTATTTAAGTATGGTTTTTGATTAGAAAGAAAAATGTAAAGCCCTTAATTACGCTAGCGAGTAAATTACATTTATTAAAAATATTTTTATACAGGTATTAATTAATTATAAGATATATTTTCTACGGTATGTATTGTATATCGCGATTACCTATAATCAACTCCCGAATCACATTTTTTTTAAAAATATTAAAACCGATAAACGGGCAATCGGTGCACCTAATTTTAAATGATCATGATCACCGCCGCCCATTGACAACCACAGCACCAGTGTTTCTTGCATAATGATGACGTCCCATAGAAAATAAATCTTGTGTTATAAATTATAAATCATGAATCATTAAAATATATTAATCAAGGTCGATCATAAATTTTTTCAATATTTTACATCACTTGTGCAACGAAAATGTTATTGAATAAAAGCTTTATTAAAGGCTAATAAAATTAACATTGAGTTATTTGCCGAATCTATTTCATTTAAATTCAATTTCAAAATTCATTTGCTCATTCGTTCTATTCCCCATTCATTCATTCCGTTCTCGTGCGGCATTCGGGCTGAGTGTGTTCGTGAAGTTCGGAATTCGAATGAACGTATGCATTTCAATTTCACTTCTTTATTTGAATTTATTTTCGCCTTTTTGAATTATACTCTGTTCCAATGCCCATAGAGCTGGTATTGTAGTGAGCTTGCTAACGTTTTTACTTGTTATAGGAAGTCTATGTTAATCTCTTTAATGTGTGCCAGCAATTTTTTATTGTTACCGTGTGGACTAATGGACATTTTTTGTAGAATTGCTGTAAAATGAAAGCCAATAATAGACAACCGGTTTTTTACATTGTTTTTTGTTTTAGCGTGTATACATAGTAATAGTAATGTAACTAAACTGATAAAGTCCTCTGACAGACATTTTGATTCTGTGGAACCTTTTAGCCCCGTTGGTACACCTTGGGTATAAAACCTTTAAAACTAATAATATTGTCAACTCAAGAAATGTTTATATTCTTGGTTATGTTGTTACATCAAAAAAACCCTGGACAGATCGATATATGGTCGGAATATCCTATTCCTACTAATTTCCTACAAATATTATAAAATGTGAAGGTTTGTGAATGTGGACGTATCGAATGTTTTTTACTCTTTCACGCCAAAATGGTTGAACAGCAGGCTTATTACGTAACTCGCTCGCGATCACCATCGTCTTCATTTTGACAGTTCATGTATGGGCTGACAATTGGCATCGGAATCAGCCAGCTGTCACATTCATAGAAGAACTGTCAAAATGAACCCGATGGCGATTGCGAGCGAGTTACGTTATAATGCAATAAGCTAGCAGATCTGAATGAAATTTGGCGCAGAGATAGATTATATTATATAGTCTAGAATAACATAAAAGATACTTTTTATCCCGGAAAATTGCGTAGTTAGCGTGGCAATTGTTAGTGTACAATAAAAACGCTCGCTTTCGCATCACCCCATGCCGAAGAACATAACACAACCTTTGAAATGAAATGAAATGAAATGAAATGAAATGAAATGAAATGAAAATTTATTTTGCTGGAACAAGGGTTGTTTTACATGTGTTGTTACAAAATATAAGTGTCTCCTTATTCAGCCATTATCAACAGCATACAAAATATTTATATAGTTAAGTACATTATATTAATAAAGATAATTTACAATTTGTTAACAAAAATCTAATTTTCTACATGTACATCATTATTCAAATTTCAATAAAATTAATTATGATTAATGTCATGTAAAAAAATATATTATTCAATTACAATAAATAAAGCGGTCAAGGGTCAATTCAATATTCTTAATATACTTCCGGAGCAGTCGGATAAATAGCCCGGCTAACAAGCCCCATAAAAGCGCCTGCAGTGCGGAAAGTACATACAATTTCGCGTTTAATTAAAACAACTGCGAACGTTACAACTTCAGTTCATTCAACTCAAAGTTTTCATGCACCCGCCACTTACGGTAGTGAAGTTTACTGTGCTCTGTTTACACAAGCTTAGTCACTAATATTAGTAGGTACTTGTCAGTTTCGCATAAACTTTGGATGTAAACTTGACTTGACTTGACGACCGAATGGCCTAGTGGTTAGAGAACCTGACTATGAAGCTGGAGGTCTCGTGTGCGATCCCCGGTCGGGGCAGATATTTGTATGAAAAATACGAATGTTTGTTCTCGAGTCTTGGATGTTTAAGATGTATTTAAGTATGTTTATCCGTTGTCTAGTGCCCATATCACAAGCTTTGCTTAGTTTGGGACTAGGTCAATTGGTGTCAATTGTCCCAAGATATTTATTTATTTATTATTTATTTAAACATGCCGTGTTTAGATTATTATTAGTGATTAGAAGGGTTTACCATCATTTGCTAAACAACTTTTCACAGATGCATCATTTCACAAACTCATCATTTGACAACCTTTTATTTTCTACTAAAACATTGACTTTTTGGAAAACTTATAAAACAAACCTAACCTAACCTAATGTGCAGCCACGGCTAAAGGTTTCGCGAGTTAAAAAAAAGTTTACAGTTTATCAGATATTAAAGGGTTGTCAAATGATGATTTTGTGAAATGATGCATTCGTGAAAAGTTTTTTAGCAGATGATGAGATCCCGCATATGCTATTGTATACTTTGTTCTTTGTTTCTGTATTGTTTTGTACTGATTTGTGGTGTTCAATAAAGAGTATTTGTATTGTATTGTATTGCATTGTATCCCGATTAGAAGCCGTTCATCATCACTTCACTAGATTTAGATAGATAGATTTATTTATTTATCAACAAAAATTACATACACTACATAGTATAAAACAAAGTCTTTCTCTGTCCCTATGTCCCTATGTACCTATGTAGGTATGCTTAAATCTTTAAAACTACGCAACGGATGTTGATGCGGTTTTTTTAATAGATAAACTGAATCAAGAGGAAGGTTTATATGTATAATACATGCATAATATACCGTGCGAAGCCGGGGCGGGTCGCTAGTTCAATAATAAAATGACAAAATTAAGAGGCTGACAACACCTAATTTTGTTGAAATTGATGTTATTTAAACCCTTTTTTAAGAAAAACTGCACACAAAAAAAATACAAAAAATATATAATGTTAACTTTCATCATATTTCAAACACGCTAGACGGGCTCGATACATATTTGAACAAAATCGGCTCGATAGAAAATAATTGCAAAGATTGGTCTTAAAATCATCATTAAACGGTTCTATGTCTTTATTTTTTCGACGTATGGGTCTGCAATTAAAAACATAAAGTCAACATATTCATACCTAAACGGCTAACGAGTGATATTTCACAAATAATCCATACTTTTGTTTATTTCTTATGATTTGTGTCTTATTTGCAAGATTTTAGACGCGCGCCAAGCTGCCGGAATAGTTTCTTCTCTTTCACTAACAGGCACGTGAACCGTATGTGTGAAGAGTGGCGCTGCTCCAGGTCATTTGCTGTTGACAGCGCCTTAACTACTTACTACAAACTTAAATACTTAAGTTACAAATCAAATACGTATTTAAGAGCTATTCGCGGCCCACTTACTGAATGCAGCCTTCCTTATTCGTAAGCAAATTGCTTAACTCCTATCAAGTTAACATTAGTTTGTCTTTATCTCTCACTTTGACATTTGCTACCTAAGCATTAACACTAAGCTCGTGTAAACCCAGCCTAACTAAAAGGAACCACGTGATCAGTCGAAAATTCGCCATCCCTTTTCGCACACAGCAAATCAACATAAACCAGAACGAGACGACATCAGTTCTACTGTACAGCTTCAAGTTGGGAATTTTGAAAAGCCATCTGGTTGGTGTACTACAAATTGAATTGAGTTTTGTTTCAAGCGGATTAAGGTGTGTTATCAATTAGCGTGGTTAGGGTTTTGCGTTTTGTTGCCAGTTTATTTTCCACGGGTATCCGGTGCACTTTACCGGTTTCCATTGCGAGAACTCGGTGGAACGAAACGGACAGTTTAAAGGGGAAATACGCCTCAGCGTTGCCGTGTTCTTGTTTCTTTTTTGCTTCAAAAAGGCTATGGAATAATGGTCATGGAGACATGTTTGTTATTTAAATTTGCTTTATACACTAATTAAGTAGTAATTACATGCTTTTATTTAACTTGTCGTGATAGCATTGTGTAGGTCAAACATTGGAAGTTAAATTTGACCTAGTTCTAGTGGTTTGATTGACTTGAAAGGTATTTTTTTATGTGAGTAGGAAGGCAAACGAGCAAGAGGGTCACCTGATGGTAAGCGATCACCACTGCCCATAGACACCCGCAACCCCGGAGGGATTACAGATGCGTTGCCAACCTAGAGGACTTAGATGAGTGCCCGTAATTTCCCCGGCTGTCTTACTCTCCACACCAGAACACAGCAGTGCAAGCACTGCTGTTTAGCAGCAGGATTAGCGAGTAAGATGGTGGTAGGGATCCGGACGGACCTTGCACAAGGCCCTACCACCCGCAATGGTAGTATTTTACGCCCGGTAGTATTTTAACATCGAAAAAATTGCAATCTGTCAAGCACTGCTGCATTATAGTAGAAATAGCTAACGTACATCATCATCATCATCATTTCCTGTATACGTCCCACTGCTGGGCACCAGCTTCTTTTCAGAGTGAGAAGGCTCGGGCTATAGTTCCCACGCACACACAAAACAAAATCATCTTTATTAAATAACCTTAACCTTTGTAAAATTAAGGGCCTATTTAAACTAACAGATTAAACTGTCCGAACCCTGATTGGCAGATATAAAATTGTGCCCCGGGATTGATTTACGATTGGCCCAGGCCCGGTTCCAAATTCAAACATTTCAAACGCAACAGAAACCTATTGTTAGAACGTCTTGTTTGAGATTGACGTTTTTTAGACAGGCCAATTCGTTCGGGTTAGTAGGTAAGACAAGCTTACACCCACGGTTTCGCTCGCGAGAAACATTTAAGTTCAGTATTTTATTTTATTGAATCATTTCGCGTTTCGTACCTTACAAGAAACCGTTGTACGGTATACCGGAGAAAATGAGTCTTCGCCTTGTGAACCTAGCTTAATGCGAACTCCTCTAGTGCCGTTGCAATGTCCAAACACAATAATGTTCAGTATTTTAGTCTAGTACCTAGCGAGTAATTTAGTAGGCAAACGTGGCCTACTAAATCACTCGCTACTAGACTAAAATACTAGCCTAGTCTGTACGAGCCTTAAGGGTCGAGCAGTTAGGATGATTGGTACTTACAGTCAGCCACGGTGACTTTGGCCTTGAACCCGGCGTAGTGCCGCGAGTGGTCCGCCCGGAAGCGCAGGCGCAGCGCGCTGCTCTTCGACTGGTAGCGCAGCAGCTTCAGCTTGGCGCCCCAGTCCCCGCAGAGCCGGCGGGCGGGGAGCGCCCCCTCGCGCGCCCAGCCCGCGCTGATGGCGTCCGATTCTGGGAGGAGGGTCTCGGTCTCCTCCCACACCTGTGAGATAAAAAGTTTGTCAGTTTAACATTATGTATCGATTTTGGTTTAGTGGCAGCCCTAGTGAACAAACTTAATAATAAAGACCAAGTGCGGGTAGTTAGGAAAACCCGTGTTCCCGTGTAGTTAGAAGATGCTGATACCCGCTTCTTTCTTATAATAGTGTTGTAGTTTAACATTATTACCCACCAACTCAAAAGAGTGTGTCTATCTGTGAAACCGTAACTCTTAAATCAATGAATTGATTTGGATCATCTCCAGCCTATATACGTCCCACTGCTGGGCACAGGTCTCTTACATTGAGAGGGCTTGGGCTATAGTTTCCACGCGGGCCCAGTGTGGATTGGGAACTTCACACACACCAATTGCTTTGCAGATGTGATTTGGATGCGGTTTTTTTTCATTTGAAATCTTGTTTGCTGTGGTTCTTCTGTTATGGTCTATAATATTAAAATCAGTTCGATCGACTTTTTGAACTTTACATTGCGCATGTTTCACGTCTTTTCAAGACCTGTCCTTATTATCCAAAATTCCAAATTCGTTACGTGCTGTTCCGCTCACACTAATTAGTCATTAACATTAGAGTGACAGAGACAATCCCTTGCTTAGTTACTCTTCTGGGTTGGAAGGTCAGATGGCAGTCGCTTCTGTAAAAACTAGTGCCTACGCCAAATCTTGGGATTAGGTTGTCAAAGCGGACCCCACGCTCACTGAGCCGTGGCGAATGCCGGGAAAAACGCTAGGAAGATGATTAGAGTGACAGAGACGATACGAACTTCAATTTTCTGAATAGCTCTGAATTGATGACGTTCCATCACTTGTCACCAATAATTTTCGAGTAGGTGGAATATGAATGATAAATGTAGCTGCCAACTCGCAGTGTAGACACACGTTAAAAATGTAAAAAGATACCTTGACCCAAGTCAATATTCGTATTTATTGACAGCAGCGAAAGATATAGCCACGTCGCGGATCTTGGCCTGTTTATTTTATGAACGCCTCGAGAGGATACTTGCCATAAATACGATACACGAGAAACAGTTTCTTGTTTGCTTATGCGATCAGGGGCCTTACCATGACGTCCTAATTCCGACTCAGTTCAAGTTTTAGCTGGCATTTTTAGTAGGTATGAATCTGACAGCGAGCGAACCTAAACTAAATCGCATAGACACACCACTGCCCATATACACCCGCAACCCCGGAGGAATTGCAGATGCGTTGCCAACCTAGAGGACTTAGATGAAATGCCTCTTGTGCCCGTAATTTCCCCGGCTGTCTTACTCTCCAGACCGGAAAACAGCAGCGCAAGCACTGCTGCTTAGTGGCAGGATTAGCGAGTAAAATGGTGGTAGCGATCCGGACGGACCTTGCACAAGGCCCTACCACCCGCAAATATTTTTTTTTTGATTCCAAATTCCAAACAAGTTAGGTATTACGTACCTCGTTGTCAGTGGCAAAGTGGTGGTCCTGCACCATCCACTCCTCGGGGGCTTCCGTGGCGTTCTCGACTCCAACCTCCATGATCTCCAGGAAGTCATAGCTGCAGCTGAAAAAAAAACCGTTATCTGATGGTAATCACGATGCTGGTCTCTATCTTAATGGTTGTCTGGTAGAGATCGCTATCAAGCGATAAGACCGCCTATTGTATACTTTGTTCTTTGTTTCTGTATTGTTTTGTACTGATTTGTGGTGTTCAATAAAGACTATTTGTACTGTATGGTATTGTAATCATCATCATCATAACTGCCATAGGACGTCCACCATAGACCTCCAGTTATCTCGGTTGGAAGCGGCTTGCACCCCACGACTTGAACCATGAACTTTCGTTAGAGGGGGGGCTTGTCAATACTCGCCACGCATGGTAAACGGGTTGGCGAGCGCAGTATGGGATGTTAAATTACCGTAGCCTTCTTAATTAGTATGAAATAATTGGCAGCGCTACTTGCGAATCGAAACCGCAACATACAGGGGCCTTACCATCGCGTCTTAATGTGATTCGATTACGATTTAGTTTAGGTTCGCTCGCTGCCAGATCCATACTAAAAATGACAGCTACGCCTCAGTATGCTTAGTGTAGGTTTTCGGTCGCAAAATACGTCTCGAACGCGTTTGCGTTAAAATGTCAAATACCAATGCGTGTGCGAAAAGGGATGGCGAATTTTCGACTGATCACGTGGTTCCTTTTAGTTAGGCTGGGTTTACACGAGCTTAGTGTTAATGCTTAGGTAGCAAATGTCAAAGTGAGAGATAAAGACAAACTAATGTTAACTTGATAGGAGTTAAGCAATTTGCTTACGAATAAGGAAGGCTGCATTCAGTAAGTGGGCCGCGAATAGCTCTTAAATACGTATTTGATTTGTGACTTAAGTATTTAAGTTTGTAGTAAGTAGTTAAGGCGCTGTCAACAGCAAATGACCTGGAGCAGCGCCACTCTTCACACATACGGTTCACGTGCCTGTTAGTGAAAGAGAAGAAACTATTCCGGCAGCTTGGCGCGCGTCTAAAATCTTGCAAATAAGACACAAATCATAAGAAATAAACAAAAGTATGGATTATTTGTGAAATATCACTCGTTAGCCGTTTAGGTATGAATATGTTGACTTTATGTTTTTAATTGCAGACCCATACGTCGAAAAAATAAAGACATAGAACCGTTTAATAATGATTTTAAGACCAATCTTTGCAATTATTTTCTATCGAGCCGATTTTGTTCAATTATGTATCGAGTCCGTCCAGCATGTTTGAAATATGATGAAAATTAACATTATATATTTTTTGTATTTTTTTTTGTGTGCAGTTTTTCTTAAAAAAGTGTTTAAATAACATCAATTTCAACAAAATTAGGTGTTGTCAGCCTCTTAATTTTGTCATCTTATTATTGAACTAGCGACCCGCCCCGGCTTCGCACGGTATATTATGCATGTATTATACATATAAACCTTCCTCTTGATTCAGTTTATCTATTAAAAAAACCGCATCAACATCCGTTGCGTAGTTTTAAAGATTTAAGCATACCTACATAGGTACATAGGGACAGAGAAAGACTTTGTTTTATACTTTTCATGTCTCATACTCGGAAAGTGAGGCAAATCATATCTGACATACGGGAGGATAACTATTATTTTCTTCCAAAGGGTAGATATGAATTAAAAAATAAATAAAGGCATTGGCTGTCATTGGAACACATACGCATTCAGCCAAGCATTACGGCATATCCATGTTTTTTACTTCATTAAGTAATTATAATTATAAATTTTATAATGCTATTTAGTCAAATATTATTTTTATTAATTTATCAACTGACTAAAAGACCTACTTTATTTACAGTTTTTCTCTAATCATTACTATTATAAAACATTTTAAATGTTGTTTATGGGTAAATATTGAAATATTTGACAATAACCATATTGGAAATATTACAAAAAACTCTTATTAATAACCACTTTGACCTATGTTTAAAAAAAATTGATTTGCTGTCAATGCAACTAGTTTAGAAAAAGCGAGCTCGAATTTGGCGCGAAAGCATACTTCATTTGGTAAAACTACATAAAAATATAAATAAAAAATGAGTAAATATTCCTGGAAAAACGCGACGTTTTCCTTTATGAAGTGTACAAATGTCTGAATTAATTTTTGTAAATTTTTTATTCAATACATTTTTTCTCATATACTTAAGTACTTATACTTACTTATGTATATTTTTTTTACTTTCCTTGTAGTCGAAATGAAAGTAGTGTTTAACTCGGGAAAAAACACCAATATCACACTCGAAATATTGGCACCCTCGCATGCTCGGGTGCCAAGTTACCTCGTGTGATATTGGTTCTTTTCCTCCCTTGTTGAACAATCTACTAATGTAGTGATAGTGAAGTGATGATGAACGGCTTCTAATCGGGATACAAAGCAATACAATACAATACAAATACTCTTTATTGAACACCACAAATCAGTACAAAACAATACAGAAACAAAAAACAATGTATACAATAGCATATGCGGGATCTCATCATCTGCTAAAAAACACATTGAAATGGTGCAGCCGTATGAGAACAGTTTGTTGCCGTTTCGATCCGCAAGTGGCGCTGCCAATTTTCCCATAGTAATTGAGATGTTTACGTGAACGCGTTCGAGACGTTTTTATATGTGAAAAGAGGATCTGAGCCTCTAGTGTAAGTTTTCACACAAAAAAACGTCTCGATCGCGTTCACGTAAACGTCTCATTTACTATGGAAAAATTGGCAGCGCCACTAGCGGCTCGAAACGGCAACAAATTGTTCTCATAGTATTTGACATTTTAACGCAAACGCATTCGAGACGTATTTTGTTACCGAAAACTTACACTAAGCATAAGCATACTGTTCTCATAGCGTTTGACATATTATTAACGCAAACGCGTTCGACTTGTATTTTGCGGTCGAAAACTTAGACTAAAACGCCATATGTAAAGTGAAATCCGGACGCATAATGTAGCATAAACCTTCCACTCCGCGTGGAACTGGCAGTTCGATTTGGGCATGCTAATGTTGAAAGAAACAACCGATTTGGAACTCTATTATGTATTCTGTATGGTTCTGTTTGGTTTACTGGGTAAGTTAAGATTCGAACGGGTTGCTATATTGGTCATATTTGATGTAAATAAATGTGACAGCAAAGCGCTAGCTGTAATTCAATAGTTTGTCTTACGAATTTTTACACTCAGTTTATTTATTGCTCCGTCTTATCCTTAGAATCTTAACTAATATTATAAATGCGAAAGTATGGATGGATGGATAGATGGATGGATGGATGGATGGATGGATGGATGTTTGTTTGTTACTCAATCACGCCAGAACAGTCCAACGAATCTGGATGAAATTCGGCACATAGATAGAGAAAAGTCTGGAATAGCACATAGGCTACTTTTTATCCCGGAAAATTCCCGCGGGATAGCGATAAACGAATTCTTTGCAGACGAAGTCGCTGGCAACAGCTAGTCTAACTAATATTATAAATGTGAAAGTATGGATGGATGGATAGATGGATGGATGGATGGATGGATGTTTGTTTGTTTGTTACTCAATCACTCCAGAACGGCCCAACGGATCTCGATGAAATTCGGCACATAGATATAGAAAAGTCTGAAATAGCACATAGGCTACTTTTTATCCCGGAAAATAGCGTAGTTCCCGCGGGATAGCGATAAACGAATTCTTTGCGGACGAAGTCGCTGGCAACAGCTAGTATAATATAAATGTGAGCTAACATTTCGTAATGTCGTGGAAAACAACCCCCCGGTCTTTGTCCATCAGAAGGTTCACTTCAATAGGCTAAGATAATAATAATATCTACCTCTACATCGGAAGACCAGCGCTGGCTGCAAGGCCAGCATTATGCTGAGATGGGACCATTTCGTGATGCATGTTTTTATGTTTTTTACTTCTTTTTTTTTTCTTTTGTTGTAATCACGAATAAATATTTTCTTTCTTTTCTTTATTTTCTTACCTAACAACATTTCATAATCCAACGTCCAAAAGGCGTATTAGCTGAAGGAATAACCCGAAATTTAATAGAGCTTCAAAGTAAGTCTCCTTTCCCTTGGGAAATCTGAAAAAACCCTTCTAATCTCAATGCACTTCTACAACCCTGTGGAATATGTCTGAAAAAGTCTCTATCTAGTACCGTGGTCGTCAAATTGCGGCCCGCGGGCCGCATGCGGCCCGTGGCCGTTATTTGTGCGGCCCGCGGCAAAGTAAATTGTTTAAATAGTCAACTATACCACACAACTATACATACAACTAAACTATAGTCAATTAATGGTAAATATTCCTTTGTTTAGTGTGCTCTTTATTTATTTTATGTATTATATTTTATTGATAGGTATATATTATAGGTAGTATAAAGTAGTTTATTGATGTTTAGGTTTTATGAGTTTATGTATTATATTCGGTAAAGTTATGTATTGTGGCTCTCAGTGTTTGCAATTTTAAACTCACTCGTCCATCCCTAATGTAATACTCCTTTCATCCACTCAAAGGTTGACTGGAAGAGATCCCTTAAAGGGATAAGTCCGCCTTTGTGCATGTATCTCATTGTTTGTCAATTGTATTTGTCTTGTTTATTTTGCACAATAAAGAGTTTACATACATACATACACACTATACCTACATTACATGTCATAATTATAAACAAAATCAATAACCGACTTTTTGCGCCTTCACATACTCGGCGGCCCGGCCCTGGAACTCACATTGTCATATGTGGCCCTTGTCCAATAAAGTGTGACGACCGCTGATCTAGTATCTAAAGTGTGGTAGGATGTGCGTTCTCTTCCAGTCTTTTACCATTCAGTCAGTCAGTACTAAATAGTACATTGTGTATTAAGGGCGGTAAGTAAGGAATTACGACTGAGGCTCTAGTATAAGCCCGAAGTCGAAGACTGAGGGCTTTTTGAGTCGAGGTTCGTAATTCCCGTACCGCCCGTGAAACATACAATGTTTTTCATCACATTTGCGAGTAAATAAATAAAATGAAAAGGCAGAAAAAACTTATTTATTAAAATTTATAGTGACTGCACAATTATTAAAATAAGGGATACTGCCTTTTTAAAAATGCCGTCAACTTCACGTATTGTATTCTTTTATGTTGACACAATCTTTAGATTGGAGAGTGGTTTTCAACATAGAGTAAGTGCTCCACAACGATGGTGGTTTGTATTTATTCGCCAATTCACCAAAATATGCCAGGAAAACATTTTCAGAGAACGAACTTGTTTTCTTTTCGCGTTTCCATTGTATAAATTGGTCGTACGCAGCTAAATACCGCTCCTTAGACTTCGCCGGTAAAAGATTTTCGTTAATGGTTTTTGCTGCTTGGATAATATCCAGTGGTGTTGCATTTAAATCGCACTCTTCAGACGACGACGACATTTTTAATTACCTACTTTTATTAGGTATTTAATAACTCAACAAGTCAACACAACAATTTGTACAAGTTCGGGAATGTTTTTTTTTTAAGCGGATGGCGCGCTTTCAGCCACAGATAATACAAATGTTGCGTTCAAGAACGTTAAGTTAAAAGCCAAGACGTTTACAACCATGGCATATAATAAAAGAAAATTCAACGTTTTATATAAAAAAGTATTCAAATTTTTATCATTGATATGAGTATTGTATTTATCTAGCGAGATTTCAATTAAATTCCTGTTTAGATATTTTTTTTAGATAAAGTTTTAATTTCGAGCTAATGCACCTCTTTGGTTGTACTTGAACCTGAATTGTAAGGCAGTGCAAGAAATTAAAAAAAAAATTACTTACCGCCCGAGGGTTTCATGGTAATAAAAAAAGCCCGAGGGTTTTATATGGGGCGTTGCGGCCAAGTTAACCTGTGTGTTTTGATACCGTTTACGAGCAAGTGTGATGAAAACAATATTGTTTGGTAATAAACACGCAATTCGCCCCCTTACTGCTAAAACCGACTAACCTCCCATTTATCATTGATGCAGTTAGTCGGTTTCAGTAGTAAGGAGACGGTATTAAGTATTTCGAGTTAATAAGTTTCTAATCAAGATTTTCTACTTTTATTATACCTACACTCCTACTTAAGACTATGCAGTAGGTACATACGTTGCTCAACTTTGTTGGAATCTTCAAAAATCATATGTATTCTAAGTATTTTCTATTTAAAAATACAACATTTAAACCCAACGTGCTACGTTCCAAAATATTGGCAGCCATAAAATGAAACACCTTAAAAAAGCGAACGGACACATTTTTAAAAGCGTCGCCAAGTTTCCGCCCGTCAATATTTGGCGGATCAGTCTTGGCCAAGTCTCGACGGTCGACTTGGCATTGTCTCGGCTTGTCTTGGCGGGCTGGCCAAGTGGAAAACAGCCGTAACTTCGCTGTGAAAGTTTTGCAAGATTTTTACAATGAGACAGGTCCATACTGTGTTTACCGACCGCAACAAGATAAAGCGGACAGTAGAATACATTTGTTGCGAGTATTTTTATTTTATTTTGAAACTAGCTTCTGCCCGCGACTTCGTCTGCGTAGAATTATACATATAAGCCTTCCTCTTGAATCATTCTATCTATTAAAAAAACCCGCATCAAAATCAGTTGCGTATTTTTAAAGATATATATTTTATATTATGTAGTGATACAAGGAAGCGGATCACCTGATGTGGCCTAGTGGTTTGACCTATGGCCTCTTTAGCAGAGGGTAGTGGGTTCAAATCCACGGCTCCCACCTTTGAGTTTTTCGGAATTTATCATAAGCTTTTCGGTGAAGGAAAACATCGCGTGGAAACGTGCACTCATCTGCGAAATAATCCAATGCGAAGTTCCTAATCCGCACTGGGCCCGCGTGGGAACTATAGCCCAAGCCCTCATTGTGAGAGGCCTGTGCCCAGCAGTGGGACGTATATAAGCTGGAGATGTTCAAATAACTAGTAACACAACTAACTATAACTACCTACCTAACTAAAATGCATGTTATGAATTCGTTCCATCAATTAAGTATTATTGTTATGCATATACAGGGTGTGCATCCCGCTGCATCTAAAACAGATTAGACTGGGTCACGCCTCGTCGACGAAACGATCTGTCAACGGGTAATAAATGGTCCCGAAGGTCCATCGCACAAGACAAATCGGTTTACGATAGGTCCAGTTATGGATTAGAAACTTGACTGTAGATAATTACGGTAACAACTTAGACAAAGCTAAGCATTGGGTTGTCTTTACATAGAAAGACTTTGAAATTAAAATTTGACGACGTCAGAAGCTAACAAAACATACAGTTGCTGCAAAAGGCTCGTAAGTTTTTGTGTGGCGTTTAATCTTCTATACATGTAGGTATAATAGTATATACTTAACTGACTTAATGGCCGACAACTCACATCTTAAAGGAGCTAAAGCTTGGAGATTGGAAATTTGACAGAACAATTATTATAAAGTTCCATTATCATTTTCAAAAAGATGCACCAAGAGAATCTAACTAATATTATAAATGCGAAAGTGTGGATGGATGGATGTTTGTTTGTTTGTTACTCAATCACGCCAGAACGGCCCAACGAATCTGAATGAAATTCGGCACATAGATAGATAAAAGTCTGGAATAGCACATAGGCTACTTTTTATCCCTGAAAATTGAACAGTTCCCGCGGGATAGCGACAAACATGTCATAGGTCGTAGCTGCGTAGAGTTGCAGCGTTAATAATTTTAACTACAAACATTAGGTCTTCAACCTAATTCTACGCGGAAGAAGTCGCGAGCAGAAGCTAGTCTAACTAATATTATAAATGCGAAAGTATGGATGGATGGATGGATGGATAGATGGATGGATGGATGTTTGTTTGTTACTCAATCACGCCAGAACGGCCCAACGGATCTGGATGAAATTCGGCACATAGATAGAGAAAAGTCTGGAATAGCACATAGGCTACTTTTTATCCCGGAAAATTGCGTAGTTCCCGCGGGATAGCGACAAACGAACTCTTTGCAGACGAAGTCGCTGGCAACAGCTAGTAGTTTATAAATGCAAAAGAACATTATTATTATGTCCCCTATATTTCATATTTACTAGTTAAACAAACTTAGGGAACTTTATTCGCAATGTCTACGTAATCCGTCTAACACGCCTTTTGTTGAATTATAATGAAATAAAACAAGATACGATACTTTATGAGAAAACAAAACTAAAAATATTGCGCGGTGGAAGATTTACGGTTATTTCATAAATATAATATCGCCCAGACTTGCCAGGTGTCGAGCGAATGAAAGAACCGTCACTTCTGCGCAAAGATTAAATAAAAAACAAAGAAATATGCGAGGAATAATTTTAGTCTTTGTCTGTATTTGAGCTCGATTTTTACAACAACCTATACAATGTCTTCGAATTATTCTGGAAGGCAGGTGGTTGGATTTTTAAGTACCTATACACTTTTACTTAAGGTTCTATCTTAGTTTTTGGTTCGAAATAAAATTATCTCTTAGACAACGAACACTTTAAACATCAACCAATCGCACCTTTAGGATGAAAACGACACATCTAAAAAAAAACGGTTTTTGTGTTATGGTCGTAAAAAGACTTTATACGGTCATATCTATCGTTCCATAAAAAATAAAACGCCACATTCGGGTGGGAACGGGACAAAGCTGCAATATCGGTCTCTTTCATGCGCGTGGAATTCCGAGCTCATGACGGTGCGGGAGGGGCGGATTCAGTGTTCTGTCGATTATTAATGAAAAAGCTAGAAATGTTTAAGAAAAATAGAGCCTCAATCATGAAAACGTCAACAGCTTACCATATCTCGTAAACATGCAAAGGACGTAACTCTTAAATGGACACATATTAAAATATGTTTTTCAGTCGAATAAAGACTTAAACCCGAAATAGCCTTTTTTCTGTTTTACTTTTCGGTATAATAATGACCGATTAGATAAAAACCTTTATTTATCCCCATATATTACTCACAATTTATTTAGTTTTTTAATATAAATTGATAGCTAAATTAATCCTTTTCTATTTTATGCTCAAACTTTAGCTCTCACTTCAATAGTTAAAAAAATAACCACGACAAAGTATAACGGTGCCACAATCTCCATTCTTTTATTTCAATTTCCCGAAAAGTTACTTTTTTGAGTTGAGTCATTTTCATCCTAAAGGTGCGCAATGTATAAGTTATAAGTCATTTATTTGCAGATTTATGATTTTGATTTAGACTTAGGTATTTATTTAGCTACTCAACAAATTACATTATACAAAAACATGCATGTCACAAATAATAAGTGACGTACAAATAGTAAGTACCGAGTATCTTTGATGAAAGGAGCGGGGCAAAATTGATAAAGATCAAAATGACCACAAAATTTGTATTTTAGGTTTTTGATGGTGCATACTTTTACAAACCTCGTGGCAGCTGAAACTACAAAAACAATACGCAAGAGGATTAAGGTTTTTATTTTCTGTCAATAATTCTTTATATTACCAATACAGTTGACGGCTACTTGATTAAGACGTCACGTCACTGTAAGGCCCCAGTTTGTCGTTTCGATCCGCAAGTGGCGCTGCCAATTTTTCCATAGTTATTGAGACGTCTCGTGAATGCGTACGAGACATTTTTCTGCGAAAAATTACTCTACAATCTCTGATTCATGTCACAAGACTTGTAACATAGTATCTAGACGTACAACCGTTTGTCATCTCACAAGATAAGGCGGTATTGTAGCTTGGGAACATCAAAAAGCAATCAAGTGTAGACTAGACAGTGGTCTGCCGGAACGCAACTGTGATTTATGGCACTATTGTTTATGCTGTCACTATAAAGTACATTTTAAAGCAGGTACTGTGAAACTGGAGCGTTTGAGGGAAAGGGCGAAAATTTTAGGAATAATGTTATAGCCGATGCGGCTAGCAACCCATCACTATTTTGATTTCCCTTTCCAGCTAAAGGGATAAAGAGGGGTATGTATGTATATGTGTGGGGTGCTGAACACTTTTTTGTCGCATCCTAAATGGGCATAACAGGAAAAACTAAGTGTAAAAATGTCATATGGAAAGAGTTTCGACAAGCCAGTGTTGCTATTGCTGCTCGATGTGGATAGTTAACGTCATCACGCTTTTATCCCTTCCGGGGTAGGATGAAGAGTTAATTTCATAATTCGACAGTGAGTGAGATTATTCAAAATGACTGTGTTAAAAATTCACTGTTCCATTTCGCGGAACGTTGAATTTAATTTCATCAATAAACTTATTGTGTGCTTTCAGCCGTCAATATGAAATGTTTTTACCGAATTCCTATTATTCAATAACTCGTGTAGAGTTGTAGTAAGAACCTAACTTTTCCACTAAAATCGCACACCCATTTTATACCCTACCTACCAAACATTTCCTGTATATCAGAACTGCATTTTTGCAATTTTTTACGCGGCCGGCACAGACTGCCGCAGCAAAAAAGAGTTTCATGCGCCATTTTATTAAAAAAATGCACAATGAAACCTTAGAAAAACTCACTGAAAAACTGGGTATTTATAACCTAAAACTAGGCAAAATAAACGTATGTAAAATGGAGTCTAGTTTGTCGACTATTTTTTTCGACAGTTTACGTTCTCTAGACAAGGACAGAAAACAGTGTATTGCAAACATAACTTTGGGGCATTAGGTGTGAAAATAACTGCAATGTGTGCTGTATTTGTCATACTGTGTGTTAACTTATTTAAATGTAGAGTTGTTTGTGTAACTTTCAAATGTAAAAATATATTTGACGTCGACTGTAGACGTCTGAATGTTGAATGACAACGTAAGTAATAATAAAGTGCCGCCAGTAATTTTTTTTATTAGAAATGAAATGTTTAGCGATAGCTTAATTCAGAGTTTATTTCTAGTTTCCGCCTGCACGCTACGCCGCGTCAAAATGTCAACTAGACAGGCTAAGGCCCGAGAATTTAATATTTACCTGAACTCGTTTAAAATTCCTGACGTACATTTTATAATGTACAGTAAAAATGCTTGGTAATTTCAAGGAAACATTTTCTATCCGGCAAAGCAAGAAGAAGAAGAAAAAAGGAACGCGTGCGCCTCGGGACGCCCGACGACAGAAGTGATAACTTAAACTATGACTGTAATCTAAGTTACGCACATTAAACACTGAGTAGAGAAAGGGGGAAGCGTCTGTCCGAAATACGACTAGCGCTGTGGGTTAGAGTGAGAGAGGAAGAGCCTGCCTACCACTGCCGTATGCGTTAGAGAAAGGGAAGCCAGACAGTCTGGCGCCGTAAAGCGTTACGTTACGAAGCGGTTTACCCTCATTCTTAGGAGTCATTGTTATAGGCGATGCGGCTAGTAACCTATCACCATTCCTTGATTCCCATTTCCATCTTTCATCATCATCATCATCATCCTTTAAATGACTTACTGCGGCTCGTGCTCCGTAAGCAGCTCTTCGAAGTGCACGAGTAGCGCGTGCGCAGGCGGCGCGCGCAGCTCGCTCACGCACTCCACGTCATCGGGGTATGCGCGGGGGAAGCCGGGGGAGGAGACCACGGCGTGCGGCCGCAGGTGAGACAGCACTATCGTCTCGTTGCACTGGATCGAGGACGCGGTGTACGGGTCTGAAAGAGAGAGCGAGGTTAGAGCGGGTAGGACGCGATTTCGTAATTCCCCAGGAGTACACGGCTATAAAGATTTCACTTCGGTCTTTGGATAGAGACAATTTGGCGTCAGCGTCACGTAAGTTAGAGCGAGACAACAGTCTTTATAGCTGGGTACTGATCGGTATTTTTTTTGATATTTTGTCGTGACAGTATTGTTATTAACTAAATTCCTGGAATGCTTGCTGCTTATTGACTTTAATATTTTAATAAGTTACTAACACATTGCTTAACCGTTAGCGATGTTTCTACGTTTTCTACAAAACCCCAAAGGCCGGCGCACACCAAATGCAATCTATACTCATAGTTTCATAAATTGCAACTGGTGCGTGGCCTTAAATATTTGTCTGTAAAAATGTCAATTAAAATAGGTATATTCCATAAAATTATAAAAGCGACGGTAAACTCAACAGCATCGCAAACTTTTAAAATATAATGCATACCATCGAATTGGTTCATAATAAATCCAATTTATACAGTGACATTGCAACTACAAACTACTAACAAAACAAAGATGGCGGACAATTTAAATAAAGTTTGCTGAACTTGCAATAAAATGTTAACTCGGGCAACAGATCGATGGGATTCTGCAAACAGATAGCTCTCGTTGTTTCATTGTAGATATTACAACGTCTGGCTTCTATAGTGTATTTTTTGTGCTAAACGTTGGAATGTTTACTAGTTTTTTTCTGATCGTTTTTTATCTCAGCGCGTACAATTTACGCTAAGCCCTAACAAAGAGGTTCATTGACATCACTGGAAACCGAGAAACTGAGGAGCCTCTCCGAAACTCGGATTTTCGGAATTCGTGTCATAGTCTCTCTACATTACACCTGGAACGTCAAAATGACAATGACATGACATTCGGCCATCTTTTGTAACTTTTTTACAACTCAATTAGCGCAGGGCTGCGTTCAGTTCGGACGCCCGACGACGCCCGACGACGCACTGGCCCGTTCAGTAACTTAGTGCGATCGTCGGGTGATCACACCAAGTCGTTCAGTAACATCGCCGGGCGTCGTCGGGCGATCGCACCGGTCACCCCGTAAAATAGATGGGTAAAAAACGCCCAGACGTCACTTTGACAGTTGTCTTAAGTATTACACTTTACATGTACTTTACTTTTTTACTTACTTTATAATAAACTTATTATTACGAAAACGAAATCGCATGCCATCGAAATTTAAATTTAATGTGAATTTAAAAGAAATTTGAAATTTAAATTTCGATTCTGAATTCTTCACTAAATTTTGATTTGAATATTGGAATTGACACTTTTGACAGAAGAACGCCCCAACTCGTTCAGTCGGTGTGAAAATGATCGGAAGATTTTCACCCGACGATAATCACACTGACACTTTAGTTACTGAACGTAGCCCAGGGCGTGTGGTCAAGAGCTGCGGTTCGTTTTTGGATCCGTCCGAGGGTAAGAGCAGTGCTTGGTCAGGTGCACCCTGGGCATCGGTTAATGATTTCCTGACAGATTTTGAAGGATATCATTATCCGTTGGCTAAAAGCCCGACACGGGAGGGGTCTTTTGACCGTGTTCTACCGTACAACGTTGCCGACATTTTTGTCACAAGATTTTGGAATACGTATTTATTACTTTGACATTGGTGAAATCATCGCATCGATCGATGGGGCCATATTAAAAAACCAGCCAAGTGCGAGTTGGACTTGCGCTCCGAGGGTTCCGTATCATTATCTATAAACCAGTGTAAGCAGAGCCCTGCTACAAAGCAAAATGTACGCAGTGTGGGTTCACTTTATATTGGTCACTGATAATATACAGACATACATACATATTTACGGTTTTCGCAATTATTCCTTAATCTGTGCTATAAGACCTACCTTCATACCAAATTTCAAGATTCTGCGTTCACGGGAAGTACCCTGTAGGTTTTGATTCCCTTGCGAGTTTCGAAAATTTGCGGCAATTTGCGGCTGTATCTTTTGATTGCGTTGGCTTAGAAATTTGATTTTTTCACAGCTCCAAGGGGCAGTAAACTTGAGTATTTGATATAAATTTCAGCTTGATACCTCCACGCGTTCTTGAGAAAAAGGGTCTTGACAGACGGACGGACGGACGGACGGACGGACGAACAACGAAGTGATCCTATAAGGGTTCCGTTTTTTCCTTTTGAGGTACGGAACCCTAAAAAGAAGAAGAATTAGCGCGGGGACGTGCCTTGTTTTTCACAAAGATGTAGTGCGAAGTTAAAGGTGACTCCTGTCAGTTATTTACGATATGGCCACATGGGAAATTCGCATAAAACAATACTCGTTCAAATATGTTTTCAAGATATTGTTCGTGTCGATACAGCTGTTTTTTGCCCGAAGTGTCATGCGGGATTTAGGAGAAAATAGGTCATTCGGAAAATGTCGAGGAAAATGTATGGCGAGAATGTCGCGTGAACGTGAAACTATACCACTGTTAATACTCGGACTATTATTTACTGCATTATAGGCTAGTAAATGTTGAGAACACTTCGGGTGTTGATCAGGTTTAATGTGAATTTCTGTCATACATCGCTTTTGCAATACAAGACTGAACAACTGCTGCCAGTGTTATGGGAACATTTGCCCCAGGTACGACCCAAAGCGGTTATTTTTGATGTAGTACCTATTTAAGTTTGTTTTTTATTTTTAAGTAAATTCGATTTAGTATTATTTATGATGTAATTTTTACCGTTAATAAATACATATTATACAAAAATGAACCAAAAATCAATAAATGCTAAAACTCCGCCTTAAAATTCGTTCGGTGTGACTCAAAATTATTTTACTGTCTTTTTGCTGCATAAAATGTCAAAGAAAACATCCAATCTCAGCATTACTTAATGCCCTTTACATAAATAAGCTGCATGACTTTTACGACCCTAACAGCCTTTATTAAATCCGACGTCGAATAAAGAATACGTAACGTCATCTTTATTATGCATGTACCGCACGATCCAGCGTAAATGGTCGTAACTGCCGCTAACATACGTTAAGATACGGCTTTTTTGTTTTGGAATATGTTGTCACGATATGGTGTCTTGACATTTATAGAGCTTGAGATGTTTTGTTTTAATAAAAATGAAAAATGCGTAGGTTTTTAAGAATTCGGGAAGTAAAATGAAATAGTAATTGGAATGAAAAACAGTTACTGAACCAGTATTTTTTTAATCTTCGTCTTTGTATGATTTTGTGAAATCATAATAGACCACATTATATTAAGATCTACCTGGTTATGTTTATTGCAAATAAATGATTATTATTATTATTATTATTAATGGGTTATTTCATTTCTTCTGTTTACTGCAACTGCATTGTCTTAGTTTATTTTTAACCGACTTTATAAAAAGGAGATGGTTCTTAATTTGACTAAGTGTTTTTCCCTTTTTTTTTATCTTGAAATGAGTATCTTTCAATATCTTCATTAGCTCTGGAAGAACTTCGACAATTTATCACAATTTGGTCTATCAGAGAATTTATCAGAATCGTTTCTTTGATTATGATTTCATAATAGTGTTGTACTTAATATTTCAACTCGGTTAATTTAATGTATCTTTTTAAATATTGTTGCCTTTTTATGGCAATGCGCTTGCTCAGCAAAAACTAAGTTGTTTAGGAAAACGCTTAACGCACAATGTCATCTAATAAATTTACACTCGAGCTTACAAAATGTTAAAACGCTTTCGCCACCTTTTTTTTATTACGTAACAAACTATTTAGCGATGCCGATCGCGTACAAAACAAGGGTTAACAGCTAACACAAGTTAAAAGGCAGTGTAAAAAATAAAACCGGACAAAGAACTTGAGTAAGTTAGAGCAACGCAATTAAAACAAAGCACGAACAGCAGACTTATTACGTAACTCGCTCGCAATCGCCATCGTGTTCATTATGACAGTTCTTGTATGAATGTGATAGTTAGCTGATTCCGATGCCAATTGTCAGCCCATACATGAACTGTCAAAATGAAGACGATGGTGATCGCGAGCAAGTTAGGTAATTAGCTTGCAGGTTGTTTTAGCTTTTTGACACTGCTGGACCTGTTTGATTAGTTTGGCTTTCTTCATGTTTTTTTCAAGTTTACGGGGTAGACAGAGCGGTAACAAGACCAAAAGAAAAAGTTTAGCACGATTGTAGGCATAAATAGGTGGAAAGGGGAATCAAAATAGTGATGGTTGCTAGCCATGATTGAATAACGTGATTTCTTAGAATTTCGCCCAATCCCTCGGTGGGCTTTTACAATGTGCACGGGACGAGAAGCAAAGGGTACATTCTGTGTAGCCAGTTTTAGTATTGAAATATGCTAAAAGAGTTTTATATTTTAACACAGTAGGATTTTAATTTTTCATCTTTATAGTTAGTGACTTTTTAGTAACATGTTTTCGTTTACCGCAGCCTTTAATTATAAAGTTGTAAAACTTGAAATCAAAATCACAAAAAACTTTTGATGTAAAAGATTTTAACTGAATAACGAATAACTTCAGTGTTCCATCCCCGCTTTCTTCATACGACACAAACTCTGTTTACGACCACATAACAATGTTAAAAGTGTTTCAAAACTTTTCTATGAAATGCAATATCTTCAATATCAAAACGTAATGGCCATTATACCCCTTTATAGCGTAGTAAAATGTCGTAAGTTGGTGTAAAATACTGTAAGTTGCTGTAAAATGCCGTTAGTCGCTGCGGCATACTGCAAGCGCAGAATAATAGTTTAGGCTGAATTATGCGATGCAGTTGTGGTATATCCTTGTCGGTTACTCTGCTCCGCAATGTTGGATGATAAATTGGGAAGGATGTAGGATTGTGCTGCAACAGAGACTAATTCTAGGTATAAATAATTAAAGAGGTCTTCAAAGCTAAGAAAATGAGCTAGGTTCTTGTTTATCCGCGCTCCTACGCTTTTCGAGTTTCAAGTTTTAGGTGTCGAAAATGACGTTTAGAAGAGGGAGGAGGTGAAGTGAGGGGAGGTGACTTTTTGACACTTGAAGCTGCAAGTGACTGAGCGTCAATGGTCGAAAATTTTATCTGAGCTGTAGTTTTGTAGTAATAAATGGATTTTGCGGGAACTATGCTATTTTCGGGGATAAAACCTTTCCTATGTCCTTCCCAGGGACTAAGACTATTTGTGTACCAACTTACAACTAATTCGGTTCAACAGTTTAAGCGTGAAATGGTAACAGACAGAAAGACAGACAGACAGAGTTATTTTCGCATTTACAACATTAGTGAGGATTGTCAAGATAATCTTGATTTTTATGATTTACTAGTGCAAGAAATTAGTATCAATCAAATTCTGCGACACAGCGCATGACCTTAAACTTACGATTTACATTTATATCCATTGTTTATTTTATTATACTTAGCTTCGCTTAATTTGTAGCTGGAATAATTGGTGTAAAGTATTGCCCCAGGCTGTTTATTTATTTACATTTACACAGTTACAGAGCAGGCTGCAGCTGTGTTCGGAGAAAAACAGAACTTTCCTGTCTTTGAAGTAAGTTTAAAACAATGAATAACGAAACTCTAATTTTCTAAAGTAGCCCACAGATAGAATATTTATGTAAAATTAGTCGCTGCTAGCTCCCAGTACGAGTTCACAACTGGGTCGCGGTGCCAACATCGCCGAACTAATACGCCGGTTTCGAACGTGGAACACGATTAGAACGCATTCGAATGCTCTGTTTATTATTTCGAAGCGGCCAGCAGCATTGTTGCATCGGTATAAATTCAAGTTAGTACCAACATACGAAGCAATGCAAAGTTGAATATTAGGACGCGGTGGAATTTTTAACTCGGCAACGAGAATACCGTGATGTTGGCATTACTGAATACGAGTAATAAAGTGCTCCATTTGGAATTAATTTCGTTTTTGCTCGGTTTATGTTTTCAAGAGTTAAAGTGAGCGTTAAGCAAACAATCCCTTTACTTGAGTGAACCGCCTTGAAACTTCTTCGTATTTTTAAAATCGTCCAAAGGGAGCAATCAAAGTTGATTGACGCGTCGATTTGGGACTACATAAAAGAAGGGTAGGAAAGCACCATAAAAGCTTAACTGGGCAACTTTTATTAAATTATTATTTGCGTTGCAAGTCCCTTGGAAGTTGTGGAAAGTTGCTTTCCTTGTTATTTATGTTTCGGATACAACAGGGGCTGATATATTTCTGACGAACTTTCCCACGCCCACGAATTTTTCGGCTTATCCTACGCGTTAACGGGATAAAAGTATCCCATATACATCCCCGAAAGTGGTCCTGTTATCGCGGAAAACATTCTGATATACGAGTAGGTAATGTGATGCAGACTTTTTGTAAGGTTGGATGTTTCGATGTTCGTTGCTCTTTCATGCCAAAACGGCTAAACCGATTCTATTAAAATTTAATATAGGTTGTGATAGATACAATCCTGGGAAATGAGATAGGATAGTTTTTATCCCAGAATATCGCATAGTTCCCGCGGGATAGCGATAAGCGAATTCTGGGCGGACGGAGTCGCGGGCAACAGCTAGTTACGAATAACCATCGTTTTTTTTTTATGTGAATAGGAAGGCAAACGAGTAAGTGGGTCATCTGATGGTAAGTGATCACCACTGCCCATAGACACCCGCAACCCCGGAGTGAATGCAGATGCGTTGCCAACCTAGAGGGCTAAGATGAAATGCCTCTTGTGCCCGTAATTTCCCCGGCTGTCTTACTCTCCACACCGGAACACAGCAGTGCAGGCAATGCTGCTTAGCGGCAGGATTAGCGAGTAAGATGGTGGTAGCGATCCGGACGGACCTTGCACAAGGCCCTACCACCATCGTTTAGGCAAGTAGAATTAATGTCCTCATTACGTGTATGCATTTACTGCTTTTTTACTTAGTACGTGGCGCAGTCATTTCGCCGATGACAGCGTACTTATAATGTGAAGAGTGCGTCAACTGGGTCACACACCGGCACCAATCTAACCTGAACCCCCCTTCCCTTCAGCTGGATAAACACTTGGGTTAAATAGGGGATGGCGGGCGAGTTGTTACGGGTCGATTTATAGTGGTTCAGATGTAGGTTTCAGGTCTGAAAGCACGCGGTAGTAAAAGTTAGTGATACCTTTTTTAGTTTTGTTGAAGATGTGTCAGTAAAACGGTTGTAGCGTACTTTGTTGGATAGGGTTAACTGTTTTTTATTGTGACCGCAAGAACTTTCGCGGTCCAAATTAATGATCTCAAGTCATTGGCAAGATTTAAATCAGGCGTTACTTTGCGGAGGTTCATTACAATATAAAAAAACCCGATTTTTTTTCCGAAAACATTCCAACAATAAGAGTTTTCAATGATTCACGGTTATGTTCATTCGAAATATTATAGACGGGATTACCTTTATTGAGCTCCCGATATTTGGACGCAGTTGCATGCATCATGATCACTAAAGAATATGAAAAGAAGTATAGAAGAAGATGATCAATAAAGGTAATTGCGGTTCATATCCCGTCTATAATATTTCGAATGCACGTTCCAACAGTTTTTTGATTTTTTTTCTGTTTTTTCTGTTTATCTGTATATTTGCGAGCGCATCACGTGAAAACGACTGAATGGATTTTGATCCAAACTTTACTAATCTGTTGAGAAAATCACCGGCCAGATTATAGGCTACTTTTTATTCCGAAAAATGCCATAGTTCCCACGGGATAGCGATAAACATGTCAATTGCTAATTCTACGCGGACGAAGTCGCGGGCAGAAGCTAGTCTACTTATAAATACCATTTAGGCCAGCATTATGCTGAGGTGGGACCATTTCGTGATGCATGTTCTGTTCTTATGTTTTATACTTCTTTTTTTTTTCTTTTGTTGTAATCATGAATAAATGTTTTCTTTCTTTCTTTCTTTTCTTTCTATTTATAGTGAGCGACTGTGAGACATTGCCACCAAGAATTAACCCTTTTACAATAAAGAAATAAAAGACACACCTTACCCCAGTTCGTGGCACAGAGTACTCCAGCAAACAGCTAGTGCTTGTTTGTGTAACAAACGCTGATAGTTGCAGCTCGTAAACGGGCACTTTAATCACGCCCGTTACGAGCTCCAATACTCGTTAACCGTTTTATGGACGCGACCCGTCCAGCGTGCATGTCTTACTTACAACAGAAACGTCACTGAAGTATCCGCTGGCTTTTACCGCACAGAAAGCATACGTTTTGCACTCGCTCACAGAGCTTGGGGGGTTACCATGACGTACTGATGCGATCCAATTCCAATTCAGTTTAGGTTCGCTCGCTGTCTAATTCATACTAAAAACGACAGCTAAAATCTGAACTGAGTCGGAATTGAATCACATTAAGACGTCATGGTAAGGCCTCTGGTTTTTGAAAATAAATGACTCAAAAGTACTATTTCAAAGTGGTAACAACCTGTGTATGCAAACAACTCAAATTTAAACTTTCGACCATATGACTTATCTTGACTGTTATTTCATAACAATCATAACTTAAACATGATGTTTAGTTTACCTGCTATGGGTGGTGTAGGGGTATAGCACGCGTCACGAAATGACGAGGACCCGGGTTCGATTACCGGCCATAGCTTTACTTTTCGGATTTTTCTGTGTTCTAATTTTCAGTGTCTTTTAGAAAATAACTTAAACATGTTTGAGATATGATCATATCACTTTTGCTTAGTTCCTTTGCGGTGTTTTTCATAGTGATCTCGCTGCGCTGTGATTTGTTTCAGTGTTTTTCAATTTGTGTTAAGACTGACAGTTGTTCTTTTAACACAGTAAGAGCCATTTTACTGTGTTCTTGAGTCGGTGCACTCGGACAAATTGAGTGGCTCCGCTTTTACAGTTTCATATTGTTTGCACGAGGAACGAGAGGAGAAATAGTTAATTAGAGTTTGTGAAACCTATACGCCCACAATGCTGAACGTGGCCTTAGGTTCTGTTTACCCCGTAAAGGATAAACACGTGATTTATGTATGCATAATCTTAGTGTAAGTGCAGTGCAATGATTCTAGTAAGTAAATTAGTAAAAGAATGACGAATGAAATTTAATATAGACATAAGTAATAGTTTTATTGATTAACGATAACCAATGTTAGGTCGACCAGAGAAAGACGAGTCTTCACCCTTATGTTGTTATCCCTAAAATTAGATGGTCAACCATTGCTTTAAATACTTGTAAGTAATGCTATGGATTTGTTTTGGTCCAACAGTTTTTTTTTTATTCGAATTTGAATTGCTAAACCAATCTACTTTTAAAATGTACCTAAACCTACTTCCCTTTCATACTGATCTCCGCAAATAACCAAGCACTTTTGGCGTCAAAACAGAAAGACCCTCCCATTCTTCAACAATAAAATAAATGTATCCGCAGTCCTTAATAATTCGTTCATCCCAACTCAACCCGCTTCAAAAGGTCTTATCTCCATCGCGATTCCAAAAACATGTCCTCTTTTAAAACTAGTTCGCAGTATTGGCAATCCTAACCTAAAAAGGCGTAAGTGTGAGAAATGTTTGGAAATCTTACGACCTTTTTAGTGGTACAGGGTGACTTTATACGTGTGTTTGTGTCGTAAAACCCTCTGAATAACCGATCGAGGTCCATTTGAGGCCGCATCTTCTAGTTCTGGGGTTTTATTGAATGTCAATTTCGCCTCTTTTTTGCGTAGTACAGTAACAATGCAGTATCTATGTAAATTGGTAACGGGCACGTCTGTTATTTTTATTAGGGGGAGAATATTTTTGAGTAGCTTTTGTCGGCGACTTCGTCTACAATTGGTTTATCGCGGGAAAAACGGACTTTCCGGTATAAAAAGCAGGCTATAGTATGTGTTATTCCAGACTATAATCTATCTGTGTCAAATTACAGGTCTGTTCAGCCATTTTGTCGTGGAAGAGAAAGTAACATCTATACGTAAGATTATTAACATTTTCTCTCGCGGTTTTTGTGCGCAAATAAGGTACAACGAAGACTTTGTTAAGACTTTTATACAGTTACTAGCTGTTGCCAGCGACTTCGTCTGCAAAGAATTCGTTTATCGCTATCCCGCGGGAACTACGCAATGTTCCGGGATAAAAAGTAGCCTATGTGCTATTCCAGACTTTTCTCTATCTATGTGCCGAATTTCATACAGATCCGTTGGGCCGTTCTGCCGTGATTGAGTAACAAACAAACATCCATCCATCCATCCATCCATCCATACTTTCGCATTTATAATATTAGTTAGATTACGATATTGCGCTAAATGTCTAATGTTTCTTTAATGTTACCTTTTTATTTTCTAAATTATTATAATAATTATTATTATTGTTGGTATACGGGTTTCCGATCATGGGTCCATGGGGACCCGGTCATTTATTATTATTATTCGGTATATTTATCCTTCAACTTAAGTTAGGTTTTTACAATATTCAAATAAAAAGTAATAAAGCAATATTAATACAAAATATAAAAACCTAACCAAGGGTGCCGCCGGCAGCGAGGCTTGTTACTATTATTATTATTATTATTTTCTTTTGAATATAGACTTAAAAAAATAGTTGTATAAAAAACAGCAATGGCCAACCTTTTACCAACACATATACCTAACAGGCAGGGGCGCGCAACTCAAACCGTTTCACGACGTATCAGCCAGCGAATACTGTCCGCTTGAATATTTGATGGCCGAGACAACGGTTGACGACACCTGCCGCTGCCTTTGTGCCTAAATTAGTTTCTGAATCTGAATAGATTCAAGTGAAACGCTAGCGTGTGATTGTTTTACTGATTAAAATGATTAGTCTTGTTTGATTTTGCAGACGTCAGTTTACTACTAATGTTTCTCTCTCTCTCTCTCTACCTGGTCTTATACTATGAAATTCGATTTTCGAAGTTCGTTTGTTTCCGTTCCGCTCGTACTAATACACATTCATTTGAGAGTGTGAGAGACGGTATGACACGAACTTCGAAAATCGAATTTCGTGGTAGCCCCCCTGGTCGTTCGACTCTAACCGTAACCATCCGGCAATGGACTCCGCATCGACGCCTGGGCTACGTTCAGTAACTAAAGTGTCAGTGTGATTATCGTCGGATGAAAATCGTCCTATCATAAACACACTCACTGAACGAGTTGGGGTGTTCTTCTGCCAAAAGTGTCAATTCCAATATTCAAATCAAAATTAGTGAAGAATTCTGAATCGAATTTTAAATTTCTAATTTCATTTACATTAAATTTAAATGTCGGTGTCATGCGATTTTGTTTTCGTAATAATAATAATAAGTTAATTATGAAGTAAGTAAAAAAGTAAAGTGCATTTAAAGTGTAATATTAAGTAGGTAAACTGTCAAAGTGACGTCTGGGCGTTTTTTACCCATCTATTTTACGGGGTGACCGGTGCGCCCGACGACGCTCGACGATGTTACTGAACGATTTGGTGTGATCGTCCGATGAACGCACTGGCTTACTGAACGGGCCAGTGCGTCATCGGGCGTCGTCGGGTGATCAAACTGAACGCATCCGAACGCATCCGCAGCGGACTCACCTTCGACGCCTGGCCGTTCGCACACGAAGTAGTTGTGCTCGCGGCAGCCGCGGTCGTTCCACATGAAGGAGGGCGCGGGGGGCGGCGGGCGCGGGGGGAACTCGCGCCGCGCCTCCACGCAGTCCTGGCCGGAGGTGCCGTCGTCGTTGGGCTGGCTGCTGTGCTTCCTCCATCCAGGGAACCAATCTGAGGACAAAGATATGCCATTACTTTGGTGTTCCACAAAACATATAAAAAAAAATTACAAAAACGAAAATGAGATGATGATGGTGACGATGAGTAAAATTAATGTGTTTTATGTACAATACAGAGTTATACATACATACGTACATATCTAATCTAACTAATATTATAAATGCGAAAGTATGGATGGATGGATGGATGGATAGATGGATGGATGGATGGATGTTTGTTTATTACTCAATCACGCCAGAACGGCCCAACGGATCTGGATGAAATTCGGCACATAGATAGAGAAAAGTCTGGAATAGCAAATAGGCTACTTTTTATCCCGGAAAATTGCGTAATTCCCGGGGGATAGCGATTAACGAATTCTTTGCAGACGAAGTCGCTGGCAACAGCTAGTAATATATCGTCGGCTGTAGGTCTAATTGGCGTAACTGACAAAATACGCAAAATGAGTTGAGTATACAGTTTTGTTCAGAATTTTCCGCTCTTTCGAATGGTATTATTGAAAAAATTCTAGCTTTAAAAAAATGTCTCTTACTCTAATTTTTTTCAAGGGGTTCTTGTCGGATCAGCCTCACAAAAACAATGTAACTGAAAAAATATTAAATATAGCAACATAAAATGGTGTATTTACCGCCGCCAACCCACTTTGAATAAGGTAAGGATCTTTTCAATCAACGAATTACCCTTACATGGTTAATTATCGAAGAAAAACATAATAAAACTTGCCTTACACTAATGTCTCAGTTATTAAAAAAAATACGCATCGCTTTTACATCAAACGGACTGCAAGTGTTTCGAAATATTTGTCCCTTACGCCGATTTGCATTCCCATACTTTAAGCAGTGCTAACGTTACACCAATTTGATTCGAATTATATTTGAGTTTATTGTCTGTTACGCTAATCTGATGCGAATTGTATTTAGTTTCGTTTTACGTTAAACCAATTTGATTGTGAAACTAATGAATATTTTATCCGTTACCTTTATTTACAAGCACATCATACTTCATAACACAAGATAAGAGCGGACGTGCTTACATTATTGTTATTCTTTTCTATCCCACAACGTCTTTTGAGTGTGAAAGAGAGGATGCGACACACAGCACACGGGCATCAAAACAAAGCTCCGTAATTCGTTAAGCTCAGTTCACGTTCACCTGTCGTTTGGTTTATTAACTACAACCTACCTTCTTACGACATCATGCACGGAAAAAAATTACTTAAAGATATCTAAATATTGTTTCTGTGTTCGTTATCGTTAAGACCTTTCTGATGAAACAATAGGTATTAAACAAAATAAAAATAAACAAAACGGGGGCGAAGCCTCGGACAACAGCAAGTCAATATAAGAATGTTACTTGTGTGTACAGATTTATAGTGCAAAAATATCGGTCACCGGAACACTCGATGGATGATCACATTGATAGAATTGTAATTAATGTTAATGAAAGCACTGACGAATCTAACGATAATATGTCTGACTGTGACTCAGATTATGAAATGGAAAATTTTGAAAATATCGATCCAAATAATCCCTTAGATAAAATAACAATGTAAAGTACCTATAAGTATACTAACGGGCCTAGTATGAAAACCTTCATGTCGTTTGCATCCCTCTCAAATGCATATTTACTTACATACAAATTTTCATAGTAGCAAGTAGATGTTGTTTTTAAGTAGGCAAGTATTGAGTTTTATTCTTGTAAACATTTCCCAATGAGCTTTATTTTGTTGTATACTTACTTTGTTTTAAAGTGAAGATAAAATGCTTTAATTATAATTTGTTTATAATTATACTTATTATAATTATACTTATTATAATTATACTTATGACAATAGAATATTCGCGGGTGGTAGGGCCTTGTGCAAGGTCCGTCCGGATCGCTACCACCATCTTACTCGCTAATCCTGTCGCTAAGCAGCAGTGCTTGCACTACTGTGTTCCAGTGTGGAGAGTAAGACAGCCGGGGAAATTACGGGCACAAGAGGCATTTCATCTAAGTCCTCTAGGTTGGCAACGCATCTGCAATCTCTCCGGGGTTGCGGGTGTCTATGGGCAGTGGTGATCGCTTACCATCAGGTGACCCACTTGCTCGTTTGCCTTCCTATTCGCATAAAAAAAGTTCGAAGTTACTGAAGGTGTTGTAACATCCTCTATATTATACAATAACATTTTTCACTTTGAAATCACTTCATCACTACATACCTATGTCCCTATGTCCCTATGTATGCTTAAATCTTTAAAATTATGCAACGGATTTTGATGCAGTTTTTTTAAATAGATAGAGTGAATCAAACAGTAAAGTTCCATATTAATGGATATGAAAACGTCACTCATTTGATAAAATCATTGATTGACAGTTCGGGTGACATCGTATTCCAATTGAGATCAGAGTTTTCTACTTCGCTACATCTCACTACATCCGTATTGTTGATCAATAGATAGTAGGTAAAAAATATTTACCGCCAATGATGCGGTATGGGTAAATTATTTATACACATTGTTTTACTTGATAACAATAAAAATAATAATAAATTGTTTTATTCCAATCAATAGAAGTCAACTCTTACAATATACAAACAATAATATTGCACGTAAGGGGCAAAAACAACCACACACACTCTTCCAATACATTTTTATACATCTTAAATGGTTTAAAAAAACCAAAAAACAATTTAAAAATCGCTTTACACTAAAAGGGTGTACATCTTTTTTGTTCAGGAATCCCTTTATATTATTTTGTTTTCATGTTATTTTTTTCAATCATCGTCAAACACTACTTTGTATTTCACGCATTTTTTTCATAAACACTTATGCACCATTTTGTATTCAATGCTTTCTTTACGTCAATCCCTGTACACTATTTTGTATTTCATGCATTTCTCCAACTAGTCCTTTACCCTGTTTTTGTCATTATTGTTGGTTTCAACGTAGAGGTCCATTCCACGTAAGGGGCAAGACTGCAAAATACTTGGCATGTAAGGGACGTTACTGTCTAAACAAATTGATGTAAGGGAAATCTAATTTCTAAAATAGCCGCAATACTTTAATAAATGTTACACATAAGGATAGAGCACTAAAATCTAAGATTATGTGTGAAATCCAATATAAAAAAGATTCGTTATAAAAAAAGTTATGAGCCATTTACTCCGAAAAAAAACTTTGATTGGCTCTCCTGAAAAAACGTATTATATCAGTTACGCCAATTAGACCTACAGCCGACGATATATGTATACTAGCTGTAGCTACGTGTACGTATTAAAATCCATAAAGTTTAAAATGTATAATGGGTTAAAATACATAATGTTTCAAAATATTTAATGCGATCTTCTCAGAAAATTGCAAATTAAAAGAATTGCTATAAACTAAACCTAACCTAACCTAAACCAATCTATACATCACGCTATAAAAAAAAAATCATATACCTAATAGTTTCACAGAAAATTGCATTATATATTTTGAACTATTATACATTTTAACCCATTATACATTTTAAACTTTATAAATTCTGATCCGCGCCCATCCGGGGTTTCGTCTGCAAAGAATCCGTTTATCGCTATCCCGCGGGAATTTTCCGGGATAAAAAGTAGCCTATTTACAGACTTTTCTCTATCTATGTGCCGAATTTCATCCAGATCCGTTGGGCCGTTCTGGCGTGATTGTGTAACAAACAAACATCCATCCATCCATCCATACTTTCGCATTTACCCTCTTTTACCATTTGTGCGGGAAGAGAACTGATTGGTACATTATATGGTTTTTTTTTGCTCCCAGACCCGCATGAAAGTACTAATATAGCAAGGGCATTCAATTCCGATTCAGTTTAGGTTAAGGTAAGGCCCCAGGAGACTGCTAAAAATGATATCAGAATTTTTCAAAATTCCTGCGGGATATGGAATAAAGACTTTAGTACACTGACGGGCAAAAATAAAGGTCACCTTCCATAGGTTTTTAGGTTAGGTTTATTTATTCGTCAACAAAAATTACATTATATAAAAACATGCATGTCACAAATATAAGTATTTCTGTTGAGATCGTCAAAAAATAATAATAAGAGTATAAAAAATTATAAGCACTAAAACAATAAAATAAAATACAATGTCAAAAATAATAAGTTGTGTAAAAAATTATGTCAGTTTTATAATTCTAATAACATAATAATAATATGGGTGGTGTAGGGGTATAGCACGCGTCACGGAATGACGAGGACCCGGGTTCGATTCCCGGCCATAGCTTTACTTTTCGGATTTTTCTATGTGTTCTAATTTTCAGTGTCGTTTAGAAATTAAATTTCTAAAGGTAAAACGTAAAAAGTAAACATTAAAAATCAAGAAGTAAATTTCTTGATTAATTTGATATTTCCTATCATTTGAAAAACAGCGCCATCTCTCGTCCCTGGTGAGCAGTACATGTTCCACGGGAGTTTGTAATTGTGTCGTACAGACACATCATTCAAACAGATGACGCTTAGCGACAAATATTCGCATAGTAACAAGGTCACGTGACAGTTGGAAACAGATAGAAAAATTCGGAGGCTTACTCACCTGCTATGGGTGGTGTAGGGGTATAGCACGCGTCACGGAATGACGAGGACCCGGGTTCGATTCCCGGCCATAGCTTTACTTTTCGGATTTTTCTATGTGTTCTAATTTTCAGTGTCGTTTAGAAATTTAATTCTAATAACATTTGAATAAAAATAAAATAAAATGTATCTCCAATAGGGATCGTCAAAGCATATTCAATTACATTAAACAAATCATAATTATATCCAGTCAAATATTACACATACAAAGTTGTATGAAAAGCGACCCGATATTTTTGCCTGTGAGTATATTTCAAGTCGTGAGCAAGAGCTTCATCACTAATACTAATTATGAAGTCGTGGGAAAAAGCTAGTCAGATAATTTCGGTGCGAACCTTTTTCCTGCAACGAACAAAAATTTTCTCTCACGAAAAGCTATCATTAAAATCACAGTCCAATAAATTGGGCAGCGTAAAAGGTTGCCTTTTTTTAATTAAAAAAAAAAGATATCCTAACGCTATCATGGGCACGAATTGATAATTTATTTGCAAAGGACCATTTTGTGCGTTAGGGCATAATTAAGAAAACGGGCAAGCGCGATTCGGATTACCCGAAAAGGGTTCCGTGGATTACATTAAGGCCCTCCCATGAGCACATAACCTTGAGACCTCGTCCGCGTAAAGTCCTTTGTGCAGAAATCTCACTTAGTGAATTACTTACCTACCTATTATTAGCTGATTTATGAACGTTGCCTTGTGGCCTAATGCTATAGTCTGTGGTTTGACACAGACAGAGATTCCTGCGTGACCTCTTCCCGCGATGGTCGTATTAGAAATGGCGTTGTACCTATTAATATCTTGGAAATAATAATAATATAGGTATTCTACAATACCGGTGATCAGGTGCCTTACCATGACGTCTTAATGCGATTCAGTTTAGGTTCGCTCGATGTCAGATTCATACTAAAAGTGACAGTTAAAGTTTGAACTGAGTCGGAATTAGGACGTCATGGGTAAGGGCCCAATGCTTTTATTCATTGAACACCGTATAAATAACACGAGTCACAGTAACAGAGTCGCTCAGCTATGCTCGGAGTTTCTATGCGTGACAGAATCCTACTAATATTAGGTATAAATGCGAAAGTTTGTGACGATGTGACGATGTGACGATGTGAGTGAGTGAGTGTGTATGTTTGTTCCTTCTTCACGCTAAAACGACTGGACAGATTTGGATAAAATTTGGAACGAAAGTAGCTGGTACCCTAGATTAAAACATAGGCTACTTTTTATCCCGGAAAATAGCATAGTTCCCGGGGGATAGCAATAAACTTGTCAATTGCTAATTCTACGCGGACGAAGTCGTGGGCAGAAGCTAGTCCAGAATACGGAGATGCGCCGAAGAACTAGTCACCGAAATAGCTCGAAGAGTATGTTGAAGTGGCAATGGGCAGGCCACATCGCTCGTAGAACAGACAACCGTTGGGAGAGAAAAGTTCTCGAGTGGCGACCGCGAACTGGAAGACGCGTTGACAGGCCTCCTACCAGGTGGATGCAGACCTAAAGACCACGCTTAGCATGATTGTGGGCGTATAGGTGGAAAGGGGAATCAAAACAGTGATGGGTTGCTAGCCGCATCGCCCATAACATGATTCCTTTTTCGCCCATTCGTATTTAATAAGAGCTGCGTTTTAATTTGGCCACGGTACCCTAAAAATGCAATTTATTTTTCAAAAGGCGCGTGAACAAGGGTATCTTGTGTCTCGCCGTTTTGTTTGTTGTAGATAATTTTTTTCATTGTTTGTGTTTCAGTTTAAAATCAAGTCGCACAATAAATAAGTCGAACGTATTTTCTCAAAAATGTTTTGTAAATATTTTTTTTAAAACCTAGTCCTACAGTAACATTTTATCTTAAAAGCGTATTTGTCATTTTAAATTAAAATTAAAATTATTTATTTGTAAGAATACAGTATTATGTACATATACATTATGTACATATTATGTACATACATATGTGGTCTTAAATGGTTACGTATAATAATAAGTACCTTTCCACCTGTACGCCCACAATCATCCTGTCTAGCCAGTAAGGGATAAAGAAGTGATATACTTAAGTAAGTAATGCTTTATTGTACAAATATAAAGAAACTGACACAATTCACAAAATAATACAAATATAACAATAATATAAGCACAAAGGCGAACTTCCCTTTAGGGATCTCTACCAGTTAACCTTTGAGTAGATGAGTTTAAGTATTTAATAAAAGAAAAAAAAGCAATGATAAAGCGTGGTAACTATAGCTCAAGCCCTCTGATTCTGAGAGGAGGCCTGTGCCCAACAGCGGGGCGTATAGAGGCTGGAGACAAACCGATGACGAATAAAAAATACGGGGTAGACACGACCTAGGGTCACAAGACCTAAAAGCCACCAACGACATAAAATATCTATTTCTCTAGCTTCCAATTCTAAAAATCTATCAACACCATGCCGTATTTAAATAGTTTTTTCAGTGACTTTCCCAAACAAAAACTAAAACAACATTTTTTGCAAATAAACATTTTTATTCTTATTCTGAAAATTAACACAGCAATACTTTCCCGACACTTTGTTTATCTCAACCAAAATTACACTTAATGTTACGTTACCGTAGCTCTACGCGTTCGTAGCACCTCTACGGGCTACGAGCTACGCCGTCGATAACACTTGGAACAAAAACTAGAACTTCTTAATTTGCCTCGTATCGGATATCACTTCACAAATACTTCGGTGTTGGTTCGTTTGTTTTGTTAGAGTTGCCAGGGTCATAAAAATTACCTTAATTGGCGGTATTTCGAAGCACTGATAAAATTTATAAGTAAATGTAAAAATCAAACTTAATGGTTTACTTCATTTCAATAATATTCTATTTCAATGCATTGCACTCATCGCTGTAGTCTGGTACACCCTTGACAACAATGGTTAGTCGGTTGACTAATCCTATTTATATTAAACATGCGAAAGTTTGTGGCAATGTGAGTGAGTGTGAGTGTATGTTTGTTCCTTCTTCACGCTGAAACGACTAAACGGATTTGGTAAAATTTGAAAGGGTGATAGCTGGTACCCTAAATTAGAACATAGGGCTACTTTTTATTCCGGAAATTGCATAATTCCCGCGGGGTAACGATAAACATCTCAAAGGTCGTAGCTGCTTAGTCTCAACATAAATAATTATTGCACAAGCTAGTTAATTATAAAAAAACATCGGTTATTTAGATGCAGTTGTTTAAGAGGCTGACAACACCTAATTTTGTTGAAATTGATGTTATTTAAGCACTTTTTTTAAGAAAAACTACATACACACAATAAAAATCCAAAAAAATATGTATGTCAATTTTCATCATATTTCAAACACGCTGGACGGACTCGATCGAAATAATTGTAAAGATTGGTCTTAAAATCATCATTAAACGGGTCTATGTCTTTATTTTTTCAACGTATGGGTCTACAGTTAAAAACATGAAGTCAACATATTCAATACCTACACGGCTAACGAGTCATATCTCACAAATAATCTATACTTTTTTTATTTCTTATTATTTGTGTCTTATTTGCAAGATTTTAGACGCGCGCCAAGCTGCCGAAATAGTTTCTTCTCCTTCACTAACAGGCATGCGATCCGTATGTGTGAAGAGTGGCGCTGCTCAAGGTCATTTGCTGTTGACAGCGCCTTAATTACTGTCATAATTCTCTGAAGACGCTTACAAGATTAACCCCGTTATTTATAAACGCTCTGTAGGCTTCAGCAAACTTAGCAATGGTTTGTCCTTATCTGTCACTTTGACATTTACCTTTCACAGACAAGGACAAGCGATTTCTAGGTTAGCAGAAGCGTAGAGCGTTTATGAATAGGTAAGGGGGTAAGAGTAGTCGATTTATAAAAATCGTCGCGCGCGTTTGCTATACCACAATTATGATAAAAGAACACACATACGTACAACACATACATAGAGTTGAATATCTACATACAATATTGTTAAATACATTACCCTATTTTGCGTCGCACAGTCGGGTAAAACGCGCCCCAATTAACTGTTGCTAGCTATATTATCCCAGCATTGCAGCTTGTTCTTTGACGATTTCAATATAAGTTCTCGTAACTTGACATTGTACAATTTATGATGTAATTTTATATTGAATGAATAAATAATCTAATCTAATCTAATCATTAACTTTAACCATACCTAAACCATACCATCCTTAATACATCTTGAGAGAATCTGTCCAACGTTCCATTACTTTATCCACAATTTATTTAAATTACTAAAGGCCTGGCAAAATTCAAACACCGCCGTCTCGCAATTAATTTTTTTAACAATGGCAACACCGAAGTTTGTAAAAGTTACAAGAATCCCGCCCTTAATTCGGACTTTTCACGCGGATGGAGAATTTAAAAAGTTCGAGTTTTATTGTCTGTGGGAACATAAGAGGTTTTTAATGTTTACACAATTAAATAACTTTATTATACAGATTCTTCCACGCTAGTCTGGAAAGAAAAAAACATGGAATGTACCATCTTATCTTATCTTGCTAATTAGGGGCCCTTACGGATACACTTCGACCCATTTGTGGATCTTTTGTGTAATTACCCCTAATGTACCAGCTGGTGTCCTTCCATTTGACCAAAAAATTATTGCCAAAAGCATCATTCTACAAAATGATCATTTGACAAAATTTTAATATCTTATAAACCGTGAACTTTTAAAAAAAATCTAAAAACCTTTATGCGTGGCTCACATTAGGTTAGGTTAGGTTTGTTTTATAAGTTTTTAAAAAAGTTTACGGTTTATCAGATATTTTGTTTCGCTTTGACCAGTAGAGACTTTATACATCTCTACTATAGACCAATGTAATTTAAGGTACCTACTTAACTTGGGGACCTTTTACATCCCTTTTATAAAATGTATTAATTGTATTATTGGTAAGTTAAGTAGAATTTAAGTACTATTGTAAATCTATTTTATTTTGAAAAAATTACTTTCTGCCAAGTTTCTTGCGGCGCATTCTTCTTGGCAATGATGGTCTTTCCGAATGCGCTGGTAGATTAAAAAAAAAGACATGTAAAAGAGCCCTCGGCGGCCTATTTGCATAATAAACTTTTGACTTTGACTTTGACTTTAAAGTTTGTCAAATTAATGATCATTTTGTCAAATGACCATTATGTCAATAATTTTTAGGTCAAACGTTAGTGAACCGTACCAGCTGCTTCTCTCCCCGCGCAGATGGTAAAATACCAACGAGGGTATCTGCTAAAATCTTAGCAATCACGTTATAGTCGATGCGGCTAGCAAGCCATCACTATTTTGGTTTCCCTTTCTATCTACACGCCCATAATCTTACTAAACGTGGCCTTTAGGTCTTGTTACCCCGCTCTGTCTACCCCATAAGAGATAAAGACGCGATTGTAAATCTCTACCTTCAAAGTTGTACCGCAATAGTAAAAGCTATGCCACGTTTAATCCTCCGTTCTACTCATTAGAGCGAGTCAACATGCTATCCCGTGCTAGCTTTGCGTGCTTAACAGGATTGCTGGCTGTATTGACGTAAACGAAACAAGAGAGAGGGTAATTTTGATTATGACGGCGCTTAGTGACGGCAATAGGTTTGAGCCTCTAGTGTTAGTTTTCGCATATAAAAACGTCTCGAACACGTTCACGTAAACGTCTCAATTACTATGGAAGAATTAGCAGCGCCACTTGCGGATCGAAACGGCAACAAACGGTTCTCATAGTATTTGACATTTTAACGCAAACGCGTTCGAGACGTATTTTGTGACGGAAAACCTACACTAAGCATAAAGAACTTATTGTGAAATTCGATTTTCAAAGTTTGTTTGGTGGCGATCTGCTCATACTACATCGGGTCTCTTTTTGTCTCATAATTTTCGTTGGTCATAACAATTGTGAGTCATAATTTATTTGTTCATAACACATGAAACCATGCTGTTTCTTAAATTTTGGAAAAGCCATCAGAATGTAGTAGGTTAGGTTAGATTAATAATCCTCTGACCCGTTACCAGTTTCCTCTTTGTCCACAAATATTTGTTCATCAGATTCATCCAGAGAGGTTTGTTTCATGAAAGTTTGCCTTCGTAGAGCTCTATCATAGTCCTTTAACTTTTTCTGTACCTACTACATTTTGATTTTCTAGCATATCATATTGCATAGCATATCTCATTGTTTGCCAATTGTATTTGTCTTGTTTATTTTGCACAATAAAGAGTTTACATACATACATACATACATATCAGCAGCACTAGGGTGTGGTGAGCTGGCACGCATTTGTCTTATTATTTCGAGTGCATCTTCTGTTATAGGTTCTAATACTTTAATATCAATTCTGAAAAAAAAAACTGGTTCAGAAATAAAACGCTTTATGACTAACGAAAATTATGACAAACCGTACATTCGGTAAATGATTCTTATTCTTATTCTTATTCTTATTCTTATTCTTATTCTTATTCTTCGGAACTTCAATTTTATGGGACAAAGTATAGACCCTTACTACATACATACACAAACCACTTCTATATCTTACCTTATCTTACCTTACTGGGTAAACAGAGCCTATGTTAACAAGACCTAAAGGCCACGGTTAGCATAATTGTGGCAGTATAGGTGGAAAAGCGAATCAAAATAGTGATGGGTTGCTAGCCGCATCGTCTATGATTCCTAAGATTTTTACCTATTCGCTCGATATGCTTTTACCATCAGCGCGGGATGAGAAGTAACTGGTACAGTCTTTGTTTTTTTCTTTTATGTGGCTTGCGCTATTTACAAAATATTGAGAAATCGAAGTGTCTTTGAAGTGAAAAGACAGAGCTAAGGTAACTAGTGGTGCTCGTTATTACAATAGCAGATAACGTAATGCATTATTTGCACGCAACGAACAACACATTATCGAATCGTCAACTATCCTGTTATCATTATTCGTTGTCTGTTGTCAACGTTGTTCATACGCGCACTGTTGCCGCACTTGGCTTAGAAGCGCAAGCGAGTGCGCAACAAATCAAGTAGGTATGTGCGAGAGATAGCGCTATACGCGCGAGCTCGCATCGCAATCGCAATTCAAATAGCTGACTTTTGGTATCATTATAGCTGTTGCTGTTTGTTGTCAGTCAGTACAATAACAAACAAGGTAACAGAGCCTTGTTTTGCTTTTGTTCCCACACGTTTTTATAACGCTGCCATCGCGGCGAAATAAGTATAACAATTATTTAATAATAAGTTTGTAAAACAGCAATATAACAGGATAACAGACAACAGTTTACAATAACAGCTATTTAAGAATAACACAACACTGTTATTCATTATTGCAAAACAGCCGTTATTGCCACCACTAAAGTCCAAAAGGCTACATTTAGCATTATTATTATTATTTATCCTACTAATAATTATAAATGCGAAAGTTTGTGAGTGACGATGTTAGTGTGTATGTTTGTTCATCCTTCACGCTAAAACGAATGGACGGATTTGGATAAAATTTGGAACGAAGATAGCTGGTACCCTAGATTAAAACATAGGCTACTTTTCATCCCGGAAAATAGAATAGTTCCCGCGGTAGCGATAAACATATCAATTGCTAATACTACGCGGACGAAGTCGCGGGCAGAAGCTAGTCTTATATATTATTTTCATTTCAATCAGCGATCCAGTCATGTCTTCCGTTGCTAAGTCAAACATATAATTACCTCACGCATGTAAGCCTGTTAGTTAGTTTGTAAATAAAGTTAATTAATTAGTTATTACAGCAGTGTGTATTGCGGCTATAATTATATAAACAGAATTAACGCGGTTTACTGTTTAGTTTGATTAACTAGCTTTTATAGGCATGACAAGATAGCTATGATATATACGGATAAGTCCGCCTTTGTGGATGTATCTCAGTGCTAGATACTTAAACACTCCCTCCGTCTTACGCCTAACGCGAGTTTAACATCTTTTGCCCAACCAAAAAAAGTGCCCAACGCCACTAAAGAAGTTTTCACAACAATAAAATAAATAAAAAATGATTTTATTTGTACAAACAAAGAGCAAGCAAGTTACTGCACTTAGAGACTATCGAGAAGTCACATAAAGTGTCAAAAATTTCGAACCCCAAACTATACTTAGATTTTTTTTGGATTAGAAACCACAATAACATTATATTGCGTCTGGTCAACTATTTCTTACCTAGCCAATAGTACAATGCAATAGTTTGGCAGCCGCAAAATAAAATTGTTTTAACGTCACATTATTTGCGTGTCGTCAATTGTTACTCTAGCACAAATTGTAAAGAGAGTACAGTTCACGAGCCGCAATATAATGTTGCTGTGGTTTCTAATTCTAAAAAGAATTGAAGTATAGGCAAAGACGGGTGGTTTGCGGGTGGTAGGGCCTTGTGCAAGGTCTGTCCGAATCGTTACCACCATCTTACTCGCTAATCCTGCCGCTAAGCAGCAGTGCTTAAGAGTAAGACAGCCGGGGAAATTACGGGCACAAGAAGCATTTTATCTTAGCCTTCTAGGTTGGCAACGCATCTGCGATCTCTCCGGGGTTGCGGGTGTCTATGGGCAGTGGTGATCACTTACCATCAGGTGACCCACTTGCTCGTTTTCCTTCCTATTCATATAAAAAAAAGACCTGTGTCTTGGGGGACTCGGCCATGTCCTCTTTTGTTGGCCCTCTCGAGACTATGGATGCAAAGTCGCGTCCGATACGTCGAGGTATTTACAAAAATACTTTTTGTTTACGTGATTAAGTAAAGTCCCGTTTTATCTAACTAATATTATAAATGCGAAAGTATGGATCGGATACGGATCTATCAATCGGATGGATGGATGGATGGATGGATGTTTGTTTGTTACTCAATCACGCCAGAACGGCCCAACGGATTTGAATGAAATTTGGCACATAAAAAATAAAATAAAAAATAAATATCTTGGGACAAATTACACCAATTGACTCAGACCCAAACTAAGCAGAGCTACACATACATACATACATACATACATAGATACATACATACACACACATACACACATACATACATACATACATAGAAACATACATAGAGACAAGTCACACACAACCAGTCATAGGGACAAGTGCTACATAGATAGAGAAAAGTCTGGAATAGCACATAAGCTACTTTTTATCCCGGAAAATTGCGTAGTTCCCGCGGGATAGCGATAAACGGATTCTTTGCAGACGAAGTCGCTGGCAACAGCTAGTTATTAATAATGTGTTGGGGGACTGAGTTTGAGTTTCTCCGGCTTCGGCGATCTACATATAAAAGGTGCAGTGAACAATGAGTTATAAAATAGAATTGTACTTATTACCAAAGCCCGAGTCCTCGATTCGAGTAGTACTTGCTTTGTTGCTACAATCCGTCGCTGAGGATTGTCGAGTCCCTCTAAAAAACGGGATACCCTACTTTGAAAGTTTATCGGTCCATCTGTCTGTAGGTATGTGTGTTACTCACAATAAAAGGGCTGGACGAATTACTTCGCTTACCATCAGCTGACCCACTTGCTCGTTTGCCTTCCTATTCACATTAAAAAAAAAAAATAGGATGAAATTTGGTCTGCAGGATCTTTGGGTTGGACTTTTTTATAGAAAAAACATAGAATGTACCAGTTGCTACTTTTCCCGCGCAGATGGTAAAAGTCCTATTGAGGGAATGAGCGGAAATCTTAGGAATCATGTTATAGGCGATGCGGCTACCCATCTCTATTTTGATTCCCCTTCCCACCTATAGGCCCACGATCATGCTAAACGTGGCCTTTAGGTCTCATTACCTTAGGCCCTATTTACCCCGTACGAGATTTAAATAAATAAAATATATTATGTTTTAAGTAGCGGTTGCCTGCAACTGCGTCTGCGCAGAATTCGCTTATAGGTACTCCGCAGGAACTATGCAATTTTCCGGGATAAAAACTATCCCATATCCGGGATTGGCACTATCTCTCCACCAAATTTCATTAAAATCGGTTCTGTGGCTTAGGCGTGAAAGCATAACAGACAGACAGACGAGTTTCACAATAATATCAGTATTAGTACACTTTAATTCACACAAAATCTATCCCCCTTATTCATAATCGCTCTATAGGCTTCTGCTAACTTAGCAATCGCTTGTCCTTATCTGTCACTTTGACATTTACCTTTCACAGATAAGGACAAACGATTGCTAAGTTAGCAGAAGCCTACAGCCCGTCTAGCACGACAGCGCACAAGAGTCGCGTCGCGCGCGAGATAGATTGCCCGTCTCTTTCTAGAAGGAACAGGTAGATAAAGACGGGCAATCTATCTCGCGCGCGACGCGACTCTTGTGCGCTGTCGTGCTAGACGTGCAGAGCGTTTATGAATAAAGGGGTAAGTAATTACAACACACCGGATAACTCACGTATAAAAGCCGAAGGATTGCTCCGACAATTGTTTCGGACTATTTCGTAGCCCTTCATCAGCGAAACGAACACTGCGCCATAGAATAAGTAAGAACATAGTAGAACGGAATCTCCCGCTCCGGCCGGACTCAAGGTCACGATATTATAGTACTCGCTAAGCGAGCGACTCAGTCAGGCTGCCACGGCCGGCGTCGCCGCACGCGCGTTTGGCACTTAAACTACTACTAGATTTACGTTACGTTAAAAAGCCGTGGTAGCCTAGTGGTTTGACCTGTGGCCTCTCAAGCAGAGCGTCGTGGGTTCAAATCCCGGGCTCGCACCTCTGAGTTTTTCGGAATTTATGTGCGAAAATTACATTTGTAATTTGCCATGAGCTTTTCAATGAAGGAAAGCATCGTGAGGAAACCTGCACACATCTGCGAAGAAATTCAATGGTGTGTGTTAAGTTCCCAATCCGCACTGGGCGCGCGTGGGAACTATAGCCCAAACCCTCCAATACACGGAGGAGGCCTATGCCATGGGGCACGCCGAATTTCGCGACAATTTAATAAATAAATAAAAAATAAACTACAATAACAACAACAACATGTACTTACTGAAATTGTAGCGAATTCGGAATAAAAAGGCTTATAAATAAATAAATAAGATTTACGTGAGCCTGTATGTATTTTATTTTATATTTTGTCGGTAAGTAATACTTACTTAAATCATCTTAAATGGCTTCATTTGGTATGGCACTCGTAATAACTTCTTATTTAGAAGTACTTATCTATAATATGTAGGTACGTACCTAATGATTTATAAATTTCATATTTTGTAAAACTAGAATAAAATAATGATTTCAAAGTAAATAAAAACTTATTTTTTTGCGATATTATCTTTAGACGTAAGTATAATATTTAACGGTAAGCAACCCTAGCAATACGCCTGGACGACAGAGGGGTGTAACGACGTGAAGGGGGAAGTAGGTATATAAATGGCGGCGTTTTGGACACTGTCAGGAGATTCCGTTCTACCCTGTTATTATCTATTCTATGACTGCGCGCCAACGCTCTGCTCGCGCGGCTACTCGGCGCAGCTGACATCGGCGCACAACTACCCTCACTTTTATCGGGTGTGTTGTAATTATGTGCGAGTCTCACGTTAGTTTCATGTTGGATTGGAAGGGGGTAAGTCTCTAAATCTTTTTTTTCATGCGATTCTCAACGACAATTCCGACTCGACATTGGCACAGTATATATATAAGCTAAAGCAGTAGGGAATCTACGAACAAAACGGTCGAAACGAACGCACACATAGACGCGCGCTTCTACACGGCCCCTAAGCGGATCTCGCGGTGCTGTCAGTCGCGCGTGGCGCATTGAGACGAGCGGCTATTTTTTTGGTTTTAAATATGCCAAGAGCGTATTGCGCAGTGTACGGCTGCTTGGATTCGGCTTCTTCAAAACCGGAGCTTACCAATAGTTTATTTTAAGAAAGCTATTCATTCGGATGAGATTTTTTTATACAATAAAATTTAATAACAGAGCTTTCCAAACGTGTCGAAGCAGGCGAAAATATTTTTTAGTAAGTAATTATGTAATACTTTACCTACCGACAAATAAAAAATCTTAAACTGTTGAAGTTTTTATTAAATACCTACCCTGTTTTATTTAAAAAATAGTTAATTCATTCGATTATTTAATTAATATAGAATTCAAATAAACGTTTATTTCTCTTTTACACAAATTATGGGTGCCAACTCTAATACTCTTAATTAAGTGTTGCTAGTTACTCTAAAACAGGCCTTACTAGTTGAGATTATAGCGCTAACTAGACAAAATACTTTTCAATTTAACAAAAATTAAATCGACAACCCTAACGCTTTATTGGAGCGTAGGTACTTATTTCAAAAAGTAGGCCTAACTTCCCTACTGCTTTAGCTTATATATATACTGTGACATTGGCCAGTTTGAAGCAATCACCGCGAGAGTGACCGGCGGGCTGTCCGGCGCTAACAGAGCCGTTCCGGCCCCGGCTGGCCGTAAACCGGCCGGACCGTAAATCCTGCTAACAGGGGAGTAGCCTGTCCGGCCGTGGAACAACCAGCGCGGCCACTTCACGCAATCCATATAAGAAAGTCATACATCCTACTATTATTATAAACTAGCCTCTGCCTGCGACTTCGCCTGCAAAGAGTTCGTTTATCGCTATCCCGCGGGAGCTACGCAATTTTCCGGGATAAAAAAGCCCTCCCAAGGAAACACCTTTTTTTAGATTTCACATACATATATAGGTACATACATATCGTCACGCCTCTTTCCCACAGGGGTAGGCAGAGACTACTTTGTTCCACTTGCTACGATCCTGACATACCTCTTTCGCTTCATCCACATTCATCAATCTCTTCATACATGCTCGTCGGTTTCGGGTACTCTTGACCTGGCCTTTCTCCAAAACGTCCCCAATTTGATCACGGAACGATTAGATTAGGTTTTAGGTTGGGTTTAGGATTAGGTTAGGTTTTTTTTTTTTAGATTTCACGCCCAAAAAATCAATAATTTAGCACAGCAGTATCGTAAAGTCTTTTCATTCTTAACTGTCCTATTTGGTAAACAAAATTCTAACCTCAAAACGTCTCATTTATGATATTTTTTAACTATTTCATCGTAAATAAAGGAACTGGAGACAAAATATCAGCAAAATTATGTACAAAATATTGCCACAGGTTTATTTGTTAACATAATACACCTTATTTTTTACAAAAAATTGTACATTGAGGTTAGCATTTTGTTTACCAAATAGGACAGTTAAGAATGAAAAGACCTTAGTTTAAGAAGTGAACTATCTTGTACATTAATAACATTACTGAAATTATGAACACACTAGCTGTTGCCCGCGACTTCGTCTGCAAAGAATTCGTTTATCGCTATCCCGCGGGAACAACGCAATTTTCCGGGATAAAAAATAGCCTATGTGCTATTACAGACTTTTCTCTATCTATCTGCCGAATTTCATCCAGACTCGTTGGGCCGTTCTGGCGTGATTGAGTGACAAACAAACATCCATCCATCCATCCATACTTTCGCATTTATAATATTAGTTAGATTCGCCAGTCTGAAAAAAAAATTAAGAATTTAGCGAAATACGCGCGTTGAGCTTGTAAGGAGCCATAAGCAGTCGGCTTTAAAAAAATACCACAATATTTTTGTAAAGTAGCTTTTCTATTTAAGCTGTGTACACACCGTTCGCGGACCCAAAGGGCATAAAGGTAGGTCCAGACGTGGAAACGGTCTGTTCCCGCCCAATGACGGCTCGGAAAGGTTTACTGTGTATACGCAGCTTTATTTGTACTCCTCTAATTTTATATTGGTTGTAAACACTGACATTTATTAGACAAGCTGAGTAAATGCTACAGATTGGCTAAATAAGGATTGAAAATCTAAATATATAAAAGAAGAAACTGACTGACTGACTGACTGACTGACTGACATATCAGCGCACAGCCCAAACCGCTGGTTCTAGAGATTCCAAATTTGACACGTAGGTTCCTTATAAGGTCTAGGGGTGCACTAAGAAAGGATTTTTCAAAATTCGACCCCTAAAGGGGTTAAATGGGGGTCCAAAGTTTGTATGGGGAAACAAGATTAGTTAGACTATTTTATTCGAAACTTCACATGAGTATTCCTAACGATAAATGAGTAAACACCTGTTTCAGGTTTTTTGAAAATTCAACCCCTAAAAGGGGATAGGGGGTGACAAAGTCTGAAAATCAACGTGGGTATTATTATTATTATATTATAGTGGGTAGTATTGTTTGTACGGTTTATTGGGTCGCTGATTACGAAAACAATAACACACACACACACACAAATTTCCGGGAACGGGAAAAAACGGGATTTATTATATTCGATTCCGAGTGACCCTATCTAAGTAACTATACTTAATAAAATATACTGTTCAAACTTCGTACACAAGGAGATGATTACAAAATTAAGAAAATAATTTCAGGATTTTTGGAAATTCTCACGGGATAAGGAAAAAACGGGATTTATATTATAACTATTCAGTTCAACGAAATCCTGAACTATAATTACTAGACTTCAAATTTGGCATAGAAGTAGGTGATTATAATAGTAAAAAAACAGTTTTAAGGATTTTCGAAAATTCCAACGGGATAAGGAAAGAACGGGATTTATATTCAGTTCTACGGGAGCGATTTTTCGTTTTAATTATCGTAGAAAACTGAAATTTGGCCTTCAGGTTCCTTGGGGAGTATAGGGGAGCACTATACAAAAGGATTTTGACATTTGTTGCCGTCACAATGTGCTTTGGCGGTTCGCGGTTAGCTTGCCGTAATTGTTACGGTCATACAATGTTTGCTTGGATAGGTAGTTTTACCTTCTAGTCTAGACTTCTGGAGTGTAATGTAAAACTTATAAAAGAAGATTGTTTGTTACTGTATAGGTCTGTGTTATTGTCAGTTTTTTTTTTTTTTTCTTAACCAGAGCCAAAAATTATTTACTTTTTATAAAATTCATCCCTTGTGGGATAAGTAAAGGAATCACTGTCTATTCAGACATATCAAAGATGTAATGCCGGTTCACTATTTTTGAATTTATATATATATTTTAATATGTGCTTTCAGTAGCACTTGATGGTCCCATCGGAAGACCAGCGCTGGCTGCAAGGCCAGCATTATGCTGAGATGGGACCATTTCATGATGCATGTTTTTATGTTTTTTTTTGCTCCTTTTCTTCTTTTGTCTGTAATGTTATCATGAATAAATGTTTTCTTTCTTTCTTTCTTTCTTTCTTTCTAAACTGAAACGCACTAAGACGTCATGGTAAGGCCCCTGGCCTGGCCTTGAGCACAGAAGGGAAGATGATGCACTTCTTTATAGTGAGGAAGGGCCCCATCTGATGAATTCGCCGCGGGCCCCTGACGTTATAGTTACGCACTGGCTAGCGATCCAACTTTGGTTCAGAATTGAATCACATAAAGACGTCATGGTAAGGTAGTCAGTAGGTAGTACCCGAAACCGACAAGCATGTGTATGAAGGTGGATGAAGTGGAATAGGTATGTATGATATGTAGGATCGTAGCAAGTGGAATAAAGTGGTCTCTGCAAATGGTGGACGTTGCAAATTTTGTATAAGAGTTGATTATATTTATATTTATATTTTTTTCAATTTTTTGACTCATTTGACACATTATATTCATATTTTTTTTTATTTTTTTGGCTCAGCCGTTTAAGAGGAGCAGGCTTTAGAAAGTACCTAATTTACAGGCACTAGTCGCCATAAACTTAACTTAATGCATTCATTAGGACATAGGACATTCCCTAGCTAGATAATAAAGGTTCTAGAACATCCCTAGAGCAACTATAGCTCAAATGATTCCTTTAACCTTCACCATAATAAAATAAAACTGTTTTCAGTTCATAAAGAAACACATTTAAGTGTACTTATTCCTCTCTGCTACAAAAAAGCTCTTTTCTCGAGCTTGCTGACACTACGTGAACTTTACGTAGTGTGCTTCAAGGTTCAGTTTGGTTTGTACATTTTATTTGAGATACGCTTTTTTATCATAGTGAAGTGCACGAGTTCAAAGTCACTGCCAATAGTGCATAACTTACAGTTTTATTTTTTTGGGGGTCGATGTAACTGTATTAGTTTCAACTGCGTTTATTATCATTAATTTTTAGGGTTCCGTACCTAAAGGGTAAAAACGGGACCCTATTACTAAGACTTCGCTGTCCGTCCGTCCGTCCATCCGCCTGTCACTAGGCTGCAGTGGCGTAGCGTCCATAGAACTCGATTCCCACCGGCTTGCCTATTTTAAGGCATTTGGGCAATTTATTGTGCAGAATTAGAGGAAAAGGCTAGTTAATTTCCCTTCGGCTTGCCTTCTGATATACTTGACGCCACGCCACTGCTAGGCTGTATCTCATGAGCCGTGATAGCTAGATAGTTGCAATTTTTACAGTTGACGCTATAACAACAAAATACTAAAAACAGGATAAAATTAATATTTAATGGGGCTCCCATATATTTTTTTATGCGAACGTACAAAAATGGGCTTTGGTTGGACATATATACATACACAAATCACGTCTTTAGGGTGCGATCACACCGCCGCTTAAAAAACGGTGACGTTACGGAATCGCAACAAAATGTATGAAGAAACGGTGAGAAAACGTGACGCATACGACACGTCACTGCGTATACGCGGCGGTTTGGTCGCACCCATCCCTTACGGTACTTAGCACTGACCGCCCGCCCGCCTCTCGGTCCCCTTTGTCGTCCCCGCGCCCCTGTGCCGCCTGGACGAGGACTCCTTTAAGCGGTCGTTATAGGTAGTGCAATCTATTTTAATCTCATTCTGTGGAAGTCGAATAAATCCCCGGCCGGGTGATTGAACAGAGACCGCATTAATAATGTATAAGGATCTTTTGTTTTCGCGATAAAGCGGATTTGGTAACTTGATTGATTTCAGCCATTTTTTAGACGGATCTGAAGAATTGAATTTGTATCAGCTGAGATAATAAGAGCTTTCATTTGTTATTTTTACAAGTTATTTTGTTAATATTGATTTACTAGCTGTTGCCCACGGCTTCGTCTGCAAATAATTCGTTTATTGCTATCCCGCGGGAACTACGCAATTTTCCGGGATAAAAAGTAGCCTTTGTGTTATTCCAGACCATAATCTATCTGTGTTCCAAATTTCATCCAGATCCGTTAAGCCGTACTGGCGTGAAAGAGTAACAAACATCCATCCTCACAAACTTTCGCATTTATAATATTAGTAGAATTTAATGTAGGTATTGTTCATACCTGTCCAATACGGTCATAATCATGATAAACGTGGCCTTTAGGTCTTGTTGCCTTAGGCTCTGTCTACACCGTAGGGATAAATACGTGATTTTTATGTAGCTATGTATTATTCATGTAGCTGTTGCTCGTGCCTTCATCTGCTTTTAATGAGTTATAAATTATTAATAACTTATTTCCTTAATTTATACATTCAGTTTTCCGGGAATGCTGAAAGTGAATAATTTTATTAATTTCGATTCCGCTTTGTGCATTTGCTTAATTATGTACGTAACGTATTGATTTCCTGTGTTCCATATAAAGTTAATTGACTATGCTTTTTTCGTTGCAAAAGTGCCCACTGTCAGGCCTATAAACTATCATTAATGTAAAAAATAACGATTATTTGCAACTCCGTTGTTGCTTAAAAGAAGAAACAAAATAAGGTTTCTAACCTACTTAAAAAAAGGAGAAAGCCTTTTTTTTCTGCGTATATTTTATTGCGTATGTTCTCTAAATGTCCTCCCGTATCTTAAAGCATTTTTTTTTGTTTCAAAGTATACTTTTAAGGCGATCCTATACAAACTTTATCGTACATCTTAAAGCAATTAAGCTTATAGTTTTAATAAAAAAAAATGGTTTTACACCTTGTTTTAATTAGTTTAGTTTAATTACTTAACTCATTTTATTGAAAGTTAGAACGATTATTCAAACAATTATTCATCTAAGTAAAGTAAACCTTTTACCCACTCACTTGATTTTGGATTTTAAAAATGGTGGCCTATATTGCTTCGTCATTTGTGAAAATTTCCGCGAAATGCCGTGTTTTATTTAAAAATTCATAACTTGGCTTCTACTGAACCATTTGCTATGTTTTTTATACACAAAAAAGCCAATGAAACAAAGAATTTATTGCTGTTGCTTATTTTATGGGTTACGATATTGAAAATATTTACAATAAATGCGTAAAACAGACACACTGATAAAGTTGAAGACTTCAAGCGGAAATGTATTTTTAGAAAAAAATCTAAAGCGATAACACCCTTTTTGTTTGCATGCAAAAAAAAGTAGATTAGTTGTTCTTTCATTTGAAGCCAAATACTATATAAGTGTTCATATAAAATAATATAGTAAACATCATTTCATTTTTAAATATGTGACGCAAGACTGCGCAAGACGGGGCGAAATTGTTTCTTTGTTTCGTGATTTATTTGTGGCTAATTTTATAACTCCAGAACCGAAATAAAGTTCTAATTAGAACAAGCAACTAATAATCATAAATTAGAATAGATATATTTTGCAATAATCACGTAATTTACGGTTCTATGAGTCAAAATAACAAAAATTATGTACGTACCATCGAAGTTTTGATTTCCAGTTGAACTAAAAACGCTTTAAACCACAATATCACACAAAACAAACACATTATAAATCACAGTCTGTACCTAGCAAACCACAATTACACAAAGAAAATCGTTAATACATAGAATCACACTGATTTTAAGGTAAATAAACAAAGCCGGTACGCAAAAAACAAAACACATGCGACGTTACCATGCCAACTGCCGATTCAAATACAAAATACAACATGGCCGCCCGTTAGGGTCGGAACACAACGGAGCCGCCAGGTCTATGCAGTGTTTTAGAATTAAGCGCATACCTACGCTATTTTAAGTGGTCTATAAATATAGTATAATGTAAAAAACGTAATATTTGCAAATTTTTTACCTACTTTTCATTAACTTATGTTCGAGTCTTTACCTATGTTAGTCGTTATTTATTTAAACCGACTTCAAAAAAATAAGGTGGTTCTAGGTTAGACTGTATTTTGTATGTATATTTAATTAAATGATAAAATAAAGTTCTTACTATGGAGATTAGGCATTTAAAGAGCTTTTTAGCATACTTGCTGTTAGGCAGTGAATAAAAAAACGATCGAATGTGGTTGGAATTGTATTGTATTTTTGCTTGACTAAAATGACCAGACACCAAATTAATGATTATAAAATGTAGTATGTATGTAAACAATGGGGTCGTGGTGTCATCTAAAAAAAAAAAGTGGGTCCAGGTGTGGCTGTGAATATCTCATGTCTTCCAGCCATTGGCGAACGTCTTCGGCAAAATTTGGTGGTAATATAGCGACTCTCCGCAAGTGATAACGCCGGGAGTTTGCTTATCATCATCAATATCACCAATATCATCTTCCTCGTCTTCATCACTTTCGGCCTGCATGGTTTGGCACCAGCCCTTGAAGATCTCCTCCGCTCTCGTGGTTCCGTAATCTAAAAATTAAACAAGCTATTTGATTATGTTCATACTTACATACATACCGTCACGCCTCTTTCCCACAGGGGTAGGCAGACTATTTTGTTCCACTTGCTACGATCCTGACATACATCTTAAAATGATTTGATTATGTTCAATAACAAATACAACAATAAATGATAAAAAACAAAACACCGCTATGAACTTCAAATGTGTTTTTACAAATAATCTTATTCCATCATTGTGTCCCAAAATGTTATTTCAAATAAAGTTGAGTATTTTTACCCGCCGGCGGCATATAGGATTTTAGTAAAAGAAATCTAGTATCAGATTGAACATGAATACTTAGTAAGTAGGAACAAATCACAAAAGCACCAATCGCGTTCGCAGCGCGTCGGGTGTGCTCTATGCCTTACAACGTCAAAGCGAGTAGTTGGCTAAACTGATTATGGTAACTACGGCTACCACCCGTACTTACATGGACCGTTACTTGTTTTATTCGCTAATCCTGGGTAAATAAGTCATAGACGTTAATGATTTTATGTTTATTTAAGCAACTAATATTTAAACTGTTTTATTCACTAGAATATTACGAGAAATATTCTTTATTCTTCAAAATGTTGGCCATTTCAATAGCAAGTCACCGAAAAAATATCTGTCTTAACTACTTTGAAGTGAGATTGTATTTCATAATTATTCATTGGTACTGAAATATAGCTATAATCTGATAGTTGGATAAACACTGAATCGTTTAATGTATAACTTTAATAGTAAAATATAAATTTGAATACTTACGGCATTTTCAAAATACTGTCCACTTTTACGCAACTTCACTTTTTCACAACGTTGAGAACGACAGCTATTTAAAAATATTTTAGTTCTATCATGTTGCCTGCCAATTTTTTTCTGTGTTGCCATCTTATTTGGGTATGTTTTGGACATAGTTTAAACCGCTTCGAAACTGCCCTTCACAGATTAAAAATCAAAAATTGTACAAAGGTCGTCTGGTAGCTCTGGCTACCAGAATCATTTTGTAGGTTACCAAAGTTGGTAGCTCTAGTTACCGCAATCAAGTGAGTGGTTACTAGTATGTAAATTCGATTTGATTACGTTCTGTTTGTGCAAATCCTAATAGTTAAATCCAGTTCCACGGTCCAAACTAATGTAAAGCTTAAAATAGAACTAGCGACCCGCCCCGGCTTCGCACGGTATATTATGCATGTATTATACATATAAACCTTCCTCTTAATTCACTCTTATCTATTAAAAAAACCGCATCAAAATCCGTTGCGTAGTTTTAAAGATTTAAGCATACATAGGGACATAGGGTCAGAGAAAGCGACTTTGTTTTATACTATGTAGTGATTAATGCATGTATTAATATTTTATTGTGTTAAACTTTAACTCCTTCCACGCTGGTCTTGTCCGGCAGCAAATCTCAGCTGATACAAATTCAATTCTTCAGATCCGTCTAAAAAATGGCTGAAATCAATCAAGTTACCAAATCCGCTTTATCGCGAAAACAAAAGATCCTTATACATTATTAATGCGGTCTCTGTTCAATCACCCGGCCGGGGATTTATTCGACTTCCACAGAATGAGATTAAAATAGATTGCACTACCTATAACGACCGCTTAAAGGAGTCCTCGTCCAGGCGGCACAGGGGCGCGGGGACGACAAAGGGGACCGAGAGGCGGGCGGGCGGTCAGTGCTAAGTACCGTAAGGGATGGGTGCGACCAAACCGCCGCGTATACGCAGTGACGTGTCGTATGCGTCACGTTTTCTCACCGTTTCTTCATACATTTTGTTGCGATTCCGTAACGTCACCGTTTTTTAAGCGGCGGTGTGATCGCACCCTAAAGACGTGATTTGTGTATGTATATATGTCCAACCAAAGCCCATTTTTGTACGTTCGCATAAAAAAATATATGGGAGCCCCATTAAATATTAATTTTATCCTGTTTTTAGTATTTTGTTGTTATAGCGTCAACTGTAAAAATTGCAACTATCTAGCTATCACGGCTCATGAGATACAGCCTAGCAGTGGCGTGGCGTCAAGTATATCAGAAGGCAAGCCGAAGGGAAATTAACTAGCCTTTTCCTCTAATTCTGCACAATAAATTGCCCAAATGCCTTAAAATAGGCAAGCCGGTGGGAATCGAGTTCTATGGACGCTACGCCACTGCAGCCTAGTGACAGGCGGATGGACGGACGGACGGACAGCGAAGTCTTAGTAATAGGGTCCCGTTTTTACCCTTTAGGTACGGAACCCTAAAAATTAATGATAATAAACGCAGTTGAAACTAATACAGTTACATCGACCCCCAAAAAAATAAAACTGTAAGTTATGCACTATTGGCAGTGACTTTGAACTCGTGCACTTCACTATGATAAAAAAGCGTATCTCAAATAAAATGTACAAACCAAACTGAACCTTGAAGCACACTACGTAAAGTTCACGTAGTGTCAGCAAGCTCGAGAAAAGAGCTTTTTTGTAGCAGAGAGGAATAAGTACACTTAAATGTGTTTCTTTATGAACTGAAAACAGTTTTATTTTATTATGGTGAAGGTTAAAGGAATCATTTGAGCTATAGTTGCTCTAGGGATGTTCTAGAACCTTTATTATCTAGCTAGGGAATGTCCTATGTCCTAATGAATGCATTAAGTTAAGTTTATGGCGACTAGTGCCTGTAAATTAGGTACTTTCTAAAGCCTGCTCCTCTTAAACGGCTGAGCCAAAAAAATAAAAAAAAATATGAATATAATGTGTCAAATGAGTCAAAAAATTGAAAAAAATATAAATATAAATATAATCAACTCTTATACAAAATTTGCAACGTCCACCATTTGCAGAGACCACTTTATTCCACTTGCTACGATCCTACATATCATACATACCTATTCCACTTCATCCACCTTCATACACATGCTTGTCGGTTTCGGGTACTACCTACTGACTACCTTACCATGACGTCTTTATGTGATTCAATTCTGAACCAAAGTTGGATCGCTAGCCAGTGCGTAACTATAACGTCAGGGGCCCGCGGCGAATTCATCAGATGGGGCCCTTCCTCACTATAAAGAAGTGCATCATCTTCCCTTCTGTGCTCAAGGCCAGGCCAGGGGCCTTACCATGACGTCTTAGTGCGTTTCAGTTTAGAAAGAAAGAAAGAAAGAAAGAAAGAAAACATTTATTCATGATAACATTACAGACAAAAGAAGAAAAGGAGCAAAAAAAAACATAAAAACATGCATCATGAAATGGTCCCATCTCAGCATAATGCTGGCCTTGCAGCCAGCGCTGGTCTTCCGATGGGACCATCAAGTGCTACTGAAAGCACATATTAAAATATATATATAAATTCAAAAATAGTGAACCGGCATTACATCTTTGATATGTCTGAATAGACAGTGATTCCTTTACTTATCCCACAAGGGATGAATTTTATAAAAAGTAAATAATTTTTGGCTCTGGTTAAGAAAAAAAAAAAAAAACTGACAATAACACAGACCTATACAGTAACAAACAATCTTCTTTTATAAGTTTTACATTACACTCCAGAAGTCTAGACTAGAAGGTAAAACTACCTATCCAAGCAAACATTGTATGACCGTAACAATTACGGCAAGCTAACCGCGAACCGCCAAAGCACATTGTGACGGCAACAAATGTCAATGCGCAGCGTTGCTTTAGCGCAAGGATAATTAAACATATACTGACAACAGAAATGATAAATGATGGACAATCACAGTATTACACTAAATAAAAACAAAAAAACAGTCAAGAAAAACACTCATCGATTCATCGCAAAGGAAATGGGATGTTTAGGTTCACTCGCTGTCAGATTCATACTAAAAGTGACAGCTAAAACTTGAACTGAGTCGGAATTAGGACGTCATGGTAAGGCCCCAGTAGGCTTATTGTCTAACTCGCTCGCAATCGCCATCGTGTTCATTTTGACAGTTCTTGTATGAATGTGACAGATAGCTGATTCCGATGCCAATTGTCAGCCCATAGGTACATGAACTGTCAAAATGAACACGATGGCTATTGCGAGCGAGTTAGACAATAACCCCCTTATTCATAAACGCACTATAGGCCTCTGCTAAGTTAGTAATCGTTTGTCCTTATCTGTGAAAGGTAAATGTCAAAGTGACAGATAAGGACAAACGATTACTAAGTTAGCAGAGGCCTATAGTGCGTTTATGAATAAGGGGGTAAGCCTACAGTTCGGGGCTAGCCAGCCTGTTTAGTTACGCCACTGTCGCTAGCTGTCAGATCCATTACCAGAAGTGTCAGAAATGACAGCTAAAACGTAAAATTGAATCTCATTCGAATCGCATTAAGACGTCATGATAATGCTCTTGACCTTTTTTTAAGTCTCTATTATTTTGCAAAATAAAAATAAAACAAATACAATTGACAAACACTGAGAGATACATGAACAAAGGCGGAGTTATCCCTTGAGATCCCCTTTCAGTAAACCTTTGAGTGGATGAGTGAATATTAGGATGAACGAGTGTGATTTTGAGCCTCGTGGCGAGCAATTTTGTCCCGTGCCTTACGAGGCGGCTCGCTCAGTCAGGAATCTAGTGAGTTTTCGCATATAAAAACGTCTCGAACGCGTTCACGTAAACGTCACAATTACTACGGAGTAATTGGCAGCGCCACTTGCGGATCGAAACGGCAACAAATTGTTCTCATAGTATTTGTCATTTTTACGCAAACGCGTTCGAGACGTATTTTGGACCGGAACCGGTATTTTTAAAAACACCCGATATTGACTAGCATATTGAATTATTTTATGCTCTTTATGTAGGTCTCAATCATGTATTTAAGTAGCAACTACGTAATATAAAATTTTACATACATACATACATATCGTCACGCCTCTTTCCCACAGGGGTAGGCAGAGACTACTTTGTTCCACTTGCTACGATCCTGACATACCTCTTTCGCTTCATCCACATTCATCAATCTCTTCAAACATGCTCGTCGGTTTCGAAAAAAAAAAAAAAAAAAAAAAAAAAAAATTCCCATTAAAAATTAAATGATAAACCAAAGAACGAAGTAGAACGCAATAATACCCGGTATTTTCGTATGAAGAAATACCGGTTCCGGTCCCTGATCTTGTGACCAAAAACCTACACTAAGCATATGACCGGGTATCGATAATGTGTTGTATCCAACATGGACATCACTACTTAGCTCCATTGGAGTCTAGACTCTTTGGCGTCGACTAATAGCGATACAATTTATTGCACTTTGTACATTTTACTCCTTCATTCATTCACTTTTAAGTTAATTAATTCACTAAAATATTTTGAGATTCTCAAGGTCTCTTAAAGTCGTTTCAGCGTGAAAAAGGAACAAACATACACACTCACATCGTCACAAACTTTCGCATTTATAAATAGTAGGATTTCGATGTAGAGTGCGTTTAATTGTATCCAGCAGGCTTATTACGTAACTCGCTCGCGATCGCCATCGTCTTCATTTTGACAGTTCATGTATGAGCTGACAATTGGCATCGGAATCAGCTAGTTGTCACATTCATACAAGAACTGTCAAAATGAACGGGAGCGGATCAGAATACATAAAGTTTAAAATGTATAATGGGTTAAAATACATAATGGTTCAAAATATTATAATGCTATTTTCTGTAAAACTATCATTATACATTTTGAACTTTATGTATTTTAATACGTACCCCAAAATGAACACGATGGCGATTGCTAGCGAGTTACGTAATAAGCTATCAGTTCCACAAAAGGTGAAATAAATAAAAACCGTTACAAGCATCACTTAGCAACTCCGCTATTCCTCAATCCATCATGTTCGTTGACAGAAAAAAAGAAGGCGAAAGTATGGCGTGTCCCAATTCTGACCCAGTTGATAAACAGATTACACCACGGCCAAAAGTGTACCAATTCAAATAAAATCCTTCCTTAAGCAGGACACTGACGAGCCTTCCAATCCAACACTCCAAATAGCTGCATGCCAAAATCGGTCCGTGAATGTCAAAAACATTAATCCTTCTAATAATATAAATGCGAAAGTTTGTGAGGATGGATGGATGTGACGATGTGTGTGTGTATGTTTGTTCCTTCTTCACGCTGAAACGACTGGACGGATTTGAATAAAATTTGGAACGCAGATAGCTGGTACCCTAGATTAACACATAGGCTACTTTTTATCCCGGAAAATTGCATAGTTCCCGCGGGATAGCGAAAAACATGTCAAAGGACGTACCTAGCTGCCTAATCTAACTAATATTATAAATGCGAAAGTATGGATGGATGGATGGATGGATGTTTGTTTGTTACTCAATCACGCCAGAACGGCCCAACAGATCTGGATGAAATTCGGCACATATATAGAGAAAAGTCTGGAATAGCACATAGGCTACTTTTTATCCCGGAAAATTGCGTAGTTCCCGCGGGATAGCGATAAACGAAGTCTTTGCAGACGAAGTCGCTGGCAACAGCTAGTGTAAGTCTAATTCTACGCGGATGAAGTCGCGGGCAGAAGCTAGTGTTTTAATAACTGCATCCAGGGTCGTGGATTTCCATTTGGATTGAAATCCAGCACGCCACTCCATTTGGACGTATCGGCGTGGCGACTTTGGAGTCACCGTCAATGATAGAAACGTACACCAAACGTGCACACCATCTGGACGCACTGCAAACGCTCCGTGAATGTGCAAAACTACGTCCATTTTTAATCAGTCTGCATGGCGCTGTCACCGAGTACCTATGGTCACCTATGGACGTATGAAATGGACCGATCGTCAGTGTACTAAATAACTGGATGCCGTCCATTTGGATGAATTCATTGTAACGGTATCCGTTTGGAAGGTTCGTCAGTGGCCTGCTTTAGGCTTGACTCAGAAACCTTTGAATCATAACTGTTTCAAAAATTTCAACATTTTTTATGACACGCGATTCCCTTTACATTACACATATAGCAGACAACGTTTTCAATCTCTTTTTATAGTTTCTAAACGACACTGAAAATTAGAACACATAGAAAAATCCGAAAAGTAAAGCTATGGCCGGGAATCGAACCCGGATCCTCGTCATTCCGTGACGCGTGCTACACCCCTACACCACCCATTGCAGGTAAAAACAGCATAGCGGCATAGCAGGTCTTTCTATAGTAACAAACTTACGTGCGTAAGAGAAGGGTAGACCGTCGGACCATCGGAAGTCTCCTTCGTGCACGGCGTCCGTCGCCCCGATCCAGTACACGTCGTCGACGCCGGCGCCGGGCCTGCAACAAACGACGAGGTGAACGGGACGTCATCATCATCATCGTCATCATCAGCTTATTATACGTGTTATTGTTGGGCACAGGCCTCTCAGAATTATGTTTGAAACACTCTAATTAGGGTTCCGTACCTCAAAAGTAAAAAACGGAACCCTTATAGGATCACTTGGTTGTCCGTCTGTCCGTCCGTCTGTCCAGACTCTTTTTCTCAGGAACGCGTGGAGGTATCAAGCTGAAATTTTTATCAAATACTCAGGTCTACTGCCCCTTGAAGCTGTGAAAAAAATCAAACTTCTAAGCTTACGCAATCAAAAGTTACAGCCGTTTATGCCGCAAATTTTCGAAACTCGCAAAGGAATCAAAACCTATAGGGTACTTGCCGTAAACGCAGAATCTTGAAATTTGTTATGAAGGTAGGTCTTATAGCACAGATTAAAGAATAATTGCGAAAACCGTAAATATGTATGTACATCTGGACATAGCAATGACCAATATAAAGTGACCACACATTGCGTACATTTTGCTTTGGAGCAGGGCTCTGCTTACACCGGTTTACAGATATTTATAGATAATGGTACGGAACCCTCGGTACGCGAGTCAGTCTCGCACTTGGCCGGTTTTTTTTTTATTAGAGAGGAGATAAACAAGCTACAGACAGACCCTTAACGAGTCCCCGCCCGCGTGGTACAGCGGCGCGGGGTAGGACGACAAAGCGGACCGAGAGAGGTGCGGGCGTGTGAGAGTCCCATCCTTACCATCCGACTCCGTTCAGGTTTTAGCTGTCATTTTTAGTATGGAACTGACAGCGAACGAACCTAAACTGAATCCAAATTGAATCGCGTTAAGGCATCATGGTGACCCCTAGTTTCTTTGAACGTACACCAATCAGCCAATTCGTAAGTTGAGTATAGTTTGCAAACAAATTTCAATAATATATTGACATTAATGCGACAAGGTTCTATCGTGGCTCAATTAAAGACCGCGAGTGTGCTTCGCAAGTTGTTCAATTCAATGCCATTCCTATTGTCAAAGGCCTCAGAGCGTGTTCTAATAAGTACGAATACCTAATAAAGTTAGTTGTTTTGATTAAATTTCAGTGAGTAGATTAATACCGAGTTTGATGTTGATATTGTCTTGATTAAGTAAGTTCATAACTTGATTCGACAGTCGAGATTGAATTATAAACCGGTCTACAGCAGAAAAAAGACCAATTTAAAAAAAGGTAATCTGGGGTATGGCCGTGAAGCGTTTAAAATAAACTTTTGAAACGAATGATCTTGTTGTAGCAAAGCCATCATGTTATTGACGAGTTGTTGCAAATTAAAAACAGGACATCTGGTCGATGCCGAAACTGCAAAATATGATCATGATGATGATTATTATTCCGATAGATTTCGGCCATGGCGACCACTTCGACTCCTAGGCAGTTTGATGCTTATACGCCCGAAGATGGCTTATGTAGCCGATCTGAGAGGTGAAACCTCGCGCATAATGAATGCATGAGATCACACGTTAACCGAACCTTACCATGACGTCCTAATTCCGACTCAGTTCAAGTTTTAGCTGTCACTTTTAGTATAAATCTGACAGCGAGCGAACCTAAACTGAGTCGCATTAAGACGTCATGGTATGGCCATTGTATGTTTGTAACCGCAGAGACTTTTGATTCTTGCAAATTTTTGTGATTCAATGGTGTTCTATGGATTTTGATTTAAGACTGACAAAACTTAATAGGATCTTAGTGTTTCATTATTTTATTTTGAAGTTCGGAACAATTTTCAACACATTTTAAGCCCAGTTTAGACTAGCAAGTAAACTTCAGCAAGTCATGTATTGCGGCACTGGGTCGACGACTTCTTACCCATTCGCATCACGGGCTGGCAATGTAGACCTTGCGAAATTTTTCATGAAACAGATCTCAAGACTTACGCATGTATCAGTAGTTGGTCCATGATTTGTTGCTGCCTTTCGTTCAGCACGCTGGCCAGGTGCCCTCCAAGCCTCTGGCACTCCGCCTCCGCCTGCCGCCACGCCCTCTTGCCCTCCCGCACCGCCGTCACACAAAAGTCATCCGACAAAACCCAACCATAATCACAATGCCCTGTCACTTCTTCTATAGGCTTATCCAACCACCAGACCTTCAGCCACATAGCTGAAGAATTCCTTTTAGCAAGTATACTTATGTTTAACCTAACCGAGTTCTTTTCTGAGATGATTTGGACGCTGCGCAGCGGATCGCCTGGCTGCGAACAATGCTTCCAGACGGAGTCGCCGTCTTCTAAGTTCAGTTCCATCCCTTTGCAAAAGGGTTGGTAGTCTTCTTGTATTATGTTGGATGCGTCGTGCTTTGCCGACATTGGTCCCGTGCCCATTTGAAGGCGCAGTGCGACTTTGTTGCCATAGGGTAAGTGTATCCGGTAGGAACAGAACAGCCTGACGGTTGGGCCTACTTCGAACGAGCCGTTCCTGGCCGTCAGTATCACATCATGGCAATGGTCTACTGGACGGTAGGCCACGGCGAACGTGGGTCGACCGTGCAACTCCACAGCGTTTTTGGAGTCGGTGAAGTACAGGAATTTGCGGTTTTGTGGGGGTATTTGTTCGAGTTTGCCGCAGAGGGGGGGTGTGTTGGGGGCGAAGCGGATGAAACCGGTTGAGCAGGGCACGTTGAGCTTGTGGAGGTCGAGGAGGTAGGCGCGGCGGGGAGGGGGGCGCGGGACGAGCAGGCGGCAGCCGCGCGTGCGCGGGAGCTGCCCGGAGTGCACGCGCCCGCGCGCAGCGAGCAGGGCCAGCGCGCAATCTGAAACAACAAGGGACACTTTGAACGACATACATACATATATCACATCTATATCACTTACAGGGTGTACAGAGCCTAAGGAAACAAAATCTAAAGGCCAAGTTTTGAGTGACCGTGGTACCTGAATACATTTCCCTAACTGTACCTATCGTAAATAAAAAACACATTGGTAATATTTTTACTTAAAATGTTCAATTTTACATATGAAATAGGCTGCTGCGTGATTAGGGTTCTCAAAACATAATATTTTACCTCTACACGCATGTTTTGCCGGCGTGGGCATATTCCGGCTTATAGACCCACGAATTACAAAATTAAGACAGCCTATTCCCTTGAAAGCACTCACTCGTTTTTAGTGGAAAGCAAATAGCGTCTAATATTTGTGGGTGAATTGGCAGTGCCACTAGCGAGCGGCACATGTTGTCTTAGCTTTGGACCAATTTACTTTAACAATTATATTTACCATAACCAGAAATTTCGTCATTCGAGACTTCTTTTGTATTAAAATCTTACACTTGAGGCTCTTTTGGATTTTTATGGGTTAAAACTACCCTATGTTCGCCGTCGGGTTTCTTGTCTTTAGATCACTTTGTATAAAAGTCCACGCTTCCGCGTACGCTTGATTGAACCACTATCGAAACAATAAACAAACTTTCACATTTTTATGTTTATCATCGCAATTATTATCATTAGCAGCCTTTAACAGTCAACTACACACCACTAGTTTACCCTTACGGCTTAGCAAATTGTATTAGTAGGTAGTAACATAATTCTATCCTACTTCCTACTAATATTATAAATGCCAAAGTTTGTGACGATGTGAATAAGTAAGTGTGTATGTTTGTTCCTTCTTCATGCTGAAACAACTGAACCGATTTGGATAAAATTTGGAATGTCGATAGCTGGCACCCTAGATTGAAACATAGGCTACTTTTATCTCGGAAAATTGCATAGTTCCTGCGGGATAGCGAACATATCAAAGGCCGTAGCTGCCTAGAGTCGCAATGTAATAATTATTGCAGAATATACTATCAACATCAGTTCTTAAGTCTAATTCTACGCGGACTAATTATAAAATAGGTGTGTGCGAAAACGCACCGAGGAAAGTCTTAATGAATAGGCTCGTCTCTCTGGGCCGGAGCAAGCGGTGCGTTTCTTCCCTGAATAATTCATACGAGTTGAGATTGTAGGGGATTTGTCTTAGCGATGCTAATTTATAATCGGATGACTGGAATTGATGAGCGATTTCAGTACGGGAGATGTCGGAGAAATGTGAAAGAATTGGTATTCATGTTTACAGCTTAATCATTAGTTAACTTTGCGCTTATAAATGACAAAGCTTTAAATCGAATTGCCGTTTGTAATCTTTGTGCATCGTAAATTAGCTTTAGTCGACTAGTGCCTTCACAAAATGTTGCCTTTGTCTTTTTCTTTACGTGTGAGGAGTAAAGAAAATCACACACTTTGCAAATTTTCGGTGTTTTTGTTATTATTCATGATGAGAAAGTCTATTGATTTACAAATGCTACGTTGTGTTTAAAGTACGCCGGATTCTTATTTTTTTAACATTTTAATATTTTCACAAGTCGTTACCGTTTAGGAGCAGTAGGGAATGCAAGCCAAAAAACACCATTCGATTGAACTTTATTTAAATACCGAACTTTTGCTGATACCTAAACGACCTATGTTGCAAATCTAACTATCTAACTAATATTATAAATGCGAAAGTATGGATGGATGGATGGATGTTTGTTTGTTACTCAATCACGCCAGAACGGCCCAACGGATCTGGATGAAATTTGGCTCATAGGTAGAGAAAAGTCTGGAATAGCACATAGGCTACATTTTATCCCGGAAAATTGCATAGTTCCCGCGGGATAGCGATAAACGAATTCTTTGCAGACGAAGTCGCTGGCAACATCTAGTCTAGTCTAGTCTAGTCTAGTAATATTATAAATGCGAAAGTATGGATGGATGGATGTTTGTTTGTTACTCAATCACGCCAGAACGGCCCAACGGATCTGGATGAAATTTGGCTCATAGGTAGAGAAAAGTCTGGAATAGCACATAGGCTACATTTTATCCCGGAAAATTGCATAGTTCCCGCGGGATAGCGATAAACGAATTCTTTGCAGACGAAGTCGCTGGCAACATCTAGTCTAGTCTAGTCTAACTAATATTATAAATGCGAAAGTATGGATGGATGGTTAGATGGATGGATGGATGGATGGATGGATGTTTGTTTGTTACTCAATCACGCCAGAACGACCCAACGGATCTGGATGAAATTCGGCACATAGATAGAGAAAAGTCTGGAATAGCACATAGGCTACTTTTTATCCCGGAAAATTGCGTAGTTCCCGCGGGATAGCGATAAACGAATTCTTTGCAGACGAAGTCGCTGGCAACATCTAGTCTAGTCTAGTCTAGTAATATTATAAATGCGAAAGTATGGGTGGATGGATGTTTGTTTGTTACTCAATCACGCCAGAACGGCCCAACGGATCTGGATGAAATTCGGCACATAGATAGAGAAAAGTCTGGAATAGCACATAGGCTACTTTTTATCCCGGAAAATTGCGTAGTTCCCGCGGGATAGCGATAAACGAATTCTTTGCAGACGAAGTCGCTGGCAACATCTAGTCTAGTCTAGTCTAGTAATATTATAAATGCGAAAGTATGGATGGATGGATGTTTGTTTGTTACTCAATCACGCCAGAACGGCCCAACGGATCTGTATGAAATTCGGCACATAGATAGAGAAAAGTCTGAAATAGCACATAGGCTACTTTTTATCCCGGAAAATTGCGTAGTTCCCGCGGGATAGCGATAAACGAATTCTTTGCAGACGAAGTCGCTGGCAACAGCTAGTGTTGTATAAGAGTTGATAATTCATTTTTTTTCAAATTCTTTGACTCAGCCGTTTAACAGGAGTAGGCTTTAGAAAGTACCTAATGGCTAATTTACAGCATTTAAAGGCACTAGTCGCCTTAATGCCGCTCCTATATTACTTCGAGTTTCAAGTTCCAAAAAACAACGTTTGGTGACGAAGGGTGAGGTGAGGTAGTAGGGGGTGGATTTGTGAGTAGTGAAAGAGCGGCATAATGCCCTAAGTAAAATCAACGAGCTTTTTAGAGTTCCGTATTTACTCAAAGGGTGCCAACGGGATCTCTTTAATAAGACTCCTCTCTCGTGTCTGTCTCTGATACAACAATCGCAACTTCTGACCCGAAATAGAGGCGATCTGTCGCTTTATGTGTGCTTTGTAAGCACTATGGATTTTTTAAATTTCCCACGGGACAAAAGGACCGGATAAAAAATATAAATAATAACTAATTAGTACATGTCCATAATATGAGGATCCCCCCGCCCCTATACGCCCACAATCATGCTGAACGTGATCTTTGGGTCGTTACATTAGGCTCTGTCTACCCCGTAAGGGATAAAGACGTGATTTATGTATGTATGAGGATCACGTCACCTACAAGATCACATTCTTCAAATTTCCTACAGGAAAAAAGATGGGATAGGTAGGAAATAAAGAGTTACCCCCTTATTCATAAACGCTATAGGCTTCTGCTAACTTAGCAATCGTTTGTCTTTATCTGTGAAAGGTAAATTCCAAAGTGGCAGATAAGGACAAACGATTGCTAAGTTAGCAGAAACCTATAGAGCGTTTATGAATAAGGGTTCATAATTAAAGACATGGGTGGATGAAGGGTACGACACTCTTGACGTTACCTGCGCAGACAAAGTCGCGGACAATAGCTAGTCATAACTACTAGAGTTTTTTCCGCGGAAATTGAATCGACCCATACTCGAGCCAGAGCTACATCCGCCCCCACTTACGAAAATATATCAGAAAATACAATGTCTTTTGCAAGAAAAACAGAAGGTTCCCGGGGAAGACTTTTAATATTTTTCCTGCGAGGTGGAACGATGTTTCACGGTGTCTAGTTTTTATGGTGTATAAAAAAAGCCGTGGTAGCCTGGTTTGACCTGTGGCTTCTCAAGCAGAGGGCCGCGGGTTCGAAACCCGAGCTCGCACCTCTGAGTTTTTTGGAATTTAAGTGCGAAATTACATTTGAAATTTACTATGAGCTTTACGGTGAAGGAAAAGCGCGAGGAACCCGGACCAATCCCAATAAGGCTTAGTTACCCTTCTGGGTTGGAAGGTTATGGCAGTCGCTTCTGTAAAAACTAGTGTCTACGCCAAATCTTGGATTAGGTCGTCAAAGCGGATCCCAGGCTCACTGAGCCGTGGCAAATGCCGGGAAAAACGCTAGGACGATGATGAGTCTTTATGGTGTATCAGAAATGGTCTCTTAAATGGAACTGGGCTGGTCACGTCTGCCAAAACCTCAAACGGGCTCAAATTACCAATCATTGTGTCCCGCGGGATGGCTATCGAAGCAGAGGCACACCGAAGAGATGGCGGGAAGATCCCCGGGATCCAATGGAATCCAAAAAAAACACCGGGTTGCACTCTGGGAGTGCCGCCAGAAGTGAAAACTATACACACGCACACTCGCGCAAAAAGAAAAAAAAAGAAACGGAAAAAAATTCTACATGAGGTTGAAATATGACTAGGCCAAACGCACATAAGCTAAAGCGACGAAATCAACGTATACTTCAAAAATCGAGCGCGACTCTAGTTTCATTCGTATTTCAAGTTAAGCTCATAGAGGATCCTGATAACCTGGTAAGTAAGTACTTAAACTCTTTAACATTTTTTTACCCATCTCAAAAAGTGTGCAACGCCACTAAAGAAGTTTGCTTTTTGTTAATAAATGACTTTCCGTCAACTTTTTTCGCATTTTTTTGGCTATATTTAGAAAAAGCGCTTCTAGAATATAGAATTAGGGTGCGACCACACTGCTGCTTAAAAAACGGTGAAGTTACGGAATCGCAACTCAATGTATGAAGAAACGGTGAGAAAACGTGACGGATACGACACGTCACTGCGTATACGCGGCGGTTTGGTCGCACCCTTAACATTCAAAAAGCCTGTCTGCTTACGAATACTACTTACGATCCGAAAGCGTATTATATACTTAAACAAAATCTTCATAACATCAGTTGATTCGTGTAATTCCATTAACATTTCTGCTCTTTCAAATCCTTGCGGGTCCAGAAATGTTATTTCTCTCGAGTTGCAGATACCGAATATTTACAAAGATCGGACCAACTTATCTTGTTCGGGAGCAAAGTTAATTCGATTAGTTCATTAAATTCAAGCAAATGTATTTTTGATTTTAGACGGAGTTCATTCACCCGAGACAGCGGTATGTCATCATCATCATAATAGGTGTATCACTGAAAGATAGGATAAAGAATAGTGTGATAAGGGAACGTGCTGGTGTGAAAGAAGATATATTTAGTGACTAGGATAGAAAAGAGTATGCTTAGTTGATTTGGTCACGTAGAGAGGATGGATGAAAGAAGATTAACTAAACAGATCTATATGGGGAGTGTGAATGGGTGCGTTGGGAGGGGAAGGCCTAGGCGGACGTTCCGTGATCAAATTGGGGACGTTTTGGAAAAAGGTCAGGTCAAGAGTACCCGAAACCGACGAGTATGTATGAAGAGATTGATGAATGTGGATGAAGCGAAAGAGCTATGTCAGGATCGTAGCAAGTGGAACAAAGTAGTCTCTGCCTATCCCTGTGCGAAAGAGGCGTGACGGTATGTATATATGTATCATAATAATCATAATTATAAGCATAGGTACATACGGACAAACAGCGGAAAGCGACTTTGTTTTATACTATGTATTGAAGGATGGTTATAATGTATTATACGAATAACTTTTTGTATACAAACCAGGTCTTTCCGCAAATCTTCAGAAAGTTTGTTTCCAACTCGATCTTGTTTTGTTTGCTTTAACTATATTGACTCGCGCCAGAGAAGTTACACATCGTATGAGGTCGGTCCTCATAGTTGATCGGAAATTGCTTTTCCTATGTAATTTTACGGAGTATTTTTCTAAGTGCGTTGTTGTTTTTATTTGATTGATTTCCAAACCAATAGCCGTGGTAGCTTCGCGGTTTGACCTGTGGCCTCTCAAGCAGAGGGTCGTGTGGCTCGAATCCCAGGCGCACCTCTGAGTTTTTCGGATATGTGCCAAATTATATTTTGAGCAAAAGTGGAACAAAGTAGTCTCTGCCTACCCCTGTGGGAAAGAGGCGTGACGGTATGTATGTATGTATGTATATTTGAAATTTACCATGAGCTTTACGGTGAAGGAAAACGTGAGGAAACCTGGACACATCTTCCTACGATTTTTTCCGATTCCCTCTGGGCTTAAAGAATCATCTTCCGCGTTAATCGCATCTTCTCTGATACCACATGCAATCTCATTTCCTCGTTCCCGATAAAAGATATAAAGTAAAGTTGTATTGCTCATATTACGGCCACGTACTGGCATAACTATATTAAACGAACTTGTACGGAGCGCAACTTCGCCGATGCGATAGAACAACTTTGATGAGGTCAGATGCTATCTTTTGTTTCGCAGTTTTCAACACTAGATAATAAATGTGGGTATCGATTGGCATTGCTGTTCTGGGGCCTTCCCATTTAAGGCGCTGTCAACAGCAAATGACCTTGAGCAGCGCCACTCTTCACACATACGGTTCACGTGCCTGTGAGTGAAAGAGAAGAAACTATTCCGGCAGCTTGGCGCGCGTCTTAAATCTTGCAAATAAGACACAAATAAGAAGAAATAAAAAAAAGTATGGATTATTTGTGAAATATGGCTCGTTAGCCGTGTAGGTATGAATATGTTGACTTTATGTTTTTAATTGCAGACCCATACGTCGAAAAAATAAAGACATAGAACCGTTTAATGATGATTTTAAGACCAATCTTTGCAAATATTTTCTATCGAGCCAATTTTGTTCAATTATGTATCGAGTCCATCTAGCGTGTTTGAAATATGATGAAAATTGACATTATATTTTTTTTGTATTTTTTTGTGTGTAGTTTTTTTTTAAAAAGTGCTTAAATAACATCAATTTCAACAAAATTAGGTGTTGTCAGCCTCTTAATGCCATTACATTCGCGGATACATTCATGTTTAGTTGCGTCAAAATTTGGAGAGTACTCGCGTGTAAATTTTTGGAAGTGAAAACTTCAGAGATCCCTTAAAGGGATAAGTCCGCCTTTGTGCATGTATCTCATTGTTTGTCAATTGTATTTGTCTTGTTTATTTTGCACAATAAAGAGTTTACATACATACATACATACTTCTTTAGCGGCGCTGAACACTTTTTGGGATGGGTGAAAAATTTCAAACTCGCGTCAGGTGTAAGACGGAGGGAGAGTTTGAGTACCAGGATATCAGGATCCTCTAAGAGCTTATTTTGAAATACGAACGAATGGCGTTCGAATTTTGAAGTGTTTTTTCGTTGAGTCGTGGAGCAAAAGTACTAGGGCATCAGCACATTGTTAGAGGTCTGTCAATATAGATAAAACGAACGTTTTTTTTCGTAAGCGGCCAGTACGGTACGCGTCTTGAGCGTCGTGGAGGTTACAACATTAAAATCTAATCTAAGCTGCTGTTTTCACTTCTGCCGGCACTCCCGGAGTGCTACCCGTCGCTTTTTTTATTTCTTTTAATGAGCATCGTCATCATCTCCAGCCTTACGTCCCACTGCTGGGCACAAGCCTCTTCTCAGAAAAACTCTTTATCGAAAAACTCAGAGGTGCGATAAACCCGTGGTAGTCTGGAGGTTTGACTTGTGACCTCTCAAGCAAAGGGTTGTGGGTTCGAGCTCGGACTCGCACCTCAGAGTTATCCGTTTCAGCAAAACATATAAACATACAACATTAAGACTAACAGATAGGGGCAGCGATCCTCGCTCTGGTTCGTGGATGGTTCAAAGGGTTGCCATTGCAGTTCAAATAGGCAACGCGGCCAGCATACTGGGAACCTTTGAACCAGCCACGAAACAAGGGGATTTTTTAGGTCATCATTTTAACTTACTTTACTTTTCTTTATCGTACAGACACAAATCATTCAAACAGATGACGCTTCGCGACAAATAATCGCATAGTAACAATAAGGTCACGTGACAGTTGGTAACAGATAGAAAAATTCGAACGCTTACACACCTGCTATGGGTGGTGTAGGGGTATAGCACGCGTCACGGAATGACGAGGAACCGGGTTCAAATCCCGGCCATAGCTTTACTTTTCGGATTTTTCTATGTGTTCTAATTTTCAGTGTCGTTTAGAAAATTTACTTTAAATCAAAATTCCCAGTTTTAGTGTTCTTTATTGTTATTTAGTTGTTAATAGTTTGTAGTTTTCAATAAATGACTTGTTTCATGATGCAAGTGTGTCGTACTTATGTTTTAGTGAAACAGGATCGCGCACCTCCGCAAAACATATCCGTTATTTCGGGCGGGACGCGCTAATGGAAGACACGACTCATGATAGATACGGAGTATAATACGGATAATAGCCCCCTTATACTCCCAAATTTGATTTTCAATGTTCGTTTCGTTCCGTTCACACTAATAGCCGTTAATAGGAGAGTGAAAGGGACGGTAGCTACTACATAGTATAAAACAAAAGTATTTGGCATTTTTCTGTTCTGGGGCCTTACCATGACGTCTTAATGCGATTAAATTCCGACTCAGTTCAGGTTTTAGCTGTCATTTTCAGTATGAATCTGACAGCGAGCGAACCTAAGCTGAATCAGAATCCAATTTTAGATGTAATAGCAACAATAGACCACGTAGATTATGTAAACTTAATTTTGACATTCAATTACCAGAATCAAACAATTATGTACATTTTAAAAGGAGTCTTGAATATCAGTATTAAAATTTATAATAATCTAAATGAGGACATAACACAATGTAGTAATATTATTGAATTTTCTAGATAATTGAAATGCTATCTGACTAATCGACCATTTTATAACTTGAATGAATATTTTAATAAAATATATTATTGATATGATTAATAGTTAATAGTAATTAGGTTAAGAATTTGCATGCCAAATTTTGGCAGAGCATACATGACACGTATTACCTTCCTCTGACATGTCTAAAATTTTATAAAATAACACCTGTGTATGTTCTTGCGAATTAAATAATTTCATTTCATTTCAATTTTAAGACATCATGGTAAAGCCCCTGGCTCTAACTTGTCGATGAGTCGCGTCTACGTTTTATCTTCTCTATCGCAAATGTGATATTTCCCCACCACTGATACACGATATTTTCTTGTTGCCGAAATTAAATTACAACTTCGTTTGTTTTGGGACGAGTCGACCAATAACAAGTGCCGATAGATTGTTGAGAGTGGCTATGTATAGGCGAAAAACTTAATGAAATCACTTGTTATATGTGTGAGTGGGTGGATTTTTGACGTTGTAATGTGTGTGCCATGCTTTACGTATTGCACACAAATTACATCGTCAAAATCCACCCGAGTAATGTGTGCGAACCATTGACATGAATAAACAGACTCCCAATCACGCTCAAAAACTGTCAGAAGCAAAAGTCTGCACGACGCGTCTATTGTGCAGAGTTTTGGTTCAGTCGTGTTTCGACAGCGCTTTGATAACAATGTGTGTCTCTTTTGCACCGTCAGCTACGACCGTTTACATGTTCATGGCTATCCCGCGGGAATTAAGTAATTTTCCGGGATAAAAAGTAGCCTATGTTTCAATCTAGGGTACCAGCTACCTTCGTTCCTAATTTTATCCAAATCCGTCTAGGTGTTTTAGCGTGAAGAAGGAACAAACATACACACTCACTCACATCGTTACAAACTTTCGCATTTATGATATCAGTAGGACTAGTAGGATTAAGTCCGTAATCTAGTAATACCTGAATATGAATAGTATAAATTATATAATTAAACACTTACCTAGTCTTAAATATTTAGTAAAGAACACTTGGTAAATGGTGGCACTCGTTATTTTCCTATAGCGTAACCTGGAACAAAAGAAAGGCATTTTATTTACAATATAAATACCAATAGTATAATATATCTACTTGCTCTTGTTGCAAATTGGGGACGTTTTGACAAAAGGTCAGGTTAAAGAGTAGCCCTAATCCGGCGAGCATGTCATTGTATGAAGAGATTGATGAATGTGGATGAAACGAAGAGGTATGACATCCTATGATTTTCACCTATTCCCTCGATGGGCTCTCTTGAAAATAGGTAAGTAAGGCGGTGTTAATATTGGGGTCGCCACGATTTTATAGTTAACGTAGCACTCTGAGATGTCAATTAGCTCGAAAGGCGTTAATCAAATGGTCCACCTACGCTTGGTCGGTGTTTTTCCGCCGTGTGATTTACAGCGTGATGGATGAAGGAACGGCCTCGATGGTCGTGACCTTTATGCTGGGTAAGTTTAAGCTTTTATTAAGATTGCACCTACGAAGTAAAGAAAAATATAGAATGTAGCAGTTGCTTCCCACGCAGATGGTAAAAACCCATCGAGGGATATGCTTGCACGGAAATTTAATGAAAGTTTCAAATGTGAGTCTGTGGTGCACTTCGTTTTTAGTGTATTAACGTGTCCAATGCAATGACTGATCGTGATGGACTTTAATTTTCTTATTAAACGAGATATATTATTTTATCCCTTTATTACGAAAATAAAAGTCCATCACGATTCATTGCATTGGACACAATAGGTATAAAAACGAAGTGCACTACTGACGCACATTTGAAACTTTCATTCAATTACTGTGAAATAATCGTAAAAAATCACCAAAAATGCGACGTTGCCAGCTCAGTAGGAATGCACCCTCTTACTGCGTATTTTTATGTGATTGCTTTGCTATCCTGTCACAAAATAAATTAATTTGTTATGCCCAGATTTCGTTCTATCAGCATGTTTTTTACGATCGTCTGATCACTAAATTTAATCCCGGAGACAAACCAACATACGTTACTGTAGCGTGCCCCAGTTACGGCCGGGTGCGACCACACCGCCGCTTAAAAAACGGTGACGTTACAGAGCCTCTAGTATATCGAACGTGTTCGCGTAAACGTCTCAATTACTATTGGAAAATTGACAGCGCCGCTAGCGGAACGGAACGGCAACAAACAGTTCTCATAGTATTTGACAGTTTAACGTAAACGTGATCGAGACGTATTTTGCTATAGAAAACTTACACTAAGCATACAGAATCGCAACAAAATGTATGAAGAAACGGTGAGAAAACGTGACGCATACGACACGTCACGTATACGCGGCGGTGTGGTCGGACCTACCATGACTTCTTAATGGGAATCAATCCCGACTCAGTTCAGGTTTTAGCTGCCATTTTTAGTATGTATCTGACAGCGAGCGAACCTAAACTGAATCGGAATTGAATCGCGTTAAAACGTCATGGTAACCCCTCAGCTGACAGATGAGTACCTATACGGCTTGAGCGTTTTGACTATTAGAGAGAGAGAGAGAGAGAGAAACATTTATTTACACACATTCGATACACTGAGATATAAAACAAAGGAGAAATACAATATACTAAGGAATAGTACCGATGTGGTGTAAAATGGATCCCACTCAGCATAATGTTGCGGCAAGCCGCAACGCTGTTTTTCAGTGGGACCCAGATAAAACTATAAAACTAAACACAAAAAACACATACACTGTGGCGACACGAACGCCAGTGGAAAACACTTCACAAACAAGCTGACAAATACACGGAAGTATGTATGGCAACACTCGATCAGTTCAATCGCATTAAACCAATTAAACCGAAACGATAGCATACATATACATAAAAAGCCGTGGTAGCCTAGTGGTTTGACCTGTGGCCTCTCAAGCAGAGGGTCGTGGTCGTGGGTTCGAATCTGGGGTCGCACCTCTGAGTTTTTCGGAATTTATGTGCGATAATCTCATTTGAAATTTACCATGAGCTTTTCGGTGAAGGAAAACATCGTGAGGAAACCTGCACACAACTGCGAAGCAATTCAATGATGTGTGTGAAGTTCCCAATCCGCACTGGGCCCGCGTGGGAACTATAGCCCAAACCCTCTCATTCTGAGAGGAGGCCTGTGCCCAGCAGGGGGTTCGTATATAGGCTGGAGATGGATATACATACATAGAAATTAAAACACGTCTTTATCCCTTATGGGGTAGACAGAATGGTTAAAAGTACCCAAAAGCCACGCTTAGCATGATTGAGAGCAAGGATGTTACGGAGCTCCGACTCCGACAAGTCGGAGATTCCGATTATTATTGCACCTTCGGTTCCGACTTCCGGTTCCGAAACTTTTAAATCGGAAGTTTTAATCGGAGGTTTCAAAGCTTTTGTTCATTAAATATGCCACTTTGGCATCATGCTACTTTGGGATTCAATGCATTTAATATAATTTGTTGTTTATTTGGAGACATATATTTTTTTTATTGTCTGTGTATAATTTACACGGTAAATTTATTATTTTATAATTAAAACAAGAAAAGGTTATCCTTTAGTAAAAAAATCTCTCTCCTGCCACCACTTCTGACTCTGCCTCCGACTCCGATTTCGGTTCCGATAAAATGACTTCCGTTACATCCCTGATTGAGAGCGTATATAGGTAGAAAAGGGAATCATAATAGTGATGGGTTGCTAGCCGCATCGCCTATAACATGATTCCTATGATGTTTGCCCGTTCCCTCGATGGGCTTTTACTAAGCACGGGAAGAGAAGCAACTGGTACATTCTATCCTACTAATATTAATACTAATATGTTTTACTAACAAGATATGGATCCTTAATGTCTGAAATAAACAATTTTTGTTTATTTATTTTATTTAAATGAACACAAAAAAAAAAAAAAAAAAATACCTTTCTACTCCGCTACTTACGTGCAAGATAACCAAGCTTGTGCGAAATATATACGTTTTGCATGCAAGCCCTCCCACCACTACTGCCACACAAAACGCACACAAATCCCACAAACTTAATTAATCCTATCACCACACAAACACTGACGCGCGTTTCGATCCCTCTACGGGATCATTCTCAAAGTCAGAGCACAACCGATGCACATGTAATGCGATGTGTTATTAAAAATGCGAAAGTTTGTGAGGATGGATGGATGGATGTGACGATGTGAGTGTGTATGTTTGTTCCTTCTTCACGCTGAAACGACTGAACGGATTTCAGTAAAATTTGAAACGGAGATAGCTGATACCCTAGATAAACACATAGGCTACTTTTTATCCCGGAAAATTGTGTCATTCCCGTGGGATAGCGATAAACATGTCGAAGGTCGTAGCTGCCTAGAGTCGCGTGCAGCACTAGCTATCAATATCAGTTCTAATTCTACGCGGACGAAGTCGCGGGCAGAAGCTAGTATAATATAAAGTGTTATTGATTCATATCGGCATGCGGCAATGTGTACAAATAATGAGTGCGAGTAAATAAATAATGAGACATTATTCAGGTCACTGCTAGCACCTACTCGTATTTTTGTTTTTGACGTTTTAATGATAGTTATTTGCTTCGATGATTGATGGATACTTTAATTACTTTAATAATTTGAGTTTTTCGTAGAGAATTTGACTAGCGGTTGCTTGCGACTCCGTCTGCGCAGAGTTCGCTTATCGCGTGGTTGTCACTGTCCCGCCGGAACTATGCGTTTTTCCGGGATAACAACTATTCCATGCCGTTCCCTGGGACTAAAACTACCTCCGTACCAAATTTCATTAAAATCGGTTCAGCGGTTTAGGCGTAAAAGCGTAACAGACAGACAGATAAACAGACCGACAGACAGACAAACAGTTACTTTCGCATTTATAATATTAGTAGGGATAGTGTAGGGAGTGGTAAGTTGGTCACAATAGTGAGAACTCTCTCTATTATTATTTTTTTTTATGCAAATAGGAAGGCAAACGAGCAAGTGGGTCACCTGATGGTAAGCGATCACCACTGCCCATAGACACCCGTAACCCCGGAGGGATTCAGATGCGTTGCCAACCTAGAGGGCTAAGATGAAATACTATTAATTTCTCGTATAAGTATCGGTATAGTGTTGTTGATACTGAGGAGAAAATAAGGGTACGTATTAAAATACATAAAGTTAAAATACCTAATAGTTCAAAATACCTAAACGCAATTTTCTCAGAATTATATAAAGTTAACCTTACCTAACCTAAATATACCTATAGACAGAACCTAAACAAATCTATAGGTTAGGTTAGGTTAAGTTTATAAAAAATCTACTAATTCTAAGAAAATCGCATTTATGTATTTTGAACCATTACGTATTTTGACTTTATGTATTTTAATACGTACCCGAAAATAACCCTAAATATCCAAAATCTGGGAAAAAAAAGAATATTATTAATATTTTTATAATCATGCTAAACGTGGCCTTTAGGCCTTGTCACCTTAACCTCTGTCTACCCCGTAAGGGACAAAGACGTGATATTTATATACGTATGTATATATGTATGTGTTTAAACACTACGCTAAGTGGGGCGCAGAACTAACTAAGTATACGTTTAAGTATAAAATCATTGACTCTTTGTTTTCTGTTTATTTTTTTATTATATTTTCAAATGTATGTAGGTAATCTACATGTGTATCGAATGTGTGTAACTAAATGTTTCTCTCCCTTTCAATTTCCGAGCATAAAAGTATCATCATCATCATCATCAGCCAATGCTCGTCCACCGCTGGACATAGGCCTCTCCCATGGTACGCCACTGAGCACGATCCTCGGCCACTCTCATCCAGCTCTTGCCAGCCGCCTTGCGAAGATCCTCGCTCCACCGAGTTTGAGGACGTCCTACGCTACGTTTGCCGATCCGTGGTCTCCACTCAAGAACTCGTCTACCCCAACGGCTGTCATAAAAGTATGTAAGTAAGTAATTGACAACATTTCATATTTCTGAGCCTATAATTTTAATGGTTCTCTGTATTTTGTTTGAAAAGATGAACATGCTGACAGTTTAATTTTTTCGCTAGGGCTCGTATTTAATTTATAATTCATTTATTAATTTGTGCTTATTCTAAAAGGGCGTAACTCCAATACTATCACCGAATGCACACTTATCCCTTTGTCTTTTCTCTATAGAAAAAAAAACTGACGTTAATTTCAAATTGTCAATGTCAGGCCCTATTCTCCAATATTCGATTTTCGAGGTTCGTTTCGTGCTGTTCCGCTCATCTAATAGTCATTATCTTGAGAGTGAGAGAGAAGGTATGCAACGAACTTCGAAAATAGAATTTCGGAGTTGCCCCCTTGTACTTTGAAGTTGTCAAAAATACAAAATTATGATCGCTTATTTTTTCTCGTGAAAAAAGCAAAGGCGTTTCACCTATCCTGTGGTAGTTTTGGTAAAATTAGGACATATTTTTAATTATTTTTTATTTTTTGTAATAAGCGTTATTAAAATTATATAAACATATTGCAGTGATCAGGAGGCAAAATGCTTTCGAACCATATATACATTTTCAGGTGTTATAAAAATGAAATGTTGTCAATTTAAAGTTTGTTTTTTGATAAAAGTTTCAGTGATAGAGCCACAAGAAGAGAAGGAAAGAGAAAGCCCCCGCTGAAGAGATGCCTTTAAGGGATAAGTTCGCATTTGTCTCATTACCTACAAACATACAAACTTTAAAGAGAATGTATCGATCTCTAATTCCCTAACCCACGGGAAGTTACAAAGCATTCACAAAACGATTAGACATTTTGTAATCCATTATGAAATAAATTTAGAACATTGCTCAAAGCGCCATGAATAAGCAGAACAGAAATCTTATTCAATATTGTTTAGACTAAAGTGTGCCTACATAATGTACTATTTATGTGTAACACGACTGCTGCCGTCGACAAACAAACCGTATTATTATAAGAAAACCGGCCAAGTGCGAGTCGGACTCGCGCACGAAGGGTTCCGTACCAGAAATACTCTGTTGTATGGGAGCCCCCCTTAATTATTATTATTATTTTGATTTTAGTATTTGTTTTTCTAGCCACAATAAAAATACATAATCTGTGCAAATTTCAACTGTCTAGTTATTACGGTTCTTGAGATCTAGCTCGGCGAGTGCTAGCCATGAAAAACGGCAAAAATATCACGTTTTTTGTATGGGAGCCCACCTTAATTATTATTATTATTTTGTTTTTAGTATTTGTTGTTATAGCGGCAACAGAAATACACAATCTGTGAAAATTTCAACTGTCTAGCTATTACGGTTCTTGAGATACAGCCTGGTGACAGACGGACGGACGGACGGACAGCGAAGTCTTAGTAATAGGGTCCCGTTTTTACCCTTTGGGTACGGAACCCTAAAAAACGGGACTTAATCACGTAAATAAAAAGTATTTTCTGAAATACCTCTACGTTTCGGAAAACCCGTGCAGCTAAAAGATGTTGATACCTACCCGCCTCTTCAGTCCTCTCGAGACCATGGATGCAAAGTCGCGTCCGAAACGTCGAGGTGTTTGCAAAAATACTTTTCACGTCTCATGCTCAAAAAGTTCGACTTTATGCTGGATGTGGGCTGCATAAAATGGCATTTTATGCTCTTGTGCATAAAGTAAAATCTTCGTCTAAGACCAAGACAATCGGGTGCCAACAGCCACAAACAATCACTAAAACTTTACGACAGCATATTTTGTTTACTTTTTTTAAGTTTTTTTTTTTATTATAATCTGCGGTCTATTAAACTGTTTAATTAGTACGAGTACTTACCTAACACTAGGTAACAATAATTTGACAAGTTATTATTGAAACAAATAAATACATGAAAAATAAAACTTTTTCAAATATAAATCAACACCTGCCTACTCGAACCTTACCGCAGTATCACGTTTAAAAAAAAAGAAAAAAAAGTTAATTGGCGGGAACTCAGGCGGGAACGTCGTATTTTCTCTTAGTAGGATTTTATGTTGCAATTTGTTACTGTTTTACGATTAATATTCAATAATTTCGTCATGTGAAGAGGAAATAACACTGACTCCTAACACAGTCAATTTGCCAAGAAAAACCTTTAAATATATCGAATTGTTCCAATGTCACATTTAATTTTAATTAACTGTTTTTGCAATGTTTTTGTTTTGTTTCTTCGCAATCTAAGTGAAAAGCAGTGTATAACTCGTTCATAAAACCCATTTTTTTTTAAATGGCTTGTTTTATGCTCTTGTTGTACAATCTACTATTTTATTTACGTGATTAAGTCCCGTTTTTCTCATAATAATGTGTGAAAATCGCGAAAATTTGAATAGAAACAAACCGTAACGCGTAAACAGTAACATCCCATCATAAACGATTAACAGACTGTTAACTTGACATTCGTATTCTTTGCTCTTTCTCCGGTGGACTTTTACCATCTGCGCGGGAGAAGTAGCTGATACAGTTGAGGGAATTAATAACAATACAGACACCATGTCAAATATCGCTTAAGTACTTGCTATTCAAAATCAACACTCAAAACAAAAACGAACTTTGCTCTCTTGTTGCACAATAGTTATTTGTGTCACAAGGGAGCAAAATCATGTTTTACGGCGAGGGCGCTACATTGAATCCAGAATGTAGCGAAGGATTCTACAATAGAATCCTGAACGTACCCAGGGATTCTAAAGCAGAATCTAGAGCGTAATGAGGGATTCAAGTGCTAACGCCCAAGATGAAAATAATTTTGCTACCGAGTGGCTCATACAACTTTTCAAACCGAACATTAAAAAAACTTAAAATGTAATTCTAAATATGATTAAAGAGCTACCAGCATAGAAAATGGCGTGGTTTTACAATATCAACTTCAAAAACTGCACTTGCAAAGAAAAACATTTAGAAAAGCCTTGAACAGAAATGTTGCACTTTGATCCCTCTCGACAGGGAACAAAGCTTACTTTTCTGAATGAGAGGTGTGAAAATAACATTTTCAATAAAAATACACGTCAAGACTCTAACTTCTTTTAAATGCGAAAAACTTGCATGACAAAATAGTCGTTCGTTTGTAATTGAAGCTGAACTTCCACAATCCATTACAACAATAGATTACGTATTTAGCACAAAAAGACGTCGTACATTGACATGCTATTTCCGCGAGTTTCCACGTTACTACAACAGGCATTAAAGGCGGGAAACACAAGCCAATTTATTTCCGGCGTCACAAAAATCTGACCTAGAAATACAGTTACAAAAATACTCCCAAGGCCGGAAGGAGGTTGAATGATTCGTAAATTATAATAGTAGTATAGTTACGACTCTGTGAGCTCTAAAAGTATGATTAGATTAGATTAGATTATTTATTCATTCAATAAAAATTACATCATAAATTGTACATTGTCAAGTTAGAAGAATTTTGATTGAAATCGTCAAGAGTAAATAAAAAATAAAATCAAATTAAATTAAATACCTAATACAGATCAATTAAATACTACAAAAATGTCAAAATCAGAGAAAATAATAATAATAATAAAAAATAATAATAATAATTGGTAGGTACAATTTAATTAACCATGATTATGTACGTTGAAGTGGCAATAGGCAGGCCACATCGCTCGTAGAACAGACAAGCGTTGGGGGAAAAAGTTCTCGAGTGGCGACCGCGAACCGGAAGACGTAGTGTTGGCAGACCTCCCACTAGGTGGATGCAGGTGGCGACTTCTCGTTCATTATGGTGTGCTAAGGGGGAGGCCTTTGTTCAGCAGTGGACGTCTTCAGGCTGATGATGATACTTGCACAGTCCAGAGTTAAAAAATTAAATCGGTAACTCCGGGCCCTGGGGTACTCGTAAGGAGTTTTCACTACGCTAAAAAATAAAATAAAAAGGCCAGTTCCATACATTTTGACACTATACTTAGCCCTGGCTCTAACACGGGGTTAAGTCGTTTACCCTGGTCCGTGCAAGTGGCCCTTACTCTCTGATACTAATGTCAAAATAGTATGGCGTTTTGACATTACTATCCGAGAGCAAGTGTTATTCCTGGAATAAAAATTTTGGTCGAATCCAGCCTAAAACATATTTATAATAACCCCCGACGCAAAAAAGTGTGTGTGTGTGTGTGTGTGCGAGAGAGTGTATGTGTCTGTGGCATCGTAGCTTTCAAACAGACGTACCGATTTCAACGCGGTTGTTTTATTTCGAAAGCCAGTTTCCTTACGATGATTAGCCATGTGTAGTAAAAATCGGTCGAGCAGTTTTTAGAGCATCAACTATTTTCCAAAATGATTTAAGGCATTTGACATACTCATAGGTACTCATACTCATACTCATATATTCGTAATAATTATTGTTATTACATGTCATTTTTATCATTATTTTATTATATTCCATGTCAGAAAAAGTCATGAAATTTAAAAAAAAAAACATTTCAATTTTTTTTTTATAAAACTGTAAAATGTAATTATTTTTTATTTCCGTACGATTACTCGGTTAACGCCGGGGTTGTTTTAAATTTTTAATTTATTGTTATTATTCGCCACTCGCCAAAGCCGTGTGTCACTGGCTGGCCGGTAATTTGTCACCGTCAAAGGTGCCTTAAGTAAGGGTGTATTTGCACTGAAAAGAGGTAATGGCTCGTTCGCGCCGCTAATGTAAACGCGCCTTATGGCTTAATGGATTAGACAACGGAGAGCGGTTTGCTGTGACGTCACAGTTGCTAGAGGGACATCGACGACCGTATAGCCTAGTGGTTAGTGACCCTGACTATGAAGCTAGAGGCCCCGGGTTCGAATCCCGGTAGGAGCAGTCATTTGTATGATGAATACAAACAAATGTTTGTGCCCGAGTCATGGATGGTGTATGTATTTATCTACATTATATATGTACGTTTATCCGTTTGGTCACGTTTGGTTTGGTTTGGTCACGTTTGGTTTGGTCACGTAGAGAGGATGGATGAAAGAAGATTAACTAAACAGATTTATACGGGGAGTGTGAATGGGTGCGTTGGGAGGGGAAGGCCTAGACGTTTTGGAAAAAGGCCAGGTCAAGAGTACCCGAAACCGACGAGCATGTATGAAGAGATTGATGAATGTGGATGAAGCGAAAGAGGTATGTCGGGATCGTAGCAAGTGGAACAAAGTAGTCTCTGCCTACCCCTGTGGGAAAGAGGCGTGACGATATGTACAAGCACCCATAGTACAAGCTTTGCTTAGTTTGGGACTTGGTCAATTAGTGTAATTTGTCCCATGATATTTATTTATATATTATTTACATGTTAATGAAAATAATAGGTATATCAAATCTTTCTGTCTCTCTCTCAAAACGGCGACAAAATATGAAATGAGACGAAGAAAGTAAGTAAAGAAAAATCCTAAAAGCAAAGCTATGGCCGGGAATCGAACCCGGATCCTCATCATTCCGTGACGCGTGCTATACCCCTACACCATCCATAGCAGGTGAGTAAGCCTTCAAATTTTTCTATCTGTTACTAGCTGCCACGTAACCGTGTTACTAAGCGAATCTTTGTCGCCAAGCATCATGTTTGAATGATGTATCTAGATGACACAATCACAAACTCCCGTGGAACATGTACTGCTCACCAGGGACGAGAGAAGGCGCTAAAAGTGAACAGCATAAGCGTATATTATGAGGATAATTCCCGTTTTTTTCCCCTCCTCACTTCGATTAATCATCTGCGGCTCCCGATAATAAATTAAAGCTAACTTGGGCTCTATAAATAACAGCATTATGGCCATAACTTACTGGATATCATAAAATTATATCTTAAAGTACGCGAATCCGTTTGTTTATTGTTAAGAATTGGTTATTGTTTGCGATGCTTTGTCCCTTCTTAATTAGCAGATTAGCGACTGTAGTATTGGAGAATAACCCCTTATTCACAAACTCTACATACATGCTTCTACTAACTTAGCAATCGTCTGTCCTTATCTGTGAAAGGTAAATGTCAAAGTGACAGATAAGGACAAACAATTGGCTAAGTTAAGTTTTTGGAAGAGGTGCAAATTATATTTTTATTCGACAGTCCACGTCTTAATAACCGAGCACCTGCAGCTCTTTTATTTTTATTCCCTCTTGTTAATTAGAAATATTTTTTTAAGTGGTCGATTTGACATTTGTGAAATTTAATGGATGACCAGCTACGCGTGCCTAGAACTAGCTTGTAATAAAAAAAAACTACGTCAACCGTACGTCAACTGTCACTTTTGACTGAAAAAACTACGTCAACCGTACGTCAACTGTCACTTTTGACTCAAAAAACTACGTCAACCGTACGTCAACTGTCACTTTTGACTCAAAAGTGACAGTTGACGTACGGTTGACGTAGTTTTTTTTTTATTACAAGCTAGTTCTAGGCACGCGTAGCTGGTCATCCATTAAATTTCACAAATGTCAAATCGACCACTTAAAAAAATATTTCTAACTAACAAGAGGGAATAAAAATAAAAGAGCTGCAGTTCCTCGATTATTAAGACGTGGACTGTCGAATAAAAATATAATTTGCACCTCTTCCAAAAACTTTACTTAGCCAATTACTAAGTTACTACAAGCCTATAGATAGAACGTTTATGAATAAGGGGTAAAGGTCCGACCACACCGGTGCGTAAAAGACGTTGACGGTGCGTATACGCAACAAAATGTATGAAAAAACGGTGAGAAAACGTGACGCCTGCGACACGTCACTGCGTGTACGCGGCGGCGTGGTCGGACCTTTAGGCGATCGATTAAGTACCTTCCTATTCGTGATTCTACACAACTGCAGTTTACTACTTATGTATGTACTAGATGTTGCCAGCGACTTCGTCTGCAAAGAATTCGTTTATCGCTATCCCGCGGGAACTACGCAATTTTCCGGGATAAAAAGTAGCCTATGTGCTATTCCAAACTTTTCTCTATCTGTGTGCCGAATTTCATCCAGATCCGTTGGGCCGTTCTGGCGTGATTGAGTAACAAACAAACAAACATCCATCCATCTATGCATCCATACTTTCGCATTTATAATATTAGTTAGATGTACATTCGTGATTTTACACAGCCGTTATTATAACTACCTAGTGGTGATTCTACATAATATGGGTTCCCTACAATTGAAGTTTACTACATTTGATCCAAATCTGTTCAGTCGTTTCAGCGTATAGAAGGAACAAACACACACTCACATCCTCACAAACTTTCGCATTTACAATATTAGTAGGATTTTATAATGAACTTGGAGGGCTTGTTTGTTTACTAAAGTGTTAAAATAAGTTGGGATGGACTTTAGTAAAGACACGCACACATAGCCAAGGCATACTATAAGCCAACCTATATATTAATATTTACTCTACCTAGTTATACTGTACCTACTCCACCATCCATCCATCGCCATCTCTCGTCCCTGGTGAGCAGTACATGTTCCACCGGAGTTTGTAATTGTGTCGTACAGACACATCATTCAAATAGATGACGCTTCGCGACTAATAATCGCATAGTAACAAGATCACGTGACAGTTGGTAACAGATAGAAAAATTTGAACACTTACTCACCTGCTATGGGTGGTGTAGGGGTATAGCACGCGTCACGGAATGACGAGGACCCGGGTTCCATTCCCGGCCATAGCTTTACTTTTCGGATTTTTCTATGTGTTCTAATTTTCAGTGTCGTTTAGAAACTGTACTGTACTGTTCGCTTCCGTCTTGACTTTTTATTTTCCTCTGAGGCTACATCACGCTAGAATCACGGAGCAGCGATCGCAAACCCATCTCATTTATCTCGAGCGATTGTTAACCTAAAACTTTTTCATCGCAAATCAGGCGTCGTCAACCTTTTGTCGGCTTTGAGTGACAACGATGTGCTCCGTGGGCGGTTCTTCAATCTTGGATTGTACTTCACAGAAAAGCATTGAGGTCGTATGGATCTATAGTTTCTCTAGAAATAAAAGAAATCCAGAGGTCGCAAAGCCGTGGCATATTTGTTGAGAGCAGCGATCGTCAACCTCAATTTATTTAGACAGTTTTTTATCACGAATCGTACGTAGTCAACCATTTGTCGGTATTTTCGCAAATCAGGCGTTGTCAACCTTTTGTCGGTTATAAGTGTTAATGTCGTTTTCCGTGGCACGACGATTCTTCAACCTGCGATTGTATGTACCTAGCTTTACTTTTCGGATTTTTCTGTATGTTCTAATTTTTAGTGTCGTTTAGAAATTAAATTTCTAACGGTAAAACGTAAAAATTAAACATTAAAAATCAAGAAGTAAATTTCTTGATAAATTTGATATTTCCTATCATTTGAAAAACAGCGCCTTCTCTCGTCCCTGGTGTGCAGTACATGTTCCACGGGAGTTCGTAATTGTGTCATTCACACATCATTCAAACAGATGACGCTTAGCGACAAGTATTCGCATAGTAACAAGGTCATGTGACAGTTGGTAACAGATAGAAAAATTCGGAGGCTAACTCACCTGCTATGGGTGGTGGAGGGGTAATAGCACGCGTCACGGAATGACGAGGACCCGGGTTCGATTCCCGGCCATAGCTTTACTTTTCGGATTTTTCCATGTTTTAATGTTCAGTGTCGTTTAGAAATTGTATGTACCTACTTCAGAAAAGCTTTTGTATTACTTGCTTGATACTATATCGCGGAGTACCAAATAAAGTTATTCGTTAAAGTAAAGTTATTAGTTTAGTAAAATTATTGTTAGGTAGTTATTTTATAACGCTGATGATCTAATTTTCATAATCTGTGTTTTTTTTGTTGTTTCTTTTCTCTAAAATGGTGTGTATTAATGCTCTTATATATATCTTGTGTGTCTTGTAAAATGAATAAATGTCTTCTTTCTTTCTTTCTTTCATTCCATTCGATTCAAGCACAATTTTCTCAGACTGTGTTTCTACACAAAACATGCGTCGCCAACCTTTTATCGGAATAATCGTCGTCAATTTTTGTCGGTTTTAAAATTATAATGATTGTGGTTTTCCGTTGCGTGACGATTCTTCATCCTGCAAGACTTGAGCTCACTACCCTATTACCGAGTAACAAAGTAAAGCGAACCATTTAGTTCGGCCTCAACTACCTATCTCATGGGTTTCTACACGAAACATGCGTCGTCAACCTTTTCGGAACATTCGCAAGTCATACGTCGCCAACCATTTCGGAATATTCGCAAATCAGGCGTCGTCAACCTTTTCGGAACACTCGCAAATCATACGTCGCCAACCATTTCGGAATGTTCGCAAATCATGCGTCGTCAACCTTTTGTCAGGAGTGACAATGACGTGCTCAGACTGAGCGCATGGAGCGCACTTCGCCGCCGCTCAAAAGTCATCACGTCGAGAGGCTGAGGGTTTGTAATTGTGTTCCGTTCATTAGGACGGACATATTCGGATTTGATTACGTGTGCGTGTTATAATTTGTTGATTGTTGTGTTGTGTAACTACATGGTGACTTTACCGAGGGTAGTAGTTGTTTAGGGTACTATTAGTCGACAGCTTTCTTTCTATTATTTAAAACAAATCGTTTCCATGAAATAGTGTACCAACATAACCACTCAAAGCAAACGAGCCAGCTCAAATTACCATAAAGTTGATCGATGTTATTAAACTGCGACAACCCAATTCAAACCTTATCGAATTCGTATAAAATTCTCTTTCGAATGGCGTCAAACGATTTTAACTTTTTAAAATGCCACTGGCTGTCAATAAAATGCTTGCCCACGGTTCCTAAGTGGCCAGCATTACGAATTCATTTTTAAAAGCTGCCAGTACTTATTTCAATGCTAAAGTTTTTAAAAATAGTATGCGTTCGATTCGGAGGGAAATAAACGCTCTCTATTGTTTTAAATTAAGTAAAACAGCATAAGAGTCAACCCTGAGACAATGATAGGTTGTTGTGTCACCTTTAAAACGTGAAATATTCTTAAAAAATATGAAAATGAGTTTTGTTGGTTTGCGGGACCGGCTTTCGTTGTTTGATTTCAAATATATGCAACAAAACATTGCTTTTCTCCTCGTAAATAATACTATAAGCTGCAAGAACAACAAAGAATACTAACAATAAAGCCGCTTACACACGACCCAACTTAACCGTCGAATAAAGTGGGAAACCATAGAGTGTGAGATATGGCAAGTAAATCCCTGTCATCGTAAACTCTGTTTTCTTGTGAAGACTCGTGGGAAAAAGTATATTTGGTTTTTTATTTTCGCAAATAGTGTTGGACCGCTGATTTATAAAAAAACAAGCCAAGTACGAGTCGATCTGGCGCGCCGAAGGTTTCGTACAAATTCAGCAAGTGAATATAAATTCCAGTGTTAGCAGAAGTGTTGCAAATGTAGGCAGTGTGAAGTCATTAGTTACTTACATAGACGATACGATAAATGCAAACGCAATCTTACCTATTAACCAAAACCATCAGCATAATAAGAAAAATGGAATTCAAAGCGTGACGCCTTAAACTTTTCCTTAGGTACTTCGAATTTCTTCAGCAAACATCGGACTTCAGATAAGTAGCTTAGGAAATCATAAAATGGAAGCCAAAGAACACATTCCGAAGAAAACCGACCGTACCATTGAAACTCTGTTTCACTTTTTTCAGCGTTAGCTGGAATATCGGAAGGTTTTCAATTCCGGAACTGAATATCGGAAATTTCACCCAATATCGGAATTCCGGAACTGGTACCGGAATTGGTATTTTTTGTTTTCTTTCAATTAAAGTGCAGTTTTTTTTATAACACGCCTTTTTCGTTTTAAAGTGAGTCTTTTAATAATGTTCTTAATTATTTATGTATTTATTTATTAATTCAACATTTATTATAAATCAACATTCCACTTTACTTATTAGATTAAACATTGGTCCTGACAAACGTTTAAAGACTATAGTGTGCAGTAACAGCCCAAGTAGACCGAGGCATGTCTTAGGGCTACTGACAATAGTAGTAGTAGTTGTAATTAGCCTTTGGATTTCTGTTAAAAAAATATACATGAATCGCGGTGAGCAGGTAAGACTCGAACGAGAACTATAGTCTGGCAGCTAAACCACTGCAGCCAGATGACACTTCCAAATGTCATTTTACGAAATAATGATACCACATTTATTTCACTAGTGCTCGACTAAGGTCACATAATGAATGATTTGATTATTGAACGAACGAAATATTTTATGAATGTCACATTCGTAGTTTAGTATATTTCAAAATAAGCGCGATACTTTTGAGGCATTCAAGGTTCATATTAACATAGTAGATAAAATGTGCAATGACTTTGTAATACACGTAAATAGTGACAGCAGCAGTGAAACTGATTCGGAATAATTTAAGTTTTTAAGTAAAAGTACAAAGGTAGAAAAAAATATTAATGTGATAATTGTTGTTTTATTTATGGAAAAATGGGGAATGAGTTGAAAACTGGTAACTGATTTGACATGCTTCCGCACATTTCCAAATCTCGCTCTTACACTACTGACTAGAAAACATCCAAAAAAACCTTATTGATTTTATTAAAATACGCTTTGAAAATTCTCATTTATGACGCAAATTAATTTCATTACATCAGTTGTTGTTGTTGTTTTTTGATTTCATCCCATTTGGGATAGGCAAAGATCAAAGATCATACAGCCTTTCATTACATCATATCATTCATTCTTTCACTCACTCACTAAGTCACATCACTATTTAATATTTGCCAAAAACTGACAACACTGAAAGTGTCATCTGGCTGCAGTGGTTTATCTGCCAGACTAATAGCGTCGCGTGGCAACGAATACATTGCGTTGCGTTGCGAATCTTGCGAATTGGCATTGTTAATTTTTTTAGTATGCTATAATTCGAAAAAAATTTGGAGGAAAACAATCAACTATCCGATTTGTCTTGTCCTATTTCAAAAATACTTTATGATTGCAGATATTTTTGTAAAAGTGTTTTTGCCCCTTGTTTGACCGAACGACCCAGTTTTTTGGCTGAATCGGGCCTTAAATGTTGTTAATTGTTTAGCTACGGTAACTGTCAGCTGTCATTGTCACCTCTACATCATAAGTAACTTACATGCCTAACTACTTAATCTACAAACGTTAGAAATAAAAACAAATTCAAAGTATAAAACTGTACGTAATACACAATGGATATTAATAAAAAATATTGTGCTGGGATGCAACAATAACTCGAACAATAGCCCCAACAAAATCATTGTGAAAATCAGAGAAGATTTGCGGAAGGAATAGTGTACGCAAGCTAATGTGGAATATTTCAAAGTTTACACCAATGTTTACACGATGTATCGTTGCGAAGACCACTATAATGTAAGTAAGAGTCGGGAAAAATGTGATATATTGATGTATAGACAAAATCATAGACAAAACTGTTTTTTTATTGCTGAAAAGGCGATTGGGATCGTGCCAAAATTAACAAATAATCAAATAAAAAAATATTATTAATAATCAAAGCTACGTAAAAGCACAGGTAATATTAAAATTAGGTGCTTGAAATAGTCCATTTTATCAAATAAAGGTGTTTAAAGCACATCTTAAAAATTAACAATGCCAATACCTAGTTTTTTTGTCAAATGTCCCAAATTTATCAATATCGGAATTATCGATATTGAGCTGATCAATTCCGGAATTGTAATATCGTTCAAAATCGTCCGAAATTCCGGAATTACGAGATTCCGGAATCTCGGAGTGCAAGCCCTAAGCTGGAGGGTTGACGTTGGTTTGACGTCGATGACTGCGTGTGTGTGTGTGTGTGTGTGTGTGTGTGTGTGTGTGTGTGTGTATGGGTCTGTGGCATCGTAGCTCGCAAACAGATATACCGATTTCGATGCAGAATTTTTCATTCGCTAGCCAGAAAATTTTGGTAGAAGTTTGAAAAGCACTCACCTAAAAACAACACTAGCATCTTCATTTTCTAAATGCGCCGCCTCACTGACAGACCACTGCAGCAGCACTCCCTCCCTCCCCGCAAGCGGGCCGCTCACTATCCTCCCCTCGAACCTCCTCCTGTACCTCACACTCTTCCCTAGCCTCAACTTGACCGCCCTCCCGAACCTCGGCCTAAAATAATACTCGTCGAACTCACGTCCTGTCCGGAACTCACTAGAACTGTCACTTGAATCACTTGTCAAATCTGACGTTTCGCTGTCAAACGTTCGTGGGAACCACCGTCGTTTGTTTTTGTTGTGCTTGGACCGTTCGGGGCGGTGTTTGGGTACGAAGTAGGGTACGGGTTCGTCGCGGCAGGCCCGCTCTGCGTGGGAGGTTGGGGTGAAGTTGCCCCGGATGGAGTTGCCCACGATGGAGTAGATGACGTAGTCGCGGAGTGATGCCCCGAACTGGAGGTGAACTGGAAAGAAAAAGTTAGGTTAAAAGATTGAATAGTTAGGTTAAAAGTTAGGTTAAAAGATTGAATAGATCCTCGGTTTATTACTTCTGGTCTGGGAGCAAAGAAGAAACATAGAATGTACCGGTTGCTTCTCTGTTTGCGCATATGGTAAATTCTCATCAAGGCAATCCGCCATACAAATTTGTATGAATGAAGTAACGGAATGGAAAAGGCGATTTCGGGACGTTTTTAGGGTTCCGTACCCAAACGGTAAAAACGGGACCCTATTTCTAAGAATTCGCTGTCCGTCCGTCCGTCCGTCTATCACCAGGCTGTATCTCAAGAACCGTAATAGCTAGACAGTTGAAATTTTCACAGATCGTGTATTTCTGTTGCCGCTACAACAGCAAATACTAAAATCAAAATAATAATAATAATTAAGGGGGGCTCCCACACAACAGAGAACCATAATAGCAAGGAGGTTAAAATTTTCACAGATTTTGTATTTTTATTGCCACAATAATAACAAATACTAAATATAAAATAAAAATAATATTTAAGGAGGGCTTCCATACAACAATTAAAAGTATTTTTTTACCGTTTTTTGCTCGATATTAATAATGGCTACACGTAGACGCTAGATATATTTACAAATTATTAAGGTTATGTTTTCTGGAACGGAACCCTTCGTGTGCGAGTCCGACTCGCACTTGGCCGGTTTTTTTTCTCCTATCAGGATCGATAGTGCTCGTGACTCTGAGTACAAAACTGTAAATAAAACTGAAATCCTAGAAAAAAGTTGTGTACAATTTTTAATGAGATAGCCCAAATAATACAGGGTGTGCTGAACATGTAACATCACCAGCATTCCTATAGTTAACATCTAGCACACAATGCCCGTAAAAGCTGCCTGATACCGAATCCGGGGCAAGTAATCCATTGTCATTCGCTGCTGTCCCAGTTCTACGGAAAACTGGTATTTTTACTTGGTATAAATACTCAGTAGAAATACTAAGTATTTATGAATGTCTGCTAGATAGTTTGCGATTTTATTGCACTGTCGTAAGGGACACCTGTAACGATAATTTATGTGTTATAAATAAAAAAAATCTTAGCATACGACTAGCCGTCTTGACCCATGAGAATTTAGTTCAATTTGTCCTAATTCCTAGTACTTATATCTAACAAATGGCGCTCCTATGCCAAATATCAGCCTTTTAAGACCAAAGGTTTGAGCGAGGCTTGCTTGAGTCAGACAAGTTCCTTATTTTTTGTAGGTTAATTCAGCCTAAATACGTTCCAATGCTGGGTATACGCCTCCTCTTAGAATAATTCTAGCTATTATTACTATTGGTTAGATGTTGACATATTCCAACTAGGCGAAGAGGCGGGTAAGTTTGGTTAAGCTAAACAAAGTATAGAAGAAATTGCTTTTTTATTATTTGAACTAACAGACAACAAAGTATCAGCGAGGCTACATTATAGAATCTATTGACATTATATGGAAACTACAGGGGTCTCTATCGTTTGCCCGAATTTCATATGCCATAAATGTATTGTTTGCCATAATGATCATTTGCCATAACCGCATTTTCTCTTTATTTGTTAATTATTCAGGATTGTTATGAAACAAACCTAACCTAACCTATAGAGTTCTACAGGATTGCCATTACAATGCTCCTGAAAAAATTACGGTTTCGGAGAAAAAAAGGGTTATGGCAAATGATCATTATGGCAAACATTACATTATGGCATTTGAAATTCGGGCAAAAGAGGGGCTCCGAAACTACAGCTGTCTACACTCGACGTAAAATACTAGCAAGTATTTCTACCAAGTATTTAGAATACTTTATCAAGTAACTTTGCAACCGGAAATTGGCCCCTGGCAGACATTTTTGGGGCACGCCTGCGATTCCGGGGCCCGATGGCCCCCTTTCCGGGGGATGTGTCGATGACAGATAGCTCTTTGAGCGTGATAGGTTAAAAAAATAAACCAATAAGGTTAAAAATATCGCTTTTGACGGGGAATTTTCAATTGTGTATCGCTTTTGCAGTGTTAAGTGAGCGTTTGCTAATAGGATTACTTCAATCTTCCGAGATTGCTTTGTCCGAACTTCATTTATTCGAAAACGAATCACATAATTTTTCGAATACTTGTATATTGTTTTCTATTACTTCAAGACATAATTACAACAAACCGGATAACTCACGTATAAAAGCCGATGGAATGCTGAAATTGTTTCGGACTATTCCGTAGTCCTTCATCAGAGGGCGCTCGCCCCGGCGGCAGCGAAACGAACACTGCGCGCCAACGCTCTGCTCGCGCGGCTACTCGGCGCAGCTGACAGCGGCGCACAACTACCCTCATTTTCATCGTCATTTTTATTATAGTCCAAAGTAGGGCAGCACACAACACTGATCACGTCACTTTAGTCACAAACATAGAATGTAGGTACTATAGACCGCCCGCTTAACTGAGTCCTCGTCCGCGCGGCACAGGGGCGCGGGGTGGGACGACAAAGGGGACCGAGAGAGGTCCCCGCGGTACAACACCTAATTCTGTTGAAATTGATGTTATTTAAGCACTTTTTAAAGAAAAAATACACACAAAAAAAATACAACAAAATATATATGTTAATTTTCATAATATTACAAAGACGCTGGACGGACTCGATACATAATTGAACACAATCGGCTCGATAGAAAATAATTGCAAAGATTGGTCTTAAAATCATCATTAAACGGTTCTATGTCTTTATTGTTTCGACGTATGGGTCTGCAATTAAAAACATGAAGTCAACATATTCATACCTAAACGGCTAACGAGTGATATTTCACAAATAATCCATACTTTTTTCTATTTCTTATTATTTGTGTCTTATTTGCAAGATTTCAGACGCGCGCCAAGCTGCCGGAATAGTTTCTTCTCTTTCACTAACAGGCACGCGAACCGTATGTGTGAAGAGTGGCGCTGCTTAAGGTCATTTAAGCGGTCGGTCTATAGTTGCTTCATTTCCCGCACAGATGGTAAAAGCCCATCGAGGGAATGGGTGAAAGCACAGAATATATAATAGGCGAAAGTCTTAGGAATCATGTTATAGGCGATGCGGCTAGCAACCCATCACTATTTTGATTCCCCTTCCCACCTATACGCCCACAATGATGCTAAACGTGGCCTTAAGGTATTTTTACTTTAGGCTCTGGCTACCTCGCAATGGATATAGATGTTTTTTTTTTATGCGAATAGGAAGGTAAACGAGCAAGTGGGTCACCTGATGGTAAGCGATCACCACTGCCCATAGACACCCGCAACCCCGGAGGGATTGCAGATGCGTTGCCAACCTAGAGGGCTAAGATGAAATGCCTCTTGTGCCCGTAATTTCCCCGGCTGTCTTACTCTCCACACCGGAAAACAGCAGTGCAAGCACTGCTGCTTAGCGGCAGGATTTGCGAGTAAGATGGTGGTAGCTATCCGGACGGACCTTGCACAAGGCCCTACCACCCGCAAAATGTGATAATAATATTATGTATTGCCCTTCCTGTAGACCTAAGGCGTGCTAAAACTTTACCTATTTTTAAGAACCAGCTCAAATCTCACTATTTGTCACTAATTTAATCCACTTCCTGTCTTTAGTCCCATTTATTTTCTTTCTGCTTCTGATCAATTCCTATTCTGTTATATGGCCTTCTTATACTTTTCGTTATTACATTCTCATATTTATTTTATCTTAAGTATTATTATACAATTATGTTATGTGTATGTATGTATTATTTTATTTATTTAGCTATGTATTATATTTATGTAAGTATTGTTTTATTATCCCGGCGCTTCTCCTGTCTATTTGTTTCCGCCACCTACTTAAACTGTCTGTAATTTATTTCTCTGTCATAAAGGTTGTCCGGTAGAGATCGCTACTAAGCGATAAGACCGCCTATTGTATACTTTGTTCTTTGTTTCTGTATTGTTTTGTACTGATTTGTGGTGTTCAATAAAGAGTATTTGTATTGTATTGTATATATGTGAAAATATTTAGTTAAACAGATAACAAACGGAAAAAAACGACAGACACATTAAGTTACACTAAGTACTTTTCCGAACCGTGACAAGCTTAAAAAGTTTCCCATTGTTACATAAAAGTGTAAAGAAGTTACGTAAGTCCTTCGGAAACTTTGTAAAAAGAAAAACATTTTTATGAAAAAGGTCTTTTAACGTACACCTTTCAGTTTTCCCAAAGAGGTTACACTTGAATAGAGGTATCATAGAAACCGGACTCGCGCACCGAGGGTTCCGTACAAATTGGGCAAGTGAATACGAATCCAGTGTTAGCAGAACCCTGCTCCTGAGCGAAACGTAGACAGTGTGAGGTCCTTTCGTATTGGTTACTTAAATAGACAGACACACATAAAGCATTAAAAATTTTAGTATTTGTTATTACGTATACCGGCAATAGAAAAACATGGTGTGTGAAAACTTCAACTGTCTAGCTATCACGGTTTACGCGATACAGCCTGGTTAATAAATAATCAACTGGGTATTTATATAACCATAGCCATAGAAGCTAAAAAAATATTAAAAAAAAAATTGAAGTAATTTTTTTTTTATGTTTTCTATAGGAATGATTACAGTTAATACTACCATTCCTATAGAAAATATGAAAAAATTTTACTCCAATTTTTTTTAAAATATTTTTTTAGCTTCTGTAGCTATGGTTATATACCCCAGTTGATTATTGTTAGGGGGTATCAGATACACCCTGTAGATAGACAGACAGATGGACAGTGAAGTCTTAGTAATAGGGTCCGTTTCTACTCTTTGGGTACGGAACCCCAAAAAGTAACTATAATCTTAGAGGCTATTGTCCCGTCGGTAAACCAGTGTGAGCTCCATATTTGGTGTACAACCTTATCGCAGAAAATGCGAGACTGACTTTTTTGGCAGCTCGGCGAGCACAAATACTGGCTTACTGAGACAAGGTTACACTGCGGGTCGCGTTTGCAGTTTGCTTAGTGCCAATCGCTTATTGACCTCGCTAATGGCTCTCCCACACAGTGTGTTTGAATCACTGCAAAGTCGTGTGTGGGTGGCACTTTGAGGTTCATCCAAGTATGTAAGCAATATTGTGTTTCCCATTCTGGACTGAATGGAATGACGTGTTCTACTCGGATTTCAAGTTCTTTGAAATAACCATTAACAAAATTTAAAAACCCCCCACGCAGAAACTACTGAACCGATTTTTACCAAACATAGCTTTAAACTACCGCAAAGAAACTTTTGAATGAAAAAGACCGCATCGAAATCGGTCTATCGGCTCGAGAGACATGATGCCACACACTCACACACACAAACAGAGAGAGACATCGACGTCAAGCTTATAAGACCCCTCTTTTGCGTAGTGGGTCAAAAAATTATTGCGACATACGTCAAAGTAACTATGGACCTTATAAGTTAAGTTTTAGGATTCAAAGTTGCTCTTAGTTTCGGCGTACCGTGGGCTGAATTCCAAATGAATACATATTTGAACTGCGCTCGACCTTTACATACTTAACATGAGAGTAAAAATTGATTGCTTTCTAAAATAGGAAATGGTATATGGTGCTATGTAAAAGTCTTGGAGGAATCCCAGTGAAAGCTTAGTGGTTTGACCTGTGGCGCCTCTCAAACAGAGGCTCGTGGGCGTGGGTTCGAACTTAATTTTGCATTCTGAGTTAATCGGTAGGCTTATTGTCTAGCTCGCTTGTAATCGCCTCGCCATCGTGTTCATTTTGACAGTTCTTGTATGAATGTGACAGCTAGCTGATTCCGATGCCAATTGTCAGCCCATACACGAACTGTCAAAATAACAACGATGGCGATTGCAAGCGAGTTAGACAATAAGCCTACGGAATTTATATCAATCTTACACTTGTCAATCTTGACCAGTCTTTTTATTGAAAAACAGTCAATAATAATCACTATAATTCCGGTCTATTCTATGTTTTTTTCTTTACTCCCAGAACAGCATGGGAGTTCAATTGAATTAAACTGATTCTTAAATTACTGTATTTTATTTGGTGCAAAGAATTTTTCGATAACAGGACAGGTCAAGTTTGTTTACCTACTTGCTAATGTGAAAAAAGACACGGAGCGTTACATTGCAGAGCGTGAAATAGTAGCCTTATTGTCTAACTCGCACGCAATCGCCATCGTGTTCATTTTGACAGTTCTTGTCTGAATGTGACAGCTAGCTGATTCCGATGCCAATTGTCAGGCCATACATGAACTGTCACAATAAAGACTGTGGTGATCGCGAGCAATCCCGATAAGGCTTAGTTACCCTTCTGGGTTGGAAGGTCAGATGGCAGTCGCTTCTGTAAAAACTAGTGCCTACGCCAAATGTTGAGATTAGATGGTCAAAGCGGACCCCAGGTTCACTGAGCCGTGGCAAATGCCGGGAAACGCTAGGAAGATGATGGTGGTGATCGCGAGCGAGTTAGGCAATAAGCCTACAGTTTTTTAATAATTTTGTCTAGCATAAAGCGGTTGGCATTCAAAAATCGCTTCCATTAAGTCAGGCCACGTCCACAGAGTGGCGCACGGCGGTAATTGGCTCGCTCAGCGCGGTGTACCGCCATGAATCATTCAGTACTCGCTTAGGTCGTTGCGCTTAAAACTAGAAAAGTTTCAAAACTTTATAGGGCTCTGTAAGGACTTTTCATTCGTAACCTGTCCTATTTGGTAAACAAAATTGTAACCTCAAAACGTCTCATTTTTATTTTTTAACTGTTTCATCGTAAATAAAAGAACTGTAGGCTTATTGTCTAACTCGCTCGCAATTGACAATATTTCAAATTTCACGATATTCATAAATCAAAAACCATTTCGAGAGAAACACTTGTAGAACACAAAAAAAATGTTTTTGGATTTTTTCGTACCTACAGTATTTTTTTGGAAAAATGAGCAAAATATGTAAAACGGGAAATGACGTCCAGCGGCCGGTCCAATACTGCCATTATAAAAAACCTTGTCTTCCGGGTTTTCCTTTGACATTTACAACTTTCACAACACAACACTACTGACAGCTGCCGGTTAATTTATTCGCACACCACTCGGCTTTTTTGCCATCGGGAACACTAGATAACTCTTTGCCGGGCAATAATGATAATATTTTTGCAAGTTTTCATTTCAAATCATATTTTTTGTGATGTATTCTGCTTGAGTTTGTCGGCTCGTTTTGACGTTCATCGACATTGACAACTGCATTCACTTTCAAACTATTTAAGCACAGGTTTTCTCGGTCAATTAATGTAATTATTTCAAAGTTTTTTTAAGTGTACGAAACAAAGCAGTGACGTCATTTCGCTAATACTTGACGTTTGTTACTTACGTCCTTTCTGCTTGAGCAACGATTGAAATGGATTTTTCCACGAAAATACAAGATTTTCACGAATATAAAAAAATATGGGTGTCCTGAAATTGTGCGCTCTTTCGAGCCAGACAATAAAAAGTAGCACTTGAAAAATTGAAATATTGTCAATTGCCATCGTGTTCATTTTGACAGTTCATGTATGGGCTGACAATTGGCATCGGAATCAGCTAGCTGTCACATTCATACATGAACTGTCAAAATGAACACGACGGCGATTGCGAGCGAGTTAGACAATAAGCCAGCAGGAGATAAATATCAGCAAAATGATATACAAAATATAGCCTCAGGTTTATTTGATAACATAATACACCTTATTCTTTACAAAAATTTGTACATTGAGGTTAGAATTTTGTTTACCAAATAGGACAGTTATGAATGAAAAGACCTTATATACCTAAACGAATTCTATGCCAGCTGCCGAACCCGAGACTTCAGGTGCCACTGACGCACACGTGCGTTCAAATGCCTGTAAAATTACAGCTTACGGCAAACTTCTTGAGCAAGAACGACGTGGAAGGGCTAAGTTCGCGCATGTATAATTGTAATTGTAATGTAAATAATTGTAATTGTAATGTAAATAATTGTGATTTTAATGTAAATAATTGTAATTGTAATGTAAATAATTGTGATTGTAATGTAAATAATTGTAATTGTAATGTAAATAATTGTAATTGTAATGTAAATAATTGTAATGGTAATGTAATAATTTATAGTAACATTCATATTTTAATTTATTTCAATTTATTGTTTAATAATAATGAAAACTGTAAAATGTGCTAAGTATTTCAAATTTCAAACTACATACAAAAACCACTTTAGAAAATAAGATAATGTTTGCATGCCAATTTATTTGGTTAGACGTGTCACTGGACATTAATACTAATTACTTACTAGACCACTTTTTTACCATGTCTAAAGCAAAATAAATTATTTCATTTCATTTCATTTCATTTCATTTCATTTCATTTCATTTGTACTTTTATACCAAAGAGACGCTAAATTCACTTCTGCGCATTCAAGGACATGCTCAAGATGCCGGCAACTGTACCTTAAAAGAAAACTACCTACATACATATAGTGGTGGTCGTTATTACAATAGCAGATAACGTAATGCATTATTTGCACGCAACGAACAACACATTATCGAATCGTCAACTATCCTGCTATTATTATTTGTTGTCTGTTGTCAACGTTGTTCATACGCGCACTGTTGCTGCACTAGGCATTGAAGCGCAAACGAGTGCGCAACAAATCAAGTAGGTGTGTGCGAGAGATAGCGATAGCGCTATACGCGCGAGCTCGCATCGCAATCGCAATTCAAATAACTGACTTTTGGTATCATTATTAGCTGTTGCTGTTTGTTGTCAGTCAGTACAATAACAAACAAGGTAACAGAGCGTTGTTTTGCTTTTGTTCCCGTACGTTTTTATTACGCTGCGATCGCAACGAAATAAGTATAACAATTATTTAATAATAAGTTCATTATCGTTTTGTAAGACAGCAATATAACAGGATAACAGACAACAGTTTACAATAAGAGCTATTTAAGAATAACACAACACTGTTATTCATTATTGCAAAACAGCCGTTATTGCCACCACTACATACATACCTACATAAATCACATCTTTATCCCTTGCGGGGTGGACAAGATAATGATGGGCGACTTTGAATAATACTAATTCGATTAGTCGATTACTGTAATCATTCGACTTAGTCGACTAATTCGAAAATTCGAATATTAGTAGTACTTAAAATCCCCTCTATCCAGTCCAGTCGAGTTGACGTTGATATAACTAACAAGCCAACAACTAACGCGAGCACCGCGCCGAGTCGACACGAAGATTCCCGATTCGGTCCGTGCAGTCGTCCAGCCGCCGATTAGTTACCTACTAATATTAGTAGTCGTTATTCGATTATCGGCATTAGTATATTACTAATTTCAAATTCGAATTATGATATTAGTGACGAATAATCATTCGAATCAGCAAATTAGTCGAAGTCGATTAGACAATCACTAGACAAGAGCCCAAGGTAACAAGACTAAAAGGCCAGATTTAGTATAATTGTGGGCGTATAGGAAAAGGGACTCAAAATAGCGTAGCCGCATCGCCTATAATAATCTAACTAATATTATAAATGCGAAAGTATGGATGGATGGATAGATGGATGGATGGATGGATGGATGGATGGATGGATGTTTGTTTGTTACTCAATCACGCCAGAACGGCCCAAAGGATCTGGATGAAATTCGGCACATAGATAGAGAAAAGTCTGGAATAGCACATAGGCTACTTTTTATCCCGGAAAATTGCGTAGTTCCCGCAGGATAGCGATAAACGAATTCTTTGCAGACGAAGTCGCTGGCAACAGCTAGTACTTTATAAGTTTTGGCCTTTTCTCTATGGGCTTTTACCATCTGCGCGGGAAGAGAAGCAACTGGTACATTCTATGTTTTTTCTTTGCTCCCAGACCAGCATGGGAGGAAAACTCTGTTTGAAAACAATTGGAACATAATAATTATTAACTTGATTATTTTATTATGTAAATAATGAAGGGAATGGCCGAAAATTATAGGAATCATTATTATAGGCGATGCGGCTAGCAACCCATCACTATTTTGATTCCCCTTCCCACCCATACGCTCTCAAATCTCAATCATGCTCACCGCGGTCTTGTTACCTTATAGGCTCTGTCTACCCCGTAAGGGATAAAGACGTGATTTATGTATGTAAATAAAGAACTCGGGACCTCCCGGGATTCATTCAGGACTCCGGGACCATGGGAGTCCCCCGGGAACGATCGATTGACCCACTAACGGGCCGAGCTCGAGTAATTATGTCGACAGGTCGACAAGACTTGAGAATACAGCCCTAAATGAGGTTGCGATAAAACTGGCGGTGAAGAAAGGAAACGCCAAGTGTGAGTCGGACTCGCGCGCTGAGAGTACCGGTCGGCAAGTGAATAAAAATATTACAGCCCTGCCTACTTAACCAAATATGGGCAGAATGAGGTCATTTTCAATAAGATTCTTGTATACTTCGACAGGCAGTTGTAAGAAATGAAGACTTTCTACCTACCGGCTGCGCCATATAGGTACTACCTATTGTTATAATTATAAATATAACGTTATTCATTTGGTCTTCGGGGGTTTATTTCTTACGCACATACATTAACTACCGTCACGCCTCTTTCTCAATGGGCTAGGCAGAAACTACTTCCTACTTTTTGGTCCCTAAAATTTGTAACTTATTGGATCCCAGATAACAACACCTGTAATGACTACATATTAGGCGGAGTACATAATAGCATGTGTAGTGCCCAATCACCGATATAGGCTTAATGGCCCCATTAACAACAGTTAATGGCGACCCGACGGTTAATCCCAGTTGATTCGTAGTCAGCGACGTGACGCGGCTGTTGAGAAGTTCATCAACTAATTGACAACTATACTGACGAGTGTTTAAGTTAGAAATTAAAGTCAAGTTATTGAACTGTAATAGTTCAATTAGAACATTATAAACATAACTAGCTTCTGCTCGCGACTTCGTCTGCGTAGATTTAGACTTAAGAGGCTGACAACACCTAATTTTGTTGAAATTGATGTTATTTAAGCACTTTTTTAAGAAAAACTACACACAAAAAAAATACAAAAAAAATATTTGTTAATTTTCATCATATTTCAATTTTAGACGTGCGCCAAGCTGCCGGAATAGTTTCTTCTCTTTCACTAACAGGCACGTGAAATGTGTGAAGAGTGGCGCTGTTCAAGGTCATTTGCTGTTGACAGCACCTTAAGAGCTGATGTTGATAGTATATTCTGCAATAATTACAGTTTGTCTATAAAGACTATATTGGTCTATTGATGAATGTGGATGAAGCGAAAGAGGTATGTCAGGATCGTAGCAATTGGAACAAAGTAGTCTCTGCCTACCCTTGTGGGAAAGAGGCGTGACGATATGTACAAGCACCCATAGTACAAGCTTTGCTTAGTTTGGGACTTGGTCAATTGGTGTAATTTGTCCCATGATATTTATTTATACATATATTATTTACATGTGTTATTGCCGTTCAGAGAGGCAATGCGGCCAGCGTTTTGGGGTCGATGCCGATGTATGTATGTCTATAAAGTCGTGACATTAAAAAGTGGCAATACTGTAGTGTCGTCCCTTATTCCTAATCTATAGGTATAAGAAAACGGAACGACACTACAGTATTGCTACTTTTTAATGTCATGACTTTATACACAAACTGTACTAACCTCGCGACTCTAAGCAGCTACGACCTTTGACATGTTAATTGCTATTCCGCGGGAACTATGCAATTTTCCGGGATAAAAAGTAGCCTATGTGTTAATCTAGGGTACCAGCTAACTTCGTTCCAAATTTTATCCCAATCCGTGCTGCCGTTTCAGCGTGAAGAAGGTACAAACATACACACTCACATCGTCCGTCACATCCATCCATCCATCCTCACAAAATTTCGCGTTTATAATACGAGTATTAGTAGGAAGGATAATAAGTGTTTTCAATGATTCACGGTTAAGCAGAGCATTGCTTGGTCTAATAAATTTCCCTAATGCGCTTCCCTCATTAGATACGTACGAACAATTAATACTAAAGTATCTACTAGCGATTCAGAACTCTCAAACCACATGAACTTACGACCACAAGGGATGAGAAATAATTACAGTTACTAAACTACTAATGCACTGGAATAGACATTTCTCGCAAGTAGGTAATCTACGCGTAATTCATCTCGAACATTCCACGTATGTTGGATTAGGCCTCCCGGGTATTTCTTCCAACTTGGCTTAGAGTTCGAGTCTTAAGGGACCTCATTGTACACGCTAGAATTGCCCTAGTTTCATACGGAATACAAAGTTGGCCATAAGTGTAAAAATAGAAGGGGAATACAAGGAAGTTTCATTCATGATGGTCTAGGAGTAAAGAAAATAGTAGAAAATCTACTTTCTAAGGCCTATACTCCTCTTAAACGGCTGAGCTCTTATACAACATTTGTAACGTAGGTCGTTTAGGGTATCAGCAAAAGTTCGGTATTGAAATAAAGTTCAACCGAATGGTGTCTTTTGGCTTGCATGTGCTCTCGTAAACGGTAACGGCTTAGGAAAATATTTAAATGTTAAAAAATAAAGAATTATATTTACTTTAAACACAACGTAGCATTTATAAATAGACTATCCAATTCAGGAATAACAACAAAAACACCGAGAAATTGCAAAAGTGTGCGATTTTCTTTACTCCTCACGCGTAAAGAAAAAGACACACGACATTTTGAAGACACTAGTCGCCTTAATTAAAACTAAATAAATGCCATGGCAAAAAATAACACTCGTCAACGCTCGAACAGACAAGACTAGAATTGTACCCAGCGTTCCGTTTCTGCTAGCTTGATGAAAAGCCAACACTAGTTGTTTGCACAACTAAAAGCTACAGCCACCCACGTTTACAAGGACAATTACCAACTTTATTTACAACGACTCGAGTGCCCGTCAAAGGTTTATACTGGAAACTGTGTTAAGTTGTCATTAAGAACTTAAAGTAGCAAAAACTAGATCTAAAGGTCAAGTTTAGCGTGACTGCAGGGGTGCAGGTGGAAAGGGGAATCAAGATAGTGTGATTTGGCAGCCGGATTGCTTATGATTTGGATCCTACATACGCGTATAATTTATATAAGCTATCGCAAAAAATGTCTCTAGGGAGGGCGAATGAATTTGACCGCCATATTTGCTCGATGACATTTCGGCTTCCCGCCAATTCGCTAGTGTTGCCAGTGTAACATTTCAGGCCGCTGATAAAAAATAGGACGCAATAAAACATGGCCGGTAAACCCCAGAGGTTTGTTTAGGGACAAATTTAATTTATTATAGTCGTAATTAATTGCTGCTGTTGAAAATTCCCGGGAACGATTCATTTGGGGATTGTGTGCTTTTCCTAAATTAGATAATTTTAAGAAATGAAATGAAATGAAATGAAATGAAATGAAATGAAATGAAATTATTTATTTCAGATAAAAAATAATTAAATAATCCATATCCATATAATATAATGTTAGTAACAATAAGACTTAATATTTAGGTTAGTAAAACATGAAATGCTCGTAAGAAGTTCCTGGCAGTTTTATTTTACTTTTGGGACAGAGAATGCTATTTAGTTCATAGAGTTATTTATTTAGCGATTTGAGGTTTATTTATAGTAGGTTGTCTTATTTTTATTCTATACAGGGTGTATCAGATACCCCCTAACAATAATCAACTGGGGTATATAAATAACCACAGCTACAGAAGCTAAAAAAAAATAAAAAAAAAATAGGAGTAAACATTTTTTTATATTTTCTATAGGAATGGTAGTATTAACTGTAATCATTCCTATAGAAAATATAAAAAAAATATTACTCCAATTTTTTTAAAATTTTTTTTAGCTTCTATAGCTATGGTTATAATATACCTACCCCAGTTGATTATTTTTAGGGGATACCTATCTGATACACCCTGTATAATGACAACAGAACTAATTAAAAGCAAGCATTCAAAATAGATGAAATTATATACTTTATTACGACGTGTCTGGGTTACAAAAATGTATACCTGCTAGTAGGTGTAATAACAACTTTTTTTATATAAGAGGGGGCAAACGAGCAGAGGGGAAATAATCATCAGGAAAATGATAAATAATCGGTCAGGAATAGTCTTATGGGTTCTGTTTTTAGGGTTCCGTATCTCAAAAGGAAGAAACCCTATTACTAAGACTCCAATGTCCGCCTGTCTGTCTGTCAATCACCAGGCTGTATCTCATGAACCATGATAACTAGTCAGTTGAAATTTTCACAGATAAAATGTATTTCTGTTGCCGCTATGACAACAAATACTAAAAATCTACATTTTTTTGTCTGTAAGTCTATATATCGCTTAGGAGCAATATATTTTATAATATTTTTTTTAAAATTATCATTTGAGCCACAATCAAGTGTTTTGTATTACCAATTAGAACATTCTGTACAGCCCGTATTGACACAGCATACATCACAAAGCGCTCTGATTGCTTGTAGGGCAACATTAATCACATTTAGACAAGCTGCGCCAGAGATCAACAAGCATCTGTTTACATAGGTACCTACCATAGTACAGTACCTGGCTATAAATACTGCATTGCGGTGGCACTAGGCCGTTTGCCGAACTCCATTCTGACTTTATTTAAAGGTTACAAACATATACCATTTTCATTCTTACCTGTCCTATTTGGTAAACAAAATTCTAACCTCCAAACGTCTCATTTTTGTTTATTTTTAACTATTTCATCGTAAATAAAGGAATTGGAGATAAAATATCAGCAAAATTATGCACAAAATATTACCTTAGGTTTATTTGATAACATAATACACCTTATTCTTTTAAAAAAATTGCATATTGGGGTTAGAATTTTGTTTACCAAATAGGACAGGTAAGAATGAAAATGGTATAGATACATACATAATCATGCCTACGATTCAATTCCGATTAAATTTCACGTTATAGCTATCATTTTTGACACTTCTTAGGTGCTATCTGACAGCGAACAATCCAACTTTGAGTGATGGGTTGCTTGCTAGCCGCATCGCCTATTGGCTCAGTGCACGACAGTATGTAGGTACGTTTTTCCGTTGCCTGATACCCATAGTACAAGCTTTGCTTAGTTTGGGACTGAGTCAATTGGTGTAATTTGTCCCATGATATTTATTTATTTATTTTATTTATAAAACAAGTTTTTAATAGGTAATGACCCATTTTCAAAGCAACATTGACAAGTTTCACTAAGCCCTTATTGTTTCACATTTCGTTCGTTTTCTATACCCACCATACACTTCGCTCGTTCCTAAGAACTCGATACATAATTGAACAAAATCGGCTCGATAGAAAATAATTGCAAAGATTGGTCTTAAAATCATCATTAAACGGTTCTATGTCTTTATTTTTTCGACGTATGGGTCTGCAATTAAAAACATGAATTCAACATATTCATACCTACACGGCTAACGAGTCATATTTCACAAATAATCCATACTTTTTTTATTTCTTCTTATTTGTGTCTTATTTGCAAGATTTTAGACGCGTGCCAAGCTGCCGGAATAGTTTCTTCTCTTTCACTCACAGGCATGCGAACCGTATGTGTGAAGAGTGGCGCTGCTCAAGGTCATTTGCTGTTGACAGCGCCTTTTGTTGAGTTTACTTGCATAGTCTCTTTATTACGACAAGAAAGGCAAACGATCAAGTTTAAAGTATAACCCCCTTATTCATAAACGCTTTATAGGCTTCTGGTAACTCACTAATCGTTTGTCCTTATCTGTGAAAGGTAAATGTCAATGTGACAGTAAAGGACAAACGATTGTTAAGTTAGCAGGCCTATAGAGCGTTTATGAATAAGAGGGTAAGTAAATAAGTAAACATTAATTTACGTGCATTTTTATATGCGTTTTTTATAGCAATATAGTGTTTATTGTGTTTCATTGCGTTTTTATACTTCCAATTGATCGTTTAGTCTTTTAGTGTTCAGTATGTTTTAATGTTTTTCAATTCGCAATTATAAATGGATTTTATATTTTTTAATCATGTATCAAATAGCAGTTTCTTTATTATCCATCTGTAAGTACCTTTATGTTTTTAAAGACTTGAAAATTGAAATGTTTTTTGGCAATTTTTGCATAAAATTGAATTATTTTTTTATTAATGCGTGCGGAGTTTTTAATTTTAAATTTAATGATACCTACAGTTGATAAACTTAAGGTAGACAATTTTTTGGTCCTTAACCACTGGTACAGCTTACGGCAAACTTCTTGAGCAAGATCGACGTGGAAAGGGTAAGTTCGCGCACGTACTTTTATACCAAAGAGACGGTAAAATCACTTCTGCATTCAAGTTCAGGCTCAAGATGTTTGCCGGCAACTGTAAGGAAGTAAGGAAGGACAAGAACAATTTCGTCATTCCTATGTTATAAATGGTGTGTTTACAGTTCTCCTGGTCAACTTCTGTCACGTACTGGACATGTATGACATGAAGGTCGACGAGCTCTTCAGTACTATGATAGGCCCCATACACAAAATAAAGAAAACCACTCACAATTTCATGCGGAACGCGTCAGCACTGAGCACAAAGAAAAGCACACCAGTAATTAAACTAAGGTTCATCAATGAACAAGATGCCCCAGATGGTCCTACAGAAAGGAACGACTATTATATAACGAGGCACAAACGGAGAATGAAGGCGAGACGGTCATTAGCTAAATCTGATATAGACGTGGAAACACTGGTAGGTGGTGCCGAAGTAAAAGCCATCCCTGACTTTACAGTTGACCCGTTCAAGGTACTATCGCGACGGTTCGATCGCGTCCGAAACCTTTATACAACATTCAGAGGAAAACAAGCTTTGAGGGAGGAATATTTTGAATCAGAATACGTAGCTCTTGTCAAAATGGAGAAGATTAGAGTCCTGGCTATAATGGAACAGTTTGTGTACGAATCGAGGTACAAACTGGTATACGCGCAGAGGTTGAGGAAGAAATATAAAAGAAGGGTTGCTTACCAGCTGGGGTATTGCTTTGGCTTGATGAGGAACATGAAGCAGCAACAGTTAGTGATACTTTCAGCGATGCACACCAACCGACTGAACTATACCACTTTCTATCACTTTATAAAGATGTACGAGAGAATCGTAAGGCTGGATATAGATTTGAAGGATTTGATTAAGTTCATCAAGTACTTGGATCTAATGGTGACGATGCACAACGCGACCGACAGACCCCATCGACGGAACCTTGCGCCGTTAAAGGACCTCTCAAAAGAGAAATTTTCCGAAAGTCGTGTTACCCTAATTCCTAACACAAATACCTCGAGGTTTGAAGGACGTAAAGCACAACCCACTGTTTTTGAAAAGAAGAAAAAAAAAACTTGAATAAATAACATTACAATTGTTTCTCTTCTGTAACTATTGTTTGTAATCCATCATCATAAGAGTCTTCAATGATTCACGGTTCCCGTGATCATAATGCATGCAACTGCGTCGAAATATCGAGAGCCCAATAAAGGTAATCGCGGTTCATATCCCGCCTATAATATTTCGAATGATCCATCATCATCATATCATCATCTCCAGCCTATATACGTCCCACTGCTGGGCACAGGCCTCTCAGAATGAGAGGGCTTGGGCTATAGTTCCCACGCGGGCCCCGTGCGGATTGGGAACTTCACACACACCATTGAATTGCTTCGGAGATGTGTTCAAGTTTCCACGGGATGTTTTCCGTCACCGAATAGCTCATGGTAAATTTCAAAATGTAATTTCGCACATAAATTCCGAGGTGCGAGCCCGGGATTCGAACCCACGGCCTTCTGCTTGATAGGCCACAGGTCAAACCACTATACTACCACTTAACTATTATAAATGCGAAAGCGTGAAATATGCGATTCGGACGTGGAGTTGATAAATAAAGTTTATTTTATCACTTTCAAATGTTTTTATTCGATTTAACACAAAATACGTACAAAAGTCCACCTTTTAGTATAAACGGTAAATAATCAATATTGATCGATTTGACAATACTTTGGGTAATAGTTCACTTTATAGTGTAAACTGTATGTAAAAGTTCAATTCACAATTTAATTATAATGTTTGAAAGTTCAGGTCCGAACCGTCTGAATAATATTTTAGATCTGACTTATCTTTAACTCTCGAACTGTGCATCGGAGCCGTCGCGAGGCGAGCTATCTAAAGGAATTCGCAACGTAGCGTCTGCAGCGCCTCCGGTACGTCGCCAGTGCACAGAGATTAAGTATTCTTAGAACCTATACACAGTTAAACGAATTCTTATAATCTAGTTAACTTTACGTGAAGTGTCTTAATAATATAACACCTTCCCTACCAGATAGAGGTCTTTTTCGTAGTTGTTTAACTGCAGAAAGACCTCGGACATCCTTCGGTTGGTGGAGTTTGCCCTCCAGTCTCGGCAGGTGAACGTGTAAGCTTTCGTGCTTTTATTCTAGTAAATGCAAAATATGCTGCGGCGATCGTTAAGACAATGTAGAGTGGTGTGGTCCAATATATGTGTAGTTGTTGGGTATCAGAACTGATGAGTTGTATTTTTTGTTGTTCTTTCTGTATGAATCCAATTGAGTTATATAGCTGATTCATTGAAATTTTGTCAATTTTTAATGGTTCTATAGGATTCTTGACACGAATGTCCTGGAGATTGAGAGAATACAGCTTTATAGGAGTTCCTTTGTTAATACTCTTTTCGTTTGTAAAAGAAGTCGTCTCAGTTGATGCAGTACAGTTTTCGGGAAGATTCAGTAAGTAAGACCCATTGACAGTGGTATATTCTTCATTGTGGCAACGTAGGTGAAATTTAGTAGGCTTCGGACAGAATAGTAGATAATAATTGTCATTGATTTGCTCGAATATCTCTTCCATAATTTTTATGTTGTGGAAACTGCATGATGAAGATACAATTTGGGATCTTATTAGCTTATATAGACAGTCATCTTGTTGCATTGCGTTATATAGTTTTATTGATTTTTGGCAGTAGTACATCTTTCCGTAATGTTGGCATTCCTCCTCTAGATACTGGTACGCATTGTCGTCCGCAATCAGATAAGGTTTGGGAGGCACAAGGATATTATAGTTCAGGGTAGGTATGGGGAACAATTGGTAGTAGTCGAAGGTGGACTTATAGAGAATTGGCACCTTAATAACAAAGACTATCCTATCGTTACTAAAATAAGAACTTAATTCTACGAAATTATAAAATATACGAGATTCTTTAACATCAGTAGTTATTAATTGTTTGGGGTCATAATGCTTGCTCAGAAATTGGATGAAATACTGTAAATTTTCAAAAGTGATGATATTGTGGTCGGCTATTCCTTTAATTGAAAATGAGAGGGCTGTTTCTAGATTAGAGAGTGCTTCGAGAACGAGTTGCAAATTTATTTCAACTAGTTTGAAGGAGGTATCTATTTTTAAATAGTCAGATAGTTCCAGTTTAGTGTAATTTATTTCTCGAAGTATTTCTGTTATTTTATTGGTGATTTGGTTCTGATTTTGAGACAATGTTGATACGGTTTCATTGTAACTGTTAAGAAAGTAGTGATTCAGTGTAACGTCCTTGTTAAAATGTTTTGCTATTTCAGCCTGATTTGTTTCGAGAATGGATATTGCTTTATCATACTTTTTAGCGTCAGTTTGATCGAGATTACCTGTAATACTACGAATTATAGCACCCATGCCATCGATAAGACCTCGTTTGTATCTATTTTTTTGCTACAGAATTATATTTATCTATAGCAAGTTCTAACTTAGTACTAATGTGCTTATAAAATACACTAAATTTAAACCTAAAACCACTATCAAAGTCCTTATACAAGGCTTCTAACGTTTGAGTTTGGTCTTCTATGGTACGAATTTGCTCTTTAAAATCATTTAACTGTATGTAGTGTAAGAATATATGATCGGATTGACGAATTTTTGCTGGGTCTAGTTTGAATGGCAATATGCCTGGACTTTTATTCAGACGTATCAGCGTCGCTTCTTCGGCCCATGTCGGCCTGCAGACCGTCGCCCTGTAACAAGTTATGTTGCAAATTTAACGGTCTACGAACTCTGCGTTTATGGTATTCTTGGTCTTTTTGATCAATTATTTTTATACCTAAATTTTTGGCAACATTTCTAGTTATATAGCGGGGTTTCTCTTTATGTCGCGCAGCTAAAGGATTTTTTATGTAGCAAGCTTCGCCTTCTATATATTCAAGAGGTTCTTCTAAAGTTTCATTGTGTTTATTTATAGTTGCGGTATGTTTAACGCTTAAATGTTCGTTAATTTTCGTGTACAAGTCTGTAGTAATTTCTTTATGCTTATTAACATAATTTTGAAGACATGTTTTTTCTAATAATAGATCGAAGGGGTCGCGGTTGTCCAAATGACCATTAATGATTTCTATTGGCTTTTTATCTGTTGCTGAGTGTATAGAATTGTTGTAGGCCAACACTGCAAAGAGCATGAGTTCGGTTACAGCAGATTGAGGATGTTTTATTTGTAGTAACCGTATGTGTTCCAATATAGTGGAATGGAATTTTTCTATGGCACCGTTGGACTGTGGGTTACTGACACTGGTGAAATGTAAATTGATTTTATGTAATTCGGCAAATTCTTTCAAGGGTAGATTCTTAAATTCCGTCCCTTGGTCGGCTGTAATACTTAAAGGCAATCCGTGATGAGTCATGTATATAGAAAGGGCATTTATAACATTCACACCTGTTACGCTCTCGATGGGATATGCTTGGGCATACTTTGAAAACGTGTCGATAATGGTAAAAAATTTGTGACCTTTTACGGTAAATGTGTCGACATGAACCACCTCGAATGGTTTTATGGGAGTTGGAGTAATTTGTAGTTGTTGCTTGTTTGGTCGGCGTTCATATTTATTTGTTTGACACGCATTGCAATTATTAATGTGTTCTGTTATCATTTTTGTGATATTAGGCCAATAATAAGTTCTTTTTAATTGTTTTTCGGTTTCTTGCACGCCCCTATGATTCGTTTTACCATCATGAAACGCTTTCACTAGCCTGAGTTGTTCGTCTATATCGGTAACATCGTTTAGCTTTTCTTTACAGATGATTAGGTTATACGCAGAGTTTTTGAAAACTTGTTGTAAAGTAGTTGTGATTTCGGGAATGTATTTAAAATCTGTGAGCCAAATGCCATATTGAATATTGGGTCGTACATGGTGTTTAAAGAGGTTAATAGTATCCTCTTTAAAATTGTTCAAGCTGATTTGAGCCGTCGTGCGGTTTTTCCCAGGATGTACTTCTTTAGTTACAGGATTGTGGGGAGAGTGCAGAACGAATTTTATTTCTAGTTGGTTTTTATATATATTTACAGGTTTTTCTACAATGGGTATTTCAAGAACTGGGTTTTCATAGTTTGTGTGTATAGTTTCGGTGCCTTCGCGCACGATGATATCATTTATGCGGGGAAATTCAGAAGCATTGCCAATCATTGACAGATTGTCATTGCCAACTTCGTGAAGGCTGTTTGCTGTTTCATTAATGTTAATTTGCACCCTAGATAGAGCGTCGGCATTTGTATTAGCGTTTCCTTTTTTGTAAGATATTTTATAATCAAATTCTTCTAATTTTAGTCTCCATCTAGTTAGGCGTGAATTTGGTTCTTTCAACGACATAAGCCATTGAAGAGGCTTATGATCAGTGATAATGTTGAATTTTCGTCCGTAAAGATATGGACGAAAATATTTTGTGGCCCAAATGATGGCCAATAACTCTTTTTCGATAACACTGTAATTTATCTCGCTTTCGTTAAGGGTTCTGGAAGCAAATGCTATTGGTTTATCAGATCCGATCTGCCCTTGGGATAAAACCGCGCCTATTGCGAAATTTGAGGCATCGGTGGTTAAGTTAAACTCTTTATCAAAATCGGGGTATTGGAGAATGGGATCGTTCATCAGGATTTCTTGACAGGTTTTGAACGCATTAATGTACTTTGGATGGTCTGGATCAATATTTGCACCTTTTTTCAAGCAGGAGGTTAAGGGTTTCGTTAATTTAGAAAAATTTGGAATGAACTTCCTGTAATAACCTATCAATCCAAGAAATGACTTAATTTCCTTTTGGGTTGTGGGAATTGGAAATTGTCTAATAGCCGCGATTTTGTCAGGATTCGGTTTAATACCATCAGAAGTGACAATGTGACCAAGGTAAGCTGTTTCGTGTTTCAAAAATTCGGACTTGTCTAATTGTATCTTGAAATTCGCTTCTCGAAGGCGTTGGAAGACTGTTTGAAGGTTGAGGATGTGCTCTTGTAATGAGGTGGAAAATATGATGATGTCATCCATATAGACGACGCAAATTGAGTTAATTAAGCCTCTCAAAACATTTTCCATTGTCCTTTGGAACGTGGATGGCGCATTTTTGAGACCGAAAGGCATTCTGCAGTATTCATAATGGCCGTTGTCTATTGTGAATGCAGTTTTTTCGATGTCGCTGGGGTGCATCTCGATTTGGTGAAACCCACTGGCAAGGTCAAGGGTGGTAAAGTATTGGCAGCGGCCTAGTTTGTCGAGCACATCAGTAATGTTCGGAATTGGGTATTTATCACTAATGGTTTTTTCATTAAGTTTGCGGTAATCGACAACGAGGCGCCATTTTTGTTTTCCTGATAAATCCAATTTTTTAGGCACGATCCATATAGGAGAAGACCATGGAGATTCTGAAGGCTGGATTATTTTTTGGTGAAGCATTTTTTTTATTTGGGATTCAACTTCTGTTTTGTGAACGTGGGGGTATCTGTAAGATTTGGTATATACCGGTACTTCATCTGTAGTACGAATCTTGTGTTTGATTTTATTTGTAAAAGTAAGGGGATCTCCGTCACGGTAAAAAATGTCGCTATATTCTTTGCATAAATTTAGAATTGATTCTCTTTCTTCAAAATTTAAATGATCTGTTCTAATTAAATTTTCAATGTCGTGAACTTTTGGCAGAGCTGATTCAAAATTGTGGCATTCAAAATTATTCTTTAATCGCGAACAGGAAATGGGGTCTGTGAAACTAATGATGACGTCATTGCACGTTGGATTGTTAATCTCAACAAATGCATATCCATCGTTTGCCATTGTAACTACAGAAGGCAGTATGCACTGATTAATTTTCTTTTCGGGAATGTAAATCTCGCCACATTTTTGATTTACGGGTACTTTGAAAATATTTGAAGTGTTAGCTTTTATGAGGATTTCCAACAGATTGTGAATCCCTGATTCTAACATTTGTAGATTGTTCGTAGCTCTTTGAGTAACGAGCTGCCCTTTGGATAAGTCAACGGATGCACCGAGTTTTTGTAATAAATCTAGTCCTATCAATCCGTCGAACACATTATGAAATTTAAATATGTGAAACTTATACATGCCTTCTAGGTTGAATTCGTCAAATATCGGAATGTCAATAGTATATTTGTGCTGAGAAGTAGAATGTATATTTGTCACAGTGAATGGCTCGTAATTTACTTTGTAGTTTCTATAGAAATATTTTACAATTTCAGGAGACAAAAATGATTGGTTTGAGCCCGTATCGATAAGTAGTTTCATTGGTGGGTTACTTATTTGAATGAAAGGAAGCTGACGTTTAAGGTGAGCGTTAATTTGTATTACGTTTCGTTTTCGGAATCCTGGCCCAAGTAAAAATTTTCATTTTCGTTTTCAAATGCTATCTGTGGATTTGGCATTTCTTCAGATTCAAAGGAAGCAGGTAAGTCATGCACTTCGGGTTCATTCAGGGTCTCGTGTTGATGTAGTTCCTCGAACTGATAATCAGGGTAATGACCGATATTTTGGAATGTATTTTGCCTATTTGCATAAGCCTGCTGGGGACTATTATTTTGGAAGGGGACAAATCTTGGCTGGGCGTTCGCTGTGGTATTGTTGCCTGGACGCGGAATATTATTTGTTGCATTGCCGTGAGATACACCGCTCATGGGCACTGGCCTAGGAGCTCTATATGTTCTTGGATCTTGGTAAAAAGCGTTTGGGTTGTTTTGTAGAATATTGCTTCGATTTTGGCTAAAATGAGGCTGAACTTGGCTGAAACCAGGTCTTTGTGTGTAAGGTTTATTACGGTTCCAAACGGGAACGGGGAATCTCTGAGTATTTGTAAACGTACTTTTTTGTTGCTCAAATTTATTTTGGTTATTGGCAAACGAGTTATTTTGGTTACGTTTTTGCAAGTATAAAGTATTGCTTTCTTCTTTTATAAACTGCAACGCCTCTGGCAGGGAACTGGGGCGCATTGCTCTGATAGTTGACCCTAACGGTTCCTTCAATCCGGCTAAGAAGGTTTTTAAAGTTTGCGTTGTGAAAAAGGATCTCTTACAGCTTATTACTTCCGCATCATCATTGTGTAAATTCACATAATTTATTATAGTGTTAAGCAAACGTAAGCAGCGATCGTAATAATGCTGCGGTGTCTCATTATTTTGGTGTAAATTGATCAAATCACGATTCAAGGAATTTTCATCTCTTTGGTCGGCAAAGTTTTGAATCAAAACATCTTTTATTTCATCCCAATTTCTAGCGCCATTAATGTCAATTATTTCCAAGGCTTTACCTTGTAGTTTACCGATTATTCCATTTGTAACAATAACATTTTGAAAATTATCTGGATTATCTCTATCGTAATACTGGTCAGCTACAGAGGATGCGGCTGATATAAATCGGTACAAAGAATTAACATCACCATCATAGGTAGGTACAACTTTTAATGCAATATCAAATAATTGAATTTGATTCATATTGTACAATATTCACTATGCAAACACTTGTAAACACGATTTAACTTTAATTAATAATAAAAATACAACGATCGAGGAGTTTGGGAAATTTATCTGTTTGCGAACCTTTAAATAAAATTCCAAGCGTACTCACAGTATCGTGATAATTAAAGAAATTATCATTTTCTTCTTAACTGGTCCCGTTGAAGAATATTTGCTCCTTCTGGACGTCGCAGCTTCCACAGATATGAACAGTTCACTTCCGGGAGTTCGTAAATACACTAATTAACCGTTAAAACGGATACCGGATACCAATTTTTGTGCAACCGGCTTAGTGCACCTATCAAGACTGCGCCAAATATGCGATTCGGACGTGGAGTTGATAAATAAAGTTTATTTTATCACTTTCAAATGTTTTTATTCGATTTAACACAAAATACGTACAAAAGTCCACCTTTTAGTATAAACGGTAAATAATCAATATTGATCGATTTGACAATACTTTGGGTAATAGTTCACTTTATAGTGTAAACTGTATGTAAAAGTTCAATTCACAATTTAATTATAATGTTTGAAAGTTCAGGTCCGAACCGTCTGAATAATATTTTAGATCTGACTTATCTTTAACTCTCGAACTGTGCATCGGAGCCGTCGCGAGGCGAGCTATCTAAAGGAATTCGCAACGTAGCGTCTGCAGCGCCTCCGGTACGTCGCCAGTGCACAGAGATTAAGTATTCTTAGAACCTATACACAGTTAAACGAATTCTTATAATCTAGTTAACTTTACGTGAAGTGTCTTAATAATATAACACGTGTCTGTCAGTCTGTTACCTTTTCAAAATAATCTATTGAATCAGGCGGTTCTTTGCGGAGGTCCTTTCTGTGTACAAAAATCATTTCCCTTGCCACGGTACACGGTACAGTACGGAATGAGATACAGCAGTGTGACAGACATACAGACAGACAGTAGAGTCTTAGTAATAGGGTCCCGTTTTAACCCTTTGGGTACGGAACCCTAAAAACGTATCGTAATTCTGACCGTACAATTATAGTCAATTCCTTAATTTTACCTCAAATTAATTAGAAATTATTCGGCAAAGGCAAGGTAAAGTTTGAAAACAAAGTTTATTACAAACGTGTCAAGAACAGATCAGGGTTTCCGATCAACTTAAAGATTATTTTGGTTGTTTATTCAAATTATAATTATAGTACCTGGATGACCGAGCTTAAGTATTTTTATTGGTACGTTTTCTAAAAAATTCAAAATTTATTTTTGCAAATTATCCGCCAAGGGCTCTTTTACATGTTTTTTAAACTATCATAACGTATTAATATATTTAATTATATGGCAATAGAATCACAGTATAAACACAATGCATTCGTGGCACAAGGCAGACAGCAAACTGAAGAGAGGTAGGTATATTGACAAGTATCAAAACGTAAAATAGGCCGCAAACCAGCCAGTAGCCAACAGTCTCATTTTGTCATTTTCTAACTATTTCATCGTAAATAAAGGAACTGGAGATAAAATATCAGCAAATTTTTGTACAAAATATTACCTCAGGTTTATTTGATAACATAATACACCTTATTCTTTAAAAAAATGTGTACATTGAGGTTAGAATTTTGTTTACCAAATAGGACAATTAAGAATGAAAATACCTTAAATACATTCATGAAAGGGATGTGTAAGGTCTTCAAGTCTTAAATTATATTAGTCTATAGTAGAGATGTATAAAGTCTAGAGTCAAAGTAAAACAAAAAAAAAAAAAAAAGTTTCTAATAACGAAACTTAGTTAGATCGAGTTATCGCCCCCGCAACCCCCGAAACCAAATTTCATGTAAATCACAATGCCAAAGTAACCTAACCTAAAAACTTGTCTATACTTACCTCTAGCTATACCTTCCTCTTCTATTGATTCTGCAGGTAAAAAAAAACCTTTAAAAACTGCCAAGCGACCGGAAAAAACATTCCAACAATAGCTCGCAACAAATGTTTTTCTTCTATGTTCATTTATTCAGCGCTGGCAACCCGCCAAACGGGCTGGCAATACTCGCAATTTAAACAGCTATCTTTGTTACGGCCCCTTTGAACAACTGCGTTTCATCCGCTGGTAACACTGTTAGTTCGTTATGTTGGTAATTGCTGCCTTTTTAGTTTTTATTTAACTTGCAATGTTGGTACGATTGGGAGCCGTTCGTATGCTCGAATAATTTTTGGTTTACTGATCGTTTGGTTAAAAATTTCGGAGATTAACCGATGCCAAGGGTGCACCGGACTTAGCTCTCCGAACGGATCCAAAAACGAACTGCAGTTGACTACACGCGGAGGTAACCCAAATCGCACCCCTACGAAACCCTAAAAAATACTTTATTTTCATCTGTCACTTTGACATTTTGACATCACCGGGCAAAAAATATGTTATACCCGTTTAAAAAAAACACAATTTTATCACTTGTTTCTTGAGTTATCGCAAAACCATTCCCATTTTAACTATTCGTTCAAGAGTAATGAAACGTTATCAGTGTTACTAGCCTATAATAATGTTGAAAATATGCTTTACTAGCTTCTGCTCGCGACTGCGTCTGCGTAGATTTAGCAATTGACATGTTTATCGCTATACCGCTATCTCCGTTCTAAATTTTATCCGAATCCGTTAAGTCGTTTTAGCGTGAAGAAGGAACAAACATACACCCTCAAATCGTCACATCGTCACATCGTCACTCACAAACTTTCGCATTTATAATATTAGTAGGATAGCGACCCGCCCCGGCTTCGCACGGTATATTATGCATGTATTATACATATAAACCTTCCTCGTGATTCAGTCTATCTATTAAAAAAAACCGCATCAAAATCCGTTGTGTAGTTTTAAAGATTTAAGCATACATAGGGACATAGGGACAGAGAAAGTGACTTTGTTTTATACTATGTAGTGAAGTAGGTACCTAGGATTTTTTATTATCTCCAAACTATGAAGTTTATAGCAGACGTCTCAATGTAACGCAAACTCGACTAACTAAAGTTACTCTCTCGAGACAAAACTCATCTCAACTGCAGGATGAATCTAAAATGAGCAAAGATGATGGAAAGACTCAATTTTGTGTGAAAAATCGAGCTCAACCCGTAAGTTGACTTTGTCTTGTACAAGTTAGTTTAGTAAATGTCATAATATTATGTTCCTGTGAACACAAAATATTTACCTTGCTACTCCGCTACTTACGTCACAGAATATATAATAGTACTAACGTACAGAATGGCCACGCTCCGCCCCGCACCTATTCGAGTTACCCCACCCCTCAAGCGCAGTCTGCCGGAAAGCTGCTGGCAACTAGTAGGGCTCGCGACGCGATGTATGTCGGCCGCACGTCACAAGTTCGGGAACCTATCCTACCTACTTCATTTTATAAAACACTAGCTGTTGCCAGCGACTTCGTCTGCAAAGAATTCGTTTATCGCTATCCCGCGAGAACTACGCAATTTTCCGGGATAAAATGTAGCCTATGTGCTATTCCAGACTTTTTTCTATCTATGTGCCGAATTTCATCCAGATCCGTTGGGCCGTTCTGGCGTGATTGAGTAACAAACAAACAAACATCCATCCATCCATCCATCTATCCATCCATACTTTCGCATTTATAATATTAGTTAGATTAGAAAATTAATGCTTTCTAAAATTATCGCGATTAATACATGAAATAACTACAGAATCATTCGCTTAAGTTTGTTGTCGTACATCTATTGTAATTGAAAATAATAATGCTTAAATACACAGACAGACACATTTTAAGTAAGTTCAAATAAATAGATAACGATTAAGTACATTTATTTGCACACATCTAGTTATTTTAGTATACTTATGTCATTGGTAGTACTTACAGTACTAGGTTTTTGCGATAGACAGCCCTGTGTATCTTACGCACACATTGACGCGTGTACAGACGACGTCGTGCTTGTGTTCATTTCAGAACGCGGATTTTGTACGTCGTGGCCGCCGTGTGCTTACGTGCAAGATAACCAAACTTGTGCGAAATATATACGTTTTACATGCAAGCCCTCCGTCCACTACTGCCACACAAAACGCACACAAATCCCACAAACTTAATTAATCCTAACACCACACAAACACTGACGCGCGTTTCGATCCCTCTTCGGGATCATTTTCAAAGTTAGAGCACAACCGATGTACATGCGAACACCATGGGTTCATGGGATGGGTGGGATGGACCTCCGCAAAGTAACGCCTGATTCAATAAAATATTATGTTCCTTACAATTGAGAAATCTACGAGGTGGTCTAAACTTATACCGGCAGGTGGTTGGATTAACTTGGTCAAATCACACTAATATTATAAAGGCGGTAGTTTGTGAGTGTATGTGTGTATGTTTGTTGCTTCTTCACGCGCAAATAGCTGGCTGCCCGTGACTTATTTATGGCTATCCCGCTGAAACTATGCAATTTTCCGGGATAAATAGTAACCTATGTCCTTTGCCGGAACTGTGACAATCACTATACTAAATTTAAAAAAAATCGGTTTAGCCGTTTTGCCATGAAAGAGCGACAAACATCCAAACTTACAAACATTCGCCTTTCTAATATTAGTGAGATAGAATTGGCCACATTTTAAGTTTAATTATCAACAAATTTTATAATGAACTCTGGTAACACTGCGACAAGGCTGAGCTCGTGGTAAAGTGACCTGAGTAAAAAGATTATCGTGTTGCTACGTGCCCGTGCGTGCCGCGTAAGTGGGGAGTGACAAACAGCGGAGCGATTAGACCAGTGTTGCCATACACGAAACCAAAAATGGCCAAATAGCTCTAAAAAGAGGCTAATACAGCAACAATAAAAAATTTATTTGAAAGATAATTCTTGCTCTTTTCCCACAACCATTTAATACGTACACAAAAATTACGTCTTTATCCCTAAGGTAGACAGAGCCTAAGGTAACAAGACCTAAAGGCCACGCTTACCATGATTGTGGGCGTAGTGATGGGTTGCTACTTGCTAGCTGCATCGCCCTATTACATGTTTCCTTAGATTTTCGGCCATTCCCTCGATGGGCTTTTACCATACGCACTAGAAGAGAATTAACGGGTACATTCTATGTTTTTGCTCCCAGACTAGCATGGAAGAAGTTCGAAATGTAATGAGTGACCAAATTAACTTAAAGCTAAGTAAAGTGGCTCTGGCGTCACTGTCGCTGCGACAGTGCGATGGTATTATGCAGTACTAGCTGTTGCCAGCGACTTCGTCTGCAAAGAATTCGTTTATCGCTATCCCGCGGGAACTACGCAATTTTCCGGGATAAAAAGTAGCCTGTGTGCTATTCCAGACTTTTCTTTATCTATGTGCCGAATTTCATCCAGATCCGCTAGGCCGTTCTGGCGTGATTAAGTAACAAACAAACATCCATCCATTCATCCATCCATCCATACTTTTGCATTTATAATATTACATACATACATACATATCAATGAACACAAAATATTTACCTTGCTACTCCGCTACTTAAGTAGCGGAGTAGCAAGGTAAATATTTTGTGTTCATTGAAATGGACCTCCGCAAAGTAACGCCTGATTCAATAAAATATACATACATATCGTCACGCCTCTTTCCCACAGGGGTAGGCAGAGACTACTAAATAGGTAATAATAATATATAATAATAATAATATAATATATAATATAATATATTATAATATTAGTTAGATGAAAATGTATGAACGAACTTCCGAGCGCAGCGTCACTGTCGCAGCCGCAAGTGTCGCTGCGTCAGTGACGCCAGAGCCGCTTTGCTCGGAACTCTAGCTTAAAAAGGCGCTGAATTTACCCAAAGTGCTGTTAACCTGGCAACACTTGATTACACCAGATCGGATAAGGACAACACGCACAGCTAATTCGAGTATCGATTATGCTTACCGGTCACTTGTACTAGGTAAAAATTCAATCCAAAGTTTTGTATTTCAAGAATATTCAATGTTGATGTTTCCAATGAAATAACATGAGAAAAAATACAATACAATACAAATACTCTTTATTGAACACAGAATCAGAATCAGAATCAGAAATGCTTAATAACATAGCTGTTACATAATTAACACTTTGCACAACATACAGATATCAAAAAGAACAGGCATGACTCATAGCTCTAGCATAAATCATAAAAAAAAATAGATTAAATTAAATAAATTCAATTGCATTACTGTTAATCGATATTATAAGAGAATTTTATTAAGCTCAAAATCATCTATTATTATTAAATTCCTATTATTATTATTTCTTATTAAATTATGATCTACTAATTTTATCGGGGAAGTATGTTTATTCTTTATGAAATGTACTATAATCATTGGAAAGATATTCTTTAATGCTATATATCGTCTTATCCCGCAGTAGTGCCCTTACTCGGAGACAAACACGGCATCGCTCTTTATGGCTTTCACTGCGTAAGGTAGCTTGTCGTACAGGATGCGAGCCATGGCTCGCGGGGTTCTCTTTGACAGTTTTCATCTAATCGGACCTTCAGCAACAATATTGAGGCTGTCTTTTGTAACCCTAGGATTGTGACTGGCTCTCCAAACCCACACCACAAATCAGAAAAACATAAATAGAAAATAGTGTTTAAAAAGTAGTAAAGTTCTTTACATTTTAACCTAGGCATAATAAGTTCAGGTTCGCACGCCAAATGAATCATTACCTACATTAAAAAAAGCGACGAGCTTCGGGAGTGCCGGCAGAAGTGAAAACAGCAGCTTAGATTCGATTTTAATGTTGTAACCTCCATGACGCTCAAGACACGTACCGTACTGGCCGCTTACAAAGAAAACGGTAAACTCTAACAATGTGCCGATGCCCTAGTACTTTTTGCTCCACGACTCAAAAAAAAAAAACACTTCTAAATTCGAACGCGATTCATTTGTATTCCTACTAATATTATAAATGCGAAAGTTTGTGACGATGTGAGTGAGTGAGTGTGTATGTTTGTTCCTTCTTCATGCTAAAACGACTAGACGAAGATAGCTGGTACCCTAGATTAAAACATAGGCTACTTTTTATCCCGAAAAATTGTATAGTTCCCGCGGGATAGCGATAAACATATCGATTGTTAATTCTACGCGGACGAAGTCGCGGGCAGAAGCTAGTTCAAAATAAGCTCTTAGAGGAGCTGATATCCTGGTACTTAAACTCTCTCTCCGTTTCATGCCTGACGCGAGTTTAACATTTTTTACCCATCCCAAAAAAAAGTGCTCAGTGGCGCTAAAATCGTGGTTTGAAAATAGTAAGTAAATGCTTAAAATAAAGAAAAAACACAAATTGACAGAAAATATAAGATGTACCTACAAAGGCGCATCGCTGATAACCGATAACAAATGAATCATGTTATAGACGATCCGGCTAGCACTATTTTGATTCTTCACGCCCACAATCACGCGGAACGTGACCTTTAAGTCTTGTTACCTTAGGCCCTGTCTACCCCGTAAGGGATACAGACCTGATTTGTGTATGTGTATGCGTGTATAGGTAATTTTAAAACATGAAAAACATTACAAGTGAGTTCAGTCAACCTAACCCAGTCAACTGAAGTACCTAATCTGTTTTTAACTACAAAGTTAAATACAACCGCTTTTTAGGGTTCCGTACCCAAAGGGTAAAAACGGGACCCTATTACTAAGACTTCGCTGTCCGTCCGTCTGTCACCAGGCTGTATCTCAAGAACCGTAATAGCTAGACAGACAGTTGAAATTTTCACAGATTGTGTATTTCTGTTGCCGCTATAACAACAAATACTAAACTCAAAATAATAATACTAATTAGGTAAAGGGGGCTCCCATACAACAGAGTATTTTTGGTACGGAACCTTTCGTGCGCGAGTCCGACTCGCACTTGGCCGGTTTTTTATAAATTAACCCCAAAAACATAAAAAGTTAACAAACAAAAAAAACAACAAAAACTTCGCCATCTGCAAGTCGCGAGACCAATGTAAAATAAAATTGACAGCTCACGCACGAAGCCCTAACTCCGCTTCACCGCAACTACTAAATTAAACCTTACAATATTCAAAATAGAATTTAAATTTAAGAACTTCAAATTGGGACTTAAGTCTTTGACGTGTTAATTAAAATGTTATGAAATATTAAAAATGGCGGCTAATGGTCGCGATCACGGGATTTGTCATTTCCGCGTCACGGCACGCACCACGAATTGGCCCAGTGACACAATTAAAATATGGCGTGTGGCAAACGCGAGTGGTTCAGAAGTATCCTGGGGACTTACCATGACGTCTTAATGTGACTCAATTAAGTAGGCTTATTGTCAAACTCACTCGCAATCGCCATCGTGTTCATTTTGCCAGTTCTTGTATGAATGTGACAGCTAGCTGATTCCGATGCCAATAAAATTGACAGCCCGTACATGAACTGTCAAAATGAACACGATGGCGATTGCGAGTGAGTTAGACAGTAAGCCTACAGGTTTTAGCTGTCATTTTTAGTACGGATCTGACAGCGAGCGAACCTAAACTGAATCGGAATTCAATCGCATTAAGACGTGAAACCCCCCAGTTTAAATCTTGGCAAAGCTTCAATTAAAATGTCAGTAATTTATCATCCCACCTGAAGTGAGTTCACTTAATTCAAGTTGGCAAAGTTCCCTATCGCTTACAGCTTTCGGGGCTTCTGACTTAAGGCGACTAGCACCTTCAAAATGTTGTCTTTGTCTTTCTTCTTTACGTGTGAGTAGTAAAGAAAAACACACTTTTGCAAATTTTCGGTGTTTTTGTTGTTATTCGTGATGAGAAAGTCTATTAATTTACAAATGCTAAACACAACGTTAAAATACATTGGATTCTTTATTTTTTAACATTTGAAAATATTTTCATAAGTCGTTACCGTTTAGGAGCAGTAGGGAATGCAAGCCAAAAAACACCGTTCGGTTGAACTTTATTTAAATACCGAACTTTTGCTGATACCTAAACGACCTACGTTGCAAATGTTGTATTTTTATTTATAATCCCATTTTATTCCGAATTCGCTACAATTTCAGTAAGTACCTACATGTTGTTGTTGTTGTTACTGTCGTTTATTTATTAAATTGTCGCGTAATTCGGCGTGCCTCATGGCATAGGCCTCCTCCGTGTATTGGAGGGTTTGGGCTATAGTTCCCACGCGCGCACAGTGCGGATTGGGAACTTAACACACACCATTGAATTTCTTCACAGATGTGTGCAGGTTTCCTCACGATGTTTTCCTTCACCGAAAAGCTCATGGCAAATTACAAATGTAATTTTCGCACATAAATTCCGAAAAACTCAGAGGTGCGAGCCCGGGATTTGAACCCACGACGCTCTGCTTGAGAGGCCACAGGTCAAACCACTAGGCTACCACGGCTTTGTTGTATAAGTTTGTTGCAAATGTTGTATAAGAGTTGATAATTCAAATATATTTTTTTCAAATTTTTTGATTCAGCCGTTTAAGAGGAGTAGGCATTAGAAAGTACCTAATTTACAGCATTTGAAAGCACTAGTTGCCTTAACGTCGGAGTAATTTTATGTTCGGTTTGTGGGTTTTGCTAAACGTGGTCTTTAGCTCTTATTAGCTTTGGCTCTGTCTACCCCGTAAGGGATCAAGACGTGATTATGGATTTTGATGCGGTTTTTTTTAATAGATAGCAGTGGCGTGGCGTCAAGTATATCATCATCATCATATCAGAAGGCAAGCCGAAGGGCACTTAACTAGCCTTTTCATCTAATTCTGGACAATAATTTGCCCAACTGCCTTAAAATAGGCAAGCCGGTGGGAATCGAGTTCTATGGACGCCACGCCACTGATAGATAGAGTGATTCAAGCCTCGAGATTCAAGCCAGGCTTATATTTATAACTAGCTTCTGCCCGCGACTTAGCAATTGACATGTTAATCGCTATCCCTTAGAAACTGTGCAATTTTATGGGATAAAAAGTAGCCTATGTTTCAATCTAGGGTACCAGCTATCTTCGTTCCAAATTTTATCCAAATCCGTCCATTCGTTTTAGCGTGAAAAAGGAACAAACATACACACTCACTCACTCACATCGTCACATCGTCACAAACTTTCGCATTTATAATATTAGTAGGATTCTACGCAGACGAAGTCGCGGGCAAAAGCTACTCTAACTAATATTATAAATGAGAAAGTATGGATGGATAGATGGATGGATGGATGTTTGTTTGTTACTCAATCACGCCAGAACGGCCCAACGGATCTGGATGAAATTCGGCACATAGATAGAGAAAAGTCTGGAATAGCACATAGGCTACTTTTTATCCCGGAAAATTCCCGCGGGATAGCGATAAACTAATTCTTTGCAGACGAAGTCGCTGGCAATAGCTAGTAAGTTATAAAAGCGGAGATCGTTATTTCTGCCTGTGGCGTGACGAAAGAGGCGTGACGGTATGTGGGTACCTATGTATGTATTATTTAATGTAAATATTTTTCGTATAGGTTAAGGGTGCGACCACACCGCCGCTTAAAAAACGGTGACGTTACGGAATGGCAACAAAATGTATGAAGAAACGGTGAGAAAACGTGACGCATACGACACGTCACTGCGTATACGCGGCGGTTTGGTCGCACCCTAAATCCTTGGTTCCAACAGCCCTGTATCACTCGACCGCGTCGGACCGTGTGTGCTCGCTTTACCATTATTTACTCTCATTCGAAACTCGGTTTGGTTACGTATTTAATTTGATTTGAGCGAATTGTGTTTCGGAAACAACATTTAGGTATGATGGTTTATTTAATTTTGCAACAAAGGCAATGAATTTTTTTTACAATTTCGTAATTTAATTTTGACGTGACAACGTCTTATAAATTGGTTTGCCGGGTGACACTTCAAGAAACTGCGTTACGCTCCGCTCACGTTATGCGCTCACAATGAGAGCGAGTGAGAGGCACGCGTCCCTTCCACTCGGGCATGGTTAGCCCGCCTAAGAGCGAGAGAGACAGACATAAAAAGTGAAAGGCACGCGTCCCTTCCACTCGAGCACAGTTAGTGTTAAATATAATTCTTTGTATAAATAAATGTTTTAAATTGTTACTATTATTTCATCCTTCTTCCTACTATACGAATGAATATTCACATTAAAATTATTTTACCACTCAAAGTCGTTGTCACGTAAAACTTTCGCCCGTATACCGACTTTACAGGCAACCAATTTTTACTTTTACGTGAGATCTACAATTTAAGGCAGTAGGGGGTCTCTATCGTTTGCTCGAATTTCATATGCCATAACCCTTTTTTCTCTTTATTTGTTAATTATTCAGGATTGTTATGAAACAAACCTAACCTAACCTATTAGAGTTCTACAGGATTGCCATTACAATGCTCCTGAAAAAATTACAGTTTCCGAGAAAAAAAAGTTATGGCAAATGATCATTATGGCAAACATTACATTATTGCATTTGAAATTCGGGCAAAAGAGGGGCTCCGAATAATTATAGTAGAGAAACACTGATTGCACCCGTGCGAAGCCTGCTGCGAAGCGACGCTAACGATGCGACAGTGCGATATTATTAGTTATTAGGGTGCGACCAAACCGCCGCGTATACGCAGTGACGTTGACGTGTCGTATGCGTCACGTTATCTCACCGTTTCTTCATACGTTTTGTTGCGATTCCGTAACGTCACCGTTTTTTAAGCGGCGGTCGCTGCACTCGGAAGTTCCTTCATACACCCGCCGCTTTGCTCGGAAGTCTAGCTAACTACGGCATGTGGTCGTCAGAACAGTGGACATTTAAAAACTGGCTAAGTGCTAGTCGGACTCGCGCACGAAGGGTTCCGTACCACTATCTATAAATATCAATAAATCAGTGTAAGCAGAGCCCTGCTCCACAGCAAAATTTACGCAGTGTGGGCCTTTTTATATTGGTCATTGATATATACAGACATACATACATATTTACGGTTTTCGCAATTCTTTCTTTATCTGTGCTATGAGACGATGCTTCGTACCAAATTTCAAGATTCTAGATTCACGGGAGGTACCCTGTAGGTTTTGATTCACTTGCGAGTTTCGAAAATTTGCGGCATAAACAGCTGTATCTTTTGATTGCGTTGGCTTGGCAGTTTGATTTTTTCACAGCTCCAAGGGACAGTAGACCTGAGTATTTGATATAAATTCCAGCTTGATACCTCCACGCGTTCCTGAGCAAAAGGGTCTTGACAGACGGACGGACGGACGGACGGACGGACAACAAAGTGATCCTACAAGGGTTCCGTTTTTTCCTTTTGAGGTACGGAACCCTAAAAATAACTACCGTTAAACGTCCAACTTTATGAACTCCCCCTAATACCCCCAAAGTTCCTCTTAACGGCCAGTCGAAGCCATATAGGCCGTAGACTATCATAAAACAAGGCACGTACTCTATTCCGAAAGCTTTGTTTTACGGAGACACGTCGCAAAAGCTCCGTACAGCGGTCGTCGGCGGTCCCCGTTGGACTCTTTCCAAAGATAAGATGTAGGACAGTGTGCCGGAGGTATAAATACTCGGTACTTGAGGACTATACATACATACGTACACAAATAGAAAGAAAGAAAGAAGACATTTAAGGTGCGACCACACCGCCGCTTAAAAAACGGTGACGTTACGGAATCGCAACTAAATGTATGAAGAAACGGTGAGAAAACGTGACGCTTACGACACGTCACTGCGTATACGCGGCGGTTTAGTCGCACCCTTATTCATTTTACAAGAATAGAATTAGGGATTGCAATCCGGATAATCCAAAATCCGAAATAACCGGATAAATCCGGATTTTGGTCGCCTTTTATAAATTCGGATTTTTAGCATAAAAATCCGGTTTTTTCGGATTTCAATTACAGTTGACAAAGTTGACATTTAAGCAGAATTTCCTATTGAATTTAGTTTCATTTCATTCATTCATGCGTTCGTTTCGTTCCCCGCCACGTAGCATATCTATCCCTCTCCCCTCCGCGCTTTACTGGCTACCTCATACCTAGCTTTAGATGTAGCTAGTAGGCCGGTCCGGTAGTACTGTACTGCAGACACAGCAGTACTGGACTGATTAAACGCGGATTATGAAGATTTTAGCAGTTTTATTTTATATATTCTTAAGGAAATTTTAAAAACAATAAAATTGAACACCGTTAGGTTTAAAAAAACATGTAATTACATGAAAATTTCAAAATATTAATAAAAATAATCCGGATAATCCGGATTTGTACAAGTTGATAATTTTTAAATCCGGATTTGAGAAAAGAACCGGATTTTGCAATTCCTAAATAGAATAGAATAGAATATATTTATTTGCCAAGAATCTAATCTAACTAATATTATAAATGCGAAAGTATGGATGGATGGATGGATGGATGTTTGTTTGTTACTCAATCACGCCAGAACGGCCCAACAGATCTGGATGAAATTCGGCACATAGATAGAGGAAAGTCTGGATTAGCACATAGGCTACTTTTTATCCCGGAAAATTGCGTAGTTCCCGCGGGATAGCGATAAACGAATTCCTTGCAGACGAAGTCGCTGGCAACAGCTAGTAAGTAGATATATGTATACTCGCACTGGGCCCGCGTGGGAACTATAGCCCAAGCCCTCTGGTTCTGAGAGGAGGCATGTGCCCAGCAGTGGCTGGAGAGAGAGAGAAGTAGATATAACAATGTCATTGGGTGGCTTAGATACAATAGGTTGCTTATTCTGCTATTTGTGCAATTTTATCATACTAGCATGCAAATATATTATTTTTGGGTTGCTTACATTACAAGACACACAAATACAAGAGCATACACTCAATTTTATAGAAAAGAAACCAAAAAATACACAGATATGAAAAAATCCCGTCTTTATCCCTTACGAGGTAGACAAAAGCCCAGGGTAACAAAACCCAATAAGACCACGCTTAGCTCGATTGTGGGCGCATAGGTAGAAGTGGAAAGGGGAATCAAAATAGTGATGGGTTGCTAGCCGCAACGCCTAAAACATGATTCTCAAGATTTCACCCATTCCCTCAATGGGTTTGGTTTGGCCAATAGGTAGTGTCTTAGAACTCTTCCAGAATATAACAGTACAGTAGGTATTTAAATTTTGACTGACATTTTATCTAACTCTACTTAAATTAACTTGATTTATTAAGTTTACTGCGAATAAATATTTCATTCATTCATTCTTAAGTTTTTCACCACTACAAAGATTTTTCATTTGAATTTTTGATTGGAAATTTTGTCCTGCCTTTGACGCTTGCACTTTGAATCTCGATCGCTGTATGGAAACATTTGTTAACTATGATTAAATAAGTAAATAATTGATTGATTGAAAAAATCCTGAAAAACGTTAACACGGTTGTCTGTCCGCTGACCGTTGGTTGTGAGCACGGTCAGCGGACAGACACCCGGCGGACAAATCTGTGTCTATTTCTCGCCACACATTGACGGATGTGTCCGCCAGACACATCTGTCAGGCAGATCCGACGGACAAATCCGTACGTGTATGGTAGCTAATCAAACTCAGAACCTCTTGAACCTCCGTCTTTTTAACCACACACTAACAGCTGTAGGCTTATTGTCTAACTCGCTCGCAATCGCCATCGTGTTAATTTTGACAGTTCTTGTATGAATGTGACAGCTAGCTGATCCCGATGCCAATTGTCAGCCCATACATGAACTGTCAAAATGAACACGATGGCGATTGCGAGCGAGTTAGACAATAAGCCTACTGGCCATTTTGCTAGGCCATGTTTTCTTAACCTTAAATTTTGTATTACCTAGAGGATGTGTCAGTATTGACTTCTTAACGGCCGGCGACTATAGTAGGTATCATCAGCCAAATATATAGTCTACCAACCTAAGGATGAAATTCCTTTGCACGTCACAATATAATAATGTCGATAAGACGTGGCTGTCAACTTGAAAGTTCGACTTTAGCGTCATTTTTATTTGATAGGATGTTGGATGAAAAGTAGTAGACCACTTATTTGGGCGACCGTACCTATTTGATCTGCACAAATACTCGGGATATAATATATAAATATCGACTTCCGTAACTCCTAATCGTAATTACGCAACTGCCATAGTTTACCTAACGATATATGAGGCTTCTCTATTGCAATACTTGCGGTACGTAATGCGAACTGTATTGTTTAATACGAGCACTGCGGGTTATTGACAAACAGGTACAAGATTATTATGTACTATGTAATAATTTAACCGTGCGTCTGTATTATTTGGATCACTTAACTGAATTCTGCGTCCCTATTCCGAAGAAACTTCTATTTGTCGGGATAATAAATAGACCATGTAAGGACATGGGATACTATTTATTATCCCATATAGTTTTAGTCCTTACGAAGACTTCAGGACTGAAACTATAATTAAACTATAGTTAGTTGTTGAAATTATAACTAAATTATATAAGTAAGTACTATATAAATCGGTTAAGCGGTTGATGCGTGAAGAGGTAATAGACCAATATTCACGTACTATTTATGTTTTCTTCTATTTATGAAAGGCAAAGGGAACTCAATCATAATTACACAAACGGATAACTAGGTAACGTATAAAAGTCAAGATATGCTCGTAATGCTTCGAAATAGTTCGTAGTCCTTCTTCTTCGCCAGCGCTCTGCTCGCGCGGCTACTTGACGCAACTGACAGCGGCGCACAACTACCCTCGTTTTCATCGTCATTTTTATTACAATAAATCAATAATGCGCAGTATTCGTTTCGCTGCCGCCAAGGCGAGCGCTCCAAGAGGAATGACTACAAAGTACTCCGAAACATGTCGAGCATCACTCGACTTTTATACGTGAGTTATCCGTTTGTGTAATTATGTTTGAGTCTCCGGTAGTTTCATATTGAAAGTTCATTTAGTTAAGAATAAGGCTGTCCTACGTTCAAAGACATATAACTGTGTGCCGTGCACAAATATCATATATGATTGAACCATGTATTGGCTCTCGGAAACACGTACAAACAACGTGCCTTCAAATAAATTGACATTGTTGATATGATTTACGATTTCTGAAATGAAAATTTATATCTTTGCGAAAGGATTTTCATCTGTTGTATGAAAAGCAATTTAAGTTCAGACTTTGTTCTGGAAGTAACTTTGAACATAAATAATAACGCTGTTATAATGTCAAAGAGCAAATAATTATACTTACATAGATGTGACATTGTTTCGATTTCATTGTTCTTATTCTGACTCTAAGAGGGTGCCTGCAAAAATGGTGCTTGGTTTTTCATTTCATTTTTAAAGTAAGCAGAGAACAAAATACCTACTATTAAATATTAAAATGTATGTAAACTCCTGGTCTAATGATTGTATCTTTTGATCGAGTAAACGTAGGAGTTTGATTTTTCTACGTCTCCAAGGGACCATAGACATCAGTATTATGTATTAATTTCAACTTAATACATCTACGCGTTCCTGAGAAAAAGGGTCTTGACGAACACATAGACAATGAAGTAATCTTATAATCAATTTAAAAAACGGCCCATGCAAAAAATACTTTAAGAAACAACCCTTAATAATTATAAAGTTTATGCCAAAAATGCTTTACACATTTTGGAAAAAAGCTGGGGCCTTACCATGACGTCCTAATTCCGACGCAGTTCAAGTTTTAGCTGTCACTTTTAGTATGAATCTGACAGCGAGCAGACCTAAACTGAAACGCATTAAGACGTCATGGTACGGCCCCTGATAATCTTTAAACTGCTGCGCCGATTTTTACAAAAAATGGCTAAAAACTATTGCAAAAAAACTGTCTTTCGAATAAAAATAACCGCATCCGAATAGGTCCATCCACTTAAGAGCTAAGACGCCACACGCCACAGATAGACAGACACACAGAAATCGACGCTAACTTGGAACACTTGGCCTTTATGTCATGTTGCCTTAGGCTCTGTCTACCCCGTAAGGGATAAACACGTGATTTATGCATGTACGTATATTCCTCTAGCAATTGAACAAACCGCACAATACCTTGAACTCTCAAATAAAAGGAAAAATTTCTCATGTGCTGTCAGCCCACGTCAAGCGCAAACTGCGATTTGTCACTGCTCCGGAATAGGGGCCTCATAACCCGTGATAAATGTACTGGGGTCTATTCTGTTTAGAAATGTCACCGAACAAAAGTTCGTGCAGAATAAGTTAGAATAAGTTTTGAGCGATAAAATTGGGAATGAAGACATGGCCTTATCCACACTCTGAAATAGTTAAGTTCATTGTTATAGTTTATTTATGTGGCTGGGTGCATAATGAGAAGCAATAACACCAGTAGGGTTAGGGTTAAAACGAAGCGAAGCTGAGTTTCATAAATGTTGCACAAGTGTTTCAATGCCTTTATGTAAGTACAATCGTATACATAACTATCTACATTCATATCGCAAGTTTTCTACAATAAACGTTATCACATTAAAATACGTAGGTTAGGTACATCATTTTCTGTTCTTCGACAGTTCGAAACATGAAACGGCTGACATTTACATTTTCTTATTAAATTTCAAGACAATAAACATAGAGATTTTGTTATTTAATTTTTTATGTAATTATAGTATCGATATTGATACTCTAATGTATACATTATAATATAATCACACATTAGCTTTACTATACTATATTATTATGCATGTATTATACACTAGCTTCTGTCCGCGACTTTGTACTATATGCAATTTTCCGGGATAAAAAGTAGCCTATGTATTAATCTAGGGTATCAGCTATCTCCGTTCCAAATTTTGTCCAATTTCGTCTAGTCGTTTCAGCGTGAAGAAGTAACAAACATACACACTCACATCGTCACATCCATCCATCCATCCTCACAAACTTTCGCATTTATAATACACTAGCTGTTGCCCGCGACTTCGTCTGCAAAGAATTCGTTTATCGCTATCCCGCGGGAACTACGCAATTTTCCGGGATAAAAAGTAGCTTATGTGTTATTCCAAATCATAAACTATGTCTGTTCCAAATTTTATCCAGATCCGTTAAGCCGTACTGGCGTGAAAGAGTAACAAACATCCATACATCCATACATCCATACTTACAAACTTTCGCCTTTATAATAGTAGTAGGACTAGCTGTTGCCAGCGACTTCGTCTGCAAATAATTCGTTTATCGCTATCCCGCAAGAACTACGCAATTTTCCGGGATAAAAAGAAGCCTATGTGCTATTCCAGACTTTTCTTTATCTATGTGCCAAATTTCATCCAGATCCGTTGGGCCGCTCTGGCGTGATTGAGTAACAAACAAACATCCATCCATTCATCCATCTATCCATCCATACTTTCGCATTTATAATATTAGTTAGATATAAGTAGGTAAAGGTAAGTAGGATATAAACCTTCCTCTTGATTCACTCTATCTATTAAAAAAACCGCATCAAAATCCGTTGCGTAGTTTTAAAGATCTAAGCATACATAGAGACAGACAGCGGAAAGCGACTTTGTTTTATAATATGCAGTGAAGGTAAACAAGGTTTTGCTACCGTAGAGACTTCATTAATGTTACCAAACATTTTTGCTGAATAATCCTCAAAAGCGGGTAATGGAATAATAAAAACCCGTCCAACTATTCGGGGGGTTCGGATCCGCCATTTTTTACACAACGAAGTTTCCTTTGCAAATGAAGGTAATCCGTTTGAATTTAAAATGTTGGGTTACTATTAGTGACGCTGGATCGTTAAAAAATAAGATTGTGTCCGCGGATACCTCAGATGAATACGGGTATGGTATGGATTATTAACTAAATAACTAATACACGAAATGCATAATATAACAACAATCTGCATAGGCACGTACTACGTATTTCTATTGTTACAACGAAAATCATTGATAGGTAACCATAATCTGATTATTGGCCCCCGACCCAAATAGAGGGGTGGATTGACGTCGATATCTATGAGTGTGTTTGGGTGTGTGTGTGTGTTTAGGATAAACTTGCATCTGCGTCGTGCCTTACCATGACGTCTTAATGCGATTCAGTTTGGGTTCGCTCGCTGTCAGATTCATACTAAAAGTGACAGCTAAAACTTGAACTGAGTCGGAATTAGGACGTCATGGTAAGGCCCCTGGTTTTCAGTCCGCCCCCTTTTGCTTTGGAGTAGGGCTCTGCTTACACTAGTTTTAGATATTTACAGATAATGCTACGGAACCCTTCGTCCGCGAATCCGACAAGCACTTGGCCGGTTTTTTAACCCTGGGTAAGGAACCCTAAAACAATTTTCAGCTAAATTATCCAGAGTATTTGACGCGTGACATACATGCAGCCAGCATGCTCCAATATACAGAATGCACGCATTGTGCATTGTGTTTATTTAACGAACGCGAAATGAAAACGCTCACCACAAAGAGAAAACAAATTGCACGATAAATGCATTTCAATGAAAGCCCGTAATTGAGGTACCTATTCGGGCTGATGGCTTTAAAAAATATAGGTGTTTATAGACTAAAAATACTTTTTGGACTGAGGTATCAAAATGCGTGAGGACCAAAAAGTTACACACCTTTAAAGTTGCGTTAGTAAGGTAATTAAAATTCGCTAACTTTTTCCATTCAATTTTTTTTTGTAGCCTTTTTATTCCGAATTCGCTACAATTTCAGTAAGTACCTACAATGTAGGTACTTACTGAAATTGTAGCGAATTATGTTGTTGTTGTTTAGTATTTTTTTTTTAATCAAATTGTCGCGTAATTCGGCGTGCCTCATGGCATAGGCCTCCTCCGTGTATTGGAGGGTTTGGGCTATAATTCCCACGCGCGCCCAGTGCGGATTGGGAACTTAACACACACCATTGAATTTCTTCGCAGATGTGTACAGGTTTCCTCACGATGTTTTCCTTCACCGAAAAGCTCATGGCAAATTTCAAATGTAATTTTCGCACATAAATTCCGAAAAACTCAGCACACACACACACACACCTCGGTAGGTACACTGCTCAGACTTTGTTTTTGTTGTTCTTTTTAACTTAGAATAATAGTTTTTTTAGCGATGCGATGCGAGCGATGGGCCTTAATCGCAACCCGTTGGGTTCCGCGAGATGGCCATCGAAGCGTTGGCAGACCCAGAAAAAGATGGCGGGATGACTTGAACGCGTATCAAGCAGAGTGGCAGGAGCATGCCCTCGACCGGGACGAGTGGCGGAAAAGAGGGGAGGCCTTTGCCCAGCAGTGGGACACTCAATTAGGCTAATATAATAATAATAATAATAGTTTTTTCTTTTTTTTCTTTTCGTCTTTCTACATTTAATCGTCTCTTTCTGTTACAACTAGCCTCCGTTAAAGGGACCAGACTGAAAACCAGCGCTGGGTTCATGTAACCCAGCACACGCTGAGACTGGTACCCGTTGCCGGAACATAGCCCGCCTACTGTATCTCTTTGTATTGTTATTTTTCCTCTAGTCTTGAATCTGTTGTCAACTTAACTTCTATCTGTTTATGTTGTGGTAATAAATGATTTTATTATTATTATTATTATTACTAGCTGTTGCCAGCGACTTCGTCTGCAAAGAATTCGTTTATCGCTATCCCGCGGGAACTACGCAATTTTCCGGGATAACAAGTAGCCTATGTGCTATTCCAGTCTTTTCTCTATCTACGTGCCGAATTTCATCCAGATCCGTTGAGCCGATCTGGTGTGATTGAGTAACAAACAAACATCCATACATACATACATACATATCGTCACGCCTCTTTCCCACAGGGGTAGGCAGAGACTAATTTGTTCCACTTGCTACGATCCTGACATACCTCTTTCGCTTCATCCACATTCATCAATCTCTTCATACATGCTCGTCGGTTTCGGGTACTCTTGACCTGGCCTTTCTCCAAAACGTCCCCAATTTGATCACGGAACGTCCGCCTAGGCCTTCCCCTCCCAACGCACCCATTCACACTCCCCATATAAATCTGTTTAGTTAATCTTCTTTCATCCATCCTCTCTACGTGACCAAACCAACTAAGCATACTTTTTTCTATCCTAGTCACTATATCTTCTTTCACACCAGCACATTCCCTTAATAATATTTTTTTGATAATAATGTGTGAAAATCGCGAAAGTTTGAATCAGTGATGGAATTATTTTACATAACCTTCATTCGCTTTCTGACCTCACTCCATTGTGACCGCCCACGCTAAACCTTTGACATTTCACATGCTATTCAATTATTTACCAAACCGCACCTTAATACCGAGGCACAAAAGCCATTTCAGTTTGCACGTTGGAGATGCGAGAGGCTTTTACTGGAAGTACGTAAACAAAAGTTGCTTTTTTTTTGAAGAAAATACTCGTAAGTTTGTAGAAAATGCCTAAGAAATAGAAGAATGGTTGGAAATCATAATCGTAACATAACAAAATATCCTAGTAATAATTATAAATGTGACGATGTGAGTGGGCGTGTATGTTCGTTCCTTCTTTACGCTCAAACGACTGGACGGATTTGGATAAAATTTGAAACGATAGCTGGTAGCCTAGATTAAAACATAGGCTACTTTTTACCCCGGAAAATTGCATAGTTCCCGCGGAATAGCGATAAACATGTTAAAGATCGCAGCTGCCTAGAGTCGCAACGTAAATAATTATTGCAGAATATACTATCAACATCAGTTCTTAAGTCTGATTCTACGCGGACGAAGTCGCGGGCAGAAGCTTGATATATAAAGTTTGAAATGCTTAGCGGGTCAAAATTTATTAGATCAACCTAACCTAAACCAATCTGTAGATAACGCCATCAAAAAAGCTCTTGTAGGTAAGTATAATAAATATAAATATCTTGGGACAATTGACACCAATTGACCTAGCCCCAAACTAAGCAAAGCTTGTGATATGGGCACTAGACAACGGATAAACATACTTATATAGATAAATACATACTTAAATACATATTAAACATCGAAGACTCGAGAACAAACATTCGTATTTTGATACAAATATCTGCCCCGACCGGGGATCGAACCCGGGACCTCAAGCTTCATAGTCAGGTTCTCTAACCACTAGGCCATTCGGTCGTCTTCGGCTGTCAGACGGTTCACCTGATGGAAAGTAATCACCATCACCCATGGACACCTGCAAGACTTGGGGAATCACAGGTGCGTTGCCGACCCTTTCAAGAAGAGGAAGGCTCGCTTTTTAAAGATCCCTAAATTGTACCGCTCAGGGAATGTTGCAGCAGGAAGTTGGTTCCAGATCTTCGTCGTACGAGGAAGGAAATTGCGTTTACAACGCACGGTACTTGACTGCCAACCATCAAGATGTTGAGGATGGAAGGACAGACGATGTTATAGGCGACACGGATAATAACCAATTACTATTTCGATTCCCCAGGTGGGAACCTATACGACCACAATCATGCTTAACGTGGCCTTTAGGTCTTGCTACTAAAGTCGTCACAATTTAAAAGGCCCGTTTTGACATTTGTCTTCCCGACGTAACTAGTGATGTCACCGAATGACTCGGTACTCGATACTCACGATAAATCGATTCAAGTTTGCATGTGTATTTGATCGATTTAAATATGTATTGTAAAGACGCATTGGATTAAAGTTCTGATTAGAAAGTGAATCTTCAGTCAATCATTTTCTTCAGATGGTGAAGACGAACCATTCTATTGAAATCAGTGTTGCCATTGTTTACGGCTTTGAGCTCCAAGGTCATAATTTTCAGTAAAGATCACTACACAGCTGGTGAAATTCAGTAATTAATTGGTCTAAATAACATAAATAAAACCGGCCAAGTGCGAGTCGGCCTTAAAAAAAATTATCTTTATCGATTTATTTTTTCCTTAACCGATTATTAATAGTCTGTGGACAATATGAAAAAATCGTTATGCACAGCACTTAGCTGAGTGAGCGATACCCATCAATGAAAAATGCAATTACCTTCAGAACAATTCGATCGGTAAAAAATAGAGAACTTCATGGGCGTGAACTGTCAAAACGGGCCTTTTAAATTGTGACGACTTTAGGCTCTATCTTCCCCGTCAGGAATGGGGACGTGTTGTTTTTTATTATTTTTATTTCGACAATACTGTAGGGAGCGTCACAATATAGAGACATCTCTGTAGGCAGGTGTGATTTGTGTGTATGTTTAAAACTCATTGTAACAATGAGGCAGCGCGATGCGGGAATAAAATATATTTAAACAGGGTGCCCTAAATGAGGCGAGACGTGACGAAGATTTATGGAACGCTGTGATTAATGAGTAAATAAATTGTGGTGTGGCCTTGAGCCGCGGTCGCCGTTTTATTGAGTTTTCAATTAGTGGCAACGTTTGCGATACGAGAAATGTCATTTCACTGACTTTGTTTTTAATACGAAGAAATCAAAAGAGCAGGATCACATTGTCACGTTGCGAGGATTCGGGATTGGGGTTAAAGGAATAAACACTTGGATATATGTCATTTCACTGACTTTGTTTTTATACAACAAGAAAATCAAAAGAGCAGGATTGTCACGTTGCGAGGATTCGGGATTGGGGTTGAAGGAATAAACACTTGGATATGTCATTTCACTGACTTTGTTTTTATACAACAAGGAAATCAAAAGAGCAGGATCACATTGTCACGTTGCGAGGATTCGGGATTGGGGTTGAAGGAATAAACACTTGGATATGTCATTTCTCTGACTTTGTTTTTATACAACAAGGAAATCAAACGAGCAGGATCACATTGTCACGTTGCGAGGATTCGGGATTGGGGTTGAAGGAATAAACACTTGGATATATGTAATTTCACTGACTTTGTTTTTATACAACAAGGAAATCAAAAGAGCAGGATTGTCACGTTGCGAGGATTCGGGATTGGTGTTGAAGGAATAAACACTTGGTTATGGTGTAAAGGTATATTTATTTTTTAAAATGAAGGCACCTAGAATAAACATAGGTAGGTGCTTGTTAAGAAAGAAGGTACATATTAACTAACAGAGCATGGTAAATATGGGTAAACACTTTGGGCCTTCTGCAGTATATTAAACATGGACACAACACGAGTCACTAAAATTCAAGATGTTCCTCAATATTATTCAACTCCGACTCAGTTTAGGTTTTTTTTTATATAAGAGGGGGAAAACGAGCAGGCGGGTCACCTGATGGAAAGCAATCACCAACGCCCAGGGACACCCGCAAGACTTGGGGAATCACGGGTGCGTTGCCGGCCCTTTCAAGAACAGGAAGACTCGCTTTTTAAAGATCCCTAAATTGTGCCGCTCAGGGAATGTTGCAGCAGGAAGTTGGTTCCAGATCTTCGTCGTTTAGTTAGTCGTCGTCGTGGTTTAGTTATTATGGATCTGACAGCGAGCGAACCTGAATTGAATAGTAATTGAATCGCATTAAGATAAGGTGAGGCCCTTAATACAACATTCCCTGAGCGGTATAATTTAGAGATCTTTAAAAAGCGAGCCTTCCTGTTCTTGAAAGGGTCGGCAACGCACCTGTGATTCCCCAAGTCTTGCAGGTGTCCATGGGCGATGGTGATTACTTTCCATCAGGTGACCAGTCTCCTCGTTTTCCCCCTCTTATATAATAAAAAAAAAGTTTTAAGTGATTTTTTTACCATTCCCCAATGAAAAAACACTCGCTCAGTTTTGTGCTCACCCTTTCAAGCAAGGCTCTGAAAACCCCTAATTTAAAAATAACTGAGTCACCATTAATTTGGGGACCTAATTGCCCCCACCGTTGGGGGCGGGGTTACGCGCAGATTTGAGTATTATTGGAAAATACTGGCGTTAAAACAACTGTCCTTCATCTAACTAATATTATAAATGCGAAAGTATGGATGGATGGATGGATGGATGGATGGATGGATGTTTGTTTGTTACTCAATCACGCCAGAACGGCCCAACGGATCTGGATGAAATTCGGCACATAGATAGGGAAAAGTCTGGAATAGCACATAGGCTACTTTTTATCCCGGAAAATTGTGTAGTTCCCGCGGGATAGCGATAAACGAATTCTTTGCTGACGAAGTCGCTGGCAACAGCTAGTTAAACCATATTTTTACACGACTGCGGTGAAGCCAGAAGGGTTATACACACATCTAACTATAATATTATAAATGCGAAATTATGGATGGATGGATGGATGGATGGATGTTTGTTTGTTACTCAATCACGCCATAACGGCCCAACGGATCTGAATGAAATTCGGCACATAGATAGAGAAAAGTCTGGAATAGCACATAGGCTACTTTTTATCCCGGAAAATTGCGTAGTTCCCGCGGGATAGCGATAAACGAATTCTTTGCAGACGAAGTCGCTGGCAACAGCTAGTATACATACATAAACACGTCTTTATGCCTTACGGGGTAGACATGCAGAGCCTTAGGTATCAAGGCCCAAAGGCCATGCTTAGAACTATTGATTGTGGGCGCATAGGTGGAAGTGAGAATCACAATAGTGATGGGTAGCTAGCCGCATCGCCTATAACTTAATTCCTAAGATTTTCGCCCATTCCCTCGATGAGCTTTTAACATCTGCGCGGGAAGAGAAGCAGCTGGAAATGTTTTCTTCAGACCGCGTTTAAGCGCGTATACCAAAAAAAAAAACAAAATGTTGTTCACCCACTGACACTTGCGTCATCAAGACAAACCGATGATGTATCATTTATCAAAATCGGTTGAGCCATTGTGCAGACGGCCGGACATAGGAATGAACATACATACATACACACATAACCCTCCTAACTTCCATTCTTCCATAGGAGCAAAGAAAAAATATAGAATGTACCAGTACATTTCTTTTTTGAGATATACTTGTAACATAAGGACTTTCGCTATGCCTCGGTTTATTCGTTAAAATTATTTTATGAAGCCCTCGCATTATGAATCAGAATCAGAATCAGAATCAGAATTTTTTATTGTCATCATTGTTACATATTCGACACTACATTGCGTAAATACAGACGTCAAAAAGAACAAGAATGACTCGTCATTGAGTAAGCAGTACAAATTGCCATTCCATTTTACTTAGCAGAAATCTATTTATTATCAATACAACTTAAAACTAGAGATAAATACTGCTATTGTTCAGCACAATTATTATTAAAAATGTTAATTCTGACTGAGTTTTGCACAAACATTTCATATTACAAAATTACAACCTAACAGTCACTTTAATAGTACATGTCATTACTAACACAAATGAAAATATTAAAATTGTAACACAGAAGATGTTTATTATTTATCAAATTTACTGTAATCATTGCAGAGGTACTCTTTGATGCTATATATCGTCTTATCATGCAGTATTGCTTTTACTCGGCCACGGAACACGGCATCGCTTTTGATAGCCTTTATGGCATACGGTAGCTTATTGTATAGGATTCGACCCATAGCTTTCGGAGTTCTTTTTGAAAGTTTTAATCGAGTGGGCGCAGAAGCGACTATGTTAAGGCAGTGTTTTGTCACTCTAGGATTATAATTTGCCCTTATATTGAATTCGCTTAAGTGAGACCTTACATATAGTACAACTTCGAGTATGTAGACTGATATCGAAGAGCTATGAGAGGAGGCCTGTGCCCAGCAGTGGGACATACAGGCTACAGATGTACAAACTAATAAATGGTGTGATTACTCATATTGGGGCTTTAATGAAGCAACAGAGGACAGAAAATGAATAATTCCCCTCGATAAATTAACAAGTCTGCCTCCTGGCTGATTAAGGCAATTAACGAGCGTTCCAGCTGCCTGGCTCCTCTCCAGATGTAGCGTAATGGCGCTAATGCCAACTAGCATGCAAGTGATACGGGGACTCTACATAATTTACTAATTATGAAAGCAGTTCTTGCCAAATTACTTGCCTTACCGACCGCTTAGATGAAGTCCTCGCCCGCGGGACAAGCGCGGGGTTACGACGACAAAGGGGACCGAGAGAGGTGCGGGCGGGTGCCAAATTACTTGCAAGGTAAACTTGCCAGAACCTCCCTTAATTTTGCTAGAAATAACAAGTACGAACGCATACTGATAGACAAGACGGACGGACATGGCGAAACTATTACGGTTCCTTGTTGACTATAGACCCTTAAAAAACAAAATCGTAACTGTCGCGACCCTAGCGCTACCTAGTTGACCACTACATAATTACTACGAAGCACGAGTAGCTATAGACCAACCGCGTAAATGAGTCTTCGCCCTTGTGGCACAGAGGCGCGGGGTAGGACGACAAAGGGGGCCAAGGGGGGGACAAGGGGGGGGGGGGGGAGAGGTGCGGGCGGCAGGCGCACCACCCGCCCGCACCTCTAGGTAGTAATGTCTCACTGTTCTACATCACGCCAACGAAGTTTCTCAACGCATGTGCATAAATACAACTTCTAACTCTTCCTCCGGACTTCGGTCCCCAGGCATAACATCTGCCTGGAGAGATCTCTCTGTTGACACTCTGCACATAACGAAATACTAAGCCCCTTATTCATAAACACTCTGTACACTTCTGCTAACTTAACAATCGTTTGTCCATATCTGTCACTTTGACATTTACCTTTCACAGATAAGGACAAACGATTGCTGAGTTAGCAGAAGCTATTGAGCGTTTATGAATAAAGGGGTTATCTGTCACTCAATGGGAAGAACAAAATGGAAGTACAAGGCAATTGATAAAGCACAAACAAACAAACGTATGTTAAATCAACATAAGCTCAAACGATGAATACATAGAAGCCTGCAATCGATCCGTATGTCTATCAGCCAACAAAACATGGCGTCAATCCCAATCGCAACGAATTTGCGCCTGTTTTTTACGACCACATGAATACTAGTAGTTATAGTTGATAAAACCCGGTGCCATGGAGCGTATAACCAAAAGAGTGGAGGATGTAAATTTAATATTAGTGACTCTGCGAGCTTTTGAACTCGCGAGTCTATCTTTTGGGTTATTAAAAAATATAGTTAGCGGCCTATATAGACCGTGTGATATTAAAAAGCACATATATTTACTTGGCGTTAGTATAAGTTTCATAACTTTTTTGTTTTTAAGAATTTAGTAATAAAATGTTGTGTAGACGTAGATAATTCTAGTATGTATAATAATTAGTAGTAGTTTTAGTATTAGTTTGTTTTAATTTTGCAATATTTAAAGTTACATTTTTAATTATACTCTCCTATATATTGGATTATAAACGCAAATCGGTCAAAAATCAAGTTGGCGTAGTATAAGTTGCTGGTGTCGATTTAAAGCGGGTGGTAGGGCCTTGTGCAAGGTCCGTCCGGATCGCTACCACCATCTTACTCGCTAATCCTGCCGCAAAGCAGCAGTGCTTGCACTACTGTGTTCCGGTGTGGAGAGTAAGACAGCCGGGGAAATTACGGGCACAAGGAGGCATTTCATCTAAGTCCTCTAGGTTGGCAACGCATCTGCAATCCCTCCGGGGTTGCGGGTGTCTATGGGCAGTGGTGATCGCTTACCATCAGGTGACCCACTTGCTCGTTTGCCTTCCTATTCACATAAAAAAAAAAAAAAAGTGGCTGAAATATGGCTCCGAAATTTTGGAAGATTTCCAATCAGAAATTAAAAGATTTAAACAGAGACTAAGGTAGTATACGAATACGAAGGAAGGAAGGGAGGAAGGGAGGAAGGTAAGGTGGAATACGAATGTTTGTTCTCGAGTCTTGGATGTTTAATATGTATTTAAGTATGCGTTTATCTATATAAGTACGTTTATCCGTTGTCTAGTGCCCATATTACAAGCTTTGCTTAGTTTGGGACTAGGTCAATTGGTGTCAATTGTCCCAAGAAATTCATTTATTATTTTATTATTTATAAGACCTTAAGGCCACGTTTAGCATGATTGTGGGTGCATAGGAGGAGTCAAAATAGTGAAGGGTTGCTAGCCGCATCGCCTTTAATGAGATTCCTAAGATTTTCGCCTATTGCCTCGATGGGTTTTTTGGTTTTGACCATCTGCGCGGGGGAAGAGAAGCCACTGATACATTCTATGTTTTTGAAATGAAAACTTCTTTAGCGCTGAGCACTTTTTGGGATTGATAAAAAATATTAAACTCGCGTCAGGCGTAAGACGAAAGAGAGTTTAAGTACTAGGGTATCAGATCCTCTAAGAGCTTATTTTGAAATACGAATGAATCGCGTTTGATTTTTGAAGTGTTTTTTTATTGAGTCGTGGAGCAAAAGTACTAGGGCATCAGCACATTGTTAGAGGTCTGCCAATACAGATAATACGCACGTTTTTTTTTGTAAGCGGCCAGTACGGTACGCGTATTGAGCATCATGGAGGTTACAACATTAAAATCAATCTAAGCTGTTGTTTTCACTTCTGCCGGCACTCCCGGAGTGCTACCCTTCGCTTTTTTCTTTGCTCCCAGACCAGTATGGAAGACTAGACTAGACTAAGACAGTATTACGAGTATATCGATAGTATTTATCTATCTGAAAGATATTCTGGACTGATAGGCACTCACTTGTTTCGTGGATAACAAACACAATGTTTTGCTAAACAAATTTATTTATGCGGAGAATCTTCGGCGACTAATGAAATATTCATGATGGAATACGTCCCCTAAGCCTTTCCTATGAGGCGGAATGGCGTGTAAACAGGTCAATTTGTGGCAACTTGTAATGAAAGGTTAAATGGGAATCGAAATTGGTAGTAATATTTAATTAACATCGCTTCAAAGAACGGTCTAGTCTAGGGCTCGTCTAGGGTTATTATGTTTTTGTAAAGAAAAAAAGCGACGTGTACTCCGGGAGTGCCGGCAGAAGTGAAAATAGCAGCTTAGATTAAATTTTAATGTTGTATCCTCCATGACGCTCAAGACGCGCACCGCACTGAGGCCTTACCATGACGTCTTAATGCAATTCAGTTTAGGTTCGCTCGCCGTCAGATTCATACCAAAAGTGACGGCTAAAACTTGAACTGAGTCGGAATTAGGACGTCACAGTAAGGCCTCTGACCGCTTACAAAAAAAACGAGCATACCGTATCTATATTGACAAAACTCTAACAATGTGCTGATGCCCTAGTACTTTTGCTCCACGACTCAACAAAAAAACACTTCAAAAATCGAACGCGAATCAACATTTTTGTATGCCGACCGTACATTACGTCTCTGAGTACAGCAGTTAAATTATCAGAACATTCTAAAACACGCTATTTACATCCCAGCGGGATTTTATCGTTTATTACTTAACTTAGTTAACTGGCCTCGTTTACACAGAGTGCACTTCAAGTGCAGTTTGCCGCAGTGATGTGACCATTCAGATTGTATCTCCACGGATGCGGATACGGATTATTAGTCAGGTTAAAACGAAAGAGTATTTCAGTTACTCTTTTACTTTTAATTTGATATTTCCTATCATTTGAAAAACAGCGCCTTCTCTCGTCCCTGGTGAGCAGTACATGTTTCACGGGAGTGTCGTACAGACACATCATTCAAACAGATGACGCTTAGCGAAATAATTCGCATAGTAACAAGGTCACGTGACAGTTGGTAACAGATAGAAAAATTCGGAGGCTTACTCACCTGCTATGGGTGGTGTAGGGGTAGCACGCGTCACGGAATGACGAGGACCCGGGTTCGATTCCCGGCCATAGCTTTACTTTTCGGATTTTTCTATGTGTTCTAATTTTCAGTGTCGTTTAGAAATTACTCTTTTACTATACAGTCTTAAAATTGTTGCCGAATATTTTAGCAGGGTGGTTGGGTTAGACGAGAAAATGATGTCCAGGCAGTGGCGTAACTTCAACGTCAGGGGCCCGCGGCAAATTCATCAGATGGGGCCCTTCCTCACTATAATAAACCAGCTAAGTGCGAGTCGGACTCGCGCACCGAGGGCCCCGTACCATTATCTATAAATATCTAAAAACCAGTGTAAGCAGAGCCCTGCTCCAAAGCAAAATGTACGCAGTGTAGGGTCACTTTAAATTGGTCACTGATATTATACAGACATACATACATATTTACGGTTTTCGCAATTATTCCTTAATCTGTGCTATAAGACCTACCTTCATGCCAAATTTCAAGATTTTGCGTTCACGGGAAGTACCCTGTAGGTTTTGATTCCCTTGCGAGTTTCGAAAATTTGCGGAAATTTGAGGCATAAACGGCTGTATCTTTTGATTGAGTTGGCTTAGAAGTTTGATTTTTTTACAGCTCTAAGGGTTTCAGTTCAGTTTCTTTATTTGCAATAAATTGTATGTGATACATAAGCGTGTTACAAATATAAATAAGTCTCAACACAATTTTACCATTACGGCGTAGCAATTTAAGAGATACAACATAAACTTAAAACTACTCATGCAATACTTTACACAAGAACATTGAATTATACAAAATATTCATTGAGGTCGTATGGACACAGATCAATGAGGTACTTCTTTAGAGCAATCAAGAATTTAGTATCCGGTAGGCACTTCATTTCACATGGCAAAGCATTGTATACCTTAGCAGCGACATGACTATGGCATCTACGGTACAACGCTGTTTTACCTACAGGGACTCTGACGTCATGCTCGAAAATAGTATTAAGTCTTTCACTATTAAAATTGTTTTTTCGCGGAAACTTGAGTGGGAATCTCCGTACAAGTTTGCAGGGACAGTAGACCTGAGTATTTGATATAAATTTCAGCCTGATACCTTCACGCGTTTCTGAGAAAAAGGGTCTTGACAGACAGACGGACGGACGGACAGCAAAGTGATGCCATAAGGGTTCCGTTTTTTCCTTTTGAGGTACGGAACCCTAAAAAGTGCATCATCTTCCCTTCTGTGCTCAAGGCCAAGCCAGTTCGGGGCCCCGTAGAGCTGGGGGCCCTGGCATATGCCAACCCTGCCACCCTATAGTTACGCCACTGTGTTCAGGGTTTTTGAATCATAGTAGACAAATGAAGGCGGAACCACATTATTAACACGCGACGCGACCCGACGCAACGAATGTATGCGCGTGGCGTCGCGTCGGATGTTCATAGTGTGGTTCTGGTCATAGAAAATAATACAATTTGATTCGACTCAACACGCGTCGCGTTGCGTCGGGTCGCGTCGCGTGTTAATAATGTGGTTCCGCCTTGATCCCATACATTGATCGATGTACAATGTGCACCGCATCAAAGACGGGAGAAAATTTTGAATCAAAATTTTAAATGAAATTGTAGTTTGATGTTATTCGTTACAAACAAACAAAAATACAAATAGTACTCTTTATAATATTATAAGACTCGGGTTGGTTGTAGCCAGCTGTACCAGCGCTAGAGCTAAACTTGCTGGATTTAATTCGAGTATGGGGTTCATACGATCGGAAGCTATTATTAATTCTTCAAGTAAAACTGTTTATATTCTTTTTAGAATGACAGCCTTCTAAGGTGACTTCAGGTAATGCCACGAGGAAACACTAGTTTTCTTCGACCGATCTAAAATTCTAAACTCAAATTACTATTAATGGCATTACCTGGCAGCGAGTTGGTTTGGTTTGTATATGCAATCTTTTGCCTATACAAACTCCAACTCCCTACAATATCTTGTATATGTGTTTTTATCAATAAATAAATAGATAAATAAATAAAATCTTCTCTCTGTTTGGTGTTGTGTTATGTATGTATGTATGTAAGTAAAACTTTTTATTGTACATAAAACACATGAAAAAGATGAATACAGGAAAACACAAATACACAAAGGCGAACTATTATTATTATTATTATTATTATTGGGTTATTTATTTGTTCTTTGATTTTATGTACTTACATGCACTAAAGAGTTTACACACAATAATATAAGTTTTGTAGATGTAGATAACTTCTGACAGACCTACGTCTGTCAGGTTATTTGGTATCCGTTAGGACAAAACGGACGGATTCATTTTCGGATAGCGGATACGGATAAGGATGTCCGGCACAACACTACCTACTTGGCAGTAACGAGGCAGACGGCAGGCTGCGGCTAAATGGATAATTATTTTTATGTAACGGTTTTACCTTGTCCATTCAAAGAACCAGGCTAAGAGACTGTCAGACACACTTATTACAGCACCTAGCTTCTGGCCGCGTATATTCTGCAATAATTTACGTTGCGACTCTAGGCAACTACGACATTGAAATGTTAATCACTATCCCGCGAGAACAATGCAATGTTCCTGGATAAAAAGTAGCCTATGTTTTAACTTAGGATACTAGCTATGTTCGTTCCAAATTTGAACCAAATCCGTCCAGTCGTTTCAGCGTGAAGAAGGAACAAACTTGCACACTCACTCACTAGAATCAGTCACATCGTCACAAACTTTCGCATTTATAAAGTGTATGTATGTTAACATAGTATGTGTTATTTTAATCGATTGGAACGCTTAATGAGGGTAAGTCTAATGAAATTACGCTATGTGCAAAACAAATTACGCCGTTGGATCTAAAAGGCAATTTACGTATTGGTGATACCATCGGTTCTGCCTCTAACTCGCACCAAACTCGCTTAAAATACACACAGACCTTTAATAACCGCTATTTTCGCGTAACGTTATTAGGGTTCCGTAGCCAACTGGCAAAAACGGAACCCTTATTTATTTATTTATTTATAAATTTGTAAATTCGTCATGTCTGTCTGTCTGTCCGTCCGTATGTCACAGCCGCTTTATTCCGAAACTATAAGAGCTTATACTGTTGAAATTCGATAAGTAGGCGTATTCTGTGAACCGCTTTAAGATTTATGTACAAAAATAGAGAAAAACAAACAATTTTGGGGGTTCCCCACTTGGAACTGAAACTCAATTTTTTTTTCACCAAACCCATACGTGTGTGATATCTATGGATAGGTCTTCAAAAATGATGTTGAGGTTTCTACTATCATTTTTTTCTAAACTGAATAGTTTGCGCGAGAGACGCTTCCAAAGTGGAAAAAGTGTGGTTCCCCCCGCCCGTAACTTCTAAAATAAGAGAATGATAAAACTAAAAAAAATATATAATGTACATTACCATGCAAACTTCCAAAATTGGTTTGAACGAGATCTAGTAAGTAGTTTTTTTTATTTAATGTTTGTCTATCTATATAATTAACCAATATAAAATGACCTCACACTGCCTACATTTTGCTTAAAAGCAGAGTTCTGCTAAAACTGGTTTTTTTTTTCATAACGGTATATTGCCGAATAGCGTTTTTGAATATAACATTTTGCATAACAATTCTTTTTGGCGTACTACCCGCCCGCACCTCTTTCGTTCTGGTTTTCTTTCCGTTATGATTATGATATAACGTTATGAAGAAATATAGAACTCGTTTGAACGAAATTTTAAACACAAACGACATATACCGGTATTATATCGTTTTTTTCATAGCGTTTTAAAGCTCCGCATACATACATAGGTAGAGAACCGTGACTGACTTAAATTATGAATGGAAGTGTATATAGAGGTGGGAGAGGTGCGGGGTATTCCCATACCCTAAAGTGACAAGACAAAGTTTAAGTTTTGCAAGAATGCGGGCGTATAGGTGGTAAATGGAATTAAAATAGTGATGGGTTGCTAGCCGCATCGCCTATAGCCGCCACCGCCCCACCTCAACACTTCCATTCATAATTTACGTCACTCACGGTTCTCACTTGACTATTCTTAACATGGCACACCCATAGTAGTATTGTTACGCTTTAAGAACTCCCATGGGCGCGATGATTCGCGTGGCGCCATAATTTCTCTGCTAATGGGCAGATTAAATTAAACCGGTATCGAATGCGGTTCGTAGCAGGAGTACATTTATCAAGGTCTAACTCAGAGGTTCCCAAACTCTTTTGTTCCATAGACCACTTTCAAAATTTTGCTGGATCCGGTGGACCCCCTGCAGCTACATTACCACTAATTTCTAAACTAAATCTCGAAAAAGAAAATAAGATTAGCTCTATCTATGGAAACTTGCGTTGTTGCTGAGTTTCAACGATAAATTAACAGTTTTCGAAAAAATACGTTAGAATTGATTGCTGGATAGGGTTAATTATTTGAAAATAAAGTCGACTAAACAAATTTTCAATTAAATTTAATTTTTGAGCTGCGAGTGACTCCATCCTACTTTACTTTCTTGAAATCTAACATGACTCACAAGCACAAGAACCAATCAATTCTCACAAATTTAATTCAGAAAACGTCCCATTCAGAGTGGTAAAAATAAATATAGTATATTTCCTTGTGTTGTAGGTAGGCCAACATTTTAGTTCTTCACTATCGACCAAATTAATTTTCGTGCACCCCCGCTTGCGATTGTGGACCCCCATTTTTGGTCACGCCCAACGTAGACCCCCGTCGAGTCTTCCGTGGACCCCTGGGGGTCCACCTGGACCACTTTGGGAACTACTGGTCTACTTCGACGGCCTTCGCGGGAATCTATACATATAATAAAGCTGAAGAGGGTCGAAACTCTGTACATGGAAGATATTTAAAAATAAATAGGCTGGGGATACTTAGAATCGATTACAGAACACAGTTTTTAGAATTTTTGTCTGTTTATTTGTTTGTATGTATATTTGTAAGCGCATCACGTGAAAACGGCTGAACGGATTTTGTTGGAAACTTCACTAATCTGTTGAGAAAATCACCGGACAGGTTATAGGCTACTTTTTATTCCGGAAAATAGCATAGTTCCCGCGGGATAGCGATGAATATGTCGAAAATCGCGGCTGCCTAGAGTTGCAACGTATATAAATATTGCTTCATAATCATAGAGGTGCACTAAGGAAGGATTTTCAAAATTTCCACGGGATTAACATCGTTTATTAAAAAAAAATCAATTAAATGTCAGAATAGGGATGTTAAGTGCCTGTTCAAATATGCATAGCAATATGAGACTTCTGTCAATAAATGAAGTCTATACGCGGACGAAGTCGCGGGCAAAAGCTATACTTCATTTAATTTAGGATGAGAAACCACAATAATGTTATATTGCGGCTCGTGAACTGTAATCTCTTTACGATTTGTACTTCAGTAACAATTGACGCCACGCAAATAAAGTGGCATTAAAACAATTTTATTTTGCGGCTGCCAAACTATTGCACTGTACTGTTTGCTAGGTAAGAAATAGTTGACCAGCCGCAATATAATGTTATTGTGGTTTCTCATTCTAAATTAAATGAAGTATAGTACATAATAAATCGCGTCTTTATCCCTTACGGGGTAGACAGAGCTGGTAACGGGGCTGGTGCGGGTGGTATGAGGATCGCTACGGTATGGTATAAAATATTAATTATTTACGTAGATTCGTGATGAAATGTATTTTTTTTTTCAATGACAATTTAATTGAAATTCCATTTAATGACTATATGTACTTGTTTTAATGATGCCTGTTTAAATTTTGATGATATTATTATGTGACTAATGTTCCCAAAAACTTTGAACGCCAAACGGCAAATCATAGCTGTACTATTCTAATAATTCCTATGATCTTGTATATCCTACCTATGATTTCGAAATAAATGTATTTGTATTTGTATTTGTATTTGTATTTGTATTTGTATTTGTATTTGTATTTGTATTTGTATTTGTATTTGTATTTGTATTTGTATTTGTATTTGTATTTGTATTTGTATTTGTATTTGTATTTGTATTTGTATGAGGATGTTGTTGGGGCTGCCCCGATTCTGCAGCGCATCGGGCATGTTTGCACTGGCGCACACCGACGATTTCTACGCCATTATGAGAAAAAGACCCGTCTCGTTGCTCTGCAGGGCGCGGGCCAGCCCCAACCGCAACCTTAGCACTGTGACGGCTAGGTACGACCCCTATTTATTATGCGGCAGTATGAGCGTCTTATCTTACAAATAGACATAGACACAACTTTATTCGACATCAAAAATACACAAACTCTTAAACTAATACAAAAAACATAGTGAGTTGATGATGTCGAAAAGGAATTCGACTCAGCATTGCTGGCAAATCTGGACCATTAATGTAAGTATCAGTGGCGTGGCGTCCATAGAACTCGATTCCCACTGGCTTGCCTATTTTAAGGCAGTTGGGCAATTTATTGTGCAGAATTAGAGGAAAAGGCTAGTTAAGTTCCCTTCGGCTTGCCTTCTGTGATATACTTGACGCCACGCCACTGGTAAGTAGTCCGAAATAATTTGATTTTTTTTTTGCTACCACCATCTTACTCACTAATCCCACTGCCAAGCAGCAGTTGCACTGTTGTGTTCCGGTGTGGAGAGTAAGATAGCCGGGGAAATTACAGGCAAGAGGCATTTCATCTTAGCCCTCTAGGTTGGTAACTCATCTGGAATTCTTCGGTGTTGCGAGTATCCGGGCAGTAGTTATCACCTACGCTCGTGACCCACTTGCTCGTTTACCTTCCTTTTGGTATAAAAAATAGGACGATTAGCATTATTGTGGGCGTTTAGGTGAAAAGGAATCAAAACAGTGATGGGTTGCTAGCCGCATCGCCTATAACATGAGTTTCCTTACACTGTAGTGATGAGAAGTAAGTACCTAATGTTTTGTTATGTTTTATGTTTTTTTGTTGTTGTAGTAGTAGTGTTTTGTTGTAATTAAGTACCTAATGTTTATCCGTTGCCTAGTAACAATATTACAAGCTTTCTTGCATTTGTATTATGTAAGCACGCAAGTAATTTTTTTTATTTATAAGCCTTTTTCATTCCGAATTCGCTACAATTACAGTAAGTAAATGTTGTTGTTATTGTAGTTTTTTTTTTTTTTTTTTTATTTATTAAATTGTCGCGAAATTCGGCGTGCCTCATGGCATAGGCCTCCTCCGTGTATTGGAGGGTTCGGGCTATAGTTCCCACGCGCGCCCAGTGCATTTCTTCGCAGATGTGTGCAGGTTTCCTCACGATGTTTTCCTTCACCGAAAAGCTCATGGCAAATTACAAATGTAATTTTCGCACATAAATTCCGAAAAACTCAGAGGTGCGAGCCCGGGATTTGAACCCACGACGCTCTGCTTGAGAGGCCACAGGTCAAACCACTAGGCTACCACGCAAGTAAATATGAAGTGGTAACTCTGAACTATCCTTAGTTTATTCGGGTTGAATGTTTAATTATTTATATGCCCGGAAGTCGAGGCTACAAGGTTTAAATTAATAAAATATTAGATAGCACTCTACTACCGAGGCTTAAAGCTCGCTTAGGGCATATATCAGTAAGGAAGCTTTTCAAAAGCTATTTCGCTTTTTTCAGCTTGTAAAAGTTCTTGTGAGTACAGCGAATTATATTAGTACCTAGTATGTATGAATGGGGCGCGGATCAGAATGTATAAAGTTTAAAATGTATAATAGGTTAAAATACATAATGGTTCAAAATATATAATGCCATTTTCTGTGAAACTACTAGCTAGATGTACTTTCTTGTTAGTCTAGTCTATAGATTGGTTTAGGTTAGGTTAGGTTTAGTTTATAACAATTTTGTTAATTTGCAATTTTCTAAAAAAATTGCATTATATATTTTGAACCATTATGTATTTTAACGCATTATACATCTTAAACTTTATGTATTTTAATACGTACCCATCCTGAATGGAGTGTAGGAACTGACAAAGAGTCAGTTTAAATAAGTTTTAAAAGGTTTTAAAACCGTGTTAACCTAAATTATACCGAATGTCCCTAAAAAACGGCGCGGGTTATAACACGGGGTCAGTTCTGGTGCGGGAGTCCGTTACCACCTGACCTTTCGTTTTTTATTGTTGGCCGGGAGTTTACGGCAAAAATAAACTGTCATTGAAAATGGTAAATAGAGTCTATATTAAAGACTCAATCCAGAGATCGTAATCTGCGCTTTTTGGAAACACTGACATTCAGTACAGATGGGGTCCAGAGACGGGAGCCGGGGCGGGTCGCTAGTAATATATTATATACAGAGGTATATAATATTAGTAGCGACCCGCCACGGCTTCGCAAGGATGTAATCAGTGTTTCTCTACTATATTACTACTCTAACGCGTTCACGTAATCGTCTTAATTACTATGGAAAAGATTGGCAGCGCCACTGGCGGATCGAAACGGCAAAAATTATTTTTTCTCTAGCGAAATGAAGCGACAACAAACAGGCAACTCATAACTTTTAACATTCTAACGCAAATGCGGTCGAAACGATTGTAACCGAAAACTTAAACCAGAGTTCAACATTCAAAGTTTTACTGCTACATTTTTAATATATTCCCCAAAACACAATTTTTTGCACGTGGACCCAGTCTCGTCTTTCGTGGACACCTTGGGGTCCACCTTTACCACTTTGGGAACCTCATACTCATAAAACTTATAAAAGAAGTTTGTTTGTTATTGTATAGGTCTGTGTTATTGTCAGTTTTTTTTTCTTAACCAGAGCCAAAAATTATTTACTTTTTATAAAATTCATCCCTTGTGGGATAAGTAAAGGAATCACTGTCTATTCAGCCATATCAAAGATGAAATGCCGGTTCACTATCTTTGAATTTATATATATATTTTAATATGTGCTTTCAGTAGCACTTGATGGTCCCATCGGAAGACCAGCGCTGGCTGCAGCAAGGCCAGCATTATGCTGAGATGGGACCATTTCATGATGCATGTTCTTATGTTTTTTTTGCTTCTTTTGTTCTTTTGTCTGTAATGTTATCATGAATAAATGTTTTCTTTCTTTCTTTCTTTCTTGTATTAGACATTTTAACGCACACGCGTTCGTCACTTGCTATGGCAAAACCTTACAATTATTAACACTCGGCTCCCGTGCTATTTAACTCATTGCACTGCTAAACCATTGACGTCATAGTACAAGAGGCGTGGCGCAGACTGCTTTAAAATACGAATAATTTGTTTCAGTAAGAAATTCAAGAACATTTAATTTCACATGTCTGATAATTTTAAAAAGAGGACTTATTTTATTAGCAATTAGCAGTTGACATGTTTATCCCTATCCCGCGGGCACTATGCAATTTCCCGGGGTAAAAAGTAGCCTAAGTTTCAATTTAGGGTACCAGCTATCTCCGTTCCAAATTTTATCCAAATCCGTTCAGTCGTTTCAGCGTGAAGAAGGAATAAACACACACTTACTCACATCGTCACTCACAAACTTTCGCATTTATAATATTAGTAGGATTTTTTATTATTAATATCATTATTTTTTAATTATTATTGTTTACAATGACATAAATATTGCTATGTCGTATGTATACTAAGCTAGGTATTAGATAGGTATATTGATAAGCAGCTTATGGGTTTCCGTTTTCTTTTGTTGTTTTATTTTTTCATAAACTGTCTAGTTGCGGGCTAGCAACGTCGAAGTTCCTAAAACGTCCCCATAGCGAGCCTGTGAGGACGGAAGTGATACATACCGCTTTCAGAGCATGACATGAGTACGTATACACATACACAAATCACGTCTTTATCCCTTACGGGGTAGACAGAGCCTAAGGTAACAAGACCTAAAGGCCACGTTTAGCATGATTGTGGGCGTATAGGTGGAAAGGGGAATCGAAAATGACATTGGGTGACACTGATAACTAGTTGACATATAAATTTAATAGACAAACTAGATATTTGTCGATTTATTTTTTGGAACTACCAACAGCCGCTCGGTAAGGTCGAATAAAGTTCAAATCATTTTTTTCCAAAATATCCGTAATCCTTGAGTATTTTTGAACGCCAGTAAGATAAAACAGTTCGCAAGCCCCATACTTCGAAATGGTTTTCAAAGCAGAGTATGTTGTAAAAAAATGAACAATCCCAATTTAAAATTAATAATTTAAATTGGATTCCAATATAATTCTAAACATGACATTTTTTAATAACTCCTTAACATAATAATCATAACAAATAATATTAATAATAATAATTAATGGATGACTGTAATTTTAATGTAATTTTATCTTATTTTAATTGGAAATATGTGTTAATTTTAATCTAATCTTAAGTACCATTGTGTGCCCTTACAGGGCGTCATGGACCGACTTGAATATATTATAACATCTTTTAACTATAATGTACATGACATAAACAATGAATAAATTAATGAATGAATGAATGAATGAATGAATGAATGAATGAATGAATGAATGAATGAATGAATGAATGAAATAGTGATGGGTTGCTAGCCGCATCGCCTATAACATGATTCCCAATATTTTCGCCCTTCCCCTTGATGGGCTTTTACCCGGGAAGAGAAGCAACTGGTACATTCTATGTTTTTTCTTTACTCCCAGACCAGCATGGAAGTATATATTTAAGATACATTTAATCTTACTATAACAAAAATATATTTCATAAAATATAGGGTCCGTAAACTCGTAAACGAAATATCGAATGTTAGAACCCCTTAAGGATAAGGCCGCAGTAACAGCGGTGCGATAAGCAATACATACATACATAAGGTCAGTGTGGCTAATTCCGTCTGCGGGGTATTTCCGTACACGGGTCTTTGCGTCCATTCTAACGACAGTACGCGGTTGCTGTCTCGATGGATAAAGCAGTGAGGGTATTTAAATCCAACTGTCAGTAACAGATGACGCTACGTAGTCAGCGGTTACGGATATTTCACTTTTAAAGTTTAGTTGCGCTCCGAACTCGTAATGCGAGTGTCGGGTCTTGTCAAGTTTTCGGACGGTGCGATCGGAGTATGCAAGTTACGAATATGTAAGTATGTTTTTTATATTATCCGAGATGTTTGTTTATTGATAGTTTAATCCATCTTTCATTAAAGTCTATTGCTGAGAAACTATAAGCGATTAAAGATTTGTATTTCCAAAGCTTTCAAGTGGGAAAATCCGTCCAATGTAAAATGGTCAAAAGCGTCATATGCCGGAATTTCCCTATTTCATAGATTGTCAACCTTTTGGATTCGACTGACTTTATATTAAGAAAATTTGAACCCTGAATTTGAAAAGTATGTACCTATTTAGTATTTAGTTTTTTTCTATAATTTCAATTATCTCTTTTATTATTTGTCTATTATTTTAATTTTATATTAATATAAAAAGAAGTTTAAAAAATAAATATTACGTTGACTGTTACTCTGTGTTTTTATTCTAGGATTTAAAAAAGGTTCCAATTTAGCAAAATAAGTTCATTACATAATATACATCGTTATTAAAATTAAAAAGAGCAATATTTTTATACTTCGACAAAAGGTTTACTACACCAGATTTAAAAAATAAGCCGGATTTGCCCCGAAAATTCATTTTTGCCAATAAAAGTGAAAATCATCCCTAAATTGAATTGACTAAGGTTTACTTTGAAATAAAAGTACACTGATGTTTGCTCACTTAACGTATAAGCTTGTAATACTATCGGATACAAGAGAAATAGCTGTTAGACGGATTTGACCGATTTCGTAGGGAAAATCCGTCTAGTGCCATGTTTTTAAATAAAAAATCATATTTAAATAACCTGAAGCACTGACCAACTTATATACATAATTTTAAAATCTTAGTTAAATTCTCAACCTATTACAGGTATAAGTTTATTTAAAAGTGTATAATTAACGTTGTTACGATCAACCAAAGTTCATCTACGAAAAAATATGACGGAATAGCCCTCATTGACCTTACATACATATCGTCACGCCTCTTTCCCACAGGGGTAGGCAGACACTTCTTTGTTCCACTTGCTACGATCCTGACATACCTCTTTCGCTTCATCCACATTCATCAATCTCTTCATACATGCTCGTCGGTTTCGGGTACTCTAAGAAAGCAATACTAGTGGTTAAACAGATTTTGTGCGACAAAATGTCTAGTGGTTTGACTTATGGCCTCTCAAGCAGTGTAAACGAGCAAGTGGGTCACCTGATGGTAAGCGAGCACTAACAGCTAACAGACACCTGCTACAAGATTGCTAATGCGTTACCAGCCTGGTGAACTAAGGGCCTGTTTGACCACATCTATGATTCCGTCTCTATTTGTTACTTCGAAACAGACAGAGACGTAGATAACTGACAGTTACGATAACTGGAGCTTAACAGAGAGTGGTGGAACAGGCCATAAGAATGTCTCATGTGCCAGTTCACTGGCTCTCTTAATCTCCACACCGAAACACGGCAGCGCAGGCATTGCTCGAGTTTGTAATGTGAACAGAATTGACACTTGTCACCCACAATTGTCAAATTGGTGAAATCTGCCTGACGCCCGCGACTTCGTCCATGCAGAACCTACATACTATGTCACTCACAAATAATGAAGCTTTCTAATGGTAAAAGCATTTTCAAAATGGGTTCAGTAAATCCAGAGATGATATCCGCTGTAGAACTAAAGTGACCGACATAGCCCAAAGAATTGCGAAACTGAAGTGGCAGTGGGCGGGGCACATTGCTCGCAGGACCGATGGCCGATGGGGTCAGAAGGTTCTCGAATGGCGTCCGCGAACCGGGAGACGAGCTGTCGGTAGGCCTCCAACAAGATGGAGCGACGACCTGATCAGGATCGCGGGATTGCGGTGGATGCGGAAGGCACAGGACCGGTCCGAGTGGAGAGCCGCGGGGGACTGCTGGACTTATCCACCAGTGGACGTCTTTCGGCTAATATGATGATGATGAAATCCAGAGATTACACCCCTACAACTATAATTAGTAAAGATAAGGGTGCGATCACACCGCCGCTTAAAAAACGGTGACGTGAGGTGAGAAAACGTGACGCATACGACACGTTACTGCGTATACGCGGCGGTGTGGTCGCACTTTGAAGTCTAGAATGTTTTTTTATGACAAAACGATTCTAATTTCTACACTTGGCTTAACTATTTCCGACGCATTGCTTACCCTAATGACCTGTCATTTGGACCTACATTTACTTAATCTCGGCAAAACACTCGCTTTGCATAGCCGCGTCGTTAGCAGCGACCTAGCATGGTAGAACCGTGACCTTAGGGGTGAGTGCCCTCAACACACTGAAGTGACACTAAAAAAACATGATTGGGGTACTAGTGATAAAAAGAATTTGCAAATACCAAGATAAACGCCAAGTTTACGCCAGATCACAAACACTACTTTATTTAGATGTTTAACTTATTCGCATACATTTGAATAAGACGAATGAAAAAAAAAGTACGTCTAGGGGTGAAAGGGTTGGCTTGGGGACGAAAAATAGAGCGTCTAATGTATGTCGTTGACTTAAAAAGAATGCATTAAGTACGTTGAACTGCTATGGGTGGTGTAGCGGTATAGCACGCATCACGGAATGATGAGGATCCTGGGTTCGATTACAGGCCATAGCTTTACTTTCCCAATTTTTCTGTGTTATTAATATTGAGAATAACTAAAGAATTACGGATTTTAAAATAAATTATTCTGAACGATTAAATAAACAAAGCAATATTTTAAAACAGACTAATACTAAAACTAAAACTACCTACTACTAATTATAAAACTATAAAGTAAATAATAATATTTCGTCAAAATATTCCGCCACAGGCATCGACCCCAAGACGCTGGCCGCATTGCCTCTCTGAACTGGCTATTCCTAGCCTTTGAGAGAGGTAAGCGCCAGCTCTAGGGTCACCTGTGGCCAGCACTACATTAATATTTATATTTTTATCAAGTTTAATAAGTAGGCCTTCAGCACCCTAGTTTTTATAGGTCTACTAGCTGTTGACAGCGACTTCGTCTGCAAAGAATTCATTTATCGCTATCCCGCGGGAATTACGCCATTTTCCAGGATAAAAAGTAGCCTATGTGTTATTCCAGACTTTTCTCTATCTATGTGCCAAATTTCATCCAGATCCGTTGGGACGTTCTGGCGTGATTGAGTAACAAACAAACATCCATCCATCCATCCATACTTTCGCATTTATAATATTAGTTTGATTAGTTAGATTTCTTTAAACATGAATCCCCGTACTAGATAAAGTGTCTCTTGAAGACCAGTAGCTACAGTACTCTGTGTCGGGCCTCATTAGTGGACTTCACTGTCGGGTATGCAAGTTCCTTGAAGACTGCCGGTAATTAAAATAGATAAGGTATTGAAACTCTGTACAGATTCAGGCTTTAGGGCCTGTTTTACCACACTCTGTTTAGGTCCAGTAGTTCCGTCTCTATTTATTACTACGAAACAGACAGAGACGTCATTATAGATAACTGATAGTTAAGATGACTGGAATTTAACAGAGAGTGGTGAAACAGACTCTTAGTGAAGTTCCATTTTAAAGTTAAGGCGACTAGCGCCTTCAAAATGTTGTCTTTGTCTTTTTTTTACGTGTGAAGTAAAGAAAATCACACACTTTTGCAAATTTTTTGTGTTTTTCTTGTTATTCGTGATGAGAAAGTCACAAAGTAACTAAGTGATTTACGGGTGGTAGAACTTTGTGCAAGGTCCGTGCGGATCGCTACCACCATCTTACTCGCTAATCCTGCCGCTAAGCAGCAGTGCTTGCACTACTGTGTTCCGGTGTGGAGAGTAAGACAGCCGGGGAAATTACAGGCACAAGAGGCTTTTCATCTCTCTACTCTCATCGCCTCTACTAGGTTGGCAACGCATCTGCAATCCCTCCGGGGTTGCGGGTGTCTATGGGCAGTGATGATCGCTTACCATCAGGTGACCCACTAGCTCGTTTGCCTTCCTATTCATATAAAAAAAAAACAAATGCTACGTTGTGTTTAATGTCTCGTGAAGTGAAACAGAATAAAACAAAAGAAAGTCACAAACCTCAAAAGATAACCTCCATAATCAACTGAACTCAAATTTACTTGCCATTATAAAGGGAAACGACGCAGTTAAAATAAGATTTTTACAACACAATAACCGGCAAGCCATTAAGCCAGGCTCTGTGTCGCTGCATAAAGTACATTCTTAATGCGTAGTAAAATGTAATTGTTACATAAAAACGTAAAATAAAACCTCATCCGGTTTACGAGTAGCACTAAGAATTGGCCCGGCCCGGACAAAACAACGGGGTGGAATGCAGGCCGCAGTGCCGCGATAAAAAACAGTTCGCTTAGTGTAGGTTCTCGGTCACAAAATACGTCTCGAACACGTTTGCGTTAAAATGTCAAATAGGTACAATGAGAAGAGTTTGTTGCCGTTTCGATCCGCAAGTGGCGCTCCCAATTATTCCATAGTAATTGAGACGTTTACGTGAACGCGTTCAAGACGTTTTTATATGCGAAAACTTACACTAGAGGCACAGTACTCTTTAAGGGTGCGACCAAACCGCCGCGTATACGCAGTGACGTGCCGTATGCGTCACGTTTTCTCACCGTTTCTTCATACATTCTGTTGCGATTCCGTAACGTCACCGTGTTTTAAGCGGCGGCGTGGTCGCACCCTTATACATCAAGACAGCAAATCCATGCCATACCATGACGTCCTAATACCGACTCAGTTCAAGTTTTAACTGTCACTTTTAGTATGAATCTGACAGCGAACGAACCTAAACTGAATCGCATTATAAGACGTCATGGTAAGGCCCCTGTAGGCTTATTGTCTAACTCGCTCGCAATCGCCATCGTGTTCATTTTGACAGTTAATGTATGGGCTGACAATTGGAATCGGAATCAGCTAGCTGTCACATTCATACAAGAACTGTCAAAATGAACACGATGGCGATTGCGAGCGAGTTAGACAATAAGCCTACTGGTCTAAGCAAAGAAAAAACATAACGTACCAGTCGCTTCTCTTCCTGAGCGTAGCATGATTGTGGGCATAATTATAGATGGAAGGAGGAATCAGGGGCCTTACCATGACGTCTAATGCGATTCATTTCCGAACCAAAGTTGGATCGATCGCTGTCAGATCCATACTAGAAGTGTCAAAATTGACAGCTAATCGAAATGGAATCGCATTAAGACGTCATGGTAAGGCTTCGGATTAGTGTTGGGTTGCTAGCCGCATCGCTTATGACATTACTAGCTTCTGCCCGCGACTTCGTCCGCGTAGAATTAGCAATTGATAATGTTTATCGTTTATCGATTTTCCGGGATAAAAAGTAGCCTATGTTTTAATCTAGGGTACCAGCTATCTTCGTTCCAAATTTTATTCAAATCCGTCCAGTCGTTTTAGCGTGAAGAAGGAACAAACATACACACTCACATCGTTACTCACAAACTTTCGCATTTATAATATTAGTAGGATTCTGTGATTGAGGGCCTGTTTCACCACTCTCTATTGAGTCCCAGTTATCTCAAGTATCAGTTACTAGCTGTTGCCAGCGACTTCGTCTGCAAAGAATTCGTTTATACGCAATTTTCCGGGATAAAAAGTAGCCTATGTGCTATTCCAGACTTTTCTCTATCTATGTGCCGAATTTCATCCAGATCCGTTGGGCCGTTCTGGCGTGATTGAGTAACAAACAAACATCCATCCATCCATCCATACTTTCGCATTTATAATATTAGTTAGATTTGATTTGTGAGGATGGGCGTTGGGAGGCAACTAATGTAGAAGTTTTGAGTTAATACTCCCTTACTATACTAGATGTTTACACTTATATAGGTACTGGGAGAGTGTGTACAGATTCCTAAGATTTGTGCCCATTCCCGCGATGGTTTTTTTAACATCTGCGCGGGGAGACAAGCAACTGGTAACATTCTACGTTTCTTCTTAGCTCCCAGCACAGACCCTACTATGGTGATAATCTTGCTTTACTGTTTCTGCTATACTGCTGTTCGTTCTTGGATGGTCTCCAGACATAGAAATTGGCTAACGTTTCTTGTGTAACACCAATGTCCAAATGGATATCATATATCTTACAAAGACGAAGAAGAATGGTTTTTCATATAAAAGATATGAGTATTGTATTGAACAATGTGAGTTGATTAATTGTGTTTTTTGGTATATCTGATACACCTCCAATGATCCGAATATCAGTAATATATTACACATTCATTTTCTGTGCATTATAATGTACTCATACTCATACTCATACTCATTTATTTATTTATTTACATGTCATTTTTATCATTATTTTATTATATTTCACCGATTTTATTTGAAACCGACGAGCATGTATGAAGAGATTGATGAATGTTGGTGAAGCGAAAGAGGTATGTCAGGATCGTAGCAAGTGGCACAAAGTAGTTTCTGCCTACCCCTGTGGGAAAGAGGCGTGACGATGTATGTATGTATTTCATGTCAGAACAACTCATGAAATGTAAAAACATTCATTCATCACACACACACATCATTCACATTCATTGTTAGGATAAGCTGTATATTATATTGTTTTGATTAACTCTGTGTAGTTTAGTTAGTAATATTGCTCAGTCTAGTTTCTCAACTGGATCCTGTCACACAGGAACTCCTAGCTCAGGATCCAGAGTCGAAGATACACTGATTGTTATATTTTTATATCATACACTTTTTCATTTTCATTTTTTTCATTTAATATTATTATATCATTATTGTAATTCAGGTTTGGGACGTATGGCACTACAGACCGACCTCTTTAGTAATAGTAATAGTTTATTCAGGTAACAAAAAGTACAGTGTTTTAACAAATGGTTGGTACCTCTTTTTAAGTATAAGAATACCTGTTCTAAGAGATACCATTTTTCCGCGAAAGGTCATTTCTTATATAATTGGTCATCTTTTCTAAATAATTATCTACCTACAATAATTTCTTATTGCTGACAAATAAGACTAAGTACTTTTCTTAAGTTATTGTAACACCAATCGTCGTTTTGCCGTATTTCCCAGAGAATTCCCTTAGGCCAGGTCAAGAGTACCCGAAACCGACGAGCATGTATGAAGAGATTGATGAATGTGGATGAAGCGAAAGAGGTATGTCAGGATCGTAGCAAGTGGAACAAAGTAGTCTCTGCCTACCCCTGTGGGAAAGAGGCGTGACGATATGTATGTATGTATGTATTCCCTTAATTAACAAGGAATGCAAATTAGATTACAAATTAAAAAAAGAACAAAATACAGAAAGAACATTCAATTTTAAATTACACCATTTCAACGTAAGTTTTCACGTTTGATTGTTAACAAGACTTCCCTTATTATCAATGAGATTGAGTCCATCTCGGAACATTTTCTCCTTTGCAAAATCCATCGGTATAAACTGGGGATTGGGATTATCTTCACTTACAGGCACATACATCTGCGGCAGTACCTCTTTAAACTTCTTTTTCTTCATTCCTTCTTTAACCCGCAGCATCTTCTTCACCGTTTTCACCAACTCCAACGGCAATGGCATCTTGGACGACTTAGAGTCTTCTGTTTTATTCTCATCACCTTTGTTGTCTATCGTGTCAGCATGTATTTCATCCTTAAATTGCAATGCCATTGGTTCTCCATCAGAGGTGATGAGTAAGCCTTTGATTTTTATCACTTTTGAGTTGATATGCACGAAGAGTGTGATGAGAATTGTTATTTTTGTAAGCATCTTCACGTTATGCTTGTTTGTATTCGAATGCTTGGGTGATGATTTACAAACATTAAAATTCAATTACGTGGAGCAAAGTGTGGAGAATTGCTTTAATTGAAACTTTAACTGTGGTTTTTATGGGCAAAGGTAATTGGTAAAAACAGAAGAGTAAAGGAAAAAACGGGTTGAATTTCTTAAAAAAAATAAAATTCAACTCTTTTTCATTTGTCCACAGTGCACTTTGCGATTCATTTGTTTTCTTCCCATCGAGCCCATCGAGGGAATCGGCGAAAATCATACTACAGGCGATGCGGCTAGCAACCCATTACTATTTTGATACTCCTTTCCACCTATATACCCACGATCATGCTAAGCGTGGTCTTTAGGTTTTGTTACCTTAGGCTCTGTCACGTGATTTATGTATGTAAAGTAACTAGATGCAACTCACACATAGAATTACTTATCTATCTAAAAGCTATGAATAGGTAGACACGGAGTCCCTGGCTTGTGTTGGATATCGAGCGAGGTTCTACCAAGCTGAGTGTTTTCCCAGCAAGGTTTACTTTTAATTACGACAGCACTTCGCTCGCCGGCGACTGGATTACCCTGGCTTTAACATTATTTCAGTGTACGTAGGCTCATTCGGATATTACTGTACAGTATGCTTAGTGTAGGTTTTCGGTCACAAAATACGTCTCGACCGCGTTTGCGTTAAATTGTCAAATACTATGAGAATAGTTTGTTGCCGTTTCGATCCGCTAGTGGCGCTGCCAATTTTTCCATAGCAATTGAGATTGAGACGTTTACGTGAACGCGTTCGAGACGTTTTTATATGCGAAAACTTACACTAGAGGCTCAGGGGCCTTACCATGACGTCTTAATGCGATTCAGCTTAGGTTCGCTCGCTGTCAGATTCATACTAAAAGTGGCAGCTAAAACTTGAACTGAGTCGGAATTAGGACATCATGGTAAGAGGCCCCAGGTCTCTTAAAATTGTTTCGGAATATTTCCGCAGGTGGTTATGGTTAGTTTCACTTTATAGCCCAGGGGCCTTACCACGACGTCTGCGATTCAATTCTGACTCAGTTCAGGTTTTAGCTGTCATTTTTAGTATGTATCTGACAGCGAGCGAACTTCAACTAAATCGGAATCGGTATACAATCGTATTAAGACGTCGTGGTAACCGCCATGTAAACGTTTTTCAGGATTTTTGAATGATAGTAGACAAATATTTCCGTGATTAGATAGAATATGGAATGGACCACCTAAAGGATTATTTTGTTCTGATTTTATTAAGACTATTAATAGTCGCGAGGACACCCATTTTTGTTGCTAAAATCTCGAACATCTTGACATTTTCTGTGACTTCTGAGCCAACTTAGAACGCCAAAATTAAAATGTATACATCATCATCATTTCAGCCGTAGAGGTCCAGTTGCCTCGGTTGGAAGTGGCTTGCATCCACCATGAACCCGCGACTTTAACCTGCAGGCTTATCACGTAACTCGCTCGCGATCACCATCGACTTCATTTTGACAGTTCATGTATGGGCTGACAATTGGCATCGGAATCAGCTAGCTGTCACATTCATACAAGAACTGTCAAAATGAACACGATGGCGATTGCGAGCAAGTTACGTAATAAGCTACCAGGTCATCCGTCAACCTCGTTGGTGGACGTCCTACGCTGCGCTTACTGAACCGCGGCAATAACAATTTAACCACTAAACCCCAAAGATAGCAAATCTTGCGGTAAAAGGTTCATAAGCATTTTATAAATAGAAGGGAAGGAAAGTAAAGATGGAAGAGTGCAGTTTATTTTTAAATGCGGTTATACTCGTAAATCGGGGCCTTATTATCTATAGCAGCTTCGTATCTTTTTATTAAAGGAGGTTAAACAACGCAGACATTTTGGGGATTTTCGCGCGTTTAACAACTCATTCCCATCATCTTCCGCCAGTTGGGGAAAAAAGTGAGTACGATGTTGATATTTCGCTATTTATGTTATGGTTACCTCAATTTTAAGTGTCTTTTTGGCTATATGCAATAAAGAGTTACTACTACTTCTTCACAAGGGATATGTAAATTTTAGCTTGGTATATAAGCGAATTGTACGTAGGTACAAATAATGGCGGTATCAGAGTAATAAAATGAAAAAATGGTTTTGAATGATTCACAGTTAACTAGTTATTTACATTAGATTGCATTTTCTATATAATTAAAGTAGACCAAGTATGATCTACACAACATCAGCATCCACCATTTCTTCAGTCTATCCGTGATCATGATGCATGCATCTGCGTCGAAATATCGGAAAATCGCTTAAGACAATCTCGTTCTGGGGCCTTACCATGACATACTAATTCCGACTCAGATCAAGTTTTAGCTGTCACTTTTAGTATGGATCTGACAGCTTGCGAACCTAAACTGAAACACATTAAGACGTCAAGGTAAGGCCCCTGATTCTTGTGATAAATAATGTAAGACCAAATGGAAAAAGTTCTCTTAATTTTCAGAAGCTGCTAAAAATCAATAAAATTTAAAGACTTTCTCCCGATTTTTGGAACGAAACCTTCTATTTTAAAGCGTATTTGCTAAGGTGGATTGGCCATTCACTCCACAGTACTTGTGATGCTTCAGATGCTCTTAAGCCTCCGGGTTCTGGCCCTCGACATCTTGTTAACCCTCGATCGCCTTAAGAACCAATAGCCGATAAAATCCTGTTTTACATACTTAATTTGTAAAGGAAACTGGGTGGGATTAGATTGACCGGGTATTTGATGACAGTTCGAAGCCAGGCTTTGAAAAGCACATCTAATCTGTGATGACGTTGGTTTAAAAATAGATACATACATACATATTTACATACATACATACAGGTGTAGTGCAAAATGATTTTCGGGGCTGAAAATTTCTTTGGTGTTTGCTCTCAGCCAGTTTTTATGATAACATCGTAACAATAAAATAGATACTATTTACTATCGTTTTATATTATGATAATGATGATGATGATGATAAAACTTCTTTTATATCCAGCAAATTCAAATAATACATACATACATATCGTCACGCCTCTTTCCCACAGGGGTAGGCAGAGACTACTTTGTTCCACTTGCTACGATCCTGACATACCTCTTTCGCTTCATCCACATACATCAATCTCTTCATACATGCTCGTCGGTTTTGGGTACTCTTGACCTGGCCTTTCCCCAAAACGTCCCCAATTTGATCACGGAACGTCCGCCTAGGCCTTCCCCTCCCAACGCACCCATTCACACTCCCCATATAAATCTGTTTAGTTAATCTTCTTTCATCAATTCAAATAATACTTTTGCTTAGGGGCCTTAAGATGAGGTTTTAATGCGACTCCATTCAGACTCAGTTCAGGTTTTAGTTATTTTTAGTGTGGATCTGACAGCGAGCGAACCTAAACTGTATCGGAATTGAACCACAATAAGACATCATGGTAACCCCTCTTTTCACGAAAAGCAGACACTGGAGCCAAACTCAATCAACTCCAATCGGAGAAATAACTCAAAGCCTCTGAACAAAGACTGCTTTTATATCAATACGTACCGAAAACTCTACGTAGGTACCTCTACTACCAACAGAAGGCAGGCAGTAACGCCAGCCTCGTATGTATGTCCTGTAAAAAACTGGCAGTCCGCCAATCCGCATCGATTTTGTACTTGCGTAACGCTGGCGTAACCCTGCTTACGTTTTTTTCTGAATCCTAAATGCTGTATCTTGAGGAGGAGTTCGCCAACAGAGCAGTAATACCCGCCTTTCGATACTCGTACTCGTAAGTGACTTGTCAACCATTTTAAAGAACAGACAGTTCCATCCTGTGTACCTGGGTTAAGATTATTAATTAGGATTAAAATATCTTGCCAATTTCTACATTGTACCTACTTGTTGACATGAAATCATTATTTATATGAATGGAAATAGCTAATTTTATAGACATTTTATTTTATTTTTAATTTCACTAATTTATTATTATTATATTGATTATTTGAAGTTATTTTAATGTTACCTACTATGAATTCTGATTCCATTCAAAAGTCAAAAGTCAAAAGTTTATTTTGCAAATAGGCCGCCGAGGGCTCTTTTACATGTCTTTTTTTGAATCTACCAGCGCATTCGGAAAGACCATCATTGCCAAGAAGAATGCGCCGCAAGAAACTTGGCAGAAAGTCATTTTTTCAAAATAAAATAGATTTAACTTAACTTACCTAATACAATTAATACATTTTATAAAAGGTTGTTTTAAAAACTAAATTATTTCATTACAAATAAAACAACTAACAATAGGTTAAGGCAATGTATGTAACTAACTTTTTCATATGGATCTCGGTCTGAAATAAAATTATTTTATTTTAAAGTGAAAATGTTTGTGATGACCAATGTTTTTAACCTCTGACGCAAAAAGACGGGTGTATAAATTTGACGTTGATGTCTCTGTGAGTGTGTGTGTCTGTCTGTGGCATCGTAGCTCTCATGCGGATGGACCAGTTTAGATGCAGTTTTTTTCCATTCGAAAGCCAGTTTCCTTGCGGTGGTTCTTAGCCATGTATGGTAAAAATCGGTCTCGTAGTTTGAACAGTATCAGCTCTTTTCCAAAATGATGTGTTTAAGGCATTTTTGGTATAAAATTTTATATATTATTTTCTATTTACGTATAATCGGTCTTTACGACAAGCTTTTATTTACCAAAATTAAAAAATATATATAAGACAAAAATGACATTTTCGCCCTATTGGTTTATTCCTCTGTATCTTGAGTAAAGTAATATTCTAAGAACCTTCTGTGTATCTTATATTTAAAGCAATATGTAATTGAAGCGCGGAGCATTATATAAGCAATATGAGGTTGGGTTATGACATCACCATGAAAGCTTGATTCTTGTTGTTATACTGTTTTGTTTTTTCGTTTCATTATTTGTTTTTATTATTGTATATTTTTAACTTTACTGTAATGCTATACAATTTTATTGATAAATTAATAAATAAATACATTTCTTCCGACATAACCCGAAGGCTAATCATCAAAGATTCGCTACATACGGTTGTTGCAATCCACATATTTAATTGTGGCAACATTTTTTTTAATGTAAATTTGCCTATGGCAACTCGCTCTCTTGTCTGCCGACAATATACGAAGAAACGCACAATCCAGTTTTTTATTTATAAAAATAAAGAACCACACAGAGATATACCCCAAACCAGTGATTTTTTCAACGGTAACGTAACTTCGCGACTTCGTTCCTTCATAAGTATGGAAAAACACAACGTTGATCTCATTTGTATCCGAAACAACCTCGGCTCGTAGCCAATAAACTATTGTTACAGACATCTATGCCTATTTCTTTCTCGCAACATTTTATACAGGTCGTATAGAGCTTAATAAACAGGTCTATACAGCTAATGTCCGTAGGCCGCGAAGCGGAAAGACCGTTGACCTCGCATCGATACGGGTGCAACGACCTGCACTAACTCTAGGTGACTGGGTGAGGAAATTAATGAGCTAATAAAAAACGGCCTCTTTTCAGGTAGAAGGTGAAGAACGGCGCTAAAATTAATTGCCCTTTCAGAAAATAAAAACTCAATGAAATTGCCGAATTGAAGTTCTATCGAGGACGCGCAAGAGTCGCGTCATGCGCGAGATAGATTACCCGTCTTTTTCTTACTGTTTTTAGCGCGCGAACAGTAATTATTTAACACTATGGAAGTCCGAAATAGTTATTGAATTTGAATTTGATGATTCGAAATATTATAAACGGAATGCGAACCGCGATTACCTTTATTGAGCACCCGATATTTCGACGCCGTTGAGCATCATGATCACGAGTAGACTGTATGATGCATGCAACTGCGTCGAAATATTGGGTGCTCAATAAAGGTAATCGCGGTTCGCATCCCGTTTATAATTTTTCGAATGAACTTAACCGTGAATCATTGAAAACTCTTGATGATGATGATATTTCTTTGACTTTAAATGGTCTTAGATGCACTGCAGAACTGAAGTCTTGCCGTGTTTGGAATATATAACGTATACCTTAGTTCAAAGGCGTCAAGACAGAGGTCCTTCCGTCAGAACGCTAATTATGAGTATTATGACGGCTCTAAGCATCTTTGTCGTGCCTTGAGTCATTAAAAAGACGTAAGGGAAAGGCAAAAGAGAGCTCGAAATAGATCGAGTCGGGCAAATAAAAAACATTTTTTGTCAGACTTATGACATAAACTAAAAACCCATGTAGAACAAATTTCATTGAAATAAACGGTATAGGGGTAATTAAATAGCACGCATCACGGAATTATAAGAATCGGGGTTCGATTCCTGTCCTTTAGCTTTACTTTTCGGATTTTTCTGGGTTCTAGTTTTCAGTGACGTATAGAAATTTAAATAAATAAATTTGTTAGTTATTTTCGAAATAGCAATACTTATAGGTGGGTATACCAGTTGTTAGCTTTAAATAGGTACTAGTGGTTGCCAGCGGCTTCGCACCCGTTTCTCCTTTTTCTCAAAATTTAATTTCTAGAGAACCTTCTCTTAATAACCAATCGTTTACACGTGATACCCAAGAGAAAGAGCAATTCAATAATGGTATAAACTAAATTCCTTCCCGAGAATACTGATACTATACTTAAAGTTAATTAACTTGATGTTAGGAAACTATTATAGAGCCATAGATAGCACTGCTATGGCACATATAACTGTATATAGCCTGTAAGGTGAAGACTCCACCCACCCTTATCGACCCAACTTTTTACTGAACCTTTTTTTTGCATGTTCACTGATACCTGTCAATGGTGGACTGATATTCAAATATTTGTTATTCCACTGTCACCAAGTTAGGATCTGACGATGGGATTCCAGAGAAATCGAGGAAAATTATACACATACTCTAAGTATAGCTACATTAAAACACTCGTGTTACGTGTACTCCTTCGGGTCGTTTCATACACCCACTCTTATTTTGATGCCCTTCATTCCTGCAATTAAAAGTTAATATATCTGCTCTCATAGCTCGCCGACATTAATACGGCCCTGACCTTACAAAGCCATATCAATTATTAAGCTTGCCTGAACATTAATTATGAAGGTAGCCCCTTTATCCAATCGTCACAATTTACATAAATCTACGCAATAACACTACTGGGATTTGAGGGTTTTAACTTGGTTTTAACAGCTTTCGACTATTAGGTACTGGGACGCTACCATGACGTCTTAATAGGATTCAATTCCGATTCAGTCAGTGGCGTAACTATAGCATGGCAGGGCTGGCAAAATGCCAGGGGCCCTCAGCTCTACGGGGCCCCGAACTGGCCTGGCCTTGAGCGCAGAAGGGAAGATGATGCACTTCTTTATAGTGTCTTTGTGTGGGCCTTGTGGCCTGTAGGTTTTGTTAGCTTAGGTTCTGTCCACCCCGTAAGGGATAAAGACGTGAGTTATATAGGTATGTAAATGGACCCATCTACTACGACTAAGTTAATTCAAGGACGCAGTTGAAAAAAGACGGAACAAGTCCAAACACGTCGAACTTCACAATATGCTAGAGATCCGCCCCCTTACTCATAAACGCTCTGTAGGCTCATTCGAAATATTATAAACGGGGTGTGTATGTGTGTGTGTGTGTGTGTGTGTGTGTGTGTGTGTGTGTGTGTGTGTGTGTGTGTGTGTGTGTGGGATGTGTGCGTTTGTGTGTGTGTGGGATCGCGGTTCACATCCCGTTTATAATATTTCGAATGAACTTAACCGTGAATCATTAAAAACTCTTATTTAGGCTTCTGCTAACTTAGCAATTGTTTGTCACTTTATCTACTTTGTTTGTCTTATCTGTCACTTTGACATTTACCTTTCACAGATAAGGAAAACCGATAGCTAAGTTAACAGTAGCCTTGGGGTGCGTGTCGGGTTACCTCCACGTGTGGCCAGGAGCTGCGGTTCGTTTCTGGATCCGTCCGGGGGGAAGAGCAGTGCTTGGTCCGGTGCACCCTAGGCAGCGGCTAATAATTTCCTGGCAGTATCTGAGGGATATCATTGACCGTTGTCTAAGAGCCCGACAGGGGGGGAGGGGGGTCTTTGACCATATTACCGTACAACATTGCCGACATTTTGTCACAAGATTTTATAATAACATTTTTACCCTGACATTGGCGAAGTTGTCGTCGCTATACAGACTTGTAACGCCACAAATAAAAGAAGAAGAAGAAGAAGACAGTAGCCTATAGAGCATTTATGAATAAGGGGGTCGTTCTTTATTATCAACATGAAACTACCGTGAGACTCGATCGTGTTCGTTTCGCTGCCGCCGGGGCGAGCGCTCCAGGAATTTGCCCAAAGCATGCGGGTGGTAGGGCCTTGTGCAAGGTCCGTCCGGATCGCTACCATCTTACTCGCTAATCCTGCCGCTAAGCAGCAGTGCTTGCATTGCTGTGTTCCGGTGTGGAGAGTAAGACAGCCGGGGAAATTACGGGCACAAGACAAGAGGTATTTCATCTAAGTCCTCTAGGTTGGCAACGCATCTGCAATTCCTCCGGGGTTGCGGGTGTCTATGGGCAGTGGTGATCGCTTGGGTAAGTAATACAAGTTAGAACAACTTATTATCTAATGTTCATAATATATACGCTCACTTTATATAAACTCGTTTAGTATAACGTTTACTGGATATAATGAACGAAAATTATAATCTTAAAATATCTAATTTTGTAAGGTATAACGTTGTTTATATATAATATCAATTGAAATAACGATCAAAGCATAATAATGTTCATAACAGCTAACATCAAAAAGCATAATGCACAGTTGTTTATTGAATTTGCTATGTGGTTAGGGGGTTTTCTAGGTGGTTATAAAAAAAATAACTAAAACCAAAAGATATTTTGTAGTTATATCTCGTGGGACGCACCCACTCGACTTTTATGCTTGAGTTATCCGTTCGTGTAACTATCCGTTCCTTGCCATAAAACAAGCTGTCTAATTGAAGTTAAAAGCACTCCAAGCTGTAACGGCTGCCAAGGAGCCACCAATTACGGACCGCTTCAGCTGATGTCGTGCTGCGCGGATTAGTTCGCCGTCGGTAAAGAGGCCATTGACCTACCCTGGCAGCGTTGCAAAGCGATGCACGGCATCACACCACACAGACTTACGCCAGTATACCATCGTGACAAAAACATTTACTTTGCTACAAGCAAGCGAACAATTGTTACTTAACGTCGTAACGTTTTACGCAAAGAGTCATGCTTTTTCGTGAGTGCGGCCGGCGTTCATCGATTTATAATACGTTATCACATCAAAAACATATACAGGGTGTATCAGATAGTCCCTAACAATAATCAACTGGGGTATATAACCATAGCTACAGAAGCTAAAAAAAATAAAAAAAAAATTAAGTAAAAATTTTTTTATATTTTCTATAGTAGGTAGGTATAGTAGGTAGGTAGTATTACTGTAATCATTCCTATAGAAAACATAAAACAAAATTACTCCAATTTTTTTTTATATATTTTTTAGCTTCTATAGCTATGGTTATAATACCTACCCCAGTCGATTATTGTTAGCGGGTATCTGATACACCCTGTATAGTAAATAGATGGTTAAAAAATCCCATCGACGTTTTAGGCGATGCGGCTAACCCATCACTATTTTGATTCCCTTTTCCAGCTATACGCCCTCAATGATGCTAAGCCTTTGGGTTGTTACCCTAGACTGTCTACACCAAAGATAATGACGTGATTTTCAACATGAAAAATAAAAATGACGATGAAAACGAGGGTAGTTGTGCGCCGCTGTCAGCTGCGCCGAGTAGCCGCGCGAGCAGAGCGTTGGCGCTCAGTGTTCGTTTCTGAAGAAGGTCTACGGAATAGTTCAAAACATATGTCGAGCGTTGTTCGGCTTTTCTTCTTCTTCTTCTTCTTCTTCTTCAGCATGTAGACGCCCACCGTTGGGCATACGCCTCTCCAATCTGTCTCCATCCCGAACGGTTGCTCGTTTCCCTCTTCCAGACTGGTCCTGCTGTCTCCCTTATGTCATCGGACCATCGGGCAGGTGGTCTGCCTACACTCGGCTTTTATACGTGAGTTATCCTTTTTTGTAATTATAAGATTTGTTTATGCATGTACTACTGAATAAGTTCTCCCACTGCGGCTACATGTATCTGATAACGCTGACACATGTACTGAGTGTAGACTGGATTTTATGGCGCACCTATTTATATTTATGAACATCGCACAGTATGGCGGCAAATAACACTGCACTTAAAGGCTCCTCGAAGATCTAAGCCAATGGACGAATTTGAGTATGGGAGCTTTGATCTCAAGCAGAAGTGGAACGTTTTTATATAAAATACAAAGAAGCCGTTGCTCGCTAATTCAGTACGCACGCGTACTGCGCGCTCATGCATTTTATGATATGTTTTGCTATTTGGATTGTTTCTGAAATTCCTTAATTTTAATGATTCTAATATAATGTCATCCTGTCCATGATTCTTATAGCTGGTTTTCTTTTTATGTATGTGTATATGTGTCTATATATATCTCCATTTATTATAAATGTGTTTCATGTATAGTGTATTATTTCTTGTATTATGTGTATTAGTATGTATGTATTTTCACTACTTAGGTATATTAATATATATTCTGAATTGCACCACCTGCTCAGATCTGTTCTTTTCTCCGGTCCATTATGGTTGCCTGGTAGAGATCGCTCTGTAGCGGTAAGGCCGCCTATTGTTACCTTATTACTTCTGTATACCTTTTTTCTGTTTTGATTGTTATATGTGGTGTTCAATAAAGAGTTATTGTATTGTATTGTATTGTATAATGATTATTAATATATTGTAATTCAAACACAATAATTGTATTGTTTATGAATAAATAAATGAATGAATGAATGAATCCTCGGAACTACACACACAGACGGTTTGGGCGCATAACGTCCCACTCACAAAACGTCCCTCCACCAAAATTACGTCCCATTTGCAAAACGTCTTCTCTGCAAATGGTCCCTTATGTAAAATACCCCATTCGCAAAACGTCCCTTTCTCAAAAGCTCCCACTCCTTTCGCAAAACGTCCCGTCTGCGAAATGACCCATTCGCAAGATGTCCCGTCCGGAAAAAGCTTGTTTCAGTTGAGACTAGGAGTCTTTTCATGGGATAAGGATCGTTTTGCGAACGGGCCATTTTGCGAAAGGGACATTTTGCGAACGGGACTTTATTTATGTGAAGAAATATTTTGTGAACGGGCCCTTTTGCAGAAGGGTCGTATTGCGTAAGGGGCATTTAGGCAAGGGACGTTTCGCGAAAGGGACAAAGGGACATTATGCGAGTGGTACGTTATGCGCCTAAAGCACACAGACAGAGCCTAAGGTGACAAGACCTAAAGGCCACGTTTAGCATGATTGTGGGCGTATAGGTAACTAACTGACTATCCCTATCCTAACTAATATCCTGCCTGCCTTACCTGCTATGGGTGGCGTAGGGATAGCACGCATCACGGAATGATGAAGACCTGTAGGCTTATTGTCTAACTCGCTCGCAATCGCCATCGTGTTAATTTTGACAGTTGTTGTATGAATGTGACAGCTAGCTGATTCCGATGCCAATTGTCAGCCCATACATGAACTGTCAAAATGAACACGATGGCGATTGCGAGCGAGTTAGACAATAAGCCTACTGGGTTCGATTCCCGGCCATAGCTATGTTCTAGTTTTCAGTGTCGTTTAGAAACCTAACTAATATCTATGAATACAAGAGTAACGTGACAGACTAATTGACAGACAACGCACAGCCTAAACCGCTGAAGCTACAGACTTGAAATTAGGCAGACCTATTCTTTGAGTACCATAGAGGTGCAGTAAGGAGAGATTTTATAAAATAACGAGATAGGGAATAAGTAAATGCGATTTACACGTTGACATTACACTTAATTTACCCCCCACTCTAACTTCCCCCTCACTCTTAGGCACTTGTCCCACCGCCGGCGAGTAGCGAGAAGCGAGCGTTTTTTAGTATGGAAATTTTGTCGCTTTTGTCAAGTTCCATACTAAAAAACACTATCTTCTCGCTACTCGCCGGCGGTAGGACAAGTGCCTTACATTCATTTAAAAGCAACTAAACTATGTCCATGTTCCAAAGGAAACTTTTGCATGCAAATAGGTATCAACTACTTCAAAACTTGTCAGAACATACCAAGTTCTGTCTGCTAAGTATTCTCTGGTCTTAATGACTTTGCTAAAAGACGCGGAGTAGCCAAAGAGGAGAATAGCTGTAAATACTTATTCAGTTATGCAAATACGCTGGCATACTCGGCGGCGCTGTCAACAGCAAATGACTTTGAGCAGCGCCACTCTTCACACATACGGTTCGCGTGCCTGTGAATGAAAGAGAAGAAACTATTCCGGCAGCTTGGCGCGCGTCTAAAATCTTGCAATAAGAAGAAATAAAAAAAAGTCTGGATTATTTGTGAAATATGACTCGTTAGCCGTGTAGGTATGAATATGTTGACTTCATGTTTTTAATTACAGACCCATACGTCGAAAAAATAAAGACATAGAACCGTTTGATGATGATTTTAAGACCAATCTTTGCAATTATTTTCTATCGAGCCGATTTTGTTCAATTACGTATCGAGTCCGTCTAGCGTGTTTGAAATATGATGAAAATTAACATTATATTTTTTTTGTATTTTTTTTGTGTGTAGTTTTTCTTAAAAAAGTGCTTAAATAACAACAATTTCAACAAAATTAGGTGTTGTCAGCCTCTTAAATGAGTCCTCGCATCGCGATGGAGGGGTGCGGGGTAGGACGACAAAGGGAGCCGAGGGGTTCGGGCGGCCGGCGCACTACCCGCCCGCACCTCTCTTGGTCCCCTTTGTCGTCCTACCCCGCGCCCCTGTGCCGCGTGGGCGAGGACTCACTTAAGCGGTCGGTCTATATCTATAAACTGGTGTCCTTCCATTTGACCTAAAAATTATTGACAAAAGCATCATTTTAAAATTTAAATCTAATCTAATTCTAACTATCTAACTAATATTTATAAATGCGAAAGTATGGATGGATGGATGGATGGATGTTTGTTTGTTACTCAATCACGCCAGAACGGCCCAACGAATCTGGACGAAATTCGGCACATTGATAGAGAAAAGTCTGGAATAGCACATAGGCTACTTTTTATCCCGAAAAATTCCCGCGGGATAGCTGAAGTCGCTGAAGATAGATGAATATATAGATGAAGTCGCTGGCAACAGCTTGTATCTTATAAACCGTGAACTTTTTTAAAAATCTAAAAACCTTTATGCGTGGCTCACATTAGGTTAGGTTAGGTTTGTTTTATAAGTTTTTTTAAAAAGTTTACGGTTTATCAGATATTTAGAGTTTGTCAAATGATCATTTTGTCAATAATTTTTAGGTCAAACGTTAGTGAACCCTATAAACTGTGTGCTTCCATTCTGGTCTGAGATCAAAGACAAAACAGAATGTACTAGATCCTTCTCTTCCCGCGCAGATGGTAATGGAGCCCATTGAGTGAATGCTGGGTGAACATCTTAGAGATCACGTTAGAGGCGATGCGGCTAGCAACCCATTACTATTTGGATTCCCCTTTCCACCTAAACGCCTACAATGACGAAGACGCGTAATTAGAGTTCTGGCAATATAGATAATCCGTACGTCTTTAGGGTTCCGTACCTCATAAGGAAAAACGGAACCCTTATAGGATCACTTTGTTGTCCGTCCGTCCGTCCGTCCGACCGTCTGTCAAGACCCTTTTTCTCAGGAACGCGAGGAGGTATCAAGCTGAAATTTATATCAAATACTCAGGTCCACTGCCTCTTGGAGCTGTGAAAAAATCAAACTTCTAAGCCATCGCAATCAAAAGATACGGCCGTTTATGCCGCAATTTCCGCAAATCTCAAGGGAATCAAAACCTACAGGGTACTTCCCGTTAACGCAGAATCTTGAAATTTGGTACGAAGGTCAGCCTTATAGCACAGATAAAGGAATAATTGCGAAAACCGTAAATATGTATGTATGTCTGTATATATCAGGGACCAATATAAAGTGACCCCACACTGCGTATATTTTGCTTTGGAGCCTGCACCAGCCCTGGCTCTGCTTACACTGGTCTATAGATAATGATACGGAACCCTCGGTTCGCGAGTCCGACTCGCACTTGGCCGGTTTTTTTTTGTAAGCGGCCAGTACGGTAAGCGTCTTGAGCATCAAGGAGGTTACAACATTAAAATCTAATCTAAGCTGCTGCTTTCACTTCTGCCGGCACTCCCGGAGTGCTACCCGCCGCTTCTTTTACGATGAATCAACCAGGATATATATATTATGTATAATACATATGTATATATTATACATAATATATATATCCCTGTAAATAGAATGGTCTAATGGACCGTCCACGCATAACCTACGGTCCTTCACCGTGTTACCGTGACGTGACAGGGGACGGGACGTCGGACGTGAGGCGATTGTGTGAAGAAAGATTGGTTCAAGTTCGGAATATTAGGGGTCCCCATAGTTGTAGAGTCACGGGGAATGAGTTGAACTGAGAAATTTGGCAGAAAATGTTATTAAAAAGTTATTGTTATCACACACAACAACGGATCTTTTTAGTCAGACCAGCAGGCTTATTACGTAACTCGCTCGCGATCACCATCGTGTTCATTTTGACAGTTCATGTATGGGCTGACAATTGGCATCGAAATCAGCTAGCTGTCACATTCATACAAGAACTGTCAAAATGAATACGTTGGCGATTGCGAGCGAGTTACGTAAAAAGCCTGCAGTTTATTAATCAATCGATGGACTTAGGAGAGAGGCCACAGTTTAGTTTGTGTTGTTGTTTGTTGTGTTGTGTTAGTTGTGTGGTGTTGTTGCTGTGTGTTGTGTGTGTTGTTGTTGTATACACTTCGGTTTTTTAGCACGAGAAAAAAGGTACACAAACTTGACACGTCGTTTTGAAAAACAGTTAAAAAAACAGCAAGTTACAATTTAAGATCCCTGGAATATCGTGATTTGTTATGTTACGGTTTTATATTTTCCAGTTACCGATTTTTAAAAAGTGTTTTTCAACAAAAAAAAATTGTCAAGACCGTTTACCTTTTTTCTCGTGATAAAAAAACCTAACCGGCTACCCTACGAAAGAAGTGACGAGCTCTGTACGCCACGGAACAAAAGAAATATGGATTTTATTTCCATTGTAGAAGGATTTGTTTCGACAAGAATGATGTATTGATTGTATGTGTATTGATGACCGAACCGTGAGGCATTCCATTAGCTGTCACGGCTGGATGACGGAGGCGGCCAAGAGGTTAAAGTTATTAGTTTTTTTTTTATCTAATTGGTTGATTGGTGGAGATCGCTATTTTGTAATTTTATTGTACTGGTTTTTGGTGTTCAACCTTCGGAGCAAAACCAGAGGCAACCCTAGTATGCAAAGAAATCCTACAGAAACCAAAGTTTTTAAGTATCATTAAAATTAATACGGCTGACATTCGCGATTTCAAGTAGTCTTAATTAACAATTATCGTAAGCCTAATTCGCCCATTTTTACCCGGTCCGAACCTTTATTCACTGAGTTATCTAAAAGGGACTTTTGTCGTAATCTAACGGGTCATTAAGGGCCCTTTACCCCGTGATAAGGGACTACGGAACCCTAATTTATCTCCCCAAATGATCATCCCTAACTGTTTTATTTTTTAACTAGAGTGTGAATTTGAAATGATGATACTTAGTCTAACAGCTTCAATTTGTTACGTTCTTTCTGGACCATTTGTTTTAGTTAAAAAGGGGTAGTGAAAGGTTTATTTTTATTTTTTAAATGCCACCGTTGGGGATCATGACGTCTTAATGCGTTTCAGTTTACGCTGTCAGATTCATACTAAAAGTGATAGCTAAAACTTGAACTGAGTCGGAATTAGGACGTCATGGTAAGGCCCCTGTGTTTTATTAAATTAAATGTAGGAGACTAATGACAACACGCATGACTTGGATATAAACTGACTTTGTTTATCTACCCACATCTTAGATTATAATATTCTACACCCTGTATGCTTATTGTCTAACTCGCTCGCAATCGCCATCGTGTTCATTTTGACAGTTCAAGTATGGGCTGACAATTGGCATCGGAATCAGCTAGCTGTCACATTCATACATGAACTGTCAAAATGAACACGATGGCGATTGCGAGCAAGTTAGACAATAAGCCTACTGGTATTAGGTCGCCGCAGTCAGCCTCAGGTTTCGCTCTCCTATCTCCTTTCTCTATCAATTCCTGCAAGTAAGTGCAACGCAGGGCAGAATGACTCGTTATTATTTGATATTTTAACTATGATTTTATTGTGTTCTATACGATACAAATAGTGGTAAGCGAATGCTTGTACCGAGAGAATGACTCGATATAAATAGATAAATAAAAACTTAAAAACTAGTCGATATGGGGCAGCACTCATGCTCTATGGCGCGGCGCAGCGCAGCTTGTAGCGGCGCTTAGAGCTTTCTTGAACTACGCTCGATGTTATGTTCGATAGGTAGTTCGTGTGACTTCCGCTAGTTTTTTTTTTATGTCAATAGGAAGGCAAACGAGCAAGTGGGTCACCTGGTGGCGCCGCGGTGTGTTAACAGTCACACACAGATCCAACAATCATGCTAAACGTGGCTGTTGTCTTGTTACCTTAGGCTCCCCCGCCTCCTCCTCCTCCTCCTCCTCCTCCTCGTCTCCTTAGGGCCCCGTATGGGATAAAGACGTGATTTGTGTGTGTGTGTGTGTGTGTGTGTGTGTGTGTGTGTGTGTGTGTGTGTGTGTGTGTGTGTACGTCCACCGTCCACCAACGAGGTGGCCGGATGACCTGGTTAAATTCGCGGGTTCACGGTGGATGCAAGTCGCTTCCAACCGAGGCTACTAGAAGTCTATGGGGGAGGCCTATGTCCATCAGTGGACGTCGTACGGCTGGTGTAAGCGGGTGGTAGGGCCTTGTGCAAGGTCCGTCCGGATAGCTACCACCATCTTACTCGCTAATCCTGCCGCTAAGCAGCAGTGCTTGCACTGCTGTGTTCCGGTGTGGAGAGTAAGACAGCCGAAGAAATTACGGGCACAAGAGGCATTTCATCTTAGCCCTCTAGGTTGGCAACGCATCTGCAATCCCTCCGGGGTTGTGGGTCTTTATGGGCTTCCTATTAGCATTAAAAAAAAAAGTACACAGAAAATATTACAAAGGCGAACTTATCCCTAAGAAGGGATCTCTATTAGTCATTTACGATGAGGCAGAAGTTCCTACCGACACCAAACTTATTTTCATTTTTGAACAATACTTCTTCTTCTTCTTATGGTGCCTCTCCAACTAGTGAAGGTTGGCAGTCAACTCCGCATACTTCCCACGGTCTCTGGCCAGGTTGAAAACCTCCGCTGCACTTGAGATTCCAGTCCATTCCCGGATATTTCGCAGCCAGGATTTCTTCCTGTGCCCAGCTCTTCTTCCAGCCACTTTGCCCATAATCATCAGCCGTTAGAGCTCTTATTTTCCTACACAAGCTTTTTAAGCGTTTAGCTTAACAATACTTAAAGAAAACATTAACATGCTTATCATTCTAAACTGGAGATTTAAGTCTTCCCGAAATCAACTTATAAAGATATCCCTTACGAAACAAATGATTTAAATGCAGAGAAACAACTCTAGCGCGTGACCCAACTCGCCAAGACGGCGTTTTTGTCCCTCCGGCGACGTAAACGGATTCGGTTAAGCCATGGCAGGGGAGCAGCCACAGATCGAGAAAGACCGATAACTCACTAAAAAATAAACAGGCCTTACCATGACGTCCTAATTCCGACTCAGTTCAAGTTTTAGCTGTCACTTTTAGCATGAATCTGACAGCGAGCGAACCTATACTGAATCGCGTTAAGACCATCTTACTCGCTAATCCTGCCGCTAAGCAGCAGTACTTGCACTGCTGTGTTCCGGTGTGGAGAGTAAGACAGCCAGGGAAATTACCGGCACAAGAGGCATTTCATATAAGTCCTCTAGGTTGGCAACGCATCTGCAATCTCTCCGGGGTTGCGGGTGTCTAGTTCCATAAACAAAAACAATTAAAAACAAAATGTAAATACTTCGACTCGGTATCTCTTGAGCACTACGCCTTTTATAAAACTCGGTAGGTTACGAGGCTAACTATTGCTTAAGATAACTCGTTGTTGCTCAAAAATTTCGACAAGCAAAGTTTTACGTTCCTTCCAACTGATACCTTAACAAATCTTTCGCACAGAACGTGACACGTACTAGACCGACATAACTAAACCGATGGTTCCCCGTACATAACTAAACCGATGGTTCCCCGTACATAACTATTTTAGGTTACCAGGACATTCGAAGGTAAAATAAAGACTATTTCTAAAATTTGTTTTACCAGTGCAGGTTATATAATTTGGTTATGTACGAGGAACCAGCTAACTAAACGTGTGACTAGACTTTGCTTGTCATATTTACCCGGCCTACTAGTAGCATACGTTGCCTTGTGCCATTCTGCGGTTCTTGCACATTATAAACAAAAGACAATACAAGCTATAAAATAGCACGAAAACCGCAAAGCCGTTACCGAACAATAAATCAAAGTGATTTATGTGTCCCTGTACGCTGTGGCTTAGACCAGAGTGGCACAGTCTGAGTGATAGAATAATTTTATTCCCCAAAACAAAACACGTAGCGAGGGTTTAAGTTTACTCGATAATGTGCTAGGATTAGGTTTTTCACTTATCCTTTGAAGATAGGTCATGTCACGTACATGTCTTATTAAATTGGGATCAATTTGAACGCCATGTAGAACCTTTACTGTAATTTTTGGCGACCAACTTCTCTAACGTACACACACATACAACAGTCACTATTCACGAAGAAGACAAACGCTTTTGTGTGATTGTGGATATATAGGTGAAAAGGGCAATCAAAATTGTCATGGGTACCAAGCTACATACCGATCGCTTAAATGAGCCGCCCGCGCGACACAGGGGCGCGGGGTAGGACGACAAAGGGGACCGAGAGCGGTGCGGGCGGGTACTGCGTTTGAATCTAAGTTAACCGGTTATTTTCTCTCAAAAACCTGAATTGTTGCGAAAACAGGTCAAAAAAGCGGTAATCAAACCGTCAAAAAGTCCATATCGGTTTCGGTCATCGATTCTAAACCGGTTAACTTCAAAAACCGGTTGTGGATCCGGTTCTAAGCTCGTGTTAAAGTTTCTATGTTAAGTTCCAAGTTACTTACCTCGGCTTGGCCTCGCGTGCGTTCGAACCGATGAAAAAAGTTGGCAAAATGAGTTTTTGAAAGACTTTGTTTGCTGTTTCGGTATGTTTGAGAACTGACGAACGTTGCGCGATAAAGAAATAGGACGAGCGTGGGTTATGACTGGCAACCGAGCAATTAGAAAGAAAGAAAGAAAAAACTTTATTTATAGGTATGACGATAAAATATGATGATAAATAAATTGTCACAAAATGGTCCCAACTCAGCAATTACGAGCGCTATAGAGGCTATCTAAACTATTGGTTCCATGCGACGGGCACTGGAACAAAGGCATGTGATACACAAATACAAATACTCTTTATTGAACACCACAAATCAGTACAAAACAATACAGAAACAAAGAACAAAGTATACAATAGGCGGTCTTATCGCTTAATAGCGATCTCTACTAGACAACCACGTTCACACAATCACGTTCTTTATCGCTTACGGGTGGACAGGGCCTGAGTATCAAGACCTAAAGGCCACGATCAGCATGATTGTAGGCGTATGATGTTATCCTACCGACTGCGCCATGTTAATAAAACAACGTAGCTGGTTTCAAACTGAATGCTTATTTAATGGTTTACCCTCACATCAACAAACAATCCCTTAAAGAGATAAGTCCGCCTTTGTAAATGTATCTCAGTGTTTGTCAATTGTCTTGTTTATTTTGCACAATAAAGAGACATACATACATACAATCATTTACAAACTACCTACCTACACAGTTGAAAATAGTGATGGGTTGGGGAATCAAAATAATGATGGGTTGCTAGCCGCATCGCCTATAACATGATTCCTAAGAATAGCGCCCATTCCAGATGTGCTTAAAAATTATGACTAACGATTATTATGATTACTAGCTTCTGCCCGCGACTTCGTCCGCGTAGAATTAGCAATTGATATGTTTATCGCTAACCCGCGGGAACTATACAATTTTTCGGGATAAAAGTAATCTAGGGTACCAGCTATCTTCATACCAAATTTTATCCAAATCCGTCCAGTCGTTTTAGCGTGAAGAAGGAACAAACATTCACACTCCCTCACATCGTCACATCGTCATAACGTCACATCGTCACATCGTCACAAACTTAAAATTTATAATAATTATTAGTAGGATGACCAATGAAAATGGGACAAAAAAGGATCCGATACCAATCATTATGTGATTCTGAACTCTCCAACTCATATTGCGACCAGTTTATCCCTAAAATATTCTTTGTAACCAACCTTTTCCCTCCAACAATAACTCGGAGTTATCTTTCATGGCACGAACTACGTTTCTCCTGTAATAGGTACGGCCAGTTCTCGTAACAAAGAAAATGTAGGCAATCGATTCGGATATTCAATAATAGCAAGAATCAGGCCGATGCTATTGCAAATAGCGCGGTAACACCAGGTCCCCGTTTCTCGAAGCTTATTAGACCAATAACATTAGTGTTTTGTCTCGTAAATTAAACGAAATAATGAAACAAAACACTAATATTATTGGTCTAATAAGCTTCGTCTAAAAAAAGCCGTGGTAGCTTAGTGGTTTGACCTGTGGCCTCTCAAGCAGAGCGTCGTGGGTTCAAACCCCGGGCTCGCACCTCTGAGTTTTTCGGAATTTTTGTGCGAAAATTACATTTGTAATTTGCCATGAGCTTTTCGGTGAAGGAAAACATCGTGAGGAAAACTGCACACATCTGCGAAGAAATTCAATGGTGTGTGTTAAGTTCCCAATCCGCACTGGGCGCGTGGGAACTATAGCCCAAACCCTCCAATACACGGAGGAGGCCTATGCCATGAGCCACGCCGAATTACGCGACAATTTAATAAAATAAAATAAACGACAATAACAACAACAACAACATGTACTTACTGAAACTGTAGCGAATTCGGAATAAAAGAGGCTTATAAATAAATAAATAAATAAATAAGCTTCGAGAAACGGGGCCCTGCAGATACCCCCTTATTCATAAACGCTCTATAGGCTTGTGCTTACTTAGCAATCGTTATAGTCCTTATCTGTGAAATGAAATGAAATTATTTGAAATGAAATGAAATGAAATTGAAATGAAATTATTTATTTCGCAAGAACATACAGGTGTTACAGATATTATAATAAGTAAGTATACCTATTATGCTACAGGAATTTGATCCATGTGAGAGAGAGAGAGAGAAACATTTATTTACACACATTCGATCGATACACGTAGATTTAAAAATATAAGAAATACAAGATACTTAAGAATAGTACCGATATGGTGTAAAATGGGCCCCACTCAGCATAATGTTGCGGCAGACCGCAACGCTGTTTTTCAGTGGGACCCAGTCATGTATGCTCTGCCACAGTTTGGCATGCAAAAATCTAAAAGTAATTTGTAAAATGAAAAATTTCACACGAACTTATTTAATTAAATTATTAACTATTAATACAATTTTAAGCAATCCAACTCATAAATATTTCTGCATAATAATCCTATTCATATACTTTATCAAAATATTCAGTCAAAGTATAAAATGGTCTATTAATCAAGTAGGCCTTTAATTTTCTAGAAAATTCATTAATACTATTACATTGTTTTATGTCCTCATTTAAATTATTATAAATTTTAATACCATTATATTCCAGACTCCTTTTGAAATTCACATAATTGTTAGATCCCGGCAATTGGATGTCATAATTAAATTTACACAATCTACGTGGTCTATTGTTGCTATTGAATTTATTTTTATATACAAAAATGCACGTGCATGTGAAAGACTTTCACAGATAAAGACAAACGATTGTTAAGTTAGCAGAAGAGCGTTTATTAAGAAGGGGAATAGTGTGTAATTTTCACACTCGGCATCGGATTGAAATGACAGTTCTTGTATGAATGTGACAGCTAGCTGATTCCGATATCAAATCTGTCAAAATGAACACGGTGGCGATTGCGAGCGAGTTTGACAATTAAGTATGCGGGTGGTAGGGCCTTGCGCAAGGTGCGTCCGGATCGCTACCACCATCTTACTCGCTAATCCTGCCGCTAAGCAGCAGTGCTTGCACTGCTGTGTTCCGGTGTGGAGAGTAAGACAGCCGGGGAAATTACGGGCACAAGAGGCATTTCATCTTAGCCCTCTAGGTTGGCAACGCATCTGCATTCCCTCCGGGGTTGCGGGTGTCTATGGGCAGTGGTGATCGCTTACCATCAGGTGACCCACTTGCTCGTTTGCCTTCCTATTCACTTAAAAAAAGCCTATGGACTGCCAATATTGAGAGAGAGAGAGAGAAATATTTATTTACACCATTACAACCACAGTAACCACACTCGATTAAAAACATGCATATTCCCTATTTAGCCTATTATAACTACTTTTAGGTAAAAATGCACGTGAAAGAAACTAAAAGCAATGTAGAAGGGTCTTATTAGAACGGGAACGGAAGTCACGTCATTTCAATTCACGATAACAATAATCCTTATTTATCGCTCCGTCACAATGCAGCATTGACAAAATGTCAGAACGCGGAGATATCGTTTATTTGTACAAATTTTATTTATGACTGGCAATTTTTACCCCCAACGCAAAAAGAGGGGTTTTTTATTTATTTACTAGCTTCTGCTCGCGACTTTGTCTGCGTAGAATTAGACATATTAAAAAAACTCTATCTATTAAAAAAATCGCATCAAAATCTGGTGCGTAGTTTTAAATATTTAAGCATACACAGGGACTATTAGGGACAGACAGACGGCGGAAAGCGACTTTGTTTTATAGTATGTATGTACCTAGTGATGATACATTGTATGTCATGTATATTATAATATATTACGAGATTATATTAAGTCGGCCCATGACGCCCTGCAAAGGCACACAATAGTCGCCACAGTGTATGTGTATGTGTTTTTTGTGTTTAGTTTTATAGTTTTATCTGGGTCCCACTGAAAAACAGCGTTGCGGCTTGCCGCAACATTATGCTGAGTGGGATCCATTTTGCACCATATCGGTACTTCCTTAGTATATTGTATTTCTCCTTGTTTTATATCTCAGTGTATCGAATGTGTGTAAATAAATGTTTCTCTCTCTCTCTCTCTCTCTCTCTCAATAACTTATCACTTAGGTAATCTATGGATTATACCAACTTACGTGTAAATATCAGTAGTTAATAATATTAATGTAAATCATGTAATTTTATTGCATTGATTAAACATAAATTCGTCAAGAATAAATTTTATGTCAAGAATCGTCTTATAAACGATACAGTTAGCCACCCATCACTCATTTCACTTCTAAGAAGCCTGTGCCCAGTACTGGGACGTATATAGCCGCAGATGATGATGATGATGAATCAAGACCACACATTTGTGCCCAAGATTTTATTATGATAGCCGCTACTCTATAATGGAAGAAGTTATTTACTTACGGGAGAAAAATCAAAGAGAAATTCACCAATAGATGAGAAGTCATGTAATTCGTTCACAAAAAGAATTAACATACCTCACGCCTCTTTCCCGTACGGAGCAGAGACTTCGTTCCACTAGCTACGATCCTGATATACCTCTTGGGATTGGACAACCCAGATTCTATGTTTTAAAGTTCCGCGATTCGCGACTGGACCATTTTTTTTGATGTCGTCCACTTTTAATAATCTTAGGAATCATGTTATAGGCGATGTGGCGAGCAACCCCATCGCTATTTTGATTCTCCTTCATTCAGCCCACAATCATGCTAAACGGTATTTAGGTCTTGTTACTTTAGGCTCTGTCTACTCCGCAAGGGATAAAGACGTGACTTATGTAGACACTTTCTTTTACGGAGTTTTTTTTTCATTTTTCTTTTTTCGTTTTTATTAGGAGAAATAAAGCGTCCCAAAATTTCCATTCATTTTGTGAGCTGAATTTTCGTTCCATTCCGTGAATTTCCCGGGATAAAAAGTAGCCTTTGTTTTAATCTAAGGTACGAGCTATCTCCGTTCCGAATTTGGAGCAAAATCATCCAGTCGTTTCAGCGTGAAGAAGGAACTAACACACACACTCACTCAGAGCCTTTAGTGTAAGTTTTCGCATATAAAAAACGTCTCGAACGCGTTCACGTAAACGTCTCAATTACAATGAAAAAATTGGCAGCGCCACTTGCGGATCGAAACGGCAACAAACTGTCTCATAGTATTTGACATTTTAACGCAAACGCATTCTAGACGTATTTTGTGACAGAAAACCTACACTAAGCATACAGATCGTCACATCGTCACAAACTTTCGCATTTATAATATTAGTAGGAGTAGGATCTACTCCCAAGTGGTAGTTGTACTCTATTAGCTACTTTCTCTACCTATGAGAAAATTGGGTCGCTACCCACTTCATAATACAGAGTAATGATAGCATAATTTCCAAATTCTCCCGCCATCCCACACCGTATGAACTCAATTTCCATTCAGAAACCTCAATTCATCAAAGCATTCACGAAAACGAACATAATGCCTGGCAAAATTGAAATTTACCGCCAAAAACACATTAAGGCCTTTACAATCCGCCATATTGTCGGAGACGTCTTGCAAAAATCAAGCATTAATTTCCTCATTGTTAGCGTACTTATGCACAGTGTTTTTACTAAGAACAGTAACGGAAGGAATCTTTACTAAATACATGCATGTCGTCTATATCCCTTACGGGGTAGACAGAGCGTAAATAATATAACCTAAAGCCACGTTTAGTGTGATTGCGCGTGAGTGGGAGTGTGAGTCCTCTTCAGCGCGGTGCAGGGGCGCGGGGTGGGATGACGAAGGGGACCGAGAGAGGTGCGGGCGGCAGGCGCACTATACGTGCCGGCACGTAAGTCTAACGATGACGAGTCACGTGAAGAGATACCCACCCATGGATACCGTATTTTATACCTACTTATACCTTTTATCTTATCTTAAATCTAGGGGTCCCTACGGATACACTTCGTCCCATTCGTGGATGTTTTGCGCACTACCTCTCTCGGTCCCCTTTGTCGTCCTACCCCGCGCCCCTGTACCGCGCGGGCGAGGACTCAGTTAAGCGGTCGGCCTATAAAAGATGTCATGGTAAAGCCCCTCTGCTAAAAACCGCCGTTAACAGTATGCCTGACTGCGGAAAATAGGTTTTTTTTTGTTCTTACTGCCACACCATCCCGCGGCAACGAGCGGTGGACATTATCAATCACCGAACAAAGGCCTAGGCCTACAATAGGCCTGAAATTGATTCGGCCCTGCACGCCTATTACGCTTTGAATGCAGACCTAAACAAAAGGGCTCTTTGCTAACATGAGAGCTGTTTTAAGGTCAGCTGCGAAGAGCTTCGGTGAAGAATTAACATAACAGTTGTTTACTGTATTTTAGTTGTGTTTGTTAACCTGTGCATTTATCTCCAAGGGGTTCTTAATTATTATGTTTTCGTTACTACATTCTCACAATATTATTTTGTATAAGTATTTTAAGCATTTTACAATGCATTATGCTAATAATACATAATAATGCATTATGTTATGTTGGTATTGTGATAAGTATGATTTTTTTTGTTTAGCTATGTATTAAATTTATGTATTTTATCAAACGGTCAAATGAAAAAATTCATAAAAACATGAAGGTTTCATTTTTATAAAACACGACTCTAACTTGCATAAAACACGCTCACTGTTTTGTACTAGAGGTCTGTTTGTCCTTTGAATATGACTAAGGCATTCCCCGAATTTCAGACCCGTGTTTGAGGACTTGTGTCGTGCGGATTAATTCTGCGTTGTGTAAATGTGGAATCGTTTTGGGTTTAGAGGATTACGGCCAGAGGATTAGCACATGACATTACCATGCATACATAAATCACGTATATATTATTTATTTAATCTCATAATTAACACTTACAGACAAGCCACACATGCTAATTATATAACAAGAGAAGAGAATGAACACATAGAACTTATAAACTAAATATCTATGCTATACATTTATTGAGCTCGGTGTCACTATTGACTCCAAATGCCGGCTGGCCGATGCAAGAAACCTCGACTCAGAGGTAAAGAACAAATCCAGACTAGTGTCACTGTCCAGGATATCGTTTTAGAGAGTCAACGCTCGGTGGAGCGGGGAGTGGGACAGCGTCCTGGTGCGCGCGGCCGGGATAGCGAGCAGGGGGCGGCGGCGCGAGCGGAGTAGCCTGTGGGAAATCGGGGGAACACGTAGCGACATTTGTGCCAGAAGAGATGGATTCCCAAGGTGACCACGTATTACTTGGAAAAAATATTTGATTAAGTACAGATTCCACCTGGTCTCTAAAGAATTGTAGTTAACCATTCCAAGTATGTAGAGTGTGGGGTACAAATATATCCCTTAATCTTACGTTTAGCATTATTGTAGCAGGTGTATATGTAGCGTCCACGAACCGGAAGACGCAGTGTTGGCAGACCTCCCACTAGGTGGACCGACGACATAGTGAAAGTTGCGGGAAACCGGTGGATGCAGGGGGCGAGTTGTCGTTCATTATGGTGTTCTAAGGAGGCCTTTGTTCAACAGTGGACGTCTTCAGGCTGATGATGATGATGATGAGGTGTACAGATGAAAAGGGAAATCAAAATAGTAATGCATGACATGATTCCTTAAGATGTTCACACATTTCGATGGGCTTTTACCATCTGCGCGGGCAGAAAAGCAGGTACTTACATTCTGTTATTTCTTTGCTCCTTTGCTTTAGAAGAAACTATAGATTTGAAAGCTGGTAAAGCGTTAGATAGACGCGGTATCCCCATGCCAATTATTTTGCATGTTGCCTGTACTAATATGAATCTTCTTGCATAATTACTGACAGTACTAACTTCACCTGTTGCCATACCCGCTTTCGCTCTCACGCACACTTTGACACTTATTGCCGATACGTCGTGTTTACCACAGATAAAGCTCATTCGACATCGTCAATTGCAAGAGCTATAACCATAGTACAAGCTTTCCTTAGTTCGGAACTAGGTCAGATCGCAATTATCCCGAGAATTCAATAATTAATTCTCGTGTGAATGAAAACTTTCCACGACGCAGTATTGTTTGATTACAAACTGCGTCACTTTCCTTCTATAAATACGATAAACACTGTTTATTTATTTATTATTACAATGTAAGCCGTTATTTCCTGAGATTTGCTCGTCTTTTATCAGGTCTTTGTTACGTTATATTTATTTAGTGACCAAGTCATTTTGTCATATCTTAATTGACTTTTCAAGCGCGTGGTGTATGTTATGCGGTGAAAGATAAAAAACCGGTAAATTATACAGGTTGTATCAGATACCCCCTAACAATAATCCACTGGGGAATATAACCATAGCTATAGAAGCTTCGGACTCACGCACCGAGGGTTGCGTACAAATCGAGAAGTTAAATTAAAATCCAGTGTTAGCAGAGCCCTGCTCCTAAGCAAAATGTAGGCAGTTTGAGGTAGGTACCTAATTTTATATTGGTTAAAGCACAGACAGACAAAAATACCAGGCTTTATATTTAAATTAAACAAAACAAAATATTTTTTCCGCCGCAAAACTCGTTTCTCCGGGCTTTAGAATATTTAAAAGAGTATCAGAAAAACCTTCAAAATCTGATAGAATTAATTATTTTATCATAAGCCCTCAATCTGATATTTTATTGAAAGGCATTTTAATTAAAGGCGACGACGGGCTTTTAGGCTTGTTGAAAAACTATCGATACATTGATAGTTATATCGATACAAAATATTCAATGTCGGAAAACGTTTCATAAACTTTTTTTTTTTTCATTTAATTTATTAGCAGAATATTCAGCAAAATTTGAAGCCATAAAGAAAGAAAGAAGACATTTATTCATTTTGCAAGACACACAAATATAAGAGCATACACACTTTTATATAAAAGAAACAACAAAAAAAAACACAGAGATGATAATTAGGTCATCGGCGTTGTGTGTCTTCGCAAAAGTGAAACCATAAGAGATTAGAATGAACAGAAAAAAATAACATGTATTGTCTAGTTAAATAGTATTATTTTATGGCATATTATTGAGCCAGACTGAACTAAATAAATTGTTATTTTAAAACGAAAAATCTCCGAAACTGACCGATGCCAATATCTATATCTCTTTGTGAATTGAATTACTTGTATTATTGATCGTAACCTACATGTTATGTTTTATTTCAGTAATTATTAATATACTATTTTTTTATTACCCACTTGTGTTTGACATTTAGGTAGGTACTTGTAATGTATTTTATCAAAATGTGATTTTTTATCGATATTTTTTCCTCGATATATCGAGGTAGATATTGATATTTTCATGAATATCGATGCATCGATATATCGACTTTGTTCACTGTCGACATCCTTACGTTTCCTTTCACAGGTAAAGTCAAAGGCGCTCAAACATTGGTGTTTTCTAGGAAGATTAATTTACTGCCGTTATTGTTTAAGTTAGTTTAGACATGTTTCTTGACGTATTTTGTTTCATGAACTGTTGCCGGCGACTTTGCCTGCGAATTTCTTTTATCGCTATCCCGCGGAAACTGCAATGCGCCGAGATAAAAAGTAGCCTGTGTTTTTCTAGACTATAGTCTATCTCTGCGCCAATTTTATTCAAATCTGTTCAGCCGTTTTGGCGTGAAAGAGTAACAAACATCCATACATTCAAACAATATAATGCATACATGCATAAATCATGTCTCTATCCCTTATGGGGTATACAGAGCCTAAGGTAACAAGACTTAAAGGCCACGTTTAGCATCATTGTGGGCGAACAGGTGGAAAGGGGAATCAATATAAATCCTAACTAATATTATAAATGTGAATGTGAGTTTGTTTGTTTTCACGTTTTCACGCATGAACTACTCAACAAATCGTGTTGAAATTCGGTATAGAGATAGTATGAGACCCTGAGAAGGACATAGAATAGTTTTTATCCCGGAAAAGTAGATAGTTCCCGCGGGCGTGCGATAAAAGAATGCCGCAGACGAAGTCACGGGCAACTAGCTAGTAATTAAATTAATTGAAATAACATCAAAATTAATCCCAATTAATTCTTAATCAACAATCATTCGAGCGCACCAAAGTGATCGACATAGCCCTTAAGGTGTCCCGGTCAAAGTGGTGATGGGCCGGCCACATTAGTAGCAGAACAGGCAGATGGCCACTTAAGGTTGCTGAGTGGAGACCCCGGGTAGGAAAACGCAGGGTCGGGAGACAGCCTGCTCGATGGGTGGATGACATCGTGAAGATAGCGGGAAACGGCTGGATGCGATTGGCACGGGACCGCACTACTTGGCGTGCTCATGAAGAGGCCTATACCACACGGCGGCCACGACGTACAAAATCCGCGTTCTGAAATGAACACAGGCACGACGTCGTCTGTACGCGCGTCAATGTGTGCGTAAGATACACAGGGCTGTCTATCGCAAAAACCTAGTACTATAAGTACTACGAATGGCATAAATATACTGAAGATTATGGCTTAGATGTGTGCAAATAAATGTACTTAATCGTTATATATTTATTTAAACTTACTTAAAATGTGTCTGTCTGTGTATTTAAGGATTATTATTTTCAATTACAATAGATGTACGACAACAAACTTAAGCGAATGATTCTGTAGTTATTTCATGTATTAATCGCGATAATTTCAGAAAGCATTAATTTTCTAATGTTTTATAAAATGAAGTAGGTAGGATAGGTTCCCGAACTTGTGACGTGCGGCCGACATACATCGCGTTGCGAGCCCTACTAGTTGCCAGCAGCTTGCCGGCAGCCTGCGCTTGAGGGGTGGGGTAACTCGAATAGGTGCGGGGCGGAGCGTGGCCATTCTATACGTTAGTACTATTATATATTCTGTGCCTATACCCAACAATGGGTGATCACAGGCTGAAGAAGAAGAAGAAGAAGAATTCTTAATTTAAATTAAATTAAATCAAAATTACGAACCACGCCACACGCCCCGCTAAAAGTAGCCTTTATTGACCGACCGCTGAAATGAGTCCTCGCCCCAAGCCCTCTCATTGTGAGAGGAGGCCTGTGCCCAGCAGTGTGACGTATATAATAAAATATAATAATATAATATATATAAATATATAATAATATAATATAAAAATATAATAATAAATTAGATGCATAAATCACGTCTTTATCTTATCTTATCTTATATTTATATATATTATATATAAATTAGAGATGATGTGCTTGTATGTGGATACGTATTAAAATACATAAAGTTTAAAATGTATAATGGGTTAAAATACATAATGGTTCAAAATACATAATGCGATTTTCTCAGAAAGTGACAAATTAACAGGATTGTTATAAAACAAACCTAACCTAACCTAAACCAATCTGTAGATTACGATATCAAAAAAGTTACATACATACATACATATCGTCACGCCTCTCTCCCACAGGGGTAGGCAGAGACTACTTTGTTCCATTTGCTACTAAAAAGTTAATTTAGTTTATTTAGTTTTACAGAAAATCGCATTATATATTTTGAACCATTATGACAAGTGTTTACATTTTAAACTTTATGTATTCTGATCCGCTCCCGCTTGTATGTAAAGTTAAGAAATAAAAAAAAGGTCAATCGGGTGAAATTAACATCGCGGCTTACTCAGATTTTGCGATGACCGGCTGTGTTATGTTGCTGTGCTCGCAGTCTACATATCCGTTGACGAGTCAGTCAGTCAGGCGAAACTATTATTTTATACCAAGAGCCTTACCATGACGTCTTAACACCGACTTAGTTCAGGTTTTAGCTGTCTTTTTTGGTATGGATCTGACAGCGAGCGAACCTAAACTGAATCGCATTAAGACCTCATAGTAGGTAACCCCCCAGAAACAAAAGATAAAAATAAACTCTTCAACGACGTAGAAACAATTTCGCAACAAAACGCAATCATGGTGAAATGTTTGAAATAATTCCATGCAATAGAATTATTTACTCAGAGATAGTAGCAATGGTTCTTAATGAAAAATAATAACTGCAAATAATTACTGTCGGTTCTATATTTACTAGATCTAGAGACGCGGCAGCGTGTCAGCCAAGCTCATATCAATCTACAGATGAAACGCCACGCTGAAGCACGCCAAGTACTCAAATGTAAAGTCTGCGTACGACTTCGTACACGTTGCAGTAGAAACGGCTGGGCCTTGGTGTGCTGAGGCTAAGCAATTTGTTAAGGACTTGGGACGTAGGTTGAGAGACAGGGGAGGCGATCCACGGTCTGGTGGGTACCTTGTCCAACAAATATCGCTGGCCATTCAGCGGGGCAATGCCGCTAGCATTTTTGGCACGTTTGGACCGGGTACTCATCATTCCGGGGTGTAGTTGTTAAATTGGTATGACGAAGCTTGTTGCGGATTTCACTTTGGGAAATTATGACGAAGCTTGTGGCAGATAACACTTGTTTATTTTGATGAAGCCTAGTGCGGATATGTTTTTTTTTTTTTATTTTTATAAAAAAAAAAAAAACTACAGATGTACGAGTTTATGTATGTATTGGAGTTAAAATGTAGCGCAACGCGAAGTCTTAGTACAATTTATACTATTTAGATAGTCCTGATAACTCAAAACTAGTTCACTTTTACATAATGCATTATAGGGGGCTGTCGGACCTTTCCCGACGTAATAAAACGTGAGTAATCCGGTGTTTACATTAATATGCATATAGGGGTTGAAATTTTCATAAATAGTAACCCCTATCACCTCCAAACGGAAATACGTCGAATTACCAATAACCCTATACACCTATACATAATATTATTAAACATGAACTGCTCGTTCAAAAGTATTAAATATAAATAAACTTGTTAATTAATTGATTAATTTCTTTATGCTATCAGTTAATTAATTGGTAACGTGCAACAGTTGCAGTAACAGTTCGCAGATGAGTACCTACCTCTTAACCGAGACATAAATAGAAACTTTTGACAGCTGTCAACGCGTGCCACGCGTACACAACGAAATATATTTCGATTTCTTTCTATGGTTATTTTTCACTTTAATCGCGGATTTTATTTCATTGTGTACTTATTTATATAATTTCATAACTTTTCATATGTGTAGCAATAAACTCATTTTTATTATAAACCTCTCAATGATATCAAAAGTCAAGACACGCCTGTCCGAACAATTCGCTTACTGCGCAATTGGCATTGTTCATTTTTTTTAGTACCTATGCTCTAATTCGAAAACCATTTGGAGGAAAACCATCAAATAACCGATTTATCTTGTCCGATTTCAAAAATACTTTACGATTGCAGATATTTTTGTAAAAGTACTTTTGACCTTTGTTTGATCTAACGACAGGGTTTTTAGTCAGAATCGGGCATTAAATGTTTGCCAAAAAAATGGAAAAAAAAAGGTTTATCTACGCCACTACGGTATCTGTCATGCTGTCACTGTCACATCTAACTTAACCTGCAAACATTACAAATAAAAGCAAATTCAAAGTATAAAACTGTAACAAGCAATGGATATTTATAAAAAAATGTTTTGTTCCGGGTTGCAACAATGATTCGAACTATTGCCCCAACAAAATCATTGTGAAAATCAGAGAAAATTTGCGGAACGAATGGTGTATGCAAGCTAATGTGGAATATTTCAATGTTTACACGATGTATTGTTGCGAAGACCACTTTAATGTAAGTAGGAGTCAGGAAATATGTGCAGGGGTGAAACCAAAAAGCAAAAACAGCACGGAAAACAATAATAGCACCAACGAACGGAAATAAATCGAACACGCGAATATTGTTATTGTTTTTGACGTTAAATTCACACACACATTCACAGATCTATGACGTTGACAATGTTGACATATAGACAAAACCATAGACAAAACTGTTTTTTTTATATTTCTGTACGAAGGCGATTGGGATCCTGTCTAAATTAACAAATTATCAAACAGCGAAAAAATATTTATTATTAATAAACAAAGCTACGTAGAAGCATAATATTCAAATTAGTTCCTTGAAATAGTCCATTCTATCAAATAAAGGTGTTAAAAGCACAGCTTAAAAAAAATGAACAATGCCAATTGGGCATTTTCTTTTACACATTCTGACAGTCCTGTCACAGACTAAGGCACAGTGGTCTTTTATGACCACCGCATTGGACGAATTACTCGTGAGCGTTGGGCCTATCTTTACGAAGTAATATATATATATCTATGAAACCTCTACAACCTTTCCTAATTCTAAACTCTAAATACGAAAAACACTCACCATCATAGACGACGCCCCTGACCAACTGATCAGTCTCGAACACCGCATGACTGACGGTCAGATTCACCTCACTATCCTTCTCACTGACGGTAACCACCTCGTCACTCTCACTCGGAATCCTCGCGAAGGCACAAGCATCACTCGTCACGTCACTAACTGTCGTCACGTCCGTTTCGTCATAGTCACTAGTGACTACATCGACTATCGTAGCTGTAGCTTCGGGTGGGCCAGGGGAACGGCCTGGAGCGGGATCCCCGCTCGGCATGGTCAAAGTGGAGTAAGGCAGCGACGACAGTATGACTACAGCGAGCAAGTTGTACGACAGCATGTTTAACTTGGTCGACTGTATCCGCCATCGTTCCTTACGGGATAGTGTGTTCGTTGCCATATTCAGGTCTTGAGGTGCGCGATGCTGTTCATGGTGACGTCATCCGTATCTGAAAAGAGATGCTTGGATTACGGTCGGTTTCAATAAGGAAGGGTTGTGTGACAGATCCATAGAATGTAACTGTTAGTGTTCACGAAAGTTTTGACAGCAAAATAAATACTAAATTGAATTACTTAGAAATAAACCAATACTTGGTACTGTATATTAATAACGTTCTAAAAAGAATCACGGCGATGTTTTTTGCGTTTACTTAATTTTCACGTACAAATTTTCGATACATGTCATTATTGACGAGACGTTGCTAGGTTACGTTCTATGGTCATTAAAACTAGAGAGGTGACTATGTATAATTGGGTAATCGGTTAAAATCGCGTATAATCGAAAATCCAAAGACAACATACAAAAACACGAAGTAAGTATTTTACATTATTTCACACTCACTACACAATACCAATCGATTTTATGGGTAATAAATAGATTCCTTAGAACTTCAATTAATTACATCATGAAGTTCAATAATATTTTATACAACCTATTTTGTTGAAAAAACACAACTTGGCAAAAAGCGTAAAATAGAAATTATAATTATTATCTTAGGAGATTGATTATGAGTATCATTATATCGAAATAGCATTTATGTAATAAATTAATATGCAGTCGTTATTTTTATGGAATCGATTGTTATTAGTACTAAAATATAATCGATAATCGTTTTATGTGAAAGGTGTCACAAAGTAGCCTCACCTCTAGATTTGTCAATGTTAATATCACATACAACCCTTCCTTATTGAAACCGAGTGTAGATTCGTACATAGATGTATGTTAGCTGGTAGAGATCGCCCTGTAGCTATAAGGCCGCCTATTGTTATCTTTCTTTTCTGATTGATTTGTGGTGTTCAATAAAGAGTATTTGTATTGTATTGTATTGTATTTGATTGTTATATATACAATAACTCTTTGTTGTGTTCAATAAAGAGCTACTGTATTGTATTGTATTGTATTATATTGTATGTTAATCATGTCTATATGCCGCTCTTACTTAGTAATTTCAAGTTCTACGTTTTAATGTTCCAAGCTATTTTGATTCCCCTTTCTTAATTTCATTTCATTCATTCATTCATTTCATTTTCATTTTTATTTCATTTCATTTTCATTTCATTTCATTTCATTTCATTTCATTTCATTTCATTTCATTTCATTTCATTTCATTTCATTTCATGTCATTTCATTTCATTTCTTATACGTATAGGGTTAGTTACCTATAGGTTATATGATTTAAAGATTCGGTTGAAGTATAAAGGTTTAATTGCGGAAAGAGTTTACAGAACGGATTATTGAGAAAGTTAGACAGATGTTAATAGTTAAATGAAATGAATTGAGATTGATTGGTTAGTAAAAGCGTTGCGAGAGTTAGTTTGATAACGTGCGATGCGCGCAGGCGTTTTCTCAGCAACTGGCGGTGCGGGCGGCGCGCGGCGTCCGCGCCGGCCCCGCTCCGCTCCTCCCCGCAGGCCATAGTGCGGGGCGTAGTTTGTAGTGATGTGATGTGATGACGCGTCGAGCACAGCCTTGGGCGCGGTGCTACAACAACTAGTACAAGACAAATGGCAACCTCTAGCTTTTTTCTCCAAAAAGATGACACGGACGCAGCAACAATACAGTGCCTATGATCGAGAGTTGCTTGCAATATATGAGAGTGTGAGGCATTTCAGATACATGGTCGAAGGAAGACATTTTGTGATTTACACCGATCACAAGCCTATTATATTCGCATTCCAACAAAAGGATAGACAATGCTCCCCGAGACAATTTAATTATTTGGATTTTATTTCGCAGTTCACAACTGACCTGCGCCACATCTCAGGGAAAGACAACATCACTGCCGACACGCTCTCCCGCATTGAGGCCATCTCCGTGCCACCTGACTTCGAGGCCCTGGCTGAAGCTCAACAGAGAGACGCTGAGCTGCAAGAACTCATCGCCACTCCATCTACATCATTACGGTTGGAGAAAATACCTGTGCCAGGTACCAATGTTTATTTATATTGTGACACATCTCAGGCGAAACCTCGTCCTTTTGTCGTGCAAGAGCATCGAAGAAGGATTTTCAATGCAGTGCATGGTCTGAGTCACCCAGGAACAAAATCAACAACCAAGCTGATCACTGATCGATTTGTATGGCCCTCTGTACGGAAAGATTGCCGTCTTTGGACACAAATGTGTGACCAGTGTCAACGTTCAAAAGTACAGCGGCATACTTCTTCTCCACTGGAAAGGTTCAACATGCCAGGAGAAAGATTTAGTCATGTGCACATTGACCTAGTAGGTCCGCTGCCACCATCACGTGAATACAGATATTGTTTCACAGCAGTGGACAGATTTACCCGTTGGCCAGAAGTAAAGCCTCTCAAAGACATCTCAGCTGAATCAGTAGCTAATGCTTTGTTGGAAACATGGATTTCACGCTTTGGTTGTCCACAGACTATTACGACCGACCGGGGAAGTCAGTTCACTTCACAACTCTTTAAAACATTGACAGATCTCTGCGGCACCCGGCTGAGACACACCACAGCATATCATGCAGCTGCTAACGGTTTGGTTGAGCGTCTGCACCGCACGCTAAAAGCAGCCATCATGGCCCACAACGACGCCCGCTGGACAGATGTGCTGCCACACGTGCTGCTCGGACTGCGCAGCGCATGGAAGGAGGACTTGAGGTGCTCGGCTGCAGAGATGGTGTATGGTGAGCCCTTACGAATACCGGGTGAGTTCTTTCAAACCAATAATACTAACACGCTGCAGCCGACGGAATTTGCCAGACAACTAAGAGAGCATATGTCTAAAGTAAAACCAGTGCCTACCTCTAGTCATTGCACAAAGTCAGTTTTTGTGCACAGAGATCTCAAAAGTTGCACCCACATTTATCTTCGCAAAGACGCACTCAGAGGAGCGCTGACACCGCCATATACTGGCCCATATCGTGTTCTCAGCAGAACAGACAAGACCGTCACTGTTGAATTACCCAGAGGACCAGTGACCGTCTCAATAGATCGTGTCAAACCATCCTATTCTCAGAATGACACAGTTCCAACTTACCCTTTCTCTTCCCAGACTGACACAACTATCCCTACTAACCACAGCCTACCTACACCTGCACCTCCAATTTCAACTCCACTTCCAACTCCTGCTCCTGCTCCGGTCAAAACCACCAGATCTGGCCGGCAAGTAAGATTTCCCATCTGTTTCTCACCTTATATTTAAGCTTTATTTTTAATTTAAGCAACAAAGAACCGTCGCGGGTCACCAGCTATAGGGTTAGTTACCTATAGGTTATATGATTTAAAGATTCGGTTGAAGTATAAAGGTTTAATTGCGGAAAGAGTTTACAGAACGGATTATTGAGAAAGTTAGACAGATGTTAATAGTTAAATGAAATGAATTGAGATTGATTGGTTAGTAAAAGCGTTGCGAGAGTTAGTTTGATAACGTGCGATGCGCGCAGGCGTTTTCTCAGCAACTGGCGGTGCGGGCGGCGCGCGGCGTCCGCGCCGGCCCCGCTCCGCTCCTCCCCGCAGGCCATAGTGCGGGGCGTAGTTTGTAGTGATGTGCGCGCGCATGATGCGGCGCCACATACGCCCACAATGCTAAACATGGCCTTTAGTTCTTGTTACCTTGCTCTGTCTACCCCGTAATGGATATGGACGTGATTTGTGTAAGCATAAAGTCTATAGGGAGCGGATCAGAATATATAAAGTTTAAAATGTATAATGGTTTAAAATGCATAATAGTTTAAAATGTATAATGCCATTTTCTGTGAAACTATTAAGTATATGATTTTTTTTATAGCGTAATCTATAGATTGGTTTAGGTTGAGTTAGGTTTAGTTTATAACAATTCTGTTAATTCGCAATTTTCTGAATAAATCGCATTATATATTTTGAACCATTATGTATTTTAACCCATTATACATTTTAAACTTTATGGATTTTAATACGTAGGTACCCAGTCTATAAAGGTTTGCATTTACGGCAAAAAAACAGACATAGGAAGAAGACACACAAATACGAAGAAACAGTTTTATTTTATGTACGATTTTATATTTTTTCCTGCCCATGCCAAAGTGTCATCCCTCCTTCGCCTTTTAGAAGGTAAAGTGTAATAATAGAGACATATTTTCAGTGTTTTTTAAGCCGTTGTCCCTTAAAAGGTGAAGGTTATTGGGCGAATCGCCCTAATGATGTAAAAGGGCAAGAGGTAATCGTTGGGAAAAAGAAAATGTAAACATTACAAGAACGACTTTTCTTTTATGTCATTTTTCCGGTGGATTTAATATTGTTACAATTTTTATTTTGTATTTGAACCTGTTGGCTTACAGCCTTATTCATAAAAAGTTAGAGGCTCGCTATAAGCTCGCTATAGGACCGATGCAAAAAAACATGATTCATAAACGTCAATTAGCGCTAATCAGTCCATCAAGGGTCTGTTAAGTCTTCCGAAAGTTAGCGGACCAAAGACCCTACTTTATCTCTCTGCTAACTCACAAAATGGCTGCCACACATGTGAACAGCTGATTTTGGCAAGAGCAAAACCATACGCAAGACAGTTTTTTTTGTTTTAAGTTTTTGTTCCCTCCGGGAAAGCTAAAGGAGACTAGATCCACACTGCCTAGTCTGTCGTGTTAATTCGCTGGTTTCCCGCTAATTCGCTGCCACTGCTGTCAATTTATTTTTTTTATTTCACTGGAAGGTCATTTTTGGTCTATGATTTGTCAAGGTAACAACATTTTGTCTAATCCATCCATCAGCAGCTCATTAGTTAACAGACTGCTAGCAAGCGTTTATGAATCATACTTTTTAACAACTGTCAAATAAGCTTAATCAGTCTGTTAACTAATCTGATCAAACCTCAATTAAGGATTTTTTATGAATAAGGCTGTTATTGTCTAACTCACAGGTCTAACTCGCTCGCATACGCCATCGTGTTCATTTTGACAGTTCGTGTATGAATGTGACAGCTAGCTGATTCCGATGCCAATTGGCAGCCCATAAACCTCTGTGCTGCTCAAGGGCCTTACCATGACGTCTCAATGCGATTCAGTTTAGGTTCGCTCGCTGTCAGATTCATACTAAAAGTGACAGCTAAAACTTGAACGGAGTCGGAATTAGGACGTCATGGTAAGGCCCCTGGACGCTCGCATACATTTGCTTATGCATAATGATATATACCTTCATCATTTCACCTCTTTACCTCTATAGTTCGTTACCCGGGTTACGGCTGTGACTTGTTACTTATGTCATTCAATAAATTCATGTTTTTATCAATAACGTGAACCTGCATGCCCGGCTCCGCTGCACGCTCCGCTCGAGCGTCCACTCAGGCCGTGTGATAATGACTTGACATTAACTTATATATTTTTACCCTACACTGGTAATGACCTGGGGCCTTACCATGACGTCCTAATTCCGACTCAGTTCAAGTATTAGCTGTCACTTTTAGTATGAATCTGACAGCGAGCGAACCTAACTGAATCGCATTAAGACGTCATGGTAAGGCCCCTGTTTGTGATCCACTATTCACGTGGATACGTAATCCATAGTTTATGGTTTCCTTCATAAGTCAGAAATAATAAAGATAGTGGCTCATACATACTTATAAAAGAATAATAAAACGATAACATAAAAATGTCATAACAGTCTTTTGAGTTTGGCGTCGGTTATAACGCATGCACTTTATTTTCCTCGGTCATAAAGGAACCCCATAAAAATCCTGAAGAAAACACCCGCCTGAATTTCTTTTAAAGGGGGTAGATAAGCAATTATTTTTTGGGAATCATCTGTTACTTATATTTACTGGGCTGGTCATGTTGGACTAGTTATGGGCCAAAACAACCACCAAGTGGAGTCCCACTAACTTAAACTAAACTGAGATCGAAGATGCTGACGTGTTCGCTGATGGTTGGGGAGAATTTTTATCTAAAATAATACTATATTATATCATATAATGGACAGACTAGGTGTTGATCTTAACTGTAAGCCTATCCTTGTATTTTAAATAAATAAAGCGGCGGCCCGGCAGGCCTAGACGGCAATGGCGGGACGAATTGGACGCCAACCTAAAGGACTGGACACTTACCGTAGCAGACCGAGAGCGATGGAAGCGTTGGGGAGAGGCCTTTGCTCAGTGGATAAGATGGATGCATCATGTGCCAGAAATTTCACCGGCAGCCTTACTCACCAGGGATCGGAACCGGATTATGAAATTAACGGCCACGTTTAGCATGACTGTGGATAGGTGGAAAGGGGTTGCTAGCCGCATCGCCTAAATAACACATGATTCCTATGATTTTCGCCAATTCCCTCAATGGGCTTTTACCAACAAGAAGCAACTGGTACATTCTATGTTTTTAGGGTTCCGTAGCTCAAAAGGAAAAAAACGGAACCGTTATAGGATGACTTTGTTGTCCGTCCGTCCGTCTGTCAAGACCCTTTTTCTCAGGAACGCGTGGAGGTATCAAGCTGAAATTTATATCAAATACTCAGGTCTACTGCCCCTTGGAGCTGTGAAAAAAATCAAACATCTAAGCTAACGCAATCAAAAGATACAGCCGTTTATGCCGCAAATTTTCGACTCTCAAGAGAGTCAAAACCTACAGGATACTTCCCGTGAACTCAGAATCTTGAAATTTGGTATGAAGGTAGGTCTTATAGCAAAGATTAAGGAATAATTGCGAAAACCGTAAATATGTATACATGTATGTCTGTATATATCAGTGACCAATATAAAGTGAAGTGACCCCACACAGCGTACACTTTGCGTTAGAGCAGGGCTCTACTTACACTGGTTTTTGATATTTATAGATAATGGTACGGAACCCTTCGTGCGCGAGTCCGACTCGCACTTGGCCGGTTTTTTTTCTTTGCTTCAAGACCAGCGTGGAAGGAAAGGTCCTAATACCTACGAGTATATATGTTCAGGAAAGGATGCTTAAAAGCTTTGACGCCTCGAGACAGCTTAGATCGGGTCCTAATTAAAAAGTTGCCAGACCAAACTAATTAATCGAAGTAACAGTAGCTCTTAACTTCTACGGAATAGAATTAGAATTGTTTATGCTCTTCTTAGACACCTAAAACCGAATGTCGCTTTTAGGTATTAACTTACATTAATCCTATATCTTCCTAATATTATTAATGCGAAAGTTTGTGAGTATGGATGTTTACTCTTTCACACCAGAATATCTGGATCATATTTGGAACGGATATAGAGTATAGTATAGTAGATAAAAAAAAAACACAGACATGAAAAATAGATCATCAGCGTTATGTTAGACACCGGCAACACTTATTTTCAGCCAGAATCGTCTGTGACTCGATACACAGAACACGATATACAGATAAAATATAATACATAATTAAACCATATAAGTTAACTTATACGTAAATAGAGTAATAAATAGATAGAATAAATAGACAGAACCCGACTTATGTGTAACTAAAAATACATCAGCAATTTACAATAAACAAAAACTAAAAAGGAGGGAAAACTAAATTGTTTAAAAAGAACAGGCTAGCATATCAATGTGCAAAGTGCTGGAGGACTATTGTAAGGATTTTTGGAGACCAGTGTTGGCATTTTTTGTATTTGCTGAGAAGGTTTCATCCTTATTGTGACCTTAAGACAGCAAAGTCAGTATATTACTTCTGTTATAGCAAAAGATGAGATCTTTAGCTGTGTTATGGTTGTGTTTAAGCCTATACTGACCGTTACACCCCGCGGGATAACACAGTTAATAAAGGCGACGAGAATACAGGCTTATCTCGGATACATCAGACAATGGAAGGGCTTTTGGGAGAAAAGAAAATAATTCTATAGCGGCAAATAAAGGAACCCAAATGCTGGTAACTGATTAGGAGTGCGGTAGATAAAAAAAATTCGACAGTGGATTGATTACAAAGTGAAAAAACGCACCTGTTAATATGGACATCAATGTCATTTAGTGACACGAACACGACTTTATTCTGTTTTGGCAATGAATAACTAACTAATTATGTTAAATATTATGTTTTTAGGACGTGGCTAACCAGACATCAAGAAAAAAAAATCAAGGCGTCCAGTTATGGTACTGCTTTCTCTGTGAAGAAGACAGAGTGGCAGATATGAGGATCTGCATCTCGTGCCGTCAATACGTCCACGAAGAGTGTGAAGGGCTCTCAAAAGACGACGAAGACCATTTTCTGTGCCCAAAGTGCGAGCGATAAATGAAGACTCACTTCATACAAAACAAATAAAAGTGATGTCCGTAATAACCGCACGTGCCGGAAATATGGACATTTACCACTTTTTTTTAAAGTTGATTTTTTTAATGGTTCCTAGTTATTACCAAAGTTAATTTTTTATGTTTTCCTTAGTATATTAGTTGAAGTATCCAATCGTATATTTGTTAACTCCACCCCCCTATATATATATTTTTTTTTTAAATCTTCAAAGCTTAACGTGACCATTTTACCCTCGGGTACCTCATACTTAAATAGATAGAAACATCCATATTATGATTTAGGAACAGATATTCGTGCTCATCACACAAATACCGCGCAAATGGAGTCAGCACATCGAAAGAATGGGTGAAAATCATCAAGGAAATTGGGAATTTCTTTAAGGTGATGCGGCTAACCACCCATCACTATTTTGATTCCCCTTTCCACTTATACGCCCACAATCATGCTAAACGTGGCCTTTAGGTCTTGTTGCCTAAGCCACTGTCTACCCCGTAAGGGATAAAGACGTGAATTATGTATGTATGAACAAATAATTTATTAATTGCAGATGCGTTGCCACCCAAGAGGGCTACAAAATAAAATACCTCCTTGTGCCAATAATTTCACCAGCTCTCAAGATTTTTCTGTCTGTTTTTATAAGCATAATTATAATAAATATAGATTACAGCTACAAGTCTATAAAATAATTTTAGCTTCTTATCTTCACCACACGACAAATATGACGAGAGCCTCTTATCAAGAGTAATTATTTAATTAAATAATAATCATGCCGTGAGAGTTAATAAAACTGAATTAGCGCGAAACAAATGCAAGTCATACATACACAATTGACCTTGTCACGAGATGTATAGGTTAAGACGACGCAGGTCAATACGCAAATGGGCAGTTCTCCACAAGGTTCATTTTTCGTATAACTGGACATTAGTTGTAACTGACTGATTATTCAGTACACCAAAATTTATACACAATAGGGCCATTTTTTATTTTGTTGTCGAAAAACTTTTATTTTTGGATCTTGATTTTTTTAAGCTGAAAAATTAGATGATAATAATCATGAGCACTATCGATCTTATAGGTGAAAAAAATTGCGACAAATTTTTTCACACATTTTTGCAGTTCCATTTAGTTACGTTCATATAGTGTTAATGGAAAAGGTGACGAAGTGGAATGCAATATTGTAGGACAGTTATTTTCGCCTACTAAAATCAATAAGCACTCCTGATTCTAAGCAGCTTCAGCTAAAAGAAATCAAAATCCAAGAAAAAAGGTTTTTCGAGAACAAAATAAAAAATGGCCCATTAATAATGTTTCTTTCATGCTGGTCTGGGAGCAAAGAAAAAACAAAGAATGTACCAGCTGTTTCTCTTCCCGCGCAGATCGTCAAAGCCCATCGAAGTAATGGATGAAAATAGGAATCATGATGGGCGGTGCGGCTAGAGACCCATCTCTATTTTGATTCATTTTTCCACCTATTCGTCTAAAATCATGCTTAACGTGGCCTTTAGATGTTCTTAAATAGGTTCTGACTAAACCCATAAGGTATAAAGAAGTCATTTAAGTATGTATACAAAATCGGAGCCCCTCTTTTGCCCGAATTTCATATGCCATAATGTAATGTTTGCCATAATGATCATTTGCCATAACCCTTTTTTTCTCTGAAACTGTAATTTTTTCAGGAGCATTGTAATGGCAATCCTGTAGAACTCTATAGGTTAGGTTAGGTTTGTTTCATAACAATCCTGAATAATTAACAAATAAAGAGAAAATAGGGTTATGGCAAATGATCATTATGGCAAACAATACATTTATGGCATATGAAATTCGGGCAAACGATAGAGACCCGCAGAGACTACTTTGTTCCACTTGCTACGACACATACATAAATCACGTCTTTATCCATTACGGGGTAGACAGAGCCTAAGGTGACAAGACATAAAGGCCGCCACGTTTAGCATAATTGTGGGCGTATAGGTGAAAAAGGGAAGAATAATGATGTCTAAATAGCATTTAAATTCATTGAATCATTGTAAATAATTATTGACAATGAAACTGCTGAGAAAAATATATTCAGAGACAAGATAGCGCGTACTACAATTATAATATTTCATCATTTGCTGAAATTTAGACAAACTGCACAACTAAGCCTTAAAACAAATGCAAATAACAATGGGATTTTAAAGTTACAAGCAACTAAGTATGATGACAAATTAATCAGTACTTTCATACATAATACCAAATGATGAAGCAGAATCATTAATGCACATAACCATGGTGCTTCTATATATATGAGGTTGTGTTATTAAATTTACTACTTGCTATTGAACATTCTTACGCTATCAACAGAAGAATGGGTGTAATACAGTGTGATTGTGAATTTAATGAAGAAGTAAATAGAAACGATGAACTTCCAGAAAAAGTTAACGAATCTATTAAAAAAATCATTGAGAAAGAAGGCTATGACGACTACAAAGTGTTGACACGAGCCATATCTACTGTTGGAGGAAATTACTTTGGTTCTTTATACGAAGTTGATGTTGAAGGTACAACTAAAGATGGAAAGAATGAAACCAATATTTTTGTCAAAGGGATTGTCCCAGGCGATCATTTCAGTGTTCTGTCAGTGAATGGAATGTTTACAATGGAATTGTTTATTTACAATGAACTGTCAGTTATACTCAATGAAATACAGAATGAAGCTGGTGTGCCTGTAAGTGAAAGATTCAACATGGTCAGAAGTTTTCAAGAAAGTATACATGAAGCTATAATATTAGAAAATGTGGCTAGAAAAGGATACAAGACGGGGTTCAGAATGGATCCGATTTCACTGAAATTCGCTCAGTTATCCATAAAGCAATTGGCAAAACTCCACGCTTTATCACTTGTTCTGGAAAAGAGCAGACCTGAGTTTTTTGAAAGAAAAATAAAAACAGTCAACTGTCCTTTTAAATTTAACGATGATTTCATAAATTTTTCTTATAATTCAGCGGCAAAAATAAGCGAATGTTTAGACGATGAGGCGAGAAATAAATTCAATGCGTATCTGCCTAAATTATTGGAAAATGTGCCCAAATATCTTTATGAAGAAAAATATAAAAGGACTATAGTCCATGGAGATTTTAGAGCGAACAATATCCTTATGAAAGAAACTGTAAGTACACCTATTTTGTTTGGTCTAGATTTTGAAAATTAATTAGTTCTTAGCTTTAACGGTGCGTTTTCACTAAGGCAAAACGTAGCCGAGACACGCTTAGCCTTTTCGACGCCAACGTCCTATTATGTACATACATCCTTTACTTCAACGCAAAAGCAACCTTCGTTTAATCGGTTTTAGGTTCAATTTAAGGCATCGCAATAAAGATCGCGAAAAGGTTAAAGCTGGTACGGTCGCCCAAATAAGTGGTCTACCACTTTTCATCCAACTTCCTATCAAATGAAAATGTCTCTAAAGTCGAACTTTCAAGTTGATAGCCTGTCTTTGATTGATAACCTATATTGTGATGTGCAAAGTAATTTTAACCTTATGGTAGTAGACCACATATTTGGCTGATGGTACATAATAAAGTTTTGTCTATGTAATGCAAGACACCGAATCGTTTACGCACATAAATCAAATAATTATCTGACAGCGTCGGATTTATCCTAGATCCTTATCCATGTGGTGAGAGTCGCAACGTGGCGGATTTTGCGTAAGAGTGCCTTCGACGCCCCGGCTTATTCTCACGGTGTTTTTCTGTTTTAATTAAAAAAGGTCATCCAATATGCTTAACTAATCCTCTTTCTTCAATTCACAGGAAGGCGAGGTCACTGACGTCCTCACAGTGGACTACCAACTCCTGTACTACGGATGCCCTATCACAGACTTCTTGTACTTCATCATTTTAGGAACGGACCAGCAGTTCCGGAAAGACCACTTGGAAGACTTAAAAGACTTGTACTTCGACACGTTGAAGGCAATGTTGGAATACTTTGATGTTGACGTTAAATCCGTTTTTCCGAGGGATGATTTTGACAAATTGTACAATGAGGTTTTAGGTTATGGGATTTTCAGCTTCATACAGGTGATGCCATTTATTTTTACGGTTGATGATGAAATTCCTGAACTTGGTAAAGATAGTTTGTCAGATGTAGTTATTAAAACTGATCCGCGAATGAACGAAAGGGCTAGAGGGATTATAGACGACTTTATTCAATGGGGTATCTTGTAAATTTCAAATGGTATTGGATTTAAACGGTATTGAAAATACATTTTTAATATCATATAGCTATAGTCTTTAGCAGTAAGTAGGTATTGTTAACATAGCATGATAATATTTGTATTTGGATAAGATTGTAAGTTTTCTTATTTCTTGCTGTTTCTTTTTCTTATTTGTATTTTTTTTATTATTTTGACGTAGGTATGACATAAACTTATTTATCTATCTTTAATTTATGTAACAACAGTGATACATGTCCAAAAACGAAAACAGGTTAATAATTAAAGTAAATCCCAAAATTCAAACTCCGCTTAAACTAAATGTTAATTGAAAAAGCTTACTACTCTGTGCAAGACTTTGTGATGGATGAGGTAATTGTTTGACATAAATCTTTTTTTTTTTTTTTTTTTTTTATGTGAATAGGAAGGCAAACGAGCAAGTGGGTCACCTGATGGTAAGCGATCACCACTGCCCATAGACACCCGCAACCCCGGAGGGATTGCAGATGTGTTGCCAACCTAGAGGACTTAGATGAAATGCCTCTTGTGCCCGTAATTTCCCCGGCTGTCTTACTCTCCACACCGGAACACAGCAGTGCAAGCACTGCTGCTTTGCGGCAGGATTAGCGAGTAAGATGGTGGTAGCGATCCGGACGGACCTTGCACAAGGCCCTACCACCCGCAAAATCTGATAATGTATATAGTTCAATTGAAATAATAACAAGAAATTACGATTGATAACAAAATGAATTTGACATGAATATGATATTGTAGATACTTTAAGTAATAGTATTAAGTTTTTACTGTTAAATAATAATGTAATTACTTATGTCAATTAAGGTTTAATATAGGTACTTATTTGAATATTGCATGCCAGTACCTGGCGAGTTGTGATGTGCACCAATGTTTAGCTTTTGGGTGGATTTTTGACGTTGTAATTTGTATGCCATGCTAAAAGTATTGCACACAAAATAACAACGTCAAAAATCCATCCTTTTACATCTTTATACTTACTCACAATACTCACTTCCTTGCAATAAATGATTTGACTTTGAGTTTGAGTAAAATAAACACACGTACATTAAAAATAGCGATTCTTGAATGTATCGATTCAAACTTTCGCGATTTTTACACATTATTATGTGATTCTTGAAATTGGAACAGATAAAAAAAGAAGACATTTATTAATTTTTGCAAGACACACAAAATATAAGAGCATACGCACACTTTTATAGAAATAAAACAAAAACAAAACACAGACATGAGTCATCAGTGTGTCAAATTGCGATATATAGTAATAATTACGTATATAGTTTCAAGCGCTTAATTAAGAAAGCTCTGATGTAAATTAGAATAGACAAGGAAAAACTGGGTTATGCTTACCCAAACAACTTGCTGAGGACTCAAACACCGAAGGATTTGCAGGACACCTAACAAAAAACCATTACGCTAGTTCATAAAGAATGAAAGCTCAAATTGAAAGTTAATTCGTGCTGAATAGAATGACCTACTTTGCAGTACCTACCAATAACTAATTACCTATGTTTGTATCGTATGTACCTATACATCAATAAAAGCTTAGTCAATTCTAAAATGCAAAAAGATTTGCGTTTCAAATTACAATTAATTGTGTTCTGAACGATTTATTAATTCTCGCCAAATTTTTGTATAGATTGTTCCCCAATACCTATTTATTTATTTAAAAGAAATTCCGTTGATCCTTTTCAGATACTGAACCCTAAAACTAGTATCTCGAGCTAGCAGCATCTTCTGATAAGGTATTAAAAATAATAACGATGCCTCTTATTTATTCTTATGTACACAATCCTCCTTTCACAAATATGTCAAAGCCGATTCATTCAATGTACATATCTGTGGTGCTTCTATATAAACGAGGCGCTGTCGTTCAATTAATTAAACATTTGTACACTACCATCAGCAGAATGGGTGTGGAACAGTGCGATTATAAATTTAATGAAGAAGTAAATAAAAACGATGAACTTCCAGAAATAGTTAACGAATCTATTAAAAAAATCATTGACAAAGAAGGCTACGAAGACTACAAAGTGTTGACACGAGCCATATCTACTGTTGGAGGAAATTATTTTGGTTCTTTATACGAAGTTGATGTTGAAGGTACAACTAAAGATGGAAAGAAGGAAACCAACATTTTCGTCAAAGGGATTGTCCCAGGCGATCATTTCAGTGTTTTATCAGTGAATGGAATGTTTTCAATGGAATTGTTTATTTACAATGAACTTTCAGTTATACTCAATGAAATACAGAATGAAGCTGGTGTGCCTGTAAGTGAAAGATTCAACATGGTCAGAAGTTTTCAAGAAAGTATACATGAAGCTATAATATTAGAAAATGTGGCTAGAAAAGGATACAAGACGGGGTTCAGAATGGACCCGATTTCACTGGAATTTGCACAGTTAGCCATAAAGCAATTGGCAAAACTCCACGCTTTATCATTTGTTCTGGAAAAAAATCGACCTGAGTTTTATGAAAGAAAAATAAAAACAGTAAACTGTCCTTTTAAATTTAACGATGATTTCATAAATTTTTCTTACAATTCAGCTGCAAAAATAAGCGAATGTTTAGACGATGAGGCGAGAAATAAATTCAATGCGTATCTACCAAAATTATTGGAAAATGTGCCCAAATATCTTTATGAAGAAAAATATAAAAGGACTATAGTCCATGGAGATTTTAGAGCGAACAATATCCTTATGAAAGAAACTGTAAGTCAAAAAAAAAATAGTTTATTTAACTGAAAGAATTACACTTTACAAAGAAGGAACAGTGATTCCCACACTAGGCAAAGCCACATCCTCACACATCTTCTATCACTATGTTGTCTGAATTTTGAAAATTAATGAGTTCTTAAATTGAAGGATGATTAAGACAAAATGTAGCGAAGGCACGCTTAAAGCGAGTACATAATAAAGTTATGTCTTTGTAAAATGCAAGTCTCGAGACTCTCGAGTATGCCTATGCAAATAATAAATCAGATAATTGTCTGACGGTGTCGGATTTATACAAGATACCTAGTCATGTAGTGAGAGTCGCAAAAAAGTGGACTCTGAGTTTGTGTGCCTTTCCCTGGCTAATTCACACAGTAGTTTTCTGTTTTAAATTACCCATCCTATATGCTTAACTAATTCAGCTTAATTCATTTCTTTAATTCACAGGAAGGCGAGGTCACTGACGTCCTCACAGTGGATTATCAACTCCTGTACTACGGATGCCCTATCACAGACTTCTTGTACTTCATCATTTTAGGAACGGACCAGCAGTTCCGGAAAGACCACTTGGAAGACTTAAAAGACTTGTACTTCGACACGTTGAAGGCAATGTTGGAATACTTTGATATTGACGTTAAATCCGTTTTTCCGAGGGATGATTTTGACAAATTGTACAATGAGGTTTTAGGTTATGGGATTTTCAGCTTCATACAGGTTATGCCATTTATTTTTGCGGTTGATGATGAAATTCCTGAACTTGGTAAAGACAGTTTTTCAGATGTAGTTATCAAAACTGATCCGCGAATGAACGAAAGGGCTAGAGGGATTATAGACGACTTTATTCAATGGGGTATCTTGTAAAGTTCAGATAATATACTTCGAGTTTATATTTAAGGTAATATAAATATATTTTTAATCTATTTTAGTTTTATACTACATACCTACATAGATACATAAATCACGTCTTTATCCCTTACGGGATATACAGAGCCTAAGGTAACAAGACCTAAAGGTCACGTTTTGGAAAGGGGAATCAAAATAGTGATGGGTTGCTAGCCGCATCGCCTATAACATGATTCCTAAGATTTTCGCCCATTCCCACGATGGGCTTTTACCATCTGCGTGGGCAGAGAAGCAACTGGTACATTCTGTTATTTCTTTGCTCCCAGACTAGTAGTAGTAGTTTTTTGGTCGTCAGTGTAGATAGCAACCATAAGCAATTTTGCAACCGCAATATTTAATTCAAATTCTTGTTACAATTTTTGATTGTGTGTGTTTGCAGTACCAATAAATGTATCTAACTATTGTGTATTTATTTGCAACATTGATTAAATTATTATGTCTCGAAACGAATAGGTGAACAACAAAAGCTCCATATTAATTATATGCAGGTGTATTAAACAGAGTGACTCTTTAAATTGCGATACTATAATAGTTACAGATTACATTATGTATTGTGTAGGAAGTCTTTAAGTAAATTTGAATAAACGTGGATAAGCCAGGCTATATTTAAGTACTTAATAAACAATGAGCATCAAGCACTGAGGGTTCACTGAACAATATTTAAATGCTGAGTTCATAAACTATAAAAAAACCAAGCAGTCCTCGAATTAAAAGTTAAGTTGCTCTGAAAGTCCAACTTTGCAGTAAAAAACACGATCCCCCATAAATCGAGAAGTCTCTCAATTCTAAAACTGCAAAAAGATTTAGATTAGATAATTGCATTTAGGAAAGTTTTTGAGTGACAAATTTTTTTAATGAACTCAAAATATTTACCTTGCTACTCCGCTACTTACGTGCAAGATAACCAAACTTGTGCGAAATATATATGTTTTACAAAAAAATTTGATTGTTTCCTTTTCTGCGACATGTGACGTAACTTTTTGCAAAATTTCAGGTTTCTAGGTAAATAGAAATTTAATTTGATTGAAGTTTTGATTATGGCGTGTGTCAATACTTATATACGGTCGACCAAAGAAGTGGTCTTCCAACCTCCTATCAAACAAAAATGTTGCTAAAGTCGAACTTTCAAGTTGACAGCCTGTCTTATCGACATTATATATTGTGACGTGCAAAGAATTTTTAACCTTAGGGTGGTAGACCACATATTTGGCTGATGGTACGTCAACAAACAGAAAACGAAATGAGGAGTAATACAATACAATACAATACAATAACTCTTTATTAAGACTCACAATCTATTTTTCATGCGTGTATTTTTTATTTTTTTGTTTTATTTTTCATATTCATATTCATATTCATTTATTCATTGTTTTTGTCATGTACATTATAGTTACAGATGTTATAATATATTCAAGTCGGTCCATGACGCCCTGTAAGGGCATACAATGGTACTTAAGATTAGATTAAAATTAACACATATTTCCAATTAAAATAAGATAAAATAACATTTAAATTACAGTCATCCATTAATTATTATTATTAATATTATTTTTATGATTATTATGTCAAGGAGTTATTAAAAAATGTCATGTTTAGAATTATATTGGAATCCACTTTAAATTATTAATTTTAAATTGACAATGTTAAATGTTAAAATAATAATAATAAGTACAAAATATATTAAATTTACTAATGTCATTTTTCAATTTCATCATTCAAGAATTCGTCAACAGAATAATAACATTTATTGGTTAGGTATGTCTTAAGATTGTTTTTGAAAATATTAAATCTGGTCTCCTGTCTCATTGATTCTGGGATTTTATTTTTTTCTATTAAATTTTGTATTATGCTCTTATAATTGTGTGTCATGCAAAAAGGAATAAATGTCTTCTTTTCTTTTTTTCTTTTCTTTTCTTATTGAACACCACATAATAACAATCAAACAGAAAAAGGTATACAGAAGTATTAAGGTAAAAATAGTCGGCTACACAACAAACAATAATACATAGGCAATTCCGTTTTTCCTTTTCAGGTACAGAATCCTAAAAACTAGTATCTCGAGCTAGCAGCGGCTGATAAGATACTTAAAGTACTCCTTTTCTTTATGCTTATGTAAACAATCTTCTGACTTTAATAAATATAACGCATTGTTATGAATTTTATCACACACTAAGCGAAATGGGCGAAGAACAGTGTGATTGTAAACTAAATGACAAAGAAAATAGAAAAGATGAACTTCCACAAAAAGTTAACGAATGTATTGAAAGAATCATTAAGAAAGAAGGCTACAAAGATTACAAAGTGTTGACAAGAGCCATATCTACTGTTGGAGGAAATTACTTTGGTTCTTTATACGAAGTTGACGTTAAAGGCGAAACCAAAGATGGTGAGAATGAAACCAATATATTTGTTAAAGGAATTATTCCAGCTGATCATTTAACTGTTTTGTCGGTGAACGGAATGTTTGAAATGGAGTTATTCGTTTATAACGAATTATCTGTCTTGTTTGACGAAATACAGAATGAAGCAGCAGTGCCAGAAAACGAACGGTATAACATGGTCAGGAGTTTTCAAGAAAGTATACCTGAAGCGATTATTCTAGAAAATGTAGCCAGGAAAGGTTATACGACTGGGTACAGAATGGATCCAGTATCTCTTAAGTTTGCTCAATTATCTATGAAACAGTTAGGAAAATTCCACGCTCTCTCCTTTGCTTTGGAGGAAAAGCGCCCAGATTATTTTGCAAAAAAAATTAAAACAATATCTTGCCCTATAAATTTTAACGACGACTTGAAAGGCCTGCTGGAAAATTCTGTTAAATCTATTAGTGACTGTCTGGACGATGAGCCAAGAAAAAAGTTCAACGATTATTTTCCCAAATTATGGGAAAATGTACAACATTATCAATTTGATATGAAATACAAAAGGACTTTGATCCACAGCGACTACAGAGCGAACAACATCTTGATGAAAGAAATCGTAAGTGTATCTATGGTCCTTTTTTTGGGATAGCAGAAGAATACATAATTTTGCTTTTAAATACAAAAAACCATTTGTTGGTAGTATGAAGATACATAGTTTCCTTTTTTTATAAGATAATAGACAAAAAGTAAAAGATTCATTTCATGAAAATCAATCACCTGATAATGACATAGGTGGGGCCTTAGAAAGCTACATTATCTTTGACTAGTTGTAGCCCGCATCTTCGTCTACAAAGAATTTGTTTATCGCTATCCCTCGGAAACTATGTTATTTTCCGTGATTTAAAGTTTTAATCTAGGGCACCAGCTATCTCCTTTCCAAATTTCATTCAAATCCGTCCTGTTATTTCAGCGTGAAGCCGGAACAAACATACACGCTCAATAACTCACAAGCTTTCGCATTAATATAATATTAAGTAGAATGAGAAAAGGGCATTTCTTGTCCCGAGAAAGTGTTGTAGATCCCACGAACGAAGCGCAGACAGAGTTGTGTTTGTGGTTTCGAAGTGTTCTCTCCTTTATACATTCATACAGTCTCATATATTTTTCTTATGAAAACTTAATTTACAGGAAGGTGAAATAACTGACGTATTACCAGTGGACTACCAGCTCATCTTTTACGGATGTCCAATCGTAGACTTTCTGTTTTTCGTCTTCTTGGGCACCGACCAGCAATTCAGGAAGGACCATTTGGAAGAATTGAAAGACGTATACTTTGAATCCCTTACAGAAATGTTGAAATACTTCAACATAGATGTAAAAACGGTGTTTTCCAGAGATGAATTCGAAGATATGTACAACGAAGTATTAGATTATGGTCTCTTAAGTTTCATACAGCTGATGCCTTTTATTTTTGCTGTTGAAGACGAAATACCGGAACTAGATAAGGACTACTTGGGGGATGTCGTAATCAAGTGTGACCCAAGAATGAAAGAGAGGGCAAGAGGGATTGTGGATGATTACATACAGTGGGGTTATTTGTGAAATTAGAATAAAGATTTAGAGTTTATTGACTTTGTTTTATATTTACATACTTACATCTTTATCCTTCACGGGATAGACAGCCTGGGGTAAGAAACCTAATGGCCACGTTTAGCATGATTGTCGGCGTGGCGTATAAGTGTAAAGGGGAATCAAAATAGTGATCGGTTGCTAGCCGCATCGCCTATAACATAATTCCTAAGATTTTCGCCCATTTCAAAGCCCTTACCATCTGTGCGGGAAGAGAAGCAACTGGTAAATTCTATATTTTTCTTTGCTTCAGCAAGCATGGTACTTAAATAAATAAATTAGGTACCTACCAAAGAATGATATGTCATCAAAATAGATTACATCCTGTAATCATAAATTGAACTAATGACAAGCATAAGCGTAATCTATGTGATCATTAAACCGAATGGACCTAATAACTAAGTAATTATTAGTGAACACAACAGTGCTGCTGCCTCAGGATTGACAAGAAACACATACATATATACAAGAAACACATACATATATACAGGCAGAGACTACTTTGTTCCACTTGCTACGATTTTGACATACCTCTTTCGCTTCATCCACATTCATCAATCTCTTCATACATGCTCGTCGGTTTCGGGTACTCTTGACCTGACCTTTTTCCAAAACGTCCCTAATTTTATCACGGAACGTCCGTCTAGGCCGTCCCCTCTCAACGCACCCATTCGCACCCCCCATATAAATCTGTTTAGTTAATCTTCTTTCATCCATCCTCTCTACGTGACCAAACCAACTAAGCATACACTTTGAAAAAAAAGACTGTTAATTAACAATTCGGACGAATCATGAACAAGGTCGCAGAATTGAGTTCTCTAATATCTATGCAGCCAACTGTTCAAAAGTACCTAAGCACGCTTCTTATGTCCCTGAAAATAAGGTCTATGTGTAGATATTTTTGAACGGTCGGCTATAACTATAGAATTGGAGAACTCGAATGTACCACTCGTTAAATGGTGCGTTAGTAAAAATCGACCAAGTGCGAGTCGGACCCAAAGACCGAGAGCTCCGTACAATTTCGGCAAGTGAATATCCAGGGTCAGCAGAGCCCTGGGGCCTTACCACGACGTCCTAATTCCGACTCAGTTCAGGTTTTAACTGTCACTTTTAGTATGAGTCTGACAGCGAGCGAACCTAAACTGAATCGCATCAAGACGTCTTGGTAAGCCCCCTCCTCCTAAGCAAAATGTAGGAAAAGTAAGGTCATTTTTATATTTGCTACTTACATAAATCCCCACTAATATTATAAAATTAAATGCCGTGGTAGCCTAGTGGTTTGATCTGTGGCCTATCAAGCAGAGGGTCGTGGGTTCGAATCCCGGGCTCGCACCTCTGAGTTTTTCGGAATTGATGTGCGATATCTCATTTGAAATTTACCATGAGCTTTTCGGTGAAGGAAAAACATCGTGAGGAAACCTGCACACAACTGCGAAGCAATTCAATGGTGTGTGTGAAGTTCCCAATCCGCACTGGGCCCGCGTGGGAACTATAGCCCAAGCCCTCTCATCCAGAGAGGCCTGTGCCCAGCAGTGGGACGTATATAGGCTGGAGATGATGATGAATATTGTAAATACGAAAGTAATTCCGTCTGTTACATTTTCACGCTTATCTCTGGACCGATTTAGTTGAAATTTGGTACACAGATAGTTTTAATCCCGGGGACGGACTTAGGATAGTTTTAATCTCGGAAAATTGCATAGTTCCCGCGGGATAGCGATAAGCGACTTAACTGGGCAGACAGAGACACAATAAATACTATATTCATAAATCACATCTTTATCCCTCACGGGGTAAACAGAGCCTAAAATAACAAACCTAAAGTCATGTTTAGCATAATTCTGGGCGATAGGTGGAAAGGGGAATCAAAATAGTGATATTTTTAGATTTATTTCATTAGTTGCGCGATAAGGGTGCGACCACACCGCCGCTTAAAAAACGGTGACGTTACGGAATCGCAACAAAATGTATGAGGAAACGGTGAGAAAACGTGACGCACACGACACGTCACTGCGTTTACGCGGCGGTTTAGTCGCACCCTTAAAGGTTGATTTTGCAATAGATTATTTTTTAGACTAGTGTTTAACTTTTTTGTAATAACACAGATAATTTCTGAACATCAAGGTGCCCCCTCTAGAGCATGGATTAAAAATAAAGACAGATAAAATTACCTAACACTCTGTACACATTGTCAAAGTAAATAAAAAACGCATGATTCCTAAAAATTCCAGTTTTTCTGTCTTATCTATAACCAACAGTGAGTTTGTTTGTTTTCCATAACTGTTTTATGTAAGCAGGTATACTTACTTGATAAAGTATAATTAAGGCTAAGTTCTCCGAAGTCAAACAATCATGGTAAAAAATAATTCAATTAACGAAAATATTTACCTTGCTACTTCGCTACTCAAAGCAAGCAAAGCGTTGAGTAGTGGAGTGCCAAGGTAAATGTTTTTTTATGACGGCACAAGGTTCATTCTATGACGATTATTTTTTTTAATAAAATTTTATTTTTTGTTTATTAATTTATTTAATAATAATATCAACAAATCCTAATGTAAAGGTAGCTTAAATATAATGTTCAACTCAAAATACTTAAACACTTAAGAATATTATAATCCTCTATTATCATTAACATCTTAACCACTTATTACAATGTTCATTTTCTATTCTTATTAGCGTAAAGCGGGGTGAGAAGGGACTGCGGTGGGAGCAGAGGGGTTACTCCAAGATCTGATTTTCGAAGTTCGTATCACACCGTCTCTTTCACTCTCAAATTAGTAACTATTAGTGAGAACGGAACGGAATGAAACGAACTTCGAAAATCGAATTTCAGAGTATAAGGCCAGCCCGTCTAGCATGACAGCGCACAAGAGTCGCGTCGCGTGCGAGATAGATTGCCCGTCTCTTTCTAGAAGGAACAGGTAGATAAAGACGGGCAATCTATCTCGCGCGCGACGCGACTCTTGTGCGCTGTCGTGCTAGATGTGCAGGATATAACTAATATTTTGTTTTTTCATTTTCTATTTCAAATTTCTGGCTCAGCTCTAAAAATAATTTAGTTATATTTTTAGACATAATATTAAGTATCTCCTTTTTTCTAGTAATTTTGTAACGTATTTTTGAAATTAAAACTTTTTAGTGGCATTGAGCACTTTTTGGGATGGGTAAAAAATGACTCGCGTAAGACTGAGGGGAAGTTTAAGTACCAGGATATCAGATCCTCTAAGAGGTTAATTTGAAATACGAGTGAATCGCGTTCGATTTTTGAAATGTTTCTTTGTTGAGTCGTGGAGCAAAAGTACTAGGACATCAGCACATTTTTAGAGGTCTGTCAATTTAGATAAAACGTAAGTTTGTTTTTGTACATGCTCTTATATTTTTGTGTCTTGCAAAATGAATAAATGTCTTCTTTCTTTCTTCTTTCTTTCTTTCTAAGCGGCCAGTACGGTACGCGTCTTGAGCGTCATGGAGGTTACAAAATTATAATCTTATCTAAGCTGCTTCTGGACCCATTACGGGTTGAGCATTGATTTGCCTACATTTTAGAATCTATTGTTTAAACTTTAACCTAAGCGACAGATAATTATTATTAAATTAAAATTCATACCACCGGAACATTACTTATGTGTAAAAATCGACATGCCACATATGAAAATATGTTTTAATCGAGGTTTGAATTTAATTTTTTTCCCTAATCACCCCGTTTTACGGTACAGTGTCTAAGAAATAAAACTTTTAAATTATTTTTTCTAACATTAAAAATAATACAATAGCAGACAATAAAGCTATGTCAATTTTGTGAGATGATCACAAACCCTCCCTCTAACCTTCTCAACAGCCATATGTATTCTTCTTTTATTCTTAGCACAAAATACCATATTCCTTGAACTCTTCTAGAAGCCCTAGCACTCTCTCCTTCATTTTAGGATTAGGAGTAAAAGCCACATTCTGCATTTCATCCTTACTGAAATCAGGTACGTCGTTATCATCGGTAAAGAGTATGGGAGTCAACATAATACCATTAAAAAGACCATAGTCTATTCTCTCCTTGAAGACAGACTCAAATTCGTGTCGCGGATAAACTGTCTCGGCGTCCATGTCGAAATATGCCAGAAATTTGGTCAAACTGAGGTAATACAGGTTCTTGAGATCTTCTAGATGCTTCCGCCTGAATTCTCTGTCGGTGCAAGGGAAGATGAAGTATATGAGATCCATGACTGGACAGCCGTAGTAGAGCAGCTGATAGTCTACTGGTATAACTGCTGTTACTTCGTCACTCTTATCCTGGAATAAATAATAATACAGAAATCAGCCGTTTGAATAAAAAAATTAATATTATAAATGTGAAAGTATGGATGGATGGATGGATGGATGGATGGATGTTTGTTTGTTTGTTACTCAATGACGCCAGAACGGCACAACGGATCTGGATGAAATTCGGCACATAGATAGAGAAAAGTCTGGAATAGCACATAGGCTACTTTTTATCCCGGAAAATTGCGTAGTTCCTGCGGGATAGCGATAAACGAAATCTTTGCAGACGAAGTCGCTGGCAACAGCTAGTAAAAATCATAAATGTCATCACAATTTTATTGTACACGATTTTAAACGATAAACGTTTCTTATTTCTTATTTCTACGTGTCCTTTACGGGGTAGACAGGGGTTCTCTATCGTTTGCCCGAATTTCATTTGCCATAAATGTATTGTTTGCCATAATGATCATTTGCCATAACTCTTTTTTCTCTTTATATGTTAATTATTCAGGATTGTTATGAAACAAACCTAACCTAACCTATAGAGTTCTACAGGATTGCCATTACAATGCTCCTGAAAAAATTACGGTTTTAGAGAAAAAAAGTGTTATGGCAAATGATCATCATCATCATCATCATCATCACATTATGGCATACGAAATTCGGGCAAAAGAGGGACTCCGGTAGACAGGATATAGCTTTGAATAATTGGGTAACCGCACGGTTCATCAAATCATTACAGTAGTTATCTCTCAAGAGGCAGGAATCTTTGCAATTTATTTAAATTAATTAAGCATTGATGTGACTCTTACGGTGTCCCTATAATTGCATTTAATCTGCATAATACATAGCAACCAGTACTGCCGAAGTTTTAGTTTGAAATGTTACTTTGAGATCCTGCCGCTTTGACAGAAGCTTTTGCGAGGTCACTGACACTATTAAGATCACTTATTGAGTAGGTATTACAATTTTGCTTACCTTTTTCATTAGTATGTTATTTGCCCTGTAATCTCCATGGCACAAAGTACATGTTTCTCCACTGTTCTTCGATTCAATCAAATACTTATGCACTTTATCTATAGCACCCGATACATACTTATCCAGTTTTTCTGCGGTTTCACTATCAGTAAATTGTCTGGTTAAACCGGACATGTTTGAGAAAAACCCTTTAAAGTCGTCATTCATTTTGTAAGGCATTATAATGGACTTTATTTTCTTAGCATAATATTCGGGATGTTGCTTTTCCAGAACCCAGGACAGGCCGTGGAATCTTGCTAGCTGTTGGACGGAGAGCTCTGCAAATTTAAGTGGAACCACTTCCATTCTGTGACAAGTGGAAAAACCTTTTTTGGCCAGATTCTCAAGAATTATCGCATCAGGGTTAGAAGCGTCATAGCTTTTCGCCATATTGTATCTCTCTTCCAAAGGAATGTTGGCTTTGTTTTGGAAATTATCGTAAAATTTGGATAGTTCATCGTAGAAAAACGTTTCTGTGCTGTACGCTCCTTCTACGTCGATAACGCTGATAGCATCATCAATTTTATTCTTTATAAAGATGTTAGTTTCCTTATCACCTTCGGCTGTTTTTCCTTTGATATCAACTTCGTACAATTCAGCTAGATAATTGCCACCACTCGTAGAAATGGATCTGTTAAGGACTTTGTGGGTTATGTAGCCTTCTTTCTTGACGATTCTATCGACTGAATTTTGTAACAGCGGAGGCAGTATATACTCCCCCGTTGCTAGAACCTTAAATTGGCTATCATAGCATTTCTCTTGGGCTTCCATAGTCTTAATATTGTTGTAAGAATTTTAGTTATGAATTTATTCAGAAGAGTTCTTCAAAGTGTGTCTTAAGAACGAATATTTGGTACAACCGATACGACTATACGATGATACTAACAGAGAGTGGTTATGACTCGTTATTTATAGCAGCAAGCGTATGCTTCTAAAGGTAATTCCATATTTGTACATCTCGAATTAAAACTCACATTGTGAATTACTCGCCGTATTTCATGCCTTCGACGCGGGTGGAAACAAATCCAAAAAATCTGCGATCATAATGGATGAGTTCTTGAATTATAAATGGAATAAGAAAAACAATAAATTACTTAAATAGCCTTACTTTGTTTTGCACGGGATCTATTACAATTGTTTCGTAATATTTCAGCAGGGGTTTATGTTAGTTGAATAAATAGACCTCAAAAAGTTTTTTTATCGGTGATTATAATTGACAAATTAAATTTTATTTAGTTATTTATATAATATTTTATTATGGTTTTATAATGTACTTTAGTTGTTAATTTATTAAGTATTAATACTACTTATTTGCGCATAATAATGACTGCTTGCCTTTTTTTTGTAAACTATTCCTTTCTGTACCAGGTTAGCTGGAAGAGATCCCTTCTTAGGGATAAGTTCGCCTTTGTACTATTTTCTGTGTACTTCTGTATTTTTAAATTTTTATGTGCAATAAAGAGTTTACATACATACATACATACAATCCGCACTGGGCCCGCGTGGAAACTAAAGCCCAAACCCTCCAATAAATGGAGGAGGCTTATGCCGTGTGGCACGCCGAATTACGCAATAATTTATGTAAAAAAGACTAGGTACAAACAATGTAATGAAATGGTAGGTAGCGAATTCGGATTTAAAGGGCTATATTATAATTGACAAATGTTTCTATCCCTCAATGTTCAAAGTGAACCGAGTCAAGAGCGAACTAAATTTCGAATCAAACATTTAAATGATTTTTTTTGTAAGAGTATTCAGTAGAACTAACCCAACAACCTGTTAAAATATTCCGGAACAATTTTAAGACACCGTGTTATATATACTTCGATTTTTCTAGCATTAGAAAGATGGTAAGCATTTTTGGCATGTCTTTTTATTGAAAACCACTTTTTAAAAAATCAGTCAAAATATAAAACCATATTCAAAACAATGCCAATATTCCAAGGATTTTAAATTTAAACTTGCTGTTATTTATGTTTTTAAACTTTATTTCAATAAAAAGACATACCAAAATTGTTTACCTTCTTTCTACACATACATACATACATACAGTCACGCCTCTTTCTCATAGGGGTAGGCAGAGATTACTTTGTTCCACTTGCTACGATTCTGACATACCTCTTTCGCTTCATCCACATTCATCAATCTAACTAATATTATAAATGCGAAAGTATGGATGGATGGATGTTTGTTTGTTTGTTACTCAGTCACGCCAGAACGGCCCAACGGATCTGGATCAAATTCGGCACATTGATAGAATATAAAAGAAGAAACTGACTGACTGACTGACTGACTGACTGACTGACATATCAACGCACAGCCCAAACCGCTGGTTCTAGAGATACCAAATTTGGCACGTAGGTTCCTTATAAGGTCTAGGGGTGCACTAAGAAAGGATTTTTCAAAATTCGACCTCTAAAGGGGTTAAATGGGGGTCCAAAGTTTGTATGGGGAAACAAGATTAGTTAGACTATTTTATTCGAAACTTCACAGGAGTAATCCTAACAATAAATGAGTAAACACCTGTTTCAGGTTTTTTGAAAATTCAACCCCTAAAAGGGGATAGGGGGTGACAAAGTCTGAAAATCAACGTGGGTATTATATTATAGTGGGTAGTATTGTTTGTACGGTTTATCGGGTCGCTGATTACGAAAACAACAACACACATACCTACCTGACACACACACACACACACACATACACACACACACACACACACACACACAAATTTCCACGGGAACGGGAAAAAACGGGATTTATTATATTCGATTCCGAGTGATCCTATCTAAAATTTCGTACACAAGTAGATGATTACAAAACTAAGAAAATAATTTCAGGATTTTTGGAAATTCTCACTGGATAAGGAAAAAACGGGATTTATATATTCAGTTCAACGAAATCCTATGAACTATAATTACTAGACTTCAAATTTGGCATAGAAGTAGGTGATTATAATAGTAAAAAACAGTTTTAAGGATTTTCGAAAATTCCTACAGGATAAGGAAAAAACGAGATTTATATATTCAGATCTACGGGATCGATTTTTCGTTTTAATGATCGTAGAAAACTGAAATTTGGCCTTCAGGTTCCTTGAAGAGTATAGGGGAGCACTACCGAAAGGATTTCCCAAAATTCTGACGGAAATGAACGGGAAAGAACGGGATTTTTTGTTATACTGCAGTGCAGGTTGTAGAAAGCTGAAATTGGACATGTAGGTTGCTGGGAGTGTAGCTAGAAGCATTTAGAGAGGACTTTCCAAAATTCCCACGGGAACGGGAAAAACTGGATTTTTCGTTTTACTGGTCGTAGAAAGCTGAAACTTGGCATGTAGGTTGCTTGATGACTGTAGGGAAGCACTAAGAGACAATTTCCTGAAATTCCCACGGGAACGGGAAAAACGGGACTTTTCGTTTTACTGGTTGTAGAAAGCTGAAATTCGAAATGTAGATTGCTTGGAATGTGTAGAGAAGTATTAAGAGAGGACTTTCCAAAATTCCCACGGGAACGGGAAAAAACGGGATTTTTCGTCTTATTCGTCGTAGAAAGCTGAAACTTGGCATGTAGGTTGCTTGAAGAGTGTAAAGAAGCTATAAAAGATCATTTTTCAAAATTCCCACGGGAACGGGAAAACGGAACTTTTCGTTTTACTGGTTGTAAAACGCTGAAATTCGGCATTTAGGTTGTTTGGAGAGTATAAAGAAGCATTAAGAGAGAAATTTCCAAAATTCCCACGGGAACGGGAAAAAACGGGATTTTTCGTTTTACTGGCCGTAGAAAGCTGAAATTTGGCAAGTGGGTTCTTTGGGGAGTGTAGGGAGCATTAAGAGAGCATTTCACGAAATTCTTACGGGAACGGGAAAAAACGGGATTGAAATACTCCTGGTACACACAAGCGAAGCCGTGGCCAAAAGCTATTTGTCAATAAATGAAGTCTACGCGGACGAAGTCGCGGGAAAAAGCTAGTTGATAGATAAAAGTCCAGAATAGCGCATAAGCTACTTTTTATTCCGGAAAATAGCGTAGTTCCCGCGGGATAGCGATAAACGAATTCTTTACAGACGAAGTCGCTGGCAACAGCTAGTCTCTTCATATATGCTCTTCGGTTTCGGGTACTCCTGATCTGCCTTCTTTCCCCTTCTTTTTCTTTCTTTTTATCTTTTGCCTTCTTTCTAATGCTAGAAAAATCGAAGTATAGAGGACGACTATTACCTTTGTACATTTCGATGGTGTACTATTTGGTGTTCAAAGAGTCGTACTGTATTCTATACTTTTTAACCGCTTTTTGTTTTATCAAAGCATGCATCGACCTTTACGTAATTAAAACTCTTGCGCTGTCATATGAAGTGGCAACTTTGTTGTGTGTGTAATTATTTTATTATTCCGCAGTAAAGAATATGTAAGTACACACATTATTGTCAACAACGTATTAGGTACATTACTTTATTCGTGTTTCTATATGCTTTAGCTTTTCCAACATGTCATTTTGTCATTGAAGTCACGATTATTTTATATTTTCCCACGACCGCGTATTAAGGTGGAAATAACATGGTTGTAATATGTAACTACGTCACATAATTACAAACATAATAATAAAACAACTACACGTCGAGCACGAGACAAGACCACGTCGAGAAAGATTCGCGTCGCGCGCGAGTTAGATTGCACGTCCCTTTCCTACTATTCGCTCTAGAAAGAGAGACTCTCGCACCCTCGTGCTAGCCGGGCAGACCACAAAATAAATAAATAAAATAAAATAATTGAATTGAAATATTATACCAATACTTACATGTTTTTCGGATTTTTTAAGTGAAACTTGTTTAGCGGCGCTCAGCGCTTTTTGGGATGGGAAAACAATGTTAAGCTCGCGTCAGGCGTAAGACGGAGGGTGACTTTAAGTACCAGGATATTAGGATCCCCTAAGAGCTTATTTTGAAATACGAATGAATAGTCGCGTTCGATTTTTGAAGTGTACGTTGATTTATAATTTACTAGCTGTTGCCAGCGACTTCGTCTGCAAAGAATTCGTTTATCGCTATCCCGCGGGAACTACGCAATTTTCCGGGATAAAAAGTAGCCTATGTGCTATTCCAGACTTTTCTCTATCTATGTGCCGAATTTCATCCAGATCCGTTGGGCCGTTCTGGCGTGATTGAGTAACAAACAAACAAACATCCATCCATCCATCCATCCATCCATCCATCCATACTTTCGCATTTATAATATTAGTTAGATAATGGGTAAAACCATAAAAATAAACATAAAAAATCGAGAAGTAAAATTCTGGAGTCATTTGACCTATCAATATAGTACTTGAGCACAATATTATATCATAAGTTCCCAACACAGAATTTTTAAACTTTCCGCGTGATTCTTGTATCAATTTTCGCTAGCAAGACTCTATGACACGTACCTAATACCTATTCGATATTTTTTTTAATTCGTTCGGAACCAAAAGCACTTAAGTCCTAAATCGTTGACTAAATTGTTTTTAAATTGTTATTTCTTTCTTTCTTTCTAAACTCTGAAACATACTCGGGAGCAAAATAACCAGTAGGCTTATTGTCTAACTCGCTCGCAATCGCCATCATGTTCATTTTGACAGTTCTTGTATGAATGTGACAGCTAGCTGATTCCAATGCCAATTGTCAGCCCATACATGAACTGTCAAAATGAACACGATGGCGATTGCGAGCGAGTTAGACAATAAGCCTACAGGTCACTTCCTGTAGAAAGTTGTATGAAAAATAACCCCTTTTATTGCTTCCGAGTATAATTTGGGTGAATTGCATCAAGAAACTTTAATAATACCTAACTAACCATAACCGAAGCTTTTGACATGTATTTGGCAAATAATTGTGTATTTTTTTTAACCTGTTCCTTTTTAACTGACTTCAAAAAAAAGGAGGAGGCTCTCAATTCGGTTGTATTTTTTTAAATTTGTATTGTTTTGTATGCATTGATCTTTATAATGGAGACCTTTGATCCAATTGTATAACAGATCACGTTGTAAATAACGATCGTACGAATAAATTGCTCCCTCTGATAACAGCTCAAGAATGTCATTATTCATTGAATGATGACAGTGTAGACGAACGAACATGAGACGTAGCACGCACGTTTGAGAATTAGCGTCCCACTGACCATGACAAAATGACCATGGTCATAATAATAACAATAGCAACAGCATTAATAAAAAAAAAGACGAGTACCGTACTGGCCGCTCACAAAAAAAAACGTACGTATTATCTATATTGACAGACCTCTAACAATGTGCTGATGCCCTAGTACTTTTGCTCCACGACTCAACAAAAAAGCACTTCAAAAATCGAACGCGATTCACTCGTATTTCAAAATAACCTCTTAGAGGATCTGATATCCTGGTACTTAAACGTTCCCTCCGTCTTACGCCTGACGCGAGTTTCATTTTTTACCCATCCCAGCCAACGAAGCCCCACTTCAAAAACCCTCTACCCGTTAATCGAGGTTATCATTTTGGAAAAGGACTGGTACACTTTAAACTGCTGAGCCAATTCTTATCAAACATGGCTATGAACCACCGCAAGAAAACTGGCTTTCGAATGAAAAAAAAAAACATAATTACACAAACGGATAACACATGTTTCGGACCAAGTTCGTAGTGTCCGTTTCGCCAAGAGCAAGGACTACGATCTAGTCCGAAACATGTCGAGCATCACTCGACTTTTACACGTGAGTTATCCGTTTGTGTAACTATGATTGAGTCTCACGGTAGTTTCGTGTTAAAAGAAAACAAACACATTGAAATCGGTCAATCCATTGAGGGTTACGGTACGACAGACAGACATACAGTCAGACCATCGACGTCAAACTTATCCCCTCTTTATTTGTTGGTGGTTAAGGAAATAAAAAGCATAAAATATCCTTTTATTCTCAAAAGAAAAGATGAAGGCGGAATTAGTAATCCGACACGTAGAAGCCTACCAGACTCGTCAGCGACAGTAACACAACCCTTTCGTACCTGAGGAAATATGCTGAATACCGCAGACGATACCGAGACATTCTTGTCTAGGCCGTTCGGTAACCTTTATCGATTATATAATATATTTATTATACTCGTGGATATTGTGCCGTTGTACAATTCAATTTCAATATAATAATGTACTTACTTATGTATGTAGATATGTAAACTCTTTATTGCACATAAAGTTTATAAATATTGAAGTACACAGAAAATAGTACAAAGGCGAACTTATCCCTAGGAAGGGATCTCTTTCAGCTAGCCTGTAGTACAGATAGAAATAATTTACAAAAAAGGCAAGCAGTCATATTACGCGCAAATAGTAAAAGTATTAATAATAAATTAACAACTAAAGTATATTAATAATCAAATAATCATAGTACATGGACAAGGAAGGCAAACGAGGAAGCGGATCACCCGCAACATTAGAGTATAGCAGATGCGTTGCCAGACTAGAGGGTTAGGACCTCTTGTGCCATTAATTTTAATATTTAGGACGTAAATAAAAAAAGCGACGTTTAACACTCAGGGAGTGCCGGCAGAAGTGAAAACAGCAGCTTAGATTAGATTTTAATGTTGTAACCTCCTTGATGCTCAATACGCGTACCGTACTGGCCGCTTACAAAAAAAACGTACGTATTATCTATATTGGCAGACCTCTAACAATGTGCTGATACCCTAGTACTTTTGCTCCACGACTCAACAAAAAAACACTTCAAAAATAGAACGCGATTCATTCGTATTTCAAAATAAGCTCTTAGAGGATCTGATATGCTGGTACTTAAACTCTCCTTCCGTCTTACGCCTGACGCGAGTTTAAAAATTTTTACCCATCCCAAAGTACACTTCAAAAATATACCAATTTTGTTCCAAAAATTCGTAACATCCTTTTGGAAAAGAGCTGATACTCTTCAAATTGCTGGACCGATCCAAACATGGCTATAAAGTATGAATCATGGCAAGGATGCCTTTGGAATGAAAAAAACCGCATCCAAATCGATACATCCGCTTGAGAGCTACGGTGCCCCAGACAGATACAAACACACACAGAGACATCAACGTCGAATTTATAACACCCCTCTTTTTGCTTCGGGACTTAAAAACATAGTACATAGTATATGGCCGTATAGTAGCTTCGCATCGACCGCGCGCCAAGGCCGGGACCTACTGAATTATGTTACGTTACACAATGAACTATCAAATGACGTACTTATGCCTGCACCGCGGCCAATTAGCAACCCTCCAACCTTATGACAACGACGCACGGTTCAATTTGCAAGCGCAGCCTTTTATCGATCACGTGAATCGATAACGCGTAAGTTTACGTTCAGCTGCTCGATGACTTGGTGACTTAAGGGTTTAAGTTTTGACGCTGTTTTGAAAGAAGTCTTTGGCACGTTTAGGCACAGATTTAACGTTACCGCTACGTTAACGCTACGCGAGCGGAAATTTCCACTTCCTGGCCAGGGGATGACGTAAAATTGTGTACATACTTCGGGCAGTAAAGAAAGCCTCAGGTTGCATGTTTATCGCCCTCTCCTTTGGCTCATGAGATATCCAGCGATCAGTACTATTGTTTGACTCTGTACCTAAGGCGTGCCAAATAGATCCTGTTGCTAACAACCCGTCCCAGTTTTACAAACAAGCATACTATATTTATATTCATAAATCACGCTTTTTCTCTTAAGGGGTAGATAGAACCTAAGGTTATAAGATCTAAAGGCCACGTTTAGCGTGATTGTGGGTGTGTAGGTAGAAAGGGGAATCAAAATAGTGATGGTTTGCCAGCCGCATCGCCTATAACATGATTTTCGTCGATACCCACGATGGGCTACTATCTGCGTGGGAAGTCGAAGACACTATACATTCTACGTTTTATCTTTTTTATCAGAGGAGCATGGAATGATCTAAAGTAAGTATTTTTCATCTCTCATACTCGGAAAGTGAGGCAAATCATATCTGACATACGGGAGGATAACTATTATTTTCTTCCCAAGGGTAGATATGAATTAAAAAAAATAAAGGCATAGGCTGTTAATGAAACACATACGCATTCAGCCAGCATTACGGCATATCCATGTTTTTTTCTTAATTAAGTAATAATATTATAAATTGTAAAATGCTCCTTAGTCAAATATTATTTTATAAATGTCTTCTTTCTTTCTTTCTTTCTTTCATTAATTTTAATTTTAGTTAATTTTTAATTTAATGCATTTTTTCTCATATACTTTACTTATATATATATATTTTTTACTTTCCTTGTAGTCGAAATAAAAAGTAGAGTGTTTAACTCGGTAAAACCCCAATATCACACTCGAAATATTGGCACCCTCGCATGCTCGGGTGCCAAATTACCTCGTGTGATATTGGTTCTTTTCCTCCCTTGTTGAACAATCTACTATTATTGCAAATACACTATTAGAAGTGAAAACTTCTTTAGCGGCGTTGGGCACTTTTTTGGATGGGTAAAACATATTAAACTCGCGTCAGACGTACGACGGAGGGAGAGTTTAAGTACCAGGATATCAGGATCCTCTAAGAGCTTTTTTGAAATACGAATGAGGGTGCGACCAAACCGCCGCGTATACGCAGTGACGTGTCGTAGGCGTCACGTTTTCTCACCGTTTCTTCATACATTTCGTTGCGATTCCGTAACGTCACCGTTTTTTAAGCGGCGGTGTGGTCGCACCTTGAAGCTAGAGTTGCGTTCGATTTTTGAAGTGTACGTTAATTTTGTAGCTTTAACGTATGAGCGTTTGGCCTAGTGGTATAAGGTGCGGAATAACAGTGCGTTCTCTCAAGTGACCGCAGTTCGAATCTCGTGTAGATAAAGTTTTTTTTCTTTTTGCGCGAGTGTGCGTGTGTCTAGTTTTCACTTTTGCCGGCACTCCCGGAGTGCTGCCCAGTGTTTTTTTCTTTCTTCAACATTTTTAATTGACTGGCACGCAGGTTAAGGACCCCACTTTAAGAAACACTGTTGTGTACCAAACGCTCAGCCTGCGATCTAGACAGGCTGTACCAACACACATTGTTGTCCTTAGTAAATGTTCAATACGAGCGCCTAATGCATACCTAATACCTAAGCGATCGATCAGGCCAAGGTCTGAGCTATACTTTAGCTTTTGCCCACTTATAGTAAAAGGTTATGTTCTGTGGACCGACGACATCGTGAAAGTTGCGGAAAACTGGTGGATGCAGGTGGCGAGTTGTAATTCAATGGGTCTCTTCCCACTAGTTCCATTATCAGTTTCATTGATGGTACTACTTTGTATAGTGATAATAGACCGTTCAATGTCGCGTTCTAAGGGAAAGGCTTTGTTCAACAATGGGCGTCTCCTTGCTCATGGTGATGATGATGATGGATGGGAAAATACAAGAATGTCAATCGCCATACAAAAACGCGAACATGGAAGATGAAGAATAAATTGCACGAAGCGTTAAAAGCGAAACAATGAGTCCCTCTACATTTTTTTACGTTCTTTGATAGGGTGTAACTTTTTGACAGCTACGTGAAAAGTCGAATAAAAACTCGAGATTCGTAAACTATCGCTTCATAAAGTGTTGATTACAAAACAGATTACATGCTGTAACTAGGAATTGAACTAATGACACGTTTAAACGTAAGGTACGTGATCATTAAGCCGAATAGACCTAATACTAAGTAATTATTAGTAATCACAACAGTGCTGCTGTAGCAGGATTGACAAATAAATTTGTAGTGATTCGGACGAATCGTGAACAAGGCTGAACAGTCGAGTTCTCCAATATCTATGCAGCCAACAGTTCAAAAATATCTAAGCACGCTTCTTATGTCCATGAAAATAAAATAGGTACTTACTTTCTTTTGATTGCGTAGACTTAAGGGTTAATTTAATCACAGCTTCAAGATACCTACTTTAGATCTCAGTATTAGGTATTAATTTTAACTTTATACCGCTATAATGTTCCTGGGAAAGAGTCTTGAACGGAGAGACAGACAAACAACGTGGTAAGGGAACCTTTGTTCCTTTTGAGGAACAGAAGAACAGAACACTAAAAATGTACAGCTAGAGCATAAAATGTGTTACTGATAACTGCTGTTACTTCGTTACCCTCATCCTGGAATAAATAATAATAATCCTACTACTATTATAAAGGCGAAAGTTTGTAAGTATGGATGTATGGATGTTTGTTACTCTTTCACGCCAGTACGGCTTAACGGATCTGGATAAAATTTGGAACAGACATAGTTTATGATTTGGAATAACACATAAGCTACTTTTTATCCCGGAAAATTGCGTAGTTCCCGCGGGATAGCGATAAACGAATTCTTTGCAGACGAAGTCGCGGGAAACAGCTAGTACTATATACTATTCAACACACCCGCCTCTAGTTTACCGTTCGGCCCTTACATTAAAGGCCGTTTTCCCTAAATTATGTCCCCAAGGGTGCTACAAGGCCGAAATAAATTCGCGCAAACGTAATATAATGCTGGATACATTAATCAAAGAACGATCAACTTTCTAGTTAATTAATTCGGTAAGAAAAGACGGTGTCCTCAGTTTTAATTAGGGAAAGTTGAAGATTCAATTTTGTGGGAGAATGTGGCGAAAAAGGCGCAGCGTCTAAATGATACGCTTTGGGATTATCTAAGAGGGAATTTTTAAAATTTAAATTGTGCTAGGTTTTTTTGCTTCCGAGTATGGTTTGCCGTCGCTTCGCCCCAATCACTACACCGTATCATACACTAATCCAGTTTTTTTTTTTTATGCGAATAGGAAGGCAAACGAGCAAGTGGGTCACCTGATGGTTAGCGATCACCACTGCCCATAGACACCCGCAACCCCGGAGGGATTGCAGATGCGTTGCCAACCTAGAGGACTTAGATGAAATGCCTCTTGTGCCCCGTAATCTCCCCGGCTGTCTTACTCTCCACACCGGAACACAGCAGTGCAAGCACTGCTGCTTAGCGGCAGGATTAGCGAGTAAGATGGTGGTAGCTATCCGGACGGACCAAGGCCCTACCACCCGCAAAATAATACTTCAGAAGAATACTTCAGGAGCCTTACCATGACGTCTTAATATTCCGACTCAGTTCAGGTTTTAGCTTTCATTTTTAGTATGGATCTGACAGCGAGCGAATCTAAACTGAATCCGAATTGAATCGCATTAAGACGTCATGGTCAAGCCCCAGCACTAACTGAGCATGAGACACTACTTTTTCACAATTTAAGAGCGTTTATCGCTACTGAGCTGGCAACATCGCATTTTTGGTGATTTTTACGATTATTTCACACAAATTGAGTGAAAGTTTCAAATGTGCGTCTGTAGTGCACTTCGTTTTTAGTGTATTAATGTGTCTAATGCGATAATTGATCGTGACGGACTTTTATTTTCTTATTAAACAAGATATATTATTTTATCCCTTTAATACGAAAATAAAAGTCCATGACGGTTAATCATTGCTTTGGACACATTAATACACTAAAAACGAAGTGCACTTCAGACGCTAATTTGAAACTCATTAAAATTCTGTGAAATAATCGTAAAAAATCACAAAAAATGCGACGTTGCCAGCTCAGTAGGAATGCACCGTTTCACTATAATATTGTAGTCGTTACATTTCGACATCTAACTCCCATCGCATGATGTCACGAAACAAAGCGAGCAGAAATCGTCCTGAATGTACATTGTCTGCACGAACCGCGTCGACATTGTATCCGTCTAGCCCGCTACGTCAGTTCTCTGTTCAATCTATTTGCAGAATTATGATTGAACGAGTTTGGATTTTACACATTTTTCCATTTTAATAGGTACCTACTTCCTTCCATGCTGTGGGAAGCACTCCGGGAGTGCCGGCAGAAGTGAAAACATCAGCTTAGATCAGATATTAATGAACCTCCATGATTATACTCAATACGCGTACCGTACTGGCCGCTTACAAAAAAAACGTACGTATTATCTATATTGACAGACCTCTAACAATGTGCTGATGCCCTAGTACTTTTGCTCCACGACTCAACAAAAAAAAACACTTCAAAAATCGAACGCGATTCATTCGTATTTCAAAATAAGATCTTAGAGGATCCTGATATCCTGGTAGGGGAGAGCGGGGCTGAAAGTGCCGGGGGTAAGTTGTTCCGATGAGAATAGAAACGCAAGTAAAAAACCGAGCGATTTGTGTAATGTTTGTCGTGAAACGATATGGCACTATGTCGTTGTAAGAGCCGTTTCAGTTGCTTCCATTAAGGTAGAATAGTAGTTAGGGAAGAAAAAACGAAATCGACGGAACAACTTACCCCGCAAAAAAAAATATTTTTGCCTTTGATTTTTTTTGTTAACTGTCGTACATAAAAAATAATCACATATTTTGAGGGACTAAAAAACACTCTTTCAGCGTGTATGAACTAAGGTTTAATTTTTGAAGGATAAGTTTAGTTTTAGAAACGACGGAACAACCAGCCCCATAGCGGGGTTAGTTGTTCCGTTCCGATCGATACCCATGAAAAATGTTTTAGTAGGAAAACTGTTTAGCGATGCACAAAACAATATCACTATTCAGAAACATCAATAATTATTCTTTAAATATATGCACAAGCTACACAATATTTACACTATTTTCATAGCTAAATTTCCTATCACAAAAATTATTTTGACAATCGGCACTTTCAGCCCCACTCTCCCCTACTTAAACTCTCCCTCCGTCTGACGTCTGTCGCGAAATTATCATTTTTTACCCATCCTAAAAAGCGCTCAGCGCCACTAAAGGAGTTTTCACTTCTAAAACATAGAATGTACCAGTTGTTCCTCTATCCGCGCATATTAAATACTAGCTGTTGCCAGCGACTTCGTCTGCAAAGAATTCGTTTATCGCTATCCCGCGGGAACTACGCAATTTTCCGGGATAAAAAGTAGCCTTATGTGCTATTCCAGACTTTTCTCTATCTATGTGCCGAATTTCATCCAGATCCGTTGGGCCGTTCTGGCGTGATTGAGTAACAAACAAACATCCATCCATCCATCCATCCATCCATCTATCCATCCATCCATACTTTCGCATTTATAATATTAGTTAGATTAGATGGTAAAAGCTCATCGAGAAAATGGATGAAAGTATTAGTTTTTTTTTGCTCCATATTGTGTCTTTCAAAAGAGAATAAATGTCTTCTTTTTTTTACTCACGACGTAACGGTATATGCGTTAAGGATGATAGGTTGTTTGTTTGTTTGTTTTTCTATAGATGTTTTTGACGTCTTGGTAACATCCATAATAATCTACATTTATATCCTTGTCTGTACCTAATACTAGCATGAGTGTACGTGTATAATTATATTATCGTAATTAACAATAGTTTGTTAGTTAATTATATTATCATTACTCTAATGGCCATGCAGAACAAGTTTCAAAGCAAAGATAATGTGAAACTAATGTAGATAGGGTATCGGAAGGTCGCTCGCGCCGTCCCAAGCAGCCGCCATCGCCACCCAATAGCAGCCAAGCACGCCTCGCAACGCCTGGCCACGACTATGCGCGATACCCGGTGAGCGATTATTGAAGTGAAAATTTCTTTAGCGGCGCTGAGCGCTTTTTGGGATGGGTAAAATGATAATTTCGCGACAGACGTAAGACGGAAAGAGAGAGACCAGCAGGCTTATTACGTAACTCGCTCGCGATCACCATCGTGTTCATTTTGACAGTTCATGTATGGGCTGACAATTGGCATCGGAATCAGCTAGCTGTCAAATTCATACAAGAACTGTCAAAATGAACACAATGGCGATTGCGAGCGAGTTACGTAATAAGCTAGCAGGATATCAGGATCATCTAAGATCTTATTTTCAAATACGAATAAATCGCGTTCGTTATTATTTTTTTGTAAGCGACCAGTCTTATTTCTTTTTAAAGGCTTCGTGCCTCTAAAGGAAAAGGAAACCCTATATAAGATCTTCGTTAACCGTCTGCCTGTCGTTTTTCTCAGGAACGCGTAGAGGTCTGGTATAAAGTAATACCAAATACCGAGGTTTGAGGCCCTTGAAGCTACGGGTCAGACTGAACTTTTTTGAAATCGGTTAAAATACTAAAACTTTTTCCTAAATGTTAAGTGTTTCTGAAAACCACACCATAACGGTTAAGCCCAATACGATATTTTCGCTGACAAACATACATACAAACATCAAACAGAACCTTCTTTGTTTTTGAAGTTGGTTAAAAAATCGCTCGCCGCGGCGGATAATCGCGCATAGTCGCGACGTGACGTTAGGCCTTAGGCTCAGCTCGATAAAATTTGGCTTTAGAGCCCCCATTGGTTGAAATATTAACAGTGAGACCTTGGACTCATGTTTCAAATTGGCTTCGATGATTTGTGATGGAGTTGTGTTACTTTGCTACTCCACAGATGCACGTATCTGACAGCTACAACTGTACGACTCTTAAGGTTACATACTTTTGTCATGTTTAGTCTTTAATTTTATTATATGCGACATATATTGTGTAAAATAATTAAATATTAGGTATATTAACAAAAAGAAAGTTACTCTCCGATGTCTGAATGTATGTCAAAGGGCCCGTCTCAACACTCTTTAACTGTCAGTTAGCTATGATTCCGTCTCTATTTATTACTACGAAACAGAAAGAGACGTCATCATAGAACTGACAGTTAAGGAGTGGTGCATGAGACAGGCCCTAAGTATTTTAGACGAGCAAAGGATTTTAATGAATTTTTTCATAAAGGTTTTTTTTTTTTTTATGTGAATAGGAAGGCAAACGAGCAAGTGGGTCACCTGATGGTAAGCTTTGTGTGGAAAGTTATTTCAGGAAGGTTTTTGCGTATTGTTTGAGGTCAACAAGGATCTTAATGCGATTCAATTTCAATTCTTTAACTGACATTTTTGTCACTGGATCTGACAGCGAGCGATCCAACTTTGGGTCGGAATTGAATGTCGCATTTCTCAACCGGTTTACGAGAAATTTTAATTAGATCATTTTTTTCCACTCAGTATTTGGATATTGTTCAAAATGGCGCAGCCATGGGGGTTTTAGATGTAAACAAGTGACGTATTTCAGCCATTTATAAAAAAAACTAGCTTCTGCTCGCGACTTCGTCCGCGTAGAATTAGGTTGAAGAACTAATGTTTGTAGTTAAAATTATTTACGTTGCAACTCTACGCAGCTACGACCAATGACATGTTTGTCGCTATCCCGCGGGAACTGTTCAATTTTCCGGGATAAAAAGTAGCCTATGTGCTATTCCAGACTTTTATCTATCTATGTGCCGAATTTCATCCAGATCCGTTGGGCCGTTCTGACGTGATTGAGTAACAAACAAACATCCATCCATCCATCCATCCATACTTTCGCATTTATAATATTAGTTAGAAGTAAATGCAATTTTTTGTCCGCACAAATATTTTATCCAAAAACCTTAGCCAGGTTCACAGCCCACTTAAGAGGGTGCATCCCTACTGAGCTGGCAACGTCGCATTTTTGGTGGTTTTTTACGATTATTTCACGGAAATTTAATGAGTCTCAAATTAGCGTCTGTAGTGCACTTCGTTTTTAGTGTACTAATGTGTCCATTGCAATGATTAATCGTGACGGACTTTTATTTTCGTAATAATGGGATAAAATAATATATATCGTTTAATAAGAAGATTCAATAAAATTGGCGTAAAGGACATAAATGCTACTTTTCAGGAGAAGTAAAATATTTTTTTTTAAAGCTAAATATTTTTTTATTTGGGGACCTACATCTTCGATGTATATGACAAAAGTGCTAAGAATTCTTCACCCTACGCAGGAAAATGGTAACCACAACGATAAATAGCATATTTTAGAAGTTAAGTGTCCTTTACACCCCGGAAAAAAGCGTCGGTAGTCCCTTACGCCCCGACCTTTCTAAAGAACTAAAAAGTTTTGAGGTTGTAAAGGTCAATTTTATATAAAATTATACAATTTTGGGTGTATAGTTCACTGTAACTTACTAAATAGTTCTTAAATAACTGTAATTGCTGATTCCCTTTTCCACCTATAAATAAAAAAGCTACGTTGCCAGCTCAGTAGGGATAAACGCTCTTAATGCATTCAGTGCGTTGATGCACTTGGCATGCACCTCAGCAAGTGCGGTCGGCTGCACTGTACCCAGGTCCTGTGGGAAGGCCAAGAAAATAGAATAAAATGATGTCCGTGGAGGTGGCTGGGACATATGGGACTGAGAAGCTCTTATATATTTCAAGAACCAGTACAATCTAACTAATATTATAAATGCGAAAGTATGGATGGATGGATGGATGTTTGTTTGTTACTCAATCACGCCAGACCGGCCCAACGGCCCAACGGATCTGGATGAAATTGGACACATAGATAGAGAAAAGTCTGGAATAGCACATAGGCTACTTTTTATCCCGGAAAATTGCGTAGTTCCCGCGGGATAGCGATAAAAGAATCCTTTGCAGACGAAGTCGCAGGCAACAGCTAGTAAATAAATAAATATCCTGGGACAATTGACACCAATTCACTAAAACTTTAGAAATACGTTTTTAACAAGTTAGGGTGCGACCAAACCGCCGCGTATACGCAGTGACGTGTCGTATGCGTCACGTTTTCTCACCGTTTCTTCATACATTTTGTTGCGATTCCGTAACGTCACCGTTTTTTAAAATGATACCCTATTAAAGATATTTTCATAAAAAAGGCGCGTAAATAACATAGAACTCTACGCAAAAACGTAAAATACGGGTGCGTCCCACGAGATATAACTACAAAATATCTAATTTCATGATAATAACGTTCATAAGATATAATGAACGTTAGCTATAACAGCAAAAAGTATAATTTTTAAACGTATAAGGCTTAAATTGTATAACGTTATTTTTATATAACTTCAATTTGTATAAGATTTATATAAACTAATTTCTTTTGACATAACAATCATAACGTATAACAATCATTGGGTATATCAACCATAATACATAATATCTTTAAGTATAAAGATTATAAGATATAATTATAGTTTAGGTTAGAACTGCGAACCCAAAACAAACTGCTGCATTGCACAACACTTAATTTTCGGCGAGCGAGCGAAGCGAGCGAGCAAGACGGTACGGAGCGGAAACGACTCGGATAGGTTAGGTTCAAAGGCTAATGCGGGAGCGTAGCGCAGCGAAGCTCCCGCATTAGCCTTTGGTGTTAGTTATTTTTTTTATAACCACCTAAACCTTACCTACCTTAGCTGTGATGAACATTATATGCTTTGATTGATTGAAAACCCCCTAGCCACGTAGCGTTCCTTCATAAGCCATTGCTATTAAAATAATTGTAGGCGTTTATACTATTCGAGCATTATGCTTTTTGATGTTAGATTAATTGATTAATATATGTTATAAATCTTAGTTGTTATGAACATTATATGCTTTGATCGTTATTTAAATTGATATTATATACAAACAACGTTATACCTTACAAAATTAGATATTTTATGATTATACTTTTCGTTCATTATATCCAGTAAACGTTATACTAAACGAGTTTATATAAAGTGAGCGTATATATTGTGAATATTAGATAATAAGTTGTTATATCTTGTATTACTTACCCGTAAAATACAAGGCGACTTACTAACTTCGTGCCGTCAGCGTCCCCAGGGACTACGTTAAAAATAAAAAAGTCTGTATTCATCAAAATACCTCCAAATTCCCTGTAAACAATGATCCGAACGCAGTCTTCCTGTTTCGTCCCCTTTGTTCCGATTCCGCTGAATTCCGTAACGAATTTACGAATTTCGGAGCCGTTTGCCGTTTCAATTAATTTTAGAATTGACCCTCGAGGTCAGCGGGATTCGATTTTGCTTTCGCCCTTCCTAAGGTCCTGTACGAGAATAATAAAAAAAGTTGACGACCAGAGCCTCTAGTGTAAGTTTTCGCATATAAAAACGTCTCGAACTCGAACAAGTTCACGTAAACGTCTCAATTACTATGGAAAAATTGGCAGCGCCACTTGCGGATCGAAACGGCAACAAACTGTTCTTATTTGACATTTTGACGCGAACGCGTTCGAGACGTATTTTGTGACCGAAAACCTACACTAAGCATACAGATGGCCTAGTGGTTAGCGAACCTGACTATGAAGCTTGAGGTCCCGGGTTGGATCCGATGTTTATCCGTTGTCTAGTGCCTGTACGAAGTACATCGTACAGTATTTTGCTGACACGTGACCTAAATATTAGCATTTAACGCATACTTACTTAGTTGACAAATAACACCGCTCGCGATCGGTCACAGCTGAGCATTTTACTTTATAACTTGTTATTTTCGGGATTAAACTTCAGTGGGTTTAAAACTACGGTGTTTAAGTTAACTCAACCAAACAAAGCAACCATTTACAACCTATCTTCAAGCTTCGACCATACATTTTGGTCCTTCGAACCTAGAACTAGTGCGTTTTTCTTGTGAAGTTTGCGGTTCGGTTTGACTGGCTTCCCACAAGCGGGTTCCACCAGTTGAGCTGAGAGGGTGCATACCGATACGGAGAGACGTACGAAGTGAAACCAGGATTACTGAAAACTTTTGGGATCTTGGAGAACTAGTGCCAACGGCTACACATCCAACTTTAACGACCAACGGTCAAACATCAACTAACTAACTAACTTCAACTAACTAACTACGATAATAAGAACTACTAACTCATCATGAGTCAGAAGCTTGGAGAACTCATCACTCGCCAAGAGATAACATTTGGTGAAATCAAACAACTGTGCGCAAACTATAAAAAAGATGGCTCTGATAGGAAAACATTGGAGTACCTTGAGAAGCGGCTTACAGCACTTAACGCTGTCTGGAAACAATTTACTCAAAATCATCTGGTACTAGAAGCTAACGGCTACTTTGATATCCAATACTTTACGGATGATGTCTTCGCAAAAACAACGGCGGTCTACGAGGAAGTTATGCAAGATATAACAAGACGTCGAGCCACTCTTCTTGCAGCTATGGAAAAGGCAGAAACGACGCCTAAAACGCCAGTTAAAGAAGCGGGAAGCTTCGACTTTTCTGATGTGGTGTTCCAAGTGTCACCACCTCAACATGGGGAGAACGTTACGAAGCAGCAGGACCTTCTGAGGCAGCAATTTTGCAATTTTAGAGCTTTCGAACGAACGGTAGAAAAAATGGATCTTGAATGGGTTACGGAGAAGTGGGAACTGGAAGATAACCTGCACATATTGAAAGCTAAGTGGGATCATATCGAGAAAGTTAACTGGGAGCTGGATTACATCTTACAAGACGATGACACAAGCTACAAACAAAAATATTTATTAGTGGAGAGAATTTACGACAGCTTACGAAAACAACTAAACCATAAAATATGGAATAGCGCACATTACGAAAAGGCAACGCCGAAGATAATTATTCCGAATTTCTACGGAGACTACAACCAATGGAATACATTTCGTGACTTGTACATGGCAAGCGTACACAACAACCCACTACTCTCGAGAGCGCAAAAGATGCAGCATCTCAAATCCAAACTGAAGGGGGAGGCTGAAAAGCTGGTCAAACACCTTGGGATCAGCGCTGAGAACTATACTACCTGCTGGGAGCTAATTACGCATCGATACGACAACAAGCGGCTGCTGTTTACTGCCTATATGAACACTTTACTTAACCAACCGACAATACAGCAAGCAAGCGCTGCAAGCATTAAGAGGATACATGACGTCATGCGGGAGTGTCTTAACGGCTTGAAGAATATTGGACTGGATGTCACAACTTGGGATCCGATCATCGTTTTCCTGCTCGTGCAAAAACTGGATACTGAGACTTATAACGAGTACATGAAAGCTCTCAAGGAGCCTAGAGAGTTACCAGATCTAGAAGAATTCACAAAATTTTTGGAAAACAAATTTATGGCTTTAGAAGCAATGCAGAGTAGCAGCAATCAAAAACCATCTCAAGCTTACAGATATCAACCCCAGAATAAACCTCAAAAACCAATTAATATCCAGCCGTCACGTAATAACAATTTTATGCATAAAACCCACAACACAGCCAGGTCATCGCACTTCGGAAAGTCACAAACGATGCAAAATGCCTTCGCAACAACTACGCGAAAGTGCCCGATCTGCAAAACTGATCACGTGCTAATGCAATGTGACAAGTTCTTGCTTATGAGCGCAACTGGACGTCGTGATACGATTCGAAACTTACAACTTTGCAAAAACTGTTTGTACAGTCATGGCGATAAACAATGCATTTCTGAAAGAAGATGTAAGTTATGCAACAAAAACCATCATACTCTCATGCATGAAGCGGAAACTACGCGTCAACTTAGCACTCCAACTTCCACACAAACCTCGCGCGCGGTCAACAATGTAACAAACACGGACACAGAAGTTTTGCTGCCAACTGTACTGCTAAAAGTCAAAACTGTGGACGGAGATTACACCAACTTAAGAGGATTGCTAGATCAAGGCTCACAAGTAAGCCTAATAACGGAAAGTGCAGCGCAACGTCTAAGATTACCAAGGAAAAGAGGAAGCGCCGTTGTATCTGGGGTCGGTGCCCTTTCTGGAAACTGCAAAGGATCACTGCAATTAGAATTCAAATCCATACATTCAGATTACGAATTCCGAGTAGAAACATTAGTGATGAAGAAACTTATTAACAAACTACCAACTACGTCCTTTGCGAAGGACAACTGGCACTATCTAGAGAACTTAAAACTAGCGGATCCACAATTCAATGCCGCGGGCCCTGTAGATCTTCTTTTGGGGGCCGACATCTACTCCGAACTAATACTGGATGGAGTCCTGAGAGGCGAACATAACGAGTACCCTGTCGCTCAACAGACTAGAGTTGGGTGGATCTTATGTGGCAATGTTAAAACATTCCATTGCTTTGTCACACTGAACGATTTGGAGAACATATCTCGCTTCTGGGAGACTGAGGAGATAGCTGAAAGCCAAACTCTTCCAACTGATGGAGAAATTTGCGAAAAACATTTCATCGAAACGACGACTAGACTACAGGACGGAAAATATGTGGTTGAAATGCCCATGAAGCCGAACTATGAATCTCACATAGGAGATACAAAACGACAAGCCCTAGCACAATATTTGCAACTGGAGAGAAAAATGAGCAGAAATGAAAAGTTTGCAAGGGAATACAAAAACTTTATTAATGAGTATATCACAATGAAACACATGAAGCCTGCGCCTACGGAAACTTATAACAAGAAACAAGTATTTTTATCTCATCACGGGGTCGAGAGAGCAGAATCTACCACAACAAAACTCAGAGTAGTTTTCAATGGTTCTTATAAAGCTACAAATGGGTATAGCCTTAATGACCTCATGTATACTGGACCCAACCTACAGAAAGATATGCTTACTTTAATCATTAACTGGAGAACATACAAGTATGTGTTTTGTGGTGATTTGGAAAAAATGTACCGGCAAATCTGGCTAAGTGAAGACCAACAACGACTTCAGACCATCATCTGGAGGGACTCACCCAACCAGCCCCTACAGGAGTGGCAGCTATGCACCGTGACGTACGGAATGAAGTCCGCGCCTTATCTCGCCATGCGCATCCTCCACCAACTAGCGCAGGATGAGAGGGAACAACACCCAGAAGCCGCTGATGTTTTACAAAATTATTTTTATATGGATGACCTGGTCTACGGAAGCGATACCATAGCCACAGCAAAAAGCCTAGTGGCGGAACTAATAAAACTTCTAAAGAAGGGTGGATTTAACTTACGAAAGTGGAAAAGCAACGAGCCGGCTATCTTAGAAGAACTAAACGATGAGCAAAAATGTAAACAATCGAATGTAACCTTTAACCCCGAGCAAACTGCAAATACGAAAACATTAGGAATAAGCTGGAACCCGATCTCCGACACTTTTACATACAACTGGCAACTAACTGAAAACAAGAACTTAACGAAGAGAGTTTTTTTAGCTGAAATGAGCAAGCTATATGACCCCCTAGGTTGGCTCTCACCTATCATAATCAAAGCAAAACTACTTTTTCAAAAGGTGTGGCTCAGTAACACTAAATGGGATGAGAACTTGCCTCCTGAAGTCGCACGCGAATGGGAGAGTCTTCGCAAAGATTTACCAAACATTAAAAAGATAACAATACCAAGATGGATCAACTGCAGCAGCAAACAAGTAGAAATACATGGTTTCAGTGACGCGAGCCCGAATGCTTACGCTTGCGTAATTTACAGCCGAGTCATAAACGCAGACAACAAATATGTCACGACATTGATCGCCGCCAAAACGAAGGTGGCGCCTCTTAAAAATAAACTAACGCTGCCAAAAATGGAGCTATGCGGAGCTTTACTACTGGCGAAGCTGATTGAAAAAGTGAAAATCACCCTGAAGAACAAAGAACTAGAAATACACTGCTGGAGTGACTCTCAGGTAGTCTTGGCGTGGCTACAAGGAAACACAAACAAATGGGAAAGATTCGTAGCTAACCGAGTAACGCAAATAAACAACATAATTCCTTCGACGCAATGGCGCTATGTAAAGTCAGAACACAACGCCGCTGACTGTGCGACGAGGGGCCTCTCACCATCCAACCTTCTAACTTTCAACTTGTGGTGGGAAGGACCTAACTGGCTAAAAGATAGCATCTCTGACCTATCCAAGAATAACTTAAAAACCTACACAACTATCGACGGAATAAAAACAAGCTGTTGCCTAACACAGATTGACAACGCTTGCGAAACAATAAACATGCTACTAAGCAAATTCAGCAGTTTGAAACGCGTCATACGAGTACTCGCTTGGATTCGACGGTATCACCTAGTCTATCGTAAACAAACTAAGACTGTAAACGCAAACGATTATTTAACCAACCGAGACTGCAAAGAAAGAGTTATGACTTTAACTGCACAAGAACTTGTTGAGGCAATGGAACTGGTGATAAAGAAAATACAAAGGGAATATTACTCAGATGATATAGACCACTTGAAGAAAACGGGATCTGTACGAACAAGAAGCAACCTACTTAAACTGACGCCATTTATTGACGAAAACGGTATCCTTCGAGCAAGAGGACGTTTGGCCAACTCTCTTCTACCTCCTGAAAGCAAGCATCCTATTATCCTACCCGCTACAGGAAGACTAACGGAGCTCATAATTCAAGAGTCCCATGGTGAGACACTACACGGGGGCGCAAGACTAACTTTGGCACACATACGCCTTAAATTTTGGATCATTGGAGGACGACAAACTGTCAACAAACAATTACGCCAATGTGTAAGATGTCATCGGTACAAACCACACAGAAATGACCAACTAATGGCCGACTTGCCGAAGGAGAGAGTTTTACCATCAAGGCCATTCACGAACACTGGGGTAGATTATACAGGCCATGTCGAAATAAAAATAAACAAAGGAAGAGGTGTCAAGACGTGCAAAGCCTACATCGCGATTTTCGTCTGCATGGTGACGAAAGCTTTGCACCTAGAATTAGTGTCTGATCTAACAACTCAAACTTTTCTGGCCGCTTTCAAAAGAATGTGTGCACGACGAGGCACGCCAAAGCACGTCTACTCGGACAATGGTACCAACTTTGTAGGAGCGGCCAATGTGCTTCAAAGAGATTTTGAACTTCACCAAACATTTAAGTCATCCGAATTCCAAGATGAAATTAGCAACCAACAAATACAATGGCACTTCAACGCACCACTATGGGCAACAGCTGCTGGGCTGTGGGAATCGTCCGTTAAGTCGATGAAGTACCACCTGAAGAGAGTCCTGGGAGAGCACAAACTAACCTTTGAACAGTTCACAACGTTACTTACACAGATCGAGGCGTGCCTAAACTCACGCCCACTATGTCCTCTGACGGACGACATTGACGACCTGGAATACTTGACTCCAGGTCATTTTCTCGTCGGTGGACCCCTACTATCTCTACCTCAAGAGGAAACAGATTTTAACCAGTTTGACTTAAGAAACAGATGGAGGCTAATAGAACTTCTGAACGTACGCATTTGGAAACGCTGGTCCAGTGAATACTTACACCAACTACAAGAACGCTGCAAGTGGCAGAAACCGAAGAAAAACCTTGAAAAGGGAAACCTTGTATTAATAAAGGAAGAAAACTTATCTCCAGGAAAGTGGGCGCTCGGAAAAGTAATTGAAGTACACCCGGGCGCTGACGGAAATGTCAGAGTTGTTACACTACGAACAAAAGGTGGACAACTAAAAAGGCCAATAACCAAATTAGCCCCTCTACCACTGCAAGAGAGCTTACAAACTATGGACTCAGCAACACACAAAAGCAAGACTGCAACGCAGGAACGACCAAACACCTCACGACGAAATTGCAACGTGCCATTCAGTCTGTTCTCCATTCTCATGGTGATGATGGTATCGTTAGTGGGAGCGGCGAGCTCAACGCAACTTAATAACTACAAGATGACACCCATTGATGACAACCACCCTATCTATTTTGACGAAGCAGGCAAACTTCAACTCATACACGATGAGTGGACTTTATTGGTTTACTATAACCTAACCTCGTACTGGAAAGCAACGAATGAATTACAACATTATATTAACCAAATCGACGAACTGTGTCAAAAAGTAACTTACCCGCCCTGCACAACAATCATCAGTCATCTACGTCACGAATTGCGTCACGTGACCGAATACAACACCCTTCTGCTATCCCAACACCTCACGCGACAAAAAAGAGGTTACTTTGATGGGGTTGGCAATCTCGCAAGAACTCTATTCGGCGTGCTAGACGAAGATTTCGCCACTAAATACGAAAATGACATTGACATGTTACAAAGCAACGACAACTATCTACTGCAGCTTATGAAGAATCAAACTTTAATAATAGAGGCCGAAAACAACGTCATAAAGAAAAGTGAAGCATTTATGAATGAACAATTCAAAACAATAAATACCTACCTCGAGCAAACGCACGCCGAAGTTATGAAAATCGAAAACAGAGTACAAATGCTATACGCAATAAACGACATCAATAGTGCTGCTATCATATCAACACTAATTCTAAACAACTTACAGCGAATTCAAGAAATACTTTTGGATGCCTTGGGCAACGTCTATAAAGGACATCTGGACACTCATTTGTTCCCCGCCTCACAACTAGCCTCACAACTTAACATAATATCAGGAAAATTGCCGCAAGGATTATCGCTTCCAGTCAAAGATGTGCAAGAAGATATTCAAGATATTTACGAACTAATTTATGTCAAAGCAAGAATAACTAACCATTACCTACTGTTCGAGTTGCACATTCCATTACTAAATGATGACGAATACACTATTTATCGAGTAATACCTATACCATTCATGAAGCAAGGTCGATTAAAAATAGTTGAACCATCTTCGGAATATATAGCAATCAACTTTATAAAGAAAACTTACACAGGAATAACAGAAACCGACATTAAAAAATGCACTAAATATAGCGAAGATAAATACAGCTGTATTGCGAGACAACCAGTCTACAATCTATACGACGCTAATTCACCTTGCGAAGCAAATGTCTTTAGCCAGCAAACTTCATTGTCATGCGTCATCAAGGACTCGCAGTGCAAGGAACTTTGGACGTCATTACATAACCCGAACGTATGGCTGTTTACGTTATGCGAGAAGCAATTAATTCGTATAATATGCAACGATCAGGTTACACCGATAGCGTTAGAGGGCACAGGCGTTATTACATTGAAGCCACGGTGTATTTTACAGAAAAAGGATGCTACAATATACACCTATAACCACCTTGGGAGTCAAATCAACGTTGGACCAGACATCGATGTACCGACCATAGATTCCTCAATTAACAGCATGTTCGACCTGAGCTGGAGTAACGCGCATTTAAACATAACAGAGAGGATAATAGAAGCTGTTGCAGACACAAACAAAGTAGAGAAGCAGTTAAACCTTCAGAAGGAACAGGAAAAGCTGCCCTCTACATTAACCTCGTCCATGTCGGTTCACGATATCCACCACTACACTGTTACCACACTGTTGCTGGGAGGAATACTACTGGTAGTACTTGGAATAGTAATAAGGAAAAGATGTTGTCGAAAACCTGCACCGGGAACTGATACTGACACAGCGCAACAAGATCGCAAGGAGGTCAATATTGAGATGAAGGTGTTCCCGAACTCCACGCAGTCACGGGAACCGGTTTACAGTGAACCGCAGCGGATACAACCGAGATTTGATTTCGACTGATTATTTAAAATTATATTGTTTTACTTGTAACTTTTAATTTGTTTACTACTAGATGATGTATTATCATATTTACTTTAACTAGGTACTTTATATTTTTCTATGTACAGAATGCTCTGCTGAACCATTAAACTTTTCTATTCTTTTCCCTCGGGAGCATGTACGAAGTACATCGTACAGTATTTTGCTGACACGTGACCTAAATATTAGCATTTAACGCATACTTACTTAGTTGACAAATAACACCGCTCGCGATCGGTCACAGCTGAGCATTTTACTTTATAACTTGTTATTTTCGGGATTAAACTTCAGTGGGTTTAAAACTACGGTGTTTAAGTTAACTCAACCAAACAAAGCAACCATTTACAACCTATCTTCAAGCTTCGACCATACAGTGCCCATATTACAAGCTTTGCTTAGTTTGGGACTAGGTCAATTGGTGTCAATTGTCCCAAGATATTTATTTAATAAGAAAACTAAAACCCAACTACGACAAAAAACGACGCTGAAAAAGTACGAAACAAATTGACAATAATGTGTCATACGATTAGTAAAGTAGTCTCTGCCTACCCCTTTGGTAAAGAGGCGTGACGGTATGTGCCTATATAAAAATTATACTATAAATTGTACGATGTGAATTAAGAAAATTTAGACCACTGCATCCCAAGAACCTTTTTTTGTATAGATACAAACTATTTTAAGTCCAAAGAAGACTCTGAGGCTGAAACTATCTACATTATATAGATTCCAAACCAAACCAGACCAGTTTCCAAACAAAAAGGTTCAGCGATTTAAGTGTGAAGAGGTAACAGACAGACACATTTTAGCATTTATAATATTTATCATATCAGCCGAAAGACGTCCATTGCTGGACATAGGCCTCCCCCAAAGCTCTCCACTCGGACCGGTCCTGTGCCTTCCGCATCCACCGGGATCCCGCGATCCTGATCAGTTCGTCGCTCCATCTTGTTGGAGGCCTACCAACAGCTCGTCTCCCGGTCCGCGGACGCCATTCGAGAACCCTTTATACCTATACTGTGTACTAGGGCCTTACCACGACGTCCTAATTCCGACTCAGTTCAAGTTTGAGCTGTCACTTTTAGTATGAACCTAAACTGAATCGCATTAAGACGTCATGGTCCCCCTGAGCCTAGTACAGACCGAAACGAAACCCGTCCGTTTTAGCATTCATTTACTTTAAACGTTTTATTCACTTCACCGTAAAGACAACTTTATTGTTCCTTTAAAGAGTTCCGAATAAATTGTTTCGCGTTGAATTGAGTCGGCACAGTGGCCTTAGATTTATTGCAACCGCTGTTTATCTCAATCGAGCTGTTACGCTTTAATAGCAGAACTCCTTAGGTTACTTAAGATAACTATTTACAAGCTGTGGGCTACGCCCCTATTTAAATAAGTGTTACAACCTTTTTATTCATCGTCATCATATTCCTAGCGTTTTTCCCGGCATTTGCCACGGCTCAGTGAGCCTGGGGTCCGCTTTGACAACCTAATCCCAAATTTGGCGTAGGCACTAGTTTTTACAGAAGCGACTGCCATCTGACCTTCCAACCCAAAAGGGTAACTAAGCCTTATTGTTATTGGGATTGGTCCGGCTTCCTCAAGATGTTTTCCTTCACCGAAAAGCTCATGGTAAATTTCAAATGTGATTTCGCACATAAATTCCGAAAAACTCAGGGGTGCGAGCCCGGGATTCGAACCCGCGACCCTCTGCTTGAGAGGCCCCAGGTCAAACCACTAGGCTACCACGGCTTTTTTTTTGTTACAACCTTTTTATTGAATTCACCTATTTTGGCCCTGGCTGGAAATAAATCTGAAATGCACGCAGCGCAGAAAGAAAAAAACAAAAGAATCTGATCAGTGTTGTGTCATTGCTCTTGTCAGCGGAACGAGTTAATATTTTCAGTATGATTAAAATTGTTTTATTTAAATAGTTTTACAGTCTACAGAAGCTCTTATAACTTCAAATTGTGAGCAATGTTATTATAGGATTTATAGGCGACACAACTAAGTAGGGATGGGTTGTAACGTTGTTTTACCCTTGCTCACCGACTGACCCAGATGGTTCGCACAAAACTTATCTAAATCCCAGGGCGCCTATCCATATGTGAGACAAGTGAAACAATTAGTTAAGGTACAAAGTAAAAATACGTTATGTAATAACTCCTGCGAAATCCACTCACGTTGCTCTACCATTATTATCGGATTGCTCATAGTTTTCGCGCAGGCGCTAATCTAGACCCTCTTAACTTACTAATATTTCATGTTACAGGGTTTCAAGGAAATGAGATAGCTTTGATCTCTTTTACAAAATGTATTTTTGACACATTTACATCATCATGTCCTCCTTAACGTATCCGTCAACTGCGAACTCTGCTAGCTCCGAAGGTGAGAGCGAAAATGGCCGGCGAAACCTTATTAATCTAAAACAGAGTTGTACTTTTTGTGTCTGCATTTTTCTATATTTGGTAGACGACCTGTCCACCTATCTCTCCTTAGTACTACTTACGAGGCAGCCTGAATTAAGTGCCTAGCAGTCTACCGTATAATTTTTGGGTCAAATGTAACAATTTCCAAACATTTAAAGCAGGTATTCTTACCAAGCAGGTAGCTCATTGAAAGCCTTTGTTATAACTTAATAAAATACAGTTTAAGTCCCGAAAAATACAGAACAATGCCAACTTTGGTAACTTCCATCATTTGGGAGTTTTAGAGCTCCAGACGAAGCCTCCAGCGCTATAGGGGTTACTTTGGACTTAGATACACAAGTATATAAAAGTTGAAAGTACTTTTCGTTAATTTATTATAATGACGAACGATCATTGTCATATTTTATTACACGAAGTTGTGTTACTTCAATGCTGGTCTGGGAGCAAAGAAAAAACCAGCTAAGTGCGAGTCGGACTCGCGCACCGAAGGTTCCGTATCATTATCTATAAATATCTATAAACCAGAGTAAGCTGAGCCCTGCTCCAACGCAAAATGTACGCAGCGTGGGGTCAGGGGTCACTTTATATTGGTCACTGATATATACAGACATACATTCATATTTACGGTTATCGCAATTTTTCCTTTATCTATGCTATGAGACGTTGCTTCGTACCAAATTTCAAGATTCAGAGTTCACGAGAAGTACCCTGTAGGTTTTGATTCCCTTGCGAGTTTCGAAAATATGCGGAAAACGGCTGTATCTTTTGATTGCGTTGGCTTAGAAGTTTGATTTTTTCACAGTTTTAAGTGACAGTAGACTTGAGTATTTGATATAAATTCCAGCTTGATAACTTCACGCGTTCTTGAGAAAAAGGGTCTTGACAGACGGACGGACGGACGGACAACAAAGTGATCCTATAAGGGTTCCGTTTTTTCCTTTTGAGGTACGGAACCCTAAAAACATAGAATGTACCAGTTCTCTTCCCGCGATGTTAAAAGCGCATCGAGGGAATGGGCGAAAATCTTTGTAATAATGTTACATTCTATCTTTTTTTTTTGCTCCCAGACCAGCTTGAAAATAACACACTTAAGGCGCCGTCAACAGCAAATGACCTTGAGCAGCGCCACTCTTCACACATACGGTTCGCGTGCCTGTGAGTGAAAGAGAAGAAACTATTCCGGGACCTTGGCGCGCGTCTAAAATCTTGCAAATAAGACACAAATAAGAAGAAATAAAAAAAAGTATGGATTATTTGTGAAATATGACTCGTTAGCCATGTAGGTATGAATATGTTGACTTCATGTTTTTAATTGCAGACCCATACGTCGAAAAAATAAAGACATAGAACCGTTTAATGATGATTTTAAGACCAATCTTTGCAATTATTGTCTATCGAGCCGATTTTGTTCAATTATGTATCGAGTCCGTCTAGCGTGTTTGAAATATGATGAAAATTAACATTATATTTTTTTTGTATTTTTTTTGTGTGTAGTTTTTCTTAAAAAAGTGCTTAAATAACATCAATTTCAACAAAATTAGATGTTGTCAGCCTCTTAAAAGGCGTTATAAAAAGAATTACTTCCAATATATCACCTCGACAATCAGTACATCTCAAGAGGCTCTTGTCTAAAAAGGTTGTCACGTAAAAATGTTCGTGTAACAACGTAATAAATGGAGGGTAGAGTGCTTGTAAGTTATTCCCGTGCGCAGTGTTCTTGTACATAGGATGCGTTTTAAGGTGGAAACACATTATTAACACGCGACGCGACCCGATGCAACGAATGTATGCGCATGGCGTCGCGTCGGATGTTCATAGTGTGGTTCTGGTCATAGAAAATAATACAATTTGATTCGACTCCACACGTGTCGCGTTGCATCGGGTCGCGTCGCGTGTTAATAATGTGTTTCCACCTTTATTCCCAAAAGGACTAAAATAAAATAAAGGTATCATAGACAACATAGGCTGCAGATTTTTAGTAGTATATGAAGTGATGAAGGCTTTGCGAGGCTAGTAGTTTAACCGTTCTATTCTCAACCGCGGGCCGCGGCCCGCCATCAGGCAAGCATCATACATAATGCTATGTCACGATCGATAGGCTGGTTCGGGCCGTCTATTTTCGGTTTAGCCAAAAAGGTTTTCAGCATAACTACTGATCCTATACACAGGTGAGAGGGGAAAAGTGTGCAATTTATTTGTAGGGAGTAAAGGATTTTAATACACAAGGTTTGTCAATATTTTGCCGAAACATTTCAGCAGGTATGTATAAGCAGGTGTGTATACGTGGGATATTGAATAGTAAACGACCACGTCATCGACAATACCATTTATTTAAATACTAGCTGTTGCCAGCGACTTCGTCTGCAATGAATTCGTTTATCGCTATCCCGGAGGAACTACGCAATTTTCCGGAATAAAAAGTAGCTATGTGCTATTCCAGACTTTTTTCTATCTATGTGCCAATTTTCATCAAGATCCGTTGGGCCGTTCTGGCGTGATTGAGTAACAAACAAACATTCATCCATCCATCCATACTTTCGCATTTATAATATTAGTTAGATAACTAAGCAATATAGGTACCAATTATGATAGACGAGAGGCCTATATTATAAAGATAACAAGTATAGCCACTGATAGCTGTTCACTTGATAGATACACATGGATACTCTTCAAATAACACAATTAAGCAGCAGGCCTGCTAACAAATAATTATAATGGAAGGAAGTGTAGTTTACCTGACAATAATGAACTGTTCAGTACACCTGTACTGAATAGTGCGACAGCTCGAGGACGAGTGCCTGATGCCGACCGGGGGACAGGTATTTATGCAACTACACAAACAAATGACGTCATGAAAGAGAAATATTTTTTAGCGGGTAAAATACCGTACGAATGCAACAAGGTATAACTTGAACAAACTACCGTTTCTCTCCCACATATATATGTATGTATAACTCTTTATTGTACATAAAACACACGAAAAAGATGAATACAGGACAACACAAATGCATATTTATTTTAAAGGGCAAAGGGGCTTGTGCCTAGGCAACCACATCAAATTATATGTATTAATGTTTTAATGTTTATTCCATACTTGTTTATATTGTATTATGTTTGTTTGTTTGTTTTTTATTATCGTATTGTTTTTATACTATTCTTTCTTGTGCTTGTTACCCGATGGCCCCAACGGAAGACCAGCGTTGGCCGTAAGGCCAGCAAATGCTGAGTTGGGGCCATTTTATGTCAATTTTATGTAGTTTTTAATATGTTTTTGTTTTTAATTACCTACTGTGATTGTCATAAATAAACTTTTTCTTTCTTTCTTTCTTTCTTTCTTTCATAAAGGCGAACTTATTAGGAGGTTGGGTTAATTTGACTGTAACACCCCTACAAAGATTTTTCTTAGTATACAATTATCCACCGGAATGTTCAAGGAATGTTCTCACGAAATTTATAACAATGCTTATGATTATTATATGAATTTTACGTCTACACGAGCGGAAATTTCCTCTTCCTGGCCAGGGAAAGGCGTAAAATTTATACACCTCGCGCGGTGATAAAGAAAACTCCAGGTGGCACGTTTATTGGCCTCGCCTTTGGCTCGTGCGACGAGTTCTTGCGATCTGAGGCATTCTTTACTTCACTACCGTATACTATTACATTAGTTAAAGGGACTGGTTTGTTTACAACAACGTTAAAATGGATTAAACTGGACTACACTTCAAAATTCGAAGTTCGCATCATACGTCCCTTTCGCTCTGCTATTAACATAGTAACACAGAGCAGGAAGACACTAACTACGAATATCGTATTTGGCCTGCCTTGTTTACAGGCTTCGTACAATTACGTCACCCACTGGCAATTAACACGATAATGGCTCATTAGGTGAGTAGGAGAGGGGGGTTATTAGCTGAAGTGAGTATAAATTGTTCGAGTCCATATTGATTCCACTAGAGCATAATAATTACTTTAAAGGTGTGGGGGTATGTTTGAAGGGTGTGAAAAATCTAACTTATATTATAAATGCGAAAGTATGGATGGATGGATGGATGGATGTTTGTTTGTTTGTTACTCAATCACGCCAGAACGGCCCAACGGATCTGGATGAAATTCGGCACATAGATAGAGAAAAGTCTGGAATAACACATAGGCATTTTATCCCGGAAAATTGCGTAGTTCCCGCGGGATAGCGATAAGCGAATTCTTTGCAGACGAAGTCGCTGGCAACAGCTAGTTACATATAAGTCACGTTTATCCCTTACGGGGTAGACAGGGCTTGGTAACAAGAACTGAGGGCCACGTTCAGCGCTATCTAGGCATCGCCTATAGAGCGATTCGTAACAAGTTAGGGGAGCGGATCAGAATATATAAAGTTTAAAATGTATAATGGGTTAAAATGCATAATAGTTCAAAATGTATAATGCCATTTTCTGTGAAACTATTAGGTATAATGAATTTTTTATAGCGTAATCTATAGATTGGTTTAGGTTAGGTTAGGTTTAGTTTATAACAATTCTGTTAATTCGCAATTTTCTGAAAAAATCACATTATACATTTTGAACCATTATGTATTTTAACCCATTATACATTTTAAACTTTATGGATTTTAATACGTACCCCTATAAAACTGTTTTTTTTTCTAGTTCTTTGTAAATTAATAAAGCTAATTTGCAATTTATTTATGTTTATTTCGGTTTTGAAGAAGCCGAGTTCAAGCAGCCGTACATTGCGCAATACGCTCTTGGCATGTTCAAAACGAAAAAATGGCCGCTCGTCTCAATGCGCCACTCGCGACTGACAGCACCGCGAGATCCGCTTAGGGGCCGTGTAGAAGCGCGCGTCTATGTGTGCGTTCGTTTCGACCGTTTTGTTCGTAGATTCCCTACTGCTTTAGCTTATGTATATACTGTGGCGATTGTGCGCGTAAAGGTAGGAAGGGGCATCAAAATAGTGATGGGTTGCTAGATGCATCGCCTATAGAGTGATTCGTAACAAGTTAGCCCATACCCTCGATGGGCTGCTCTCTTCCTGCGCAGGGGCCTTACCATGACGTCCTAATTCCGATGCAGTTCAAGTTTTAGCTGTCACTTTTAGTATGGATCTGACAGCGAGCGGACCTAAACTGAAACACATTAAGACGTCATGGTACGTCCCCTGGTCGTAAAACCCCGTCGAAGGTGGAAATCTTAGGAACCTTTTGTGGGTGGTAGGGCCTTGTGCAGGTTTCGCAGGACCGATGGCCGATGGGGTCAGAAGGTTCTCGAATGGCGTCCGCGGACCGGGAGACGAGCTGTTAGTAGGCCTCCAACGAGATGGAGTGACGACCTGATCAGGATCGCGGGATCGCGGTGGATGCGGAAGGCACAGGACCGGTCCGAGTGGAGAGCCTTGGGGGAGGCCTATGTCCAGCAGTGGACGTCTTTCGGCTGATACGATGATGATGATGAGGGCCTTGTGCAAGGTCCGCCCGGATCGCTACCACCATCTTACTCGCTAATCCTTGCTTGCACTGCTGTGTTCCGGTGTGGAGAGTAAGACAGCCGGGGAAATTACGGGCACAAGAGGCATTTCATCTAAGTCCTCTAGGTTGGCAACGCATTTGCAATCCCACCGGGGACGCGGGTGTCTATGGGCAGTGGTGATCGCTTACCATCAGGTGACCCACTTGCTCGTTTTCCTTCCTATTCACATAAAAAAAAAAACTTGTCTCTGTTTTGATTCCCCTTTCCACCTATAAGCCCACAATCGCACTAGACGTGGCCTTTAGGCCTTGTTGCCAAGCTCTGTCTACCCCATAAGGTATAAAGACATATATGCCAAATAATCAATGAACGGACTCAAAACCAAGCTTAATTAGGCCTGAGTAAAGCTCTTCCAAACACCGGTAACAAAAACCCGGCCAAGTGCGAGTCGGACTCGCGCACGAAGGGTTCCCTACCAGAATATATAACCTTAATAATTTGTAATTATTTCTAGCGTCTACGTGTAGCCATTATTAATATCGAGCAAAAAACGGTAAAAAAAATACTTTTGTTGTATAGAATAGAATAGAATAGAATAGTTTATTTGCTAGAATACATTCACGAATAGGGTACAGGATGTTATGGTAGATACAAAACAGTACAGTATTCAGTCGACGCAAGGAACGACATGCAAATTACAATTTTCTGCTCCGGTATGTATGCTTCAAGATTGTACAATTTTAAATAATAATAGAATAGCAAATCATAATTAAAATTAAAAATCATCATTAAATAGTCAAACAAAACATTAAAATTAAACATAAATAAAAATAATCAATTCAATTAGTGCTATTACATATAAGATAATCATTTAAAATCCAGAAATTCTCTTATGGTATAAAAACAACATTCCAACAGCCATTTGGTAAGTTTTGTCTTGAATTCTTGACCTTGCAAAGTCCTCAAATGAAACGGTAGGGCATTGTACAACACTATGCACATGTTGTAGGCATTTTTCCTGTAAATAGCACTACTACAGCGAGGTTGATGTAAGAGGCCCCTGTACTGCGCTCTCTCTTTTCCTACAAATACATCCACTCTCTTTTGAAAGTGTGCCGGGTGGTCCCTTACTAAAAAACAAGCTTTCTTGATGTACATGCATGCTAGCGATAATACACCGAGTTTTTTAAATATGGGCCTACAACTATCAGTGTACCAAGCATTAGCTATAGCACGCATACACTTTTTTTGCAACAAAAATGCCCTTTCAACGTCCACTGAGTTACCCCATATCAGAAGCCCATAATTCAGCACGGACGACACATACCAATGATAAGCTGTCATCGCTGCCTCTACAGAAACGGTACCTCTTAGTCTTCTCAAGGCAAAAACGAACCTATCCAATCTACTGCATACAAAATTAACGTGACTTTTCCAATTCAGGTGATTATCTATATACAGTCCCAAGAACTTAACGTTGTCAGTTTTTAATACAGTGCTGTTGTTATAAGTTATGTTCAAATACAAAGGACTACTCTGATAAGAATGAAATTGAATGTACGACGTTTTGGTTAAGTTTATATTTAAGTTATTATTGGTAGTCCATGTATGTATATCTGACAAGGCTTTATTTATGTTGGATTCATAGATTAACTTATTGTCTCCCTTTACAAGCAGTGTTGTGTCATCCGCAAACAATATACACCTCTGCGTCGTAACTTGAGAAAGATCATTGATATAGACCAGGAACAATAATGGACCCAAATTGCTGCCCTGAGGCACACCTGTGCTATTTACTCTGTATTCCGATCTATATACTTGTTTAACAACTTGGTTTTTAGAAGTTTCAATTTTTGATATTTCGGTACATTGTTTTCTGTTTTGTAGATAACTTCTAAACCAATCTAGTGCTACGCCCCTAATTCCATTCCTATCAAGTTTGGATAGGAGAATGCAGTGATCTACGCAGTCGAAGGCCTTACTCAAATCGAGAAAAATTGCCATGATTGGAAGTTTGTTATTAATGGATTGTGTGACGTATTTGACTAAGTTAAAGCATGCCAACTCAGTAGAGTGGCCCTTTCTGAAACCGTATTGATCTGGTTGTAAAATGTTATGCTTCTCTAAGTAACTTGTCAATCGTTCACACATGGCCTTCTCAAATATCTTGGACGTTACCGGAACTATTGTTATAGGCCTGTAGGCTTATGGCTTCCATACCCTTAAATATTATTTTTATTTTATTTTTAGTATTTGTTATTATTGTGGCAATAAAAATACAACATCTGTGAAAATTTTAACCTCTTTTCTATTACGATTCATGAAATACAGCAAAAAAAACGCCAACAACTACTCTGTTGTATGGGAGCCCCCCTTAATTATTATTATTATTTTGATTTTAGTATTTGTTGTTGTAGCCACAATAAAAATACATAATCCGTGCAAATTTCAACTGTCTAGCTATTACGGTTCTTGAGATCTAGCTCGGCGAGTGGTAGCCATGAAAAAGGGCTAAAATATCACGTTTTTTGTATGGGAGCCCCCTTACTTATTATTATTATTTTGTTTTTAGTATTTGTTGTTATAGCGGCAACAGAAGTACACAATTTGTGAAAATTTCAACTGTCTAGCTATTACGGTTCTTGAGATACAGCCTGATGACAGACGGACGGACGGACAGTGAAGTCTTAGTAGTAGGGTCCCGTTTTTACCCTTTGTGTACGGAACCCTAAAAATGAACAAATTCGCAAAAAAAACTGTCGAGAAAACCACCTTGTTTATTTTTCTAACCATAACTAATTAAGAGTTAACTTGTGGAAATCGCAACATCCCAAGATGGGTGTTCGAGAAGTTCCCGGGGGAATCTCGGGCGGATTTTCTCAATGACCTTTTCCCGTACATCTTCTAATTAAGGGATCAGCGGTTGTGATTCAATTTACGCTCTCGTTTGATTTTATGAACGTGAATTGGGTGTTTTTGATTGGTTTTGTTGTTTGTTAAGACTTTAATATATAAGGTAATTAACTTGGGGATCAGCCTTTATATCCCAGAAAATAGTTATTGTAAATTCTTTGTATGAATGTACTAGCTGTTGCCTGCGACTTCGTCTGCAAAGAATTCGTTTATCGCTATCCCGCGGCAATTTTCCGGGATAAAAAGTAGCCTATGTGCTATTCCAGACTTTTCTCTATCTATGTGCCGAATTTCATCCAGATTCGTTGGGCCGTTCTGGCGTAATTGAGTAACAAACAAACATCCATCCATCCATCCATAATTTCGCATTTATAATATTAGTTAGATCAACTCTTATATTATACAACATTAGTAACATAGGTCGTTTAGGTATCAGCAAAAGTTCGATATTTAAATAAAGTTCACGTATTTAAATAAATATCTCTATTTATGCTTAGATCTTTAAAACTCGCAACGGATTTTGATGCGGCTTTTTTTAATAGATAGAGTGATTCCAAAGGAAGGTTTATTTGTATAATTCTACGCAGACTATGTCACGGGGAGAAGCTAGTACAACATATTTTAGAAACGTTTATGACACACGGTTAGGTAAACTCTAATAATATAGTAGTCGTTTGTAAACTTTAGGGGCACGCGCTACAACATATTTTGGTCCTATAACTGACACAAACGCACCCCAGAACTAGCACGAAAACATTACAACCCTTGAGATAAAGATGATATATTATTATGCCACCCGACTCAGCCGACGTACTATGTCAATAAATAACGTAAGTTGCCGTGAATACTCGAAGTGATAGGTAGTTTAGTAAGTTTACATAGCTATGCATATGAAAGTTTGGGTGTATATTCAAATAAACTGACCAAACCTACTGAAATGTTGTGGGTAAATTTTAAGACGCGGTGTACATCACTACATAGTTTAAAACAAAGTCGCTTCCTGTCTGTCTGTCTGTCCCTATGTATGCTTAGATCTTTAAAGCTACGCAACGGCTTTGAATGCGGATTTTTAATAGATAGAGTGATTCAAGAGGAAGGTTTACATATATAATTTTATGCAGGTCACTTCGGGAAGTTGTATGAAAAGTGACTCAGTTTTCTTGCTCCCGAGTAGGTTAATTTTAGAAAATTACAAACAACCTCCTTACAAAATGGTTCTCTTCGGCATAACGCGTGTTCATCCGTCAACTTGCCACAGATAATAAATCAATTTGAGAGGCCATAGATAACGGGAGATGCCTCGTTTGTCTATGACTCGATCAACTTCCTTAGTCTCTGGAGAATATTGCCTTTTTAGTAATGAGTTTCTTTTAGAAACAGTTCTCGCTATTAAACAACCTATAATTTTCATCCGATTGAGCTGAAATGCATACTTATGTTAGTCAGATGCCAATACAATAATCTGGTAATAGAATTCTGGTGGTCCAGCCAGGACCGTCTCCGCAGGAGGGAACTCTTCAACGGTTGCTCCGATTGACTTGAAATTACAGCAACAAAAAGTCAGTGCTGGATTTACACATTTGCGGCCCCAAAGCTATTCAATTTTTGCCGCCCCACTCGTGTCCGCAGCCTTACTTTTTTTTCTGTAATTTTTTATTTGCGCTAATTTTGTCGCCCTAGGCTTGAGCCATTTTAGCCTCTATGCTCTATGGTAAATCCGGCCCTGCAAAAAGTACATTCGCCAAAAAATTTTGTATCTAAAATGTCATTTTTGTGTTAGGTTATTTTGATTTAGTCAATACTCAATACTATAGTACAGTACGATTACTTACTTGGAGTTAACACTTGACAGATGGGCGAGCCTTCAGTCAATTTTCAACTTTGACGTCATACGGTTTTTGATTTATGAATATAAAGAAATTTGAAATATTGACAATTAACGTACCTCAAAAATCGAACTAGAGTCATCCAGCTTCATTCGTATTCCAAATAAGCTCTTAAAGGATCCTGATATCCTGGTACTTAAAATCTTCCTCAACCTTACGTATGACGCGAGTTGAACATTTTTTACCCGTCCAAAAAAGTGCCCAACGCCGCTAAAGAAGATTTCACTTCAAAAATATGGCCATTTTATTATCCTAATTTCCAAATTAAAACTAAAAATCCTAAATGACATTCTATTTGTAAAACTGCAAACAGAAGGCACATTAAGGGCCTGTCTCACCACTCCTTAACTATCAGTTATCTATGATTCCGTCTCTATTTATTACTACGAAACAGACAGAGACGTCATCATAGTTTTTTTTTAAATTATAATATGTGCAATCAGTCGCAAGACTATAATCAGATTAGTTGTGGAGTGTGGATGGCGCTTTCAGAATATGAGGGCCATTACCCTAACTTCCATTAATGTCCAGCACATCAGCTCTTTTAAGTCGCCTGGCATAGTGAGGCTCGAGTAGTGGGTTAATCAATGGATTTGGGTGGATATTGAGGCGCTCCTTGTAGCTGTCACTATATCGCTTTGCCTCCTCGAGGACAGTCGGCATTTCCAGGGGCCGTACCATGACGTCTTAATGCGTTTCAGTTTAGGTTCGCTCGCTGTCAGATTCATACTAAAAGTGACAGCTAAAAATTAAGAATTAGGACGTCATGGTAAGGCCTCAGGTATTCGTGGATTTCACTAATGCAAGTGAACCAGGGAGCAGCGCACAATACCCTAAAAATATAATGCTGGGCTCTTTGAAGGCAGAGGATATTAGATTTGCTGGCTGAGGACCATATTTGGATCCCATAAATCCAAACTGTAGGCTTATTGTCTAACTCGCTCGCAATAGCCGCGTATTCACTGGGCAAGCTGCCTCGCGCGGCAGCTTCGTGAGGCAAATCCTCGACCTGTCAGGACGTGCCTCGCCCGAGGCGAACGAACGTCTCGCCTCGGGCGAGCGTGCCTCGACCCGAGCCGCGCGGTGTCGGTTTTTGTCTGCTCAAAGGCGCCTCACCACGTTTGCCGCGCTCACTCAGGACGGTTGTGTTTTGTCTCGCTTGTTCGTTGCGTGTTAGCGTCATGGATAAAGAGCGGTGTCTTAAATTAATACAACTATATGGTGAATATAGACGATTATGGGACGCGCAATGTCCTCATTATACAAATAGAAGACTAAGAGAAGATGCGTGGAGAAATATTAGCAAGCAATGCTGCCTCAGCCTCACCGCGGCTCGGCTTTGCCGCGCGAGGCAGCCTCGATCAGTACGATTTCTTGCATGAGGCTGCCTCGCGCGGCAATCGTTACGCGGCAAACGTCCGAGGCTGCCTCGCGCGGCGGCTTGCTCAGTGAATACGCGGCTATTCGCCATTGTATTCATGTTGACAGTTCATGTATGGGCTGACAATTGGCATCGGAATCATCTAGCTGTCACAATGAACACGATGGCGATTGCGAGCGAGCTAGACAATAAGCCTACTGGTTTGATAACTGACGGTTAAGAAGTCGTGAAACGGGCCCTTAGTCAGCTTATAACTAAGCGAAAGGGAAGCGTCGACTCATCTGTACACAGGATGGTATAAAAGCGTCCCATTAACTTTTTGCGAACCGCCGTTACGCGCCCAATGCTTTCCGGGCATCCTGTATTAATGGTGGGCTTAATATTGGCTGTATAATAAAGTGTGCTTAGTCGTAGAAGTGTGGGAAAGATTGCTGAGTAACCAAGTTTGTAAAGTACCTATATTGATCCAACTATAGACATTTATTTATTTATCTAACCATCTAACTAATATTATAAATGCGAAAGTATGGGTAGATGGATGGATGGATGGATTTTTGTTTGTCAATCACGCCAGAACGGTCTAACAGATCTGGATGAAATTCGGCACATAGATAGAGAAAAGTCTGGAATAGCATATAGGCCACTTTTTATCCCGGAAAATTGCGTAGTTTCCGCGGGATAGCGATAAACGAATTCTTTGCAGACGAAGTCGCTGGCAACAGCTAGTTTTAATAAAAAAAAACTTACAAAGTATAACAGACTATGGCACTTAGTAAGACAAATAATAGCGAAAATACAAAAAAATAAAAAATAGTAGGCTTATTATCTAACTCGCTCGCAATCGCCATCGTGTTCATTTTGACAGTTCATGTATGGGCTGACAATTGGCATCGGAATCAGTTAGCTGTCACATTCATACAAGAACTGTCAAAATGAACACGATGGCGATTGCGAGCGAGTTAGACAATAAGCCTACAGATACAAGAGGTCGGAGGAGCATCCATCACCTCACAAAACCTCAAACATTCCTCGCACACACTCCGCCATCGTCTAGCAAATACGTCACACTCTGGAGCTGATGCGAGAAGGGCATTAACATAGCGCAACGCGCGAACTAGCGGCGACACATAGATATTTTGATATCATTGACTACCTACAAAGCAGAGGTTGAATCAGATGTTAATTTGCTAAGGTCCATAATTACATAAAGAACAAAATACGCTACTTATTGGTAGGTAGTTCTTCCACGCTGGTCTTGGAGCAAAAATAAACATAGGATGTACCAGTTGCTTCTCCTCCCGCGCATAGTTAAAGCCCATTGAGGGATGAAAAAAAAAAGCCGTGGTAGCCTAGTGGTTTGACCTGTGACCTCTCAAGCAGAGGGTCGTGGGTTCGAATCCCGGGCTCGCACCTCTGAGTTTTTCGGAATTTATGTGCGATATCTCATTTGAAATTTACCATGAGCTTTTCGGTGAAGGAAAAACATCGTGAGGAAACCTGCACACAACTGCGAAGCAATTCAATGGTGTGTGTGAAGTTCCCAATCCGCACTGGGCCCGCGTGGGAACTACAGCCCAAGCCCTCTCATTCTGAGAGGAGGCCTGTGCCCAGCAGTGGGACGTATATAGGCTGGAGATGAGAGGGATGAAAATCTTAGGAATCACGGTATCGGCGATGCGGTTAGCAACTAATCACTATTTTTATTCTCCTTTACACCTTTACGCCCACAATCAAGCTAAACATGGGCTTTTAGGTCTTGTAACCGTAGGCTCTGTCTATCCCGTAAGGGTTAAGACGTGATTTGGTTATATTTAAATCCTCGTCAGAAAACACCTTAGAAAAGAAGCTTATCTTAGAAATTAAATTAGTATTTTTTCTTTCTTTTAAATGAACCTCCGTAAAGTAACATTCATAGTTACATACAAGCATCAGGTCTTTATCCGTTACGGGGTAAACAGTAGCTAAGGTTAGACTTAGAGGCCACGTTTAGCACGATTATGGGCATGTAGATAAAAAGGGGAATCCAAAAACTGATATTGCAAACTACCAGCTGACTCAATACCTGACTTCCTTGATAACATGAGCTTAGCGGCACAAACCACCGCATCAGATGACTAGCGTTTTAAGCTAGCCATACACGTAATGATTTGTCCGTCGGATCTGCCTGAAGGTGGAAACACATTATTAACACGCGACGCGACCCGACGCAACGCGACGCGTGTTGAGTCGAATCAAATTGTATTATTTTCTATGACCAGAACCACACTATGAACATCCGATGCGACGCCATGCGCATACATTCGTTGCATCGGGTCGCGTCGCGTGTTAATAATGTGTTTCCACCTTGACAGATGTGTCTGGCGGGTGTCAATGTGTGGCAAGAAATAGGCACAGATTGGTCCGCCGGGTTGTCCGCTAACCGTTGGTTTTGAGCACAGAAGCAGCCTGAAGCCAGAAGCCAGACGCCCGCCAGACACATCTGTCAGGCAGATTCGACGAACAAATCCGTACGTGTATGGCTAGCTTAAGGCGCTGTCAACAGCAAATGACCTTGAGCAGCGCCACTCTTCGCACATACGGTTCGCGTGCCTGTGAGTGAAAGAGAAGAAACTATTCCGGCAGCTTGGCGCGCGTCTAAAATCTTGCAAATAAGACACAAATAAGAAGAAATAAAAAAAAGTATGGATTATTTGTGAAATATGACTCGTTAGCCGTGTAGGTATGAATATGTTGGCTTCATGTTTTTAATTGCAGACCCATACGTCGAAAAAATATAGACATAGAACCATTTAATGATGATTATAAGACCAATCTTTGCAATTATTTTCTATCGAGTCGATTTTGCTCAATTATGTATCGAGTCCGTCTATCGTGTTTCAAATATGACGAAAATTATCAATATAATATTTTGTAATTTTTTTGTGTGTAGTTTTTCTTAAAAAAGTGCTTAAATAACATCAATTTCAACAAAATTAGGTGTTGTCAGCCTCTTAACCTTGAAGCCGTCTTCTTCCCATATGCTTGTCTAGAGCGAGATAAAACATCGAACGACTGCCATTTGCCGTTGATTTTATTATGTTAAAGATTCGAAACACGTAAAACGGATACGGTTGTCGTTAACACGATTTCCCTTTAATGGCACCAATTTATAACTCATATGTGCCTTTTATGGGTTATCATTTTTAAATAACGTGAAGTCGAGCTTTGGAATTATGGCATTTGAAATATAGTCAGCCAAGTGCTTTATATTATTTTATCTAAATCCATATGCATATATTGTATAACTAGCTGTTGCCTGCGACTTCGTTTGCAAATAATTCGTTTATCGCTATCCCGCGGCAATTTTCCGGGATAAAAAGTAGCCTATGCGTTATTCCAGACTTTTCTCTATCTATGAGCCGAATTTCATCCAGATACGTTGGGCCGTTCTGGCGTGATTTGAGTAACAAACAAACATCCATACATCCATCCATCCATCCATCCATCCATCCATACTTTCGCATTTATAATATTAGTTAGATATATTAAATATGGATATGGATTAACTAATAATTTTTATCTGAAATAAATAATTACATTTTCATTTTTTTTTTTTTATAAAATTATTATTTGACTTTTTTAATGATTATGTTTCTTGTGCCTTTACTTTGTTAAAATTAAGTTTTCCAGTTTATTGTAGAAAACTTATAACATTAATGTAGATAAAGTTATGTATGCGACTGTACATAATTAGGCATTTAAACACTCCTTTGATCTTACTATGAAACTGAGCTTCGCTTCCTTTCATAAGCCCAAACTCATGTTTAATGCCCTTCATTATAATACAGTCACATAAACTACTATTATTACAGTTCCTCACTCCGGATAGACTAATGTACCTATACGTGTAGTACATGATCGTACTGGCTAGTAGCTAACTTTTGGGATGCATCGCTAACCGCCCGTTTGGGAGGCTGCCAAACATAATAAAGGCAGCTAGTTACCCGTAAGAAAAAGCAGTACTTGCAAAGCTGCCAAAGATACGGCAATAGAAGCTTAATACACACGTATATTACATTTTTATCTCTAACTGGGTAGACAGGGCCTAAAGTAACAAAGCCTAAAGGCCACGCTTAGCATGGTTGTGGGCGTATAGGTGGAAAGAGGAATCAAAATAGCGATGGGTTGCTAGCCGCATCACTTATGACAATGATTTCTAAGATTTCGTACATACGTACATCTAACTAATCTTACTAATCTTACTATCTTACTAATATTATAAATGCGAAAGTATGGATGGATGGATGGATGGATGGATGGATGTATGTTTGTTTGTTACTCAATCACGCCAGAACGGCCCAACGGATCTGGATGAAATTCGGCACATAGATAGAGAAAAGTCTGGAATAGCACATAGGCTACTTTTTATCCCGGAAAATTGCGTAGTTCCCGCGGGATAGCGATAAACGAATTCTTTGCAGACGAAGTCGCTGGCAACAGCTAGTACATAAATAAATCACATTTTCATCCCTTACTGGGTAAACAGTGATGTGAAGTGAGTTTTTTTTTTCATGTGAATAGGAAGGCAAACGAGCAAGTGGGTCACCTGATGGTAAGCAATCACCACTGCCCATAGACACCCGCAACCCCGGAGGGATTGCAGATGCGTTACCAACCTAGAGGGCTAAGATGAAATGCCTCTTGTGCCCGTAATTTCCCCGGCTGTCTTACTCTCCACACGGGAACACAGCAGTGCAAGCACTGCAGCTTAGCGGCAGGATTAGCGAGTAAGATGGTGGTAGCTATCCGGACGGACCTTGCACAAGGCCCTACCACCCGCAGATGATTGAAAATAGCAATTTGTTGCTAGCCGCATCGCTTATAACAGTCATGATTCCTAGTTTGCCAATTCTCTCGATGGCCTTTTACTATCTGCGTGGGAGAAGAAACTGGAACTTTCTATATATTTTGCTTTCAGAACAGCCATGGAAGATACTATTAGGTATAGAAGTTACTGCTGACACACAATTGGAAAAAAAAACAACAGACATCGTACAGAGGCTACCATGACGTCATAATTCCGACTCAGTTCAGGTTTTAGCTATCACTTTTAATATGGATCTGACAGTGAGCGAACCTGAACTGAATCGCACTGAGGTCATGATAAGGCCTCAGCAGTACAACGTAGAATACAGCAATTCAATTCAATTTAAATAATGTGTGTAAGTAATGTACGCAATTGTATATTGACCCTGAGCGTTGAAATTGATTCACCCTCTTTTTATAGCCTTAGTTGTCTTTGTTTTTATTTAAGTAAGAAGTAAATAAATTGTATGAAAGTACCCCGAATCTGGTTGCCACGTGACAGGCCTAGCCTAGTGTGGAACCATCAGTAAGCTGGGTTTTGTAAACATTTCTTCTTTTGAATAAACTATTTTTTTTTATATATATTTTTTTTTTATATTATTTGGCCTTAAAACACTGGTTTTTGAAACGAGCCTTGGCGAGTCATTATATTATTATAACGGTTGCACAAACGTTACGTTAACAAAAGTTTCTGACGACACAACACGAAACAACAAAATTATAATTAAAACGAAGATGGTGAAAGCCTGGCCGCATAAGGGGTTCCGTCCCTAGGGACGTAAACCGGCGTTTCCCTCACATTAATGTGTTTTCATCACCGCGGTGTAATCTCCACGTTTTCATCACAAAAGGTCGCGTATTACATGAAAAATTCTTATTCCCCTGGGAACATTGGATGCGACTTGAAATGAGGGGAAATTGAATCTTGTACGTCTAAAAACGCGGATGGTAGGTTGTGCAAGGTCCGTCCGTATCGCTACCATCATCTTACTCACTAGTCCCACTGTAGCTCAAGCAAATAAGAATCCATTGTATGGGAAATCTGGCAAAATATATGGAGAACATTTATCTATTGGGATGGATACCTTATGGGGTGAAGTCAAAATTTATCAACTCTCCCCCCTCCTCCGGGGGGCGCGTCCCCCCACCACGCCCCCCGAAATGTCCCGAAACACGGTTTTTTGAAGTTTTTGAGAAAACTGTTCGCGATACAGAAAAAGTGTGTAAAAATGAAATAATATACAATAAATTTACTATAAATCTACCATACACATAAAAGCGGTATCTCTTATGGTTTTCACGCAAGAAGACGCTGAAAATCATAATTTTTTGTTTTTTTACAATAAATTTTATTAAAACTTCAGTTTTCTCAGAAAATACTCATTTTACACCTAAAAAATGTATCATTTAAATAAACAATGGAATATTCCCTTTAAAAAGAGGTATAATTTATTTATATATTAGTTAAATTGACCATTTTATGATAGTTTAAATATTTAATTTGTCATGAACAATTTTTTTTACTTGAAGATTAGGTATGTTTAAAATGTTTTTTATATAGTTTAAAGTTAATTATAAACCATTCTAGTGTAATTTTGTTTATTTAGTCTCAGTTATCCGCAAATAATTAGTGTGAATAAATTCATTCATTTCCAAAAAGGGACTAAGATGTTTATTTAATATAATCAACTATTTATTTAAGTATACCCTTTTATTTAAGTACTTACATTAAAATAAACAATGTTAACACTCTTATTATCTGGGGGCACGGCAGTGCCCCAGCTAAGATAGCCAAGTGAAGCGCAAGAAGTGCACTAGTTACCTTTCCTCGAACCGCTTTGTCGTTATTTTGTACTCTCATAACTTGGTTTTGGACTGTACCAGATAACTAAAATTCTCGGGATATGATGTGAATAATGGATTTATTACAAGCTCTTATATTTTAAATTTTATAGATATCTAAAAAACTCTGATTTCGTCACTGACTCACTCACTGGTAGTCAACAAATTTACGTCCTATAAAGTTGAAATTCGTAACTATAAGAACTATTGTAATGATAATTATAATCACACAAACGAATAACTCACGTATAAAAATCGAGTGATGCTCGACATATTCCAGACTAGTTCGTAGTCTTTATTCCTGGACCGCTTGCCCCGGCGGCAGAGAAACGATCATATATTACAAATAAAGTAAATAAAGTATTATTATACTTATTATTTTACTACGCCTATATGACGGTAGCAAAACGGCCAACGACATTATTTTTACTAAATTGTAGACTTCACAAACTCTTAAACACTTGTAGAGTTAGAACGTAAAAAGTTTGTAAGTTGTTGCTTATGACAAGTGCCTTCAGAAAACACCACATTTGCACACGCTTAATTTCATCCACTAATTCAGTTTAATTTACTGAAAATTCTGAAATATACAGTTTATTATTTTTAACAACTCTCTTTATCAATTTTCAGACCGCTGGGCATCAAAATTTGCGAAGTTTCGTACAAAATATCCATTCGCTAGTTTGTTTGACCGATTGAAGGAAAAGTTAAAGTTCCAAATTTTAGATTTTTGCTGTTGATTGTATACTAATCTAGCTTACAAACCAAATTTGAGCATTCTAGGAATTTAATATGATGATCACTAGTGACGACCACTAGTTTTTTAGATATAAATAAAATTTTAAATATAAGAGCTATGCAATTGAAACTTTACACTTGTAATAAGTCCACTATTCACATCATATCCCGAGAATTTTAATTATCTCATACAATCCAAAACCAAGTTATGAGGGTACAAAATAACGACAAAGCGGTTCGAGAAAAGGTAACTAGTGCCCTTCTTGCGCTTCACTTGGCTATCTTAGCTGGGGCACTACCGTGCCCCCAGATAATAAGAGTGTTAACAATTGTTTATTTCAATGTCTCTCTTCAATTTCAATGTAAGTTACTTAAATAAAAGTGTATATTTAAATAAATAGTTGATTATATTAAATAAACATCTTAGTACCGTTTTGGAAATGAATGAATATACTTATTATTTGCGGATAACTGAAAAAAAAAAAACATAATTACACTAGCATGGTCTATAATTAACTCTAAACTATATAAAAAACATTTTAAACATACCTAATCTTCAAGTAAAAAAAATTGTTCATGACAAATTAAATATTTAAACTATCATAAAATGGTCAATTTAACTAATATATAAATAAATTATACCTTTTTTTAAAGGGAATATTCCATTGTTTATTTAAGTGATACATTTTTTAGGTGTAAAATGAGTATTTTCTGAGAAAACTGAAGTTTTAATAAAATTTATTGTAAAAAAACAAAAAAATATGATTTTCTGCGTCTTCTTGCGCTTTATTGTACATTATTTCATTCCTCCACACTTTTTCTGTATCGCGAACAGTTTTCTCAAAAAGTTCAAAAAACCGCGTTTCGGGACATTTCGGGGGGCCTGGGGGGGGGACGCGCACCCCGGAGGAGGGGGGAGAGTTGATAAATTTTGACTTCACCCCATAAGGTATCCATCCCAATAGATAAATGTTCTCCATATATTTTGCCACGTTTTGAGCTATTTTTACTGAATTACTGCCAAGCAGCAGTTCTTGCACTGTTGTGTTCCGGTGTGGAGAGTAAGACAGGCACAAGAGGCATTTCATCTTAGCCCTCTCGGTTGGTAACTCATCTGCAATTCGGTGTTGCGGGTATCCATGGGCAGTGGTGATCACTTACGATCAGGGGCCTTACCATGACGTCTTAAGAGGCTGACAACACCTAATTTTGTTGAAATTGATGTTATTTAAACACTTTTTTAAGAAAAACTGCACACAAAAAAAATACAAAAAAATATAATGTTAATTTTCATCATATTTCAAACACGCTAGACCGGCTCGATACATAATGGAACAAAATCGGCTCGATAGAAAGTAATTGCAAAGATTGGTCTTAAAATCATCATTAAACGGTTCTATATCTTTATTTTTTCAACGTATGGGTCTGCAATTAAAAACATAAACTCACACAGTTCACTTTGTTCTTAGTTATAATTTTTGTAAAACATTTATGAATAAATTATCTTTATCTTATCTTTATCTTTAAAAAACAAAAAAAAATAATGTTTTTATTTACTGGGCATCAGCTAGTCCAGTATAAAACGAAGTCGCTTTCCTCTGTCTGTCTGTCCCTATGTATGCTTAGATCTTAAAAATTACGCAACGGATTTTGATATAGTATTTTTAAATAAAGTGATTCAAGACGGTTTATTCTAATTCTACGCAGACGAAGTCGCAGGTAGAAGCTAGTTAAAAATAAATAACTTATTAACGAGTTTGAAACCAAAGTAGCTGCGCGGCCGCCGCTTTTACGACTAATTTGCTGCAAACAAATGATTAGGTATTCATACTGAGCAACTTCAAATATATTTTAATGAGAACAGAGTTGAATGACCTACAAAATTAGCTGTAAAATTACGAACCGACGTCAAAAATAATTCAACAGCTTATAAATCACTACGTAGTATGAAACAAAGTCGCTTTCCTGTCTGTCTGCCCCTATGTATGCTTAGATATTTAAAACTGCGCAACGGATATTGATGCGGTTTCTTTTAAAAGATAGAGTAATTCATGACGAAGGTTTTTATGTATGTACACAGACAAAGTCGCGGGTAGAAGCTAGTAAATAAATAAATAAATATAGAGGCCACCGAGTGACTGAGTAAAATGTTTCTATTTTTATAAAATATATGGCTCGATGGAAAAATCTGAAACTTTTTTCCGTAGCTAAGGATGGTTATTCCTATCAATAGACAAATCACCAAGCACTTTTAAAATACTCATCCATGCCCAATTGACCTAGTCCCAAACTAAGCAAAGCTTAGTTGAGTAGCGGAGTAGCAAGGTAAATATTTTATGTTCATTAAGCAAAGCTTGTAATATGGGTGCTAGACAAGGTATAAACATACTTATTAGCTTGATTTCTGAACGTTGCCTTGTAGCCTAATGCTATAGTCTGTGGTTTGACACAGACAGAGCTCCCTGCGAGGCCTCTTCCGGGGTGCGTGTCGGGTTACCTCCACGTGTGGCCAAAAGCTGCGGTTCGTTTCTGGATCCGTCCGAGGGGAAGAGCAGTGCTTGGTCCGGTGCACCCTGGGCAACGGCTAATGATTTCCTGGCAGTATCTGAGGGATAACATTGACCGTTGGCTAAGAGCCCGACAGGGGGGAGGGGGTCTTTGACCGTGTTACCGTACAACGTTGCCGACATTTTGTCACAAGATTTTATTTTAAGACAATTTTACCCTGACATTGGCGAAGTTGTCGTCGCTATAACGACTTGTAACGCCACAAATAAAAAGAAGAAGAAGAAGAAGAAGAGGCCTCTTCCCGCGATGGTCGTATTAGAAATCGCGTTGTATTAATATCTTGGAAATAATATATTCCTGAATACCGGTGATCAGTGCTTTTATTCACTTAACATTATATAGATAAATACAAACTTAAATACATATTAAACATCCAAGACTCGGGAACAAACATTCGTATTTCTCATACATCTGCCCCCACCGGGGTTCGAACCCCTTATAATCAAATAAGTTGACGATAGATTTTAGGACACAAACTAAACTGAACTAAACTAAACTGAGTCTGATTTGAACCGTACTAAGCCGTCATGGTAAGGCCTCTGGGTCTACTCTTTCAATCTCATATTTCTGGCTATTAGCGTGAGCAGGATGACGCTATGTGAACTTCGAATTTTGAATTCCGGAGTTTAAAGCCAGACCTAATCAAAGTTAGCTGACGCCTGGTTCAGTCCCACACCCAAACTTAATCCTAACTTCACAATAAACACAAGATAGACCAAGTCAAGTGTGGGTAGTTTGTATTTTGGTGTCCCCTTGTTTTGTAGACAGAAGTTTCAGATAATTTCATTTCATAGAAATTGTTTCAAAGAATATACAACTACTAGTTGTTGCCAGCGACTTCGTCTGCAAAGAATTCGTTTATCACTATCCCGCGGGAACTACGCAATTATCCGGGATAAAAAGTAGCCTATGTGCTATTCCAGACTTTTCTCTATCTATGTGCCAAATTTCATCCAGATCCGTTGGGCCGTTCTGGCGTGATTGAGTAACAAACCAACATCCGTCCATCCATCCATCCATCCATACTTTCGCATTTATAGTATTAGTTAGATTAGATTAGATTAGATTAGAATATAGAATAGACTAACCTGCTATGGATGGTGTAGGGGTATAGCACGCGTCACGGAATAACGAGGACCCGGGTTCGATTCCCGGCCATAGCTTTACTGTTCGGATTTTTCTGTTCTAATTTTCAGTGTCGTTTAGAAATTTAACTATTAGAATATTAAATCCATTATTTTCATTTCAAATACTCTTGACATATATTTTAAATAAAGTTTGTTCAACGAATTTTACTTTGTAGAATAGATTTTTCAGAAGATGACAAATGGTAGATTTACGTACTATTCACATAAAGTTTGGCTTGGCTCTAAGATGTAGCTTCAACTTTATTATTATGAATATATAGATTTCTTTATTTAGATAATATGCAATGTAAATACAGCTAAAATCCAATAAGTACAACGGGGTATGAAGTTCCGATTCGTAGCTCGTCTACAGCCGTAGCGTGTCTACGACAGCGGGCCTACGCCGTAGCAGTGCCCTGAGGTAGGTCTGATGAGATCGATTTCAGTCGTTTTGATATAAGTACTGTTATTTTTATGTACAAGTTATTTATATTACGAGTTCTCGGTAAAAATAAAGCAAGTAGTTCGATTCGTGAATAAAGAAAGTTTGTAAAGAAAAGGTATAAGGCATTTGTTAAATTATAATAAACTTAGTAGTGTTATTTTTAAGAAAAGTTTTTTTTAATATCTTTATAATTAGTAGAACAAATGCTTAACTTCAAGGAAGTGATAATAATCGTGAAAGAATTGTTAGAAAACAGAAACGAATTATTTATACATATTAAAAAAGTACTTTACTTACCTGTTACCTGTTAATTACAATAATATTTTTACACTTACAAGTAACATAAAAAACAATGAAAATAGTACATAGTTTCATTGTTGTCCAAAAACACAAAAACACTATTATTAATTTAATAAAAATAACAGACAAAAAAAACAGTCATTCCACTCACCTTCCCCACTCACATAGCACAACACACAACTTAACAACAAACAGAGAGTGCATTCACCAAAAAACAGGCAGTAATTATATCATCGCGTGACAGTTGACATATTTTCAAGATGGCGACGCGTGCGGTCGCGGGCGAGCGGCGCGGGACTGAGGGCGGACACCCCTACGCTCTGCTACTACGGGGCACAAGCAAAGAATAAAAATTGTAGACGCTAAACGTGGTCAAATCAATTATACCGTACCCAAGTGGGAACTATTAATGCCTCACGACGAGTCTGAATTTTGTAAATTTTTCAAAATACTTGAAATAATGAAAAATTTTACGTTTTCATTCCCTCAGGCTCCTTTTGAAGTTTTTACTAAAGAAAATAACAAAAAAACACGTAAAATAATAAAAAAACACCAAAATCGATTGACGAATACAACCTTTACAGAGAAACAGACAGCCACACATTCGGAAACAATAAAATTATACAACAACTGAAACGGTGACACTTAGCTCGCACTTCGCGCTCGCTCTGTCATAATTGACGAATCACTCACATGAATTCTATTTAAAGTGAACCACTTTTCTAACAAAATTACCTTATTTTTCAATACATTTTAAGGTAAAAACTTGACCCCCCTATTTAAACAAAATTACAAACCTACAATAGCAAAATGTACCTATGTTTCATGTCAGATAAAGCCAAAAATCGAAGTTAAACCTGCAACAGGAAGTTTATATTCTGATAATGAAATAATAACAGTTATTCCGCTCTGAAAGTACATAGCCAATAATAAACAGATAAACAGTCCACAGTTACTCATGCTCTCCGAATTGCGCGTAGGTAAAAAACTGTTGACCCTCTGGGAGGCAACGCTGAATTAGGTACAGTCTGTGATATAAGTAGTCTTTGAACGGTTTCGGGTCCGTGCGAGAGAGAGATGCACACAAAATAAGCTACAGGAGTGAAGAGGACGCATGTCTACGGGTGTTGTTTGACCAACTTTTCTCTTCGTTGGAAGTAAAACATGCGGTGGCTCGGTGTATCGAATAATAGCTCAATTGCACTGGAATCATTATTTTGTAGTACAGTCAGCATCATAAATGTTAAACAATACATACATACATAATTATATAAATCACGTCTTTATCCATTTCGGGGTAGACAGAACCCAAGATAACAAGCGCTAAAGTTTTAGCATGATTGTGGACGTAGAGGTGGAAAGGGGAATCAAAATAGTGATGGGTTGCTAGCCGCATCGCCTATAACATGATTCCTAAGATTTTCGCTCATTCCCTTGATGGGCTTTTACAGCGCGGGAAGAGAAGCAACTGGTACATTCTATGTTTTTTCTTTACCAGACCAGCATGGAATTTAATTAATCGGAACATAATTAATTAATCGGATAATAATTATCCAACATTCACTACTTATAATTATTATAAGTAGTGAATAATGTTTTTTTTGTGTCCTATCGTAACATAGTTTATTGCATATTTAATAGCTGCTTGGACCAAAGGTGTCACTAGTGCGTTAAATTAACTTGGCACACTATTGCATTGGGTTTCCTGTAATGATGGTGTTAATTTTTTCATAAATAAATAAAATGAATTTTTACTGAAACACAGTTCTATAATGTTGCTCGAAAATAACCTAATAAATAAGTTCTAACGAATTAAATGTACCTGTGACTACTATATTGAACGCTTAAAGTTTAATTCAAAATTCGTCAAAATGAATGAGTGGTAAGTATACAGTTACAATTAATTTATAGTTATTAATAAGTTTCTGTCAAAAATTACATTTTTAATACAAGCTTTTTTTGCTAACTGTACTTGCATTTTCATCCATATATACTATACATAACATAACGTCACATACATAAAAAAACGACGCACAAAAATGTGACGAACTGGAATCGAAGTCTTGGGACAAATTTTTTCTAAGTAATGAAAATCCAAAATAGTTAATTTCTAGAAAAAATTATCATGTGGACTTTTTTTGAAAAACTCACATTTGTATTTTCGCAAAAGTGAATCGGTCGCTGGCAATACACGGAGGAGGCCTATGCCATGAGGCACGCCGAATTACGCGACAAATTAATAAAAAATAATAATAATAATAATAATAATAATAAAACGACAATAACAACAACAACAACATGTACTTACTGAAATTGTAGCGAATATGGAATAAAAAGGCTTATAAATATAAATAAAAAAAATTAAAACACAAAATAGTTAATTTCTAGAAAAAAATATCACGCGGACTTTTTTTGAAAAACTCCCATTTGTATTTTCGCAAAAGTGAATCGGTCGCTGGCTCAGCATCATGCTGAGGTGTTAGACACCTGCAGCACTGAGGCTTTACCATGACGTCCTAATTACGACTCAGTTCAAGTTTTAGCCGTCACTTTTAGTATGAATCTGACAGCGAGCGGACCTATACTGAATTAAGACGTCATGGTAAGGCGCCGATTTGTTTGATTGTCTTTTTTCAGGTTTCACTTTTTCAAACGAAGACAATTCCGGAAATGTTGCGAAATTGCTGCTTTATACGTTATCCTTCGTAAGTTATTGAAAATGACAAAAGATTCCCATTCCCATGCCCTCAAAACGATATGCAGTGCGCCTTAGTTTACCAGAAATGAGAATGTTCACAAATATTATTTTCCCACAATATATGAAGAAATATAATAAACCCTAGATTCACTACGAGCGCTCAAAACTCGTCCCGAGCAGAGAGCGCTTAGAATCTGTCATTAAGCACTCTTGCGACTGGCATACCTTTGGAATATACTTTTAGGACAAGTTTTGGCAGTGATTTTATAAGTGGTGGTGCATCAAGGGTTTATAATATCATTGCTTTTCAGTCACAAAATACGTCTCGAATGCGTTTGCGTTAAAATGTTAAATACTATGGGAACAGAGCCTCTAATGTGAGTTTTCGCATATAAAAACGTCTCGAACGCGTTCACGTAAACGTCTCAATTACTGTGGAAGAATTGGTTCGTTCGAGACGTTTTTATATACGAAAACTTACACTAGAGGCTCAGGTGACCCAGTCAGTTTGCCACCCCTATTTTCTTTACAGTCATTACTCTGCTTGACATCACCAGTACAGCCGATGCGGAAGCACCCAGAAGATTTGCTTTCAAAGACTTCATAGAAAAATACTCGCCAGCCACAGTGTGGGATCAGCTCGATCAGGAAAAGGCGGACGGTGCCAACTATACTATAATAGAAGAGACAGATAGATTTTTCGAAGGCATCGACCCTACGGACGAACTTCTGAAACTGAAAGTGAAGAATGGAAACGCGAAAATACTGACGCAAAAGAGTGGACGCCGATGGAACCCTTCTCACAACAATGGAACCTTTTCTAACGTAATACTGGTTATTATTCTTTTAAGGCTTCCTCGAATTGTAGGAATAGACACGTTGATGTCATTGACGTCCGATAAACAACTAGACTCCCAATCACGCTCAAAAACTGTCGGAAGCAAAAGTCTGCACGACGCGTCTATTGTGCAGAGTTTTGGTTCAGTCGTGTTTCGACCGCGCATCGATAACAATGTACATGTCTCTTTCGCACCGTAAGCTCAAACGCTTGAAAACAAGAGACAACGAGGTTTCCAGCGCGTGGCGTCGTGTCATTACTTCTCACGATCGTATGCAATTGACATTAAACATTACTGCCACGAAATAAGGTGTTAATTTGAACGAATATGTTAATGTTATCTGTGTAAGTTGACGTGCTGACACACACAATACATAGACAACGCCGCTCGGACGTTTCTTGAGGCACTTTTGTTTGCGATTGGGAGTCTAGTTGTGTACTGCAAGTCAATTAATAATTGCCAAAATTATCATAACTTTTCTGTTACAGGCATGACTAGTTGTCTTGCAAGTGTGGTAGTGAAGAATAAAGATGAATGATTTATTGTTCATTAATAAAAATAATGCTACATTTGAAAGTTACATTTGAAATTCGCCATGAGCTTATCGGTAAAGGAAAACATCGCGAGGAAACCTTGTACTTTCACATCTGCGAAGGATTTCAATGGTGTGTGCGAAGTTCCCAATCCGCACTGGGCCCGCGTGGGAACTGTAGCCCAAACCCTTCAATTCTACTGGAGGAGGCCTAGTATGCCTAGAGGCACACCGAATCACGCTATTTAATTAAAATAAAATAAAAGTGAACACGCCACGAAAAAAAAAACCGGCCAAGTGCGAGTCGGACTCACCCACTGAGGGTTCCGTACAAATTCGCTAAGTTATTATAAAATCCAGTCTTAGCAGAGCCCTGCTCTTAAGCAAAATGTAGCCAGTGTGAGGTCATTTTATATTGGTTATTTATTTATATTAAATAAATAAAAACTACTTACTTGATCTCGTTTAAACCAATTTTGGGTGGAAGTTTGCATGATAATGTACATTATATTTTTTTTTTAGTTTTATCATTCTCCTATTTTAGAAGTTACGGGGGGGGGGGACATTTTACCACTTTGGAAGTGTCCCTCGAGCAAACTATTCAGTTTAGAATATCAAAAACCTCAATATCATTTTTGAAGAACTATCCATAGATACCACACACGTATGGGTTTGATGAAAAAAATATTTTTGAGTTTCAGTTCTAATAAGTGTGGGGAACCCTAAAATTATTTGTTATTTTTTTCTATTTTTGTATGAAAATCTTAATGCGGTTCACAGAATACATCTACTTACCAAGTTTCAACAGTATAGCTCTTATAGTTCCGGAAAAAAGTGGCTGTGACATACGGACGGACAGACAGACAGACATGACGAATCTATAAGGGTTCCGTTTTTGCCATTAGGCTACGGAACCCTAAAAATTGTAGTTAATTCGGAATAAAAAGGCTATATAAAAAAATCACATTTTCCATTTAACGAAAACATTTCAGATAACAGCCGACGCTTGGAGCAATAGATATCGCATAGTCGAGCTCATGAAGCAGGCCATCTACCAGGCCAGAAACAAGATGGTGATCATGCAAATGTTGAGAGACGAATACAGAAACCAATCCTCGTACAAAATTGCATATCTAATCGCCAAAACCGACTTCGCGACAAAGGTACTCTTGCAATTCACGATGGAGAGTGAACTTTGTTTGTGTTAAATGCGTATCTAATCATAGCTGGGCATTAACTCGTTAATCCGTTAATCGTTAATTAACGAAGTTAACATTTTGATTAACGGATTAACTTTTAAGTTAACTTTTAAAAATGTTAACGGACACGTTAACTTCCGTTAATATGCAGAAGTCCGTTAATCGTTAATCCTATGCCTACTATTTACCGCACGGCACCGCGGCGCGGCGCGAAAAACAGATTCAGACAAGTATGAAACGACAAGAACCGGGCGGCGCGTGGCAGCGAGTGAAACAAAAACAAAACTAAACTAAAACTAGACATATTTTGCCGGTGTGTGCGAGTGAGAAAACTGCGAAGAGATTTGTTTCGTTTGATCATTTCATTATTTAGCGCAGAACCTAAATCAACAGGTTTTATAAGTTCACTAACGCAACGATATAAAAATGCAATTTTACATATATTAACGGATTAACGATTAACGTTAACTTGCGTTAATTCTTCCGAAATGTAACGCTTTAACGTTTAACGAAGCTAACTTTTTTTGTAGCGGATTAACGATTAACGAAGTTAACTATTTGATTAACGGTGCCCAGCTATGTATCTAATACGTGTCAAAGTATGCATGACAGCGAAAGCCGGTATGACAAGCGTAACAAAATAACACGTACACAAATACGTCTTTACCACATATAGCTCACACGACATCGTGAATTGCAAGAGCTATAACATAAGTTATTACAATTTTGATCAGGTGAATATTTACTTTTTGGGTTTCATTAAATAACTAGCCGTTGCTCGTATCCGTGACTCCGCTCCCGTTCCATTTTTTTTCAAAATTTTGTATATACCTACTATCTAACTAAACCTTGTTCTGAGATTAACAAAAACATCAAAAAACATCAACAGCAGCTTCGATTAGATTTTAATGTTGTAACCTCCACTTACAAAAAAAACGTACGAATTATCTATATGCCCTAATCATTCGTATTTCAAAATAAGCTCTCAGGGCATCTGATATCCTGGTACTTAAACTCTCCCTCCGTCTAACGCCTGACACGAGTTTAACATTTTTTATCCATCCCAAAAAGTGCTCAGCGCCGCTAAAGAAATTTTCACCTCAAAAATAATCATACAATTTTGTGCACTCGTTTTGAAGTTACGTGCGTGCAAACACTTCGATTTATTTAGATAATCGAGTTTCATTCACTATGCCACACAACAACTAAACGTTAACAATCCTTATCGATCATTATAACTGCTTGATCAACTCTAGTGACCTGCTCAGCTAGCCAATCAGAATCCAGGGGCCGTACCATGACGTCTTAATGCGATTCACTTTGGTTTCGCTCGCTGTCAGATTCATACTAAAAGTGACAGCTAAAACTCTAACTGAGTCGGTAGCATGCTAAGGCCCCAGTAATGGCCAATTTCGACCAAACCTTTCAACGCTATTAGTTTGTTTGCTGTGTGCCTTTTAAATAAATAAATTATACAAATACACCAAACAACAACAACAATGCTACACAATTCAATGTACAATGTTTACAATGTGTACAATGTTTTGCTTTTGCA